>OU538835.1:95000-1295000 GCA_912999785.1 Hydriomena furcata
ACTTACTGCCTAGTCTGTGCGTTGATGGTCTGTTTGCTGCCGCGCAAAGTGAACACTTTGGCGGAGCTGAACAGGTAGACGACTTGTGGCCAGTCTGGCCACATCGGTAGCACTCCTGGCTACGATCAACTTCTACAGTGCACTGGGCACGAACATGGCCACTTTGCAGGCACTTGTAACAGCGCATGGGCCTGGGCTGCAGTAACTCCACTCGAGCCGAAGTCCAGCCGACTAGGAGACGGCCTTCCCCGGCTATTTTCTTTGCAGCTGCCACTGGGCAGCTGACAAATGCCCCTCCAGTACCTTGAAAGGTGTATTTGATCTCGCCCACCTTTATTGATGGACGAGAACAACCCCCGCACTGTGCAATGGCTGCGACTAAGTCCTCCTTTGACACTGTGTCGTCCAGACCGAAAATGCGGAACTCCGTGCATTTAACCGGTCTGGCGATTTTCACAATGCCATCACCGAGAGCCTCTCTAAGTTTTTCGGCAAGAGTGTCAGCCTTCTCCCCGCTGGCCTCCCCCGCCGCAACCTCTAGGATGCGAGCACCAGTGGCCGCCTTCCGAAATCGAAGGCTACTGATGCCACAACTGGGGAGGTCGATTTTGGCCTTGGCTTCAGCAAGCACTTTGCCGTAGGTCGCCCCCTTTTCCTCTGCTCCCGGCTGCAGCGTTAAGACAACAGCTGCAGATCGGGGTGCCCTCAACTTGGCATGTGCCGGTCGCGAAGTAGTCTTCGCCTTTCCACTGGGTGGATTGGCTTTCTTTTTAGGAGTCGCCGCTTTGGGTTTCTTCCCCTTCTTTGTGACTTTGGACCAGCCCTCACCCGCTGGTGGCAGAGTTTCGGGTGCTGGTGCAGAGTCACAAGGCTGCTTCTGGGTAGAAGCAGATTTTCCACTGGCAGTAACGTTTGTGCTCTTTTTCTTTTTCTTCTTGTTTCCCTTGCGGGTTTCGGGAGCTGAAATTTGGGCCTCAGGTTCAGCTCGCTCATCTTGCTTATCCGAAGCAAGAGGAGGGCGAACTCTCTTTTCAGGGAGTAGCCTCTCCTCCATGCTTGCGAATCTGGCATTTATCATGCTACCCACCTGCAGCATGATAGTTTGCGCAATCCTCTCAGGGTCAGTTGGCGGCTGGTTCGCCTTAGGTAAATTACCCTCGGCTTGCCTCTCCGTCTGCTTCACCCTAGCCAACAACTCGCTAGTTTCTTTGCGAAGCTCCTTCATTTCCCTTCGCAGGAGAGTATTCTCCGCCTGAAGCTTCGCAGTTTCCTCCGAAGCTGTTCGATTGTACAGACTTTCCACCGCTATCCGTACCGAATTGACCGATTCCTTCAGGGCCCTAGTGAAAGTACCCTTCAGGTTGCCGGACCTCTTTGCGACAGACAAGAAACCTAACCTAACCTAACCTAACCTAACCTTTTTTTTTTTTTTTTTTTTTTTTTAACGATGGAGAAATGCATTACGCATCCCCAACAGCTCGGGGGAGCTGAAGGGGTATGTCGGGCTCTCCGTCAGTTACTAGGGCTAATGAGACCCTAGCAACCAACGGCATACCGACTAAAAAACCATCGGGTCCTTCATCACGCCTGATGCCGGGGCTGTGGGTACGCTTTCGCATTCTTCCATGGCCCCGGCGGCGTTGGCTCAGTGAGCCTCCTCTCGTGGTGATATGCTCCACTTCTCTTACGAGAGGCGCGCGGGACTCCGCGCGCGCCATCTCGAGGCTTGATGGTTGGCGACGGTCACCCCCCAGTGCCGCCGCCTAAGCCTTCATTATGGGGGACGGATAACATGGAGGCTTTGCCTCCTTCGTCGCCTTGCTCTCCTGCTGCGGATCGGGTTAAGGGTGGTGATCTCCCGCTCCCTTTCCGCGGCCTCCTTTTGCGAGAGAACCTCTTCGCAGAAGGTGATTCCTGCTTCCCAGTTTTCTTTGCTCCCTACCATAGCTCTTACAAGAGCTGGGAGCGAAAGATTACCGCCAACTTTGTTTGTTAATTCGCGTCTCTGTGTTAACCAGGCTGGACACACTTCCAGCGTGTGTTGCGCTGTGTCTTCGTTTGAAGCACAATGGTGACACGCTGCAGTAACTTCTCTTCCGATTCGACACAGGTACGTCCCGAAGCAACCGTGTCCCGAGAGTACCTGTGTGAGTCGGAAGGACAACTTTCCGTGCTCTCTTGAGAGCCACTCCTTCAATATTGGGCGTACTGCCACCACTGTTCTGAGGCCCGCACTTGGTTCAGACAGCCTAGCTAGCCACTCATCCACCAGGGTGTTATTGATGAGTTCTCTTCGGCCCTCTACCTCTCTTTGCGCTGGTCGCTGCCCTTGCGCCGTCTCCCGCTCCCGCCAGTGGTATACCTGAGCAAGGCCCTTCGCGTCAAGATCCCAGGGTAGTGACCCTGCCAAGACGCACCCTGCTTCGTAGGAGACCGTGCGGTATCCCCGAACCTCTCTCAGTGCCATTGCTCTTTGCGGTTTTCGCAGTAGAGCAATGTTCTGGCTACTGAGAGCATCGGCCCACACCGGTGCTCCGTACGTTGCCATTGATCGCACTATCCCCATGTAGAGCCTCCTGCAACTGGTTTTTGCACCCCTGATGTTAGGCAACAAACTGCCGAGGGCAGCCGCCGCCTTCATCAGTTTAGGTGCAAGGCGTTCGAAGTGGTCGTTAAAGTCCCATCGGCTGTCGAGGACGAGTCCTAGGTACTTCATCGTCGACTCGACGCCGATGCGGACACCACCCACCACTATATGTGTTCCGGCTGGAGGCTTGTTCCGAGGCCCGTGGAAGCACAGAGCTTCAGATTTGTGCAGGGCTACCTCCAGACCTAACAGTCTTATGCGACTAACCACCTGGGCTACCCCTGCCGTGGCAAGAAGAGCCGCCTCCCTGTGTGTCTTTCCTCTTGCCGTGACGAGGGTATCATCGGCATAACAGGTGAGGCTGATGCCCCAGAGTGATGCCCCCCGTAGCACCCAGTCGTAACCGATGTTCCACAGGAGCGGTCCAAGAACCGACCCCTGTGGGACACCGCACGACATTTGATGCTGGTACCATTCATTGGGCCCCTCAAATGAGATATACCTCTCGGAGAGGTAGTCCTCAACGATGTTGCGAAGATACAGCGGCACCTGGTGATATACCAAGGCCTCTCTAATACAACTCCAGGGCAAGGTGTTAAAAGCGTTGGCGATGTCCAGAGACACCGCCAGTACTACCTCACCCCGGGATACCGCTGCTTCAGCAATATCTTTTACGCGTAGGATAGCGCCAATTGTCGAGCGTCCCCTTCGAAAACCGAATTGGTTTTCATTCAGGTTCGGCCCGACACTGTTCAAGTGCCCGATGAGGCGAGTGGCTATAACGCGCTCGAATAGCTTTCCCACTTCATCAAGAAGCACTATTGGGCGATATGCAGATGGGGAGTCTGCTGGACGTCCATCTTTCCTGAGCAGCACTAATCTGCCCGTCTTCCATGGTTTGGGGAATTTACCTTGGACCAGGCATGCGTCGAAATGGCTGCGAAGCCTAGGCCCAAGGGCCTTAAGAGCCATTACCCACGCTTTTCCGGGGATGCCGTCTGGGCCTGGAGCTGTGTTCTTAAGCTTCAAGGCAGCCATCCTGAGCTCAACCTCATTCACCTCTGGGATTTCAGCCTCCTGGGTGATCCGATCTTCCGGTGGAGCCATGATTGGTGGCGTGTGCTCATCCCTGATTGGGAACAAAGCTGCCACCACCACCTCCAGAAACTCTGGTTCCAGGGTTTTAGTTAACGGGGGTGACCACTGGCGGATTTTCTCCCTCACCATTTTGTAGGGACGCCCCCATGGGTCCCGGTTTAGGCTCTCAAGCTGTTCATCTCTAGCTTGGGTCTTTCCCTGAGCGATGGCCAGCTTAAGAGCCTCCTTCGCATCCTTGTACAGCTCGTAGAGTCGGGCTTCTTCTGCTTCATCCCGTCTTCGCCTTCTGCGTTGTCTGGCGTATTGACGTCTCGCTGCAACGCATTCACAGCGTAGATCAGCGAGTTCCGTCGACCACCAGTGCACCTGACGCCGAGCTTGTTGGGGTCTGACTCTAGGCATCGCCGCATCACAGATATGGGTCAGAGCTTCTCGAAACCACTCTGTCTCGCTCTCGACTTCTATCTGACCACTCGGCGGCGATACCCATGCCTGAATCAAGGAAGCCTCCTCCAATGCATCTCGATCCAGGCGTTTTAGTGCCCATCGGGTATTATGCGCGTTGGTACGACTCAACCTGTTTGGGGCTATTGGCCGATGTGCGAGATCGAATCGGATGTACCGGTGATCCGATAAAGTCTCCACATCAGCCAAAACCTTCCAGTCATTTACACGGCTTGCCAGGCTTGGACACGCAAGGCTAACGTCGATGACAGACTCGCCTTGCAGTCGGACACAAGTAGCCACTGACCCCCGGTTCAGAAATACTAAACCAGAGGTCAAAGCCCACTCCTCCAGGGTGTCCCCTTTAGGCTCCGTGACTGGAGACCCCCACGCCGCTGATTTTGCGTTTAGGTCACCAAGAACCATCACGGGATGAGGGTGACTTTGGCCGACCACGGCTCCAACCTCAACCAAAAAGCTCTCGAACTCAGAGAGTGTTCTGTTTGGTGAGAAGTAAGCCGCAATCACCATCACACCCCTCACTAATGCCGCCACGCATCCTCGGCCTCTTATCACTTTGTCAATAGTGACACCCCGCGTAATAATGGTTACTAACCCTACATCATCCCCTGCCCAGTTGGACCGAGGGGGGATAAAGTAGGGTTCGGAGACGGCTGCTATGTCTATCAACCACTCTGCCATGCTCTGGGTCAAGAGATCCTGAGCTCTGGCAGAGTGGTTGACATTCGCCTGCAGAAAGCGTAGCGCCATAACTATGAGGTCTCCATGGTAACCTCTTTTTCCTCTGCTTGTGGCGGAGGACAGCTGTTAGATGCTGCCGGCGTTGGATTTGTGGGGTTCTCTGCCCTTTTTCTCCTGAGTTTGGGAGGGGCACACATCTTGCTACCCAAACGGTGAGCCGACGGTTTGTTTGCCGCCGCGCAAAGTGAGCACTTTGGCGCGGCAGTGCAGGTTGTCGACTTGTGGCCGGGACGTCCGCATCTGTAGCATTCATCGCTACGGTCGTTTTCTGAGGTGCACTGGGCACGAACGTGCCCACTCTGTAGGCACCGGTAGCACCGCAGTGGTCTGGGTTGCAACAGCTCTATACGGGCCGAGACCCACCCGATTAGCAAGCGGCCTTCGCCTGCCAGTTTCTTGACAGCGGCTACTGGGCAGCTAATCAGTGCCCCTCCAGTGCCCTGGTAAGTACGTTTTATGTCCCCGACCTTCACTGCATCTTGAGGGCAGCCACCTCGCTGAGCAATGGCTGCGACCAAGTCTTCTTTTGTGACCGAATCATCCAAGCCCAGAATTCGGAATTCGGCACATTTTGTAGGTCTTGCCACTCTAGCGACTCCTGCATCCAGAGCCTCCCGGAGCTTTTGAGCAAGAGAGTCTGCCTTTTCCACACTGGCCTCTCCTGCGGACACCTCCAGGATGCGAGCGCCTGTAGCCGCTTTGCGGAATCGCAGACTGTCGATTCCGCAGCTGGAGAGGTCAATTTTGTTTTTGGCCTCCGCCAAAACTTTCCCATACGTGGCACCCTTCTCCTCAGCTCCTGGTTGCAGTGTTATTACAACAGCTGCAGACCGAGGAGCACGCAATTTCACCGGGGCCTGTCGAGGAGCCGCCTTTCCGGTCCCTTGGCTGTTGGGTGGTTTGGTCCTCACTTGTGGAGTAGCCGTTTTGGCTTTTCTGCCCTTTTTAGTGACCGTAGCCCAACCCTCATCCATAGATTTTGGGGCTGGCGGCAGGTCACGTGGCTGTTTCTGGACAGAAACAGCCTCACCCTTGGTGGCCTTCTTGGTCTTCTTTTTGCTCGTCTTAGTAGCTGAAGGTTGAGCCTCTGGGACGGCCCGCTCTTCTCGCTCAATGGGAGCATCCTTCTTTTTGTCTGAAGCCAGAGGGGGACGGACCCTCTTCTCAGGGAGAAGCCTTTCCTCCAATCCTTCGAACCTGGCACTGATCATGCTGCCCACCTGCAGCATGATAGCGCGCACCAGTTCTTCTGGTTGGCTCTCCTTTTGCATCGGGTCCGACCGAGCACTACGCTCCATCAGCTCCTTGCGAAGCTCCGCCATCTCTGTCCGTAGACGAGTGTTATCGGCTTGGAGCTTCACAATCTCCTCCGACATAGAGCGAGCGTGTAACTCCTCTACAGCAGCCTTTATAGAAGCCGCCGACTCCTTAAGGGCTTTTGTAAATGTGCCCTTCATATTGCCTGATTTTGCGGCCACCATTAAAATTACACCTGTCGCATCCGCCACCTGTTTCACCAGGTCAGAGGCCAACCCACTCTCCTGCTCAACGACAGGCGGAGCCACGACTCGTGTGGCTCTGTGACTAGCAACATGCCTAGCCACTTCTTCTTCAGCCATACGACGGGCTTCTTCTTTCTTGAGAGCATTTAGCTCCGACTGGGCCTTAGCCATACCCACATACTTACCTGATGTGGGTGGCCGACCTCTTCCTCTCTTAGCAGTAGGAGTTCTCTGCTTGTTCGAGGCTTCCTCGTCACTCGAAATAACAAGCTCTTCCTGCACTTCATCGTGGCTTCGTTTACCGCGACTGTACGTCTTCTTCCAGAATTTGGTAGGTAGACTCTCCAGCGAGACGCTGCACTCGCTAATTCTCGAGTCAGCGTCCGATTCCAGACTCTGGAATAGGACATCATCGCCCGAACGCTCAACAGAAGAAACCCTCGATAGGGGACTTCTTGTCCTTACTTCACTAATCGCCTTTACGGCGCTACGCGCAGATGCGCAAACCTCCTTACCACGACCATCAAGGTCACCAACGTCATTTGTTTTTTGAATTTGTATTTCCATAATTAAATCCCACGAGTGGGAGGGAAATATTCGGTCACCCCGGTCAGTGCCCTCTGTAACCGGGGAAGCCTAAGACCGCTAGGAGTCGGCTGGTTCCTAGCGGGTGGTGCAGTAGCGACCGGAACTCCGTCCGGCCAAGCCCTGAAAAGGGCTTTGAGCCTGCGCTGCACCGCCGCCTACCCTCGGGTTATTTTTTATAGAGGATTTCTTCCTCGCGGCCCAGGCGACCAAGCCAAGGCCCTCAGTCCTACAACGATTACGAGACATGACCGCCATCGTTGTAGGATTCCGAGTTTTCGAGCGGTGGCAACATAAGTTGCCTGTCCGGCGGCAGGGTTAGTGCACACCGGACCCGACTCACAGGCATAAAATGCCCTTTTCCTTATTACTCCCGACCCCAACCCACATGAGGCGAGGAGCAAAAGGAAAACCACCGTCATCTTTGAAAACTCAAAGAGACCCTCTCCTGAGGCGAAACCCGCCTCCCTCTCCGGAGCAGCAGGGAATGGAACTAACTCCTTTCCACTGCCCTCCCGTGTTTTGTCCGCGCCGGTGTGCCAATACCGGTTACCCCCTATCCGCAGCCCGGGGACGCGCCACGTCGCAGTTTACACCTCTGCGCCACACTAGGAAACTCCCTTTCCTAGCAGGTCCGTGGAACCTAACCTAACCTAACCTAACCTAACCTAACCTAACCTAACCTAACCTAACCTAACCTAACCTAACCTAACCTAACCTAACCGAAAAAAAAAAAAAAAAAAAAAAAAAACCTACAAAAACTTACTACAAAAAAAAAAAAAAAAAAAAAAAAAAAAAAAAAAAAATAGATAGATATCGACTGCTCATTTATTTTTCTTTCCCTTTCAATGTCTTTCATTTTCTTTCATTCTCTTTCATTCTCTTTCATTCTCTTTCATTCTCTTTCGAATCTCTTTCATTCTCTTTCATTCTCTTTCATTCTCTCAAGGAAATAGAATTTTAGGAAATTTATTAATTTATTCAGTTTTTATTTCTTTCTCTTTCTTACATTTTCCACCACGTGTAGTCACGTAAGCGTCGTGTTTATATTTATCGATTCCCACATAAATACATGCTGCACCATGCAATATGTGAGGCTCGACAAATTCACATATAAAACTTAATGAATAGTTATAACGACTCGCAACATTACATGGTGCAGCATGCAATATTTTAAATCGAATATAACACATCATTATATTTTTTGTGAATGACACTTCGCTAAAATTCCTTTTGTTTCTTATAGTTATTGTGTTTTGCGTTTGATGTTCATTTATGAATTATTTCGCCCATGCCATAGATTTTTTTATTTTTCGCATTATCTCTCTCATTTCATTTTCTTCTCCTTCTCTCTTCAGAGAAAGAAAAGCTTCTTTTTCTTCTCATTCTTTTTTTGTCTTACCATTAAATTCATTAAAGTGATTTTCTAAATTTTGCTATGATAGTCCGTATTCACAGTAGGCCGTCCTGGCTTAAATTCCAATTGTTCCTCTTAGCTAACACTGTTCGC
Source organism: Hydriomena furcata (assembly GCA_912999785.1). Taxonomy (NCBI): domain Eukaryota; kingdom Metazoa; phylum Arthropoda; class Insecta; order Lepidoptera; family Geometridae; genus Hydriomena; species Hydriomena furcata. The sequence continues at coordinate 103,489 of OU538835.1, forward strand.
TTTTAGTGTAACTTAGTACAAGTTTTATAGTTTTTTGTGTGGGCCCAGGTTATTTCATTGCCCATTTGTTTCAGTTTTTTTTTTTTTTTTTTTTTTTTTACCTTTAATTTCCTATCACAATCATGTTTATAATGGCAATTCCCACATAAATACATGCTGCACCATGCAAAATGTAAGTGTTTGACATATTAACATGATTGCGTCTACTCGATTTTTTTTTCGAAAATCATTATGTTATCTCCCACATTATCACAAGCTGCACCAGGCAACATGTGAGAGTCCGCATAACGATCTCGAAGTCCCAAAGGCCGTCTTTCACAGAAACCAAATGTTGTTCTATAACGATTTGCAACATCACATGGTGCAGCATACAATATTTTAAATCGAATATATCACAACATTAGAGTTTCAGTGAATGACGTTTCGCTAAGTTGCAGGATCAACAATGGCTGTTTAGATTCATTCAAAAACATCACATGGTACAGCATGCGATGTTTTAAATTCAATTTAAACAGTCAGGCGGTCCTGGTTTCTAAGCTTGTTTTATGTTACAATTGTTCCTCTTTGCTAATACGTTTCGCTTTTGATGTAAATTATTTTAGTAAAATCAATGTTTTGATATGTTTTTTCATTGGGTTCCGATATTATAGGAGTTGCCCTTAAGAAAATTATTAAGATCACAGTAAAGTAGGTAAATTGAAAATGTTTATTTTAAGCATCAGTAAAATTTAAATCAAAGTAACCTAACTTTAGATAAACTTAGTAAGTGAACGTAAACTCAGTCTGTGACGCCGGCACCAAGGGAATTTAGTTCATTATCTTACAAATTAAAATAGTCTGAGACCAGCTCATTTATTTTTGAATTTTTATTTCGCATGTGCATTTTGTATTTTCATTAGGTTCCGGTGGGTCACCTTGAGAATATAACCACAAACACAGTTCTTAGATAAATTAAATAACGGGTTTTATTCGAAGCATCGGAAGAAACAAAATCAAAGAAATACACTTAGTTATTAAATGAACAGGCACGTGAGTAACTTATGACTTTCTTGGTCCGAGTCTGGCTCATTTCATTTACATTTGTATGTCACATGCAAATCTTCATCATGTGGAGACTTGCAGGACTCAATAGGCATGTAGGTATTCTCATTGAGGTCCAATTATGGAGGGTAGCCTCGAAAAAATAACTACTATCACAGTAGGTAGATTAAATAACGTTTATTCTAAACGTCATTAGAATCAAGATCAAAGTAACTAAATCACATTAAGTGAATAGACACGACCGCTCGGTAAGACTCATCAGAATGAGTAGGTAGTACTTCATTGATGGCCATCGCCATGACTTTACCATCGCATGCAGTCCCGTGTCCCTATTGTTCCTTGGACTACAATTTTGTTTTAATTATAATATTTTGTTTCTACATCAATAGATTATTATATTATGTACACTGCACTACATTATTACACTAATGACCTTGAAATCAATTTGCATTTCGATACTTGAATTTCTTCATCATTTATTTGGCTTCCTCACATTATACAGCGTTGGTAAGATCGCGTTTAATTCTTAGTGGTAGGCGGAATGCGTTTGCAAAAAAACGTCACCACCATACGCTACGAATGCTACAAGCGCTACGCACAACTCGAAGCACTTGTAGGTATCAGACACGCGTCGCAAGGCGCAGACAACTCTTTTATCGTTTTAAACTTGTAAGAAAATAGATCTTCGCTCCCCGAAAGCTACGAGTGCTACAAGCGCTACGAGTTGTGCGTAGCGCTTGTTGCACTTGTAGCTAACAGATATGCGTCACAAGGCGCATACAACTCCTTAATCGTTTTAAACTTGTAAGAAAATAGATCTTCGCTCCCCGAAAGCTACGAGTGCTACAAGCGCTACGCACAACTCGTAGCGCTTGTAGCACTTGTCGGTATCAGACACGCGTCGGTAGGCGCAGACAACTCTTTTATCGTTTTAAACTTGTAAGAAAATAGATCTTCGCTCCCCGAAAGCTACGAGTGCTACAAGCGCTACGAGTTGTGCGTAGCGCTTGTTGCACTTGTAGCTAACAGATATGCGTCACAAGGCGCATACAACTCCTAGTGTGGGAATCACCAGACAGATCTACTTTTATACAAAACATACCTACTAGGGCATGTAAACCGATTAATCGATTAACCGAAAAACCGATTAACCGACTGATTTTAGGTCGGTTTTTTCACCGGTTTTTTTGGCAAAATAACCGGATATTCGATTTTTTCCAAATTCATTATTTTTGCATTTTTTTTATCATTTTGGCAATATTTTTCGGATTATAAACCACCCTATGTTTTAATCGGGCATTATAATCTACATCTACAGCTAATTTCATCTTAATACGTTTTTTCGTTAAGGCATGATTGATATTTAAACATACAAACATCTTCACAAACTTTCGTATTTATAATATTATTAGGATTTGAGTACGAGAAAGAGTTTTAATACTACCAATTAAAAAAGTTAATTATTCTTATTCCTATATTCTTAGTTGTTACCTAGAAATATCCTCACTTAGACTCGACCTCGTAACCGTGTTTTAGTAGTTGTAGTTAATAAAATGACTTCGAGTTTGCCTCATGTCGAGGATTCCTCAACATATTTCCTCAGTGAAGAAACTGTCAACTCAAGGTATCTTGCGATCTACCTTGAGCATTCCTCGACAGCTTCTAAACGACTGTGTAACGTTTCTTTGACTTTCGTGACATTTAGAAACCACCACAGGTAATTGAGGAATTGAGAAAACTCCAAAAAATCGATTTAAGATGCAAACATGAAGTATTATTTTTCAAACTATCGTGATTAGTAGACATAACAATAGATTTAACACGGGTGGGTGTTTATCACGTAATTACCTTTAATTTATTTTCCCGACGTTTCGGCTATGTTACAATAGCCATGGTCGCGGGCAGACTGGAGAACACGGTGCTACCGTCGAGAAGCGGAGGCAGTTGACGAAACTACCCTCACTTGGTTGACTTGGTTGACTTGGTTGAACTACATGACCCAAAAGTTCTGTCTAGTGAACGCCATTATTATAAGATAATAGTTCAGGAAGCTATTGAAATCAAGAAGTACTCAAATTTAAATCGTGAAGACGGCTATAGACTCTTATTCTTGGAATCCTGTGGTTACTATATGTGCGCGTCGTGACAGACCATCTCAGTGCGTAGATACAGTTAGTGTGGTGTAGTGTTTCCGGAACCGGTATTCTTTGTAAGAACCGGGAATTTCGGTACTTTTTTAAATCGGTACCGGGATTTCCCGGTTCTTTCGGTATTTTCGGTTCTTGGCAGTTTTTGATTTATAAAAGAAGTGATAAGGTTCAAAAGTCAACTACAATTAAGATCGACGAGAAAATAGATATCATTAAGAATGAATATATATCAGAAAAATGATATAGAGCCGATAACAGGACCAGAGGTTCATCGCGCGCTTTGCAGCATGAAATATAGCAAGAGCCCAGGTGCAGATGGTGTTACCACCGAAGCCTTAAAAATCGGAGAACCAGTACCACTCCCACACCTTACGAACCTTTGTAACTACATTCTTCAGACCGGTTCTTTTCCTCATAATTTCTGCCACTCCACCATTATACTCATACATAAAAAGGGTGAAAAGTCCGACATTGGCAATTATCGTCCCATCAGTTTTATCTCACACCTTTTTAAACTATTCATGAAAATTATCGAAAATCGAATATCCGGTGAGCTCGATTTACATCAACCACCAGAACAAGCGGGTTTCCGCCGTGGCCTCTCCACGACGGATTATTTCCATTCCCTTAACCAGCTCTTAGAAAAACGTAGAATTTAATATCCCACTTTATCTTGCATTTGTAGATTACTCAAAAGCTTTTGATAGCATAAAACATAAACCATTATTCGAGGCACTTTCTAATCAGAACATAAATTAAACGTACATTCAACTTATCCGTAATATCTATAGCAATAGTACAGCATCCATAAAAACCTCACTCACGGGGCTCTCTTTCCAAATTGTAAAAGGCGTGAAACAGGGAGACCCGCTTTCTCCTAAATTGTTTACAGCTACTTTGGAAGAAGTGTTCAAGCGATTGAAGCCCAAATGGGCTGAGAAGGGCATCGTCGTCGGAGATAGCAGGCTAACAAACCTGCGCTTCGCCGACGATATTGTCCTTTTCTCCCCCACAGGCCCACAGCTGCAGAACTAGGCGATATGCTTCAAGGACTGAACCAAGCAAGCCGACCAAGATGTGGGACTCCGAATGAATATGAGCAAGACCTAGCTGATGACCAATGGAACGAAGAGGAGATTGTACGTGGAGAATGTGGAGATTGAGTATGTCCATGAGTATGTGTATCTCGGGCAGATAGTTTCATTCCAGGCACAACAAAACGAAGTTGCTCGACGCACCGAAAACGCCTGGAGAAGCAATGAATGGCGAACTGCCACTCTGCAATAAGCGCAGACTTATGGACATGTGCATTCTCCCAATTCTAACGTACGGTGCACAGACTTGGTTCCCGACAGCTCATGAGAGATACCAACTCGAGGTTTGCGAAAGAGCCATGGAGCGTAGTATCTTAGGAGTCAGACTCACAGACCGCATACGAAACACGATACTACGCTCCAAAACAAACTACACGCCTTCGAGGCAGACTCCGGAGGAGATGGCAGGACGATCTCGACAGTCATTTAAATGACTGGCGCAACTTAGCTGGAGATCGAAAGGTGTAAAAAGAAGGGAGGGAGGCCTTTGCCCTGCAGTGGGACGATATAGGCTAAGATAAGATACCGGCCCCTAAAATTACTGTGGTTTTGTTTATAATATCACAAAAATCATATTAGGAGTATGATAATACGTCGTATTTGAAGTAAATTACATTCTGTCACCATTGTTTGGTATGAGGAACAACGTAATACTTACCTTGGAGTCAAACGCGCGACACTTTTTTCTTACTTTTCGCACGTGGCGAGTCCTGCGAGGCCCGCCGAGTTATAAAAATAAAATTTCCGAAAGTACCGAAAGAACCGGGAATCAAATTAGATTTCCCGGTTCTGAACCCTAGTGTGGTGTGTCGTAATACAAACATGGACATTTCTATTTCTGAAGACCAAGTGAGGGTAGTTTCGTCAACTGCCTCCGCTTCTCGACGGTGGCACCGTGTTCTCCAGTCAGCCAGCGACCATGGCTATTGGAGCATAGCCGAAACGTCGGGAAAATAAATTAAGGGTAATTACGTGATAAACACCCGTGTTAAAACATGAAGTACTTTTCAAGGGGTATTGGAGGGATCTCAGAAGAGTTTGAATCAAGTTAGTTTTGAGGTTACAACTAAGAATTATGAGGTATCATTGTTAACTATTATGACTGATTTACCATATTTTTGCCTTTATTACTTTATTAGAGTAAGGGTGAGTTTTGAGTACATCAAAATATTTTGAAATTTAACAATTTAATTTAATTGGTGCTTGCTTATTTGAATAATAAGTTAATTTTCATTAAAATGTATGGTTTTATTATGTCCTAAGACACCTATATAAAAAACTTGAAAAATAACCGATTAACCGGTTTAACCGGTTATTGAAAATTAAAAACCGTAAAACCCGGTTTTTCTAAACAACCCGGTTTTTACACGCCCTAATACCTACATCTTATTATTCTCACCTTGTTTATTAGTCTAAGTTTAATACTTTAAGCAACTGTATGTATTTGAGCAGTTATTTGTTATTATTTTCCTTTTTTATAAGCTTGTAGAAATAAACATTTTTTCATTTTCATTTCAGAGAAAGTACTATATAATCCGAAAAACATCCCAAAGAGATGATTTGAGTACCTATTATATCTATAGGGCGTATAATATAGTGGAAAAAAATTGGACTGTACCTACATAAGTGAGTACAGTGTAAAATTGGAAATGTGTTGAGGAGATTTTTAATTAAGTCAGTTTTCACTCGTTTATCAAAAGTGGCTGGGCTAAAGTGGCAGCTACGGACTCCAAAGGATGTGGTACCTACCTCTGCATCTGCCTAGCGTTTACAAGATAAGACTGTAGTTGTGGCCGTTCATACATTGGTTGGGCAAATGAAGACTGTAGCCGAACGTGTCAAAGAACATTTATTGCAGCTGTCGATTGAGCTACATGATCCAAAAGTTTTGTCAAGTTAACGCCATTACTACAAAAGAATAGTCCGGGAAGCAATTAAGAAGTACCCAAATTTCAATCGTGAAGACGGTTATAGACTCTCTAATTCATGGAATCCTGTGGTCACTATGATTGTGTGGGCGTCGCGTCGTGGTAGACCATCTCAGTGCGTGGATACAGTCAGTGTGGTGTGTCGTAATGTGAACATGGGCATTTTTATTTCTGAAGAGCAAGTGATTAGTGTTTCCGGAACCGGTATTCTTTGTAAGAACCGGGAATGTCGGTACTTTTTTAAATCGGTACCGGGATTTCCCGGTTCTTTCGGTATTTTCGGTTCTTGGCAGTTTTTGATTTATAAAACAAGTGATAAGGTTCAAAAGTCAACTACAATTAAGATCGACGAGAATATATAACATTAAGAATGAATATGTATATCAGAAAAATGATATAGAGCCGATAACAGGACCAGTGGTTCATCGCGCGCTTGGCAGCATGAAATATAGCAAGAGCCCAGGTGCAGATGGTGTTACCACCGAAGCCTTAAAAATCGGAGAACCAGTACCACTCCCACACCTTACGAACCTTTGTAACTACATTCTTCAGACCGGTTCTTTTCCTCATAATTTCTGCCACTCCACCATTATACTCATACATAAAAAGGGTGAAAAGTCCGACATTGGCAATTATCGTCCCATCAGTTTTATCTCACACCTTTTTAAACTATTCATGAAAATTATCGAAAATCGAATATCCGGTGAGCTCGATTTACATCAACCACCAGAACAAGCGGGTTTCCGCCGTGGCCTCTCCACGACGGATTATTTCCATTCCCTTAACCAGCTCTTAGAAAAAGGGAGACCCGCTTTCTCCTAAATTGTTTACAGCTACTTTGGAAGAAGTGTTCAAGCGATTGAAGCCCAAATGGGCTGAGAAGGGCATCGTCGTCGGAGATAGCAGGCTAACAAACCTGCGCTTCGCCGACGATATTGTCGATACGATACGACGATATTTTCTGAAGGACTGAACCAAGCAAGCCGACCAAGATGTGGGACTCCGAATGAATATGAGCAAGACCAAGCTGATGACCAATGGCACGAAGAGGAAATTGTACGTGGAGAATGTGGAGATTGAGTATGTCCATGAGTATGTGTATCTCGGCCAGATAGTTTCATTCCAGGCACAACAAAACGAAGTTGCTCGACGCACCGAAAACGCCTGGAGAAGCTTCTGGTCGATGAAACATCTTATGAATGGCGAACTGCCACTCTGCAATAAGCGCAGACTTATGGACATGTGCATTCTCCCAATTCTAACGTACGGTGCACAGACTTGGTTCCCGACCCGACAGCTCATGAGAGATACCAACTCGAGGTTTGCCAAAGAGCCATGGAGCGTAGTATCTTAGGAGTCAGACCGCATACGAAACACGATACTACGCTCCAAAACAAAAATAGTTGACGTCACCCATAAAGCGGCCAAACTCAAATGGGATTGAGCAGGGCATGTCGCTCACATGCCGGACGATCTTTGGGCCAAAATAACAAACGATTAGTCCCCACAAACTACACGCCTTCGAGGCAGACTCCGGAGGAGATGGCAGGACGATCTCGACAGATTTAAATGACTGGCGCAACTTAGCTGGAGATCGAAAGGTATGAAAAGAAGGGAGGGAGGCCTTTGCCCTGCAGTGGGACGATATAGGCTAAGATAAGATACCGGCCCCTAAAATTACTGTGGTTTTGTTTATAATATCACAAAAATCATATTAGGAGTATGATAATACGTCGTATTTGAAGTAAATTACATTCTGTCACCATTGTTTGGTATGAGGAACAACGGAATACTTACCTTGGATTCAAACGCGCGACACTTTTTTCTTACTTTTCGCACGTGGCGAATCCTGCGAGGCCCGCCGAGTTATAAAAATAAAATTCCCGAAAGTACCGAAAGAACCGGGAATCAAATTAGATTTCCCGGTTCCTTTTTACTGACAAAAGAACCGGGAATTCCCGGTACTTTCGGTACCGGGATTTCCCGGTTCTGAACCCTAGTGACCATTGACAAAGAAATAATGGCTTCATTTGTGTTGAGGAGTCACGCAGTGACGATTTCGGAATATTATAAGTGTTTATTATATGTGTTGGCCAAGTGATGGTCCGCTTCTCGACGGTAGCTCTGAGTACTCCTGTCTGCCCGCGACCATGGTTATTGTAACATACATACATAGTCGAAACGTCGCGTCGGGAAAATCGGTCGGAATGTCAAAATCTATAGTTATAAATAAATACCTACTATACCTACTGACGTTGATGTAGGTATCACATCACGCCACGCACGTCGGTCGTCAATAACTCTGTCATCGGCCGCAGCTTGTGACAGTTCAGATGATGGTTGGGAATTTATCGTCTTATTGTCGGCATTTTGAGAACCACTCATTTGTTTGTTGAACTTTTGAAAACCACAGTACCGAGGTAAAACAAACCTACCTACCTATTTAAAAACAAAAAACACGGTTGTATAATAATAATGGTGATCAGGGACTGAAAGCGGTAGAGGTTAACGGTATTGGTACCGCAAAAATATAACGGTACCGTTATTCGATAGCGGTTGGGCCATACCGAAATTATACCGGTATGGAATAACGGTATCGAAAAAATCTTGAGTGTCGTTCGTCGGCTATGAGAGAAGGGAGGAGGGGGGGGGAGGGCGCGTGAGGGGCAAAACTCAGAGCGAGTTCGTTTGTTGTGAACGCACACACACGTCTTTGTCAATCGAGCGACACACAGGTTAATAAAACTTTGTTTGTTCTGTTCTGTTGCGCACGCGTTCACGCACAGTAGGTAGGTACCTACCTACCTTTAACTATAGATTTTGACACGGGTCTTTATCACGTAATTAAGTACCTACCTTTAATTTATTTTCCCGACTATGACGTCTGCTCGCGACCATGGCTATTGTAATTATTTGTAGGTAAGTAACATAATCGAAATGTCGGGAAAATAAATTACCGGCAGGTAGGTATTTACCTAATAAATACACATAACTTCTCTTTTATTTCTTTATGATAAAATTTAAATTAAAGTAGGTGGCGATTCTATTGTGCCCATAAAAAAATTTCGGAATCCTAAAACACCATCGCTCTTATTCCTTTACGTTAAAGTCTAAATTTGCGTAACCTCAGGATGACAGTTTTAAAACGTAGGCTAGTTTTAAGTAATTTAACTATTTTTTTACGTAAATCTAGTCAATAAAAGTAAAGTGAAATTTTGATTTTCTTATTTATTTCGTTCATCAGAAATAAACGAAAAAAAATAATTCCAAATTTAAAATTTTGAGATTACTCAAATTTAGACTTTATTGTAAAGGAATAAGAGCGAAATTGTTTTAATTGTTTATTTTTTTGGAAATTCTAATTGTAGAACGTTGCCAACAGAACAATTAATTACTGATTAGCGTATTAGATTATGACCTGTATTTAAATATAGGACAATTTTTATCTATACCCGGTCATAGTCTATCTATAAACCAAATTTCAACCAAATCTGTCTGTTTAGTAGTTGAAGTAGTTGTAGGATGGATGTTTGTTACTGTGCAGTCGGCGGATCTAGGCACTGGTGATGTTAGCCGTTTGGATGCGCGGCAGACAATTTTCGACTTTATACAGTGACATATAATAACCATTTGTGCGTTTCTACGGCTAACTTCACGAGTGCCTAGATCCGCCGACTGCACAGTAACAAACATCCATCCATCTACACAAACTTTCGCATTTATAATATTAGTAGGAAATATAAAATAAGTAATAAAGATAACATTAATACATGTTTAAAATTTGCATAGTTTTTTTATTTTTAATCAATTTTGTTGTACATCTAGTGTTTAAAAGGTGGATAAGTTACTTGGATTTCTTCGCCCATTTTATGTTGCCCTTTTACTGCGTCAACAATCTTTAAGATATGCCTATACGCCATGTTTCGCATACATGGACGTACAAATTGTAGCTCATCCAAGAGCATGTGACAGAAATGATAACTTCCCTTATCAATTTTATTTTCTCTGACACAATCATCGCATTCGAAAACACATTCAGTTCCTGGTTTCTCTTTTTCTTTTTTCGGCGACGGCATACAGTTCTTCAAATGTAAATCAGATTCATATACAGGGGACACTGGGGCTGATGGCGATCCTTCATCAGATGAATTAGAAACTCGTCTATGATCTGCTTTTTTGCGTTTGCTAACTGTCGGCAAAATACTCTGCGACATTCCAACATCCAAGCCGCAAAAAACATCTGATGACAGACGTCTTTTTCTACCTAAAAAAAGGTTATACACATTGAGAAGAAATAAATAAAACCCACATACCATTTCCCACAAATTAATACAGTTTTCTGCCCGTCCATATATTTATTTATACTTATTTTGATGGAGTTAGTCATCTGTGGCAGTTATTATAATAACAAATAGATTTATGTTAAACTAATAAATAAATAAATAAATAGATATATATTGTTGGACATTTTACACATCGCCATCTAGCCCTAAACTAAGCAAAGCTTGTACTATGGGAACTAGTTAACTGATAGAATACTTAGGTAAATAATTTTATACTTAAGTAGGTACATAAATAATTATTATAGATATAGTTAGGTACTAACACCCAGACACAGAACAAAATATCTATGTTCATCACACAAATATTTGCCCCGGGTTGGGATTGAACGCACAACCTACAGCGCTGAAGAAATTTTAAGTTTCGGTTTAGGCTGTGTGTTGATAGATCAGTCAGTCAGTAGGTAAAGCAAAATTTTTATAATGTAGATAGGTAAGTAAATACGATATAAACTTCGAAAAGTGAGGCATCTATTCCCAGTCTTACCCTTCACTACACACGCACAACAGTGAGGCATCTATTCCTAGTCTTACCCTTCACTACGCAACAGTGCATAGGTGGGTGGGTCAAACAAATATCTACCTATTATAAATTTTTAATTATAGGTAGGTATTAGGTAACCTATACTTACCTACCACATACCACATAATATTTATACTTTAATAGTAAGTAAAGTACATAGGTACTACCTACTCTATACGGCTTTCAATGCAGTTTAGGTGAAATAGGTAGGTAGGTATTCTCTAAAATTTATGAGAATTCCAATTTATATGTCCCACCTAAACTTCATTGAAAGCCATAACATGATAAACATAGTTTTTACGAAATAAGCCGGCTGACCCGGGTTGGTGGATCTTGGCATCTGTGAAGTGAGCTGTTTGGTTGCGCGGCAGACAATTTTCGACCTTATCATGGTTTTGTGTCACTGACACAAAACCATTTCTGCGTACACACAGCTAACTACACGAATGCCTAGACCCGATGGCAGAACTGTAGGTAGGTACCTACCTACCTAGGTGGGTAGGTACCGAGGTAGGCAGGTACCTACATTCAATAGGTACAAAACATAGTGAGGCAGGTAAGGTCAGTAGGTACCTACCTACCTACGTGCCGTGTCACAGCAAGAATGGTTATGTGTCACTGGATAAGGTCAAAAATTGTCTGCCGCGCAACCAAACAGCTATCTTTACGTAGGTAGGTAGATACTTACCTAACTAAACTAAGATCCGCCGACAATACCTACTAGGTAGAGGTAGATACAGTACCTACTACGTAGGTAGGGAACAGACCTATCATCTAAGTAATGAAATTTTGAGTTCGATTTTGAATTTGCAGTTCGCTATAGGTATAGTTCGTATGTCGCATCACACACAACTGAAACTGACACAACACAACAAAACAAACGTAGTAAGTCGTTTGATGCACCGACCGCCGCCGCCGCCGCTCCCCGCCGCGCGGGGGAGTGAGAAAACCTATAATATTTGGGTAGAAATTGCGGTATCGTTATTCAACCTTTAGTATACCACTATGAATTTCGGTAGAAGCTTTTCGGTACCGTTATATTTTTAGGTATTGAAATATATGGAATACCGGAATTTATCGGTATGACGTCATATCGATAAATAGAGGTATCTTAATTTTTCGGTTATTCGGTCCCTGATGGTGATGGTCATAGCATGTAGCTTTTGACGGATGAATTAATTAATGAAATTGGTCTAGAAGTTTTTAGGGTTCCTAAGTCTACAAGGAACCCTTAGAGTTTCACCATGTCACTCCGTCCGTCTGTCTGCAGCTTAGCTGAGAGACTCTTAGTACCTACTAGAATAGAAAGCTGTAATTTGAATGTGAATACATACCTATCTATACCTAATCCTAATACGTTACAATAAGAAGATACAATAATACTTTGGCTCTATTGTCAATAATTTCCGCAGCGTAAGCGATATACGAATTTATTTGGGATTTTTTTCACACGTTGGGTTACATAATCGAAGTTTTCATAGGGATCCCTAACATTTTTAATAATATTCTACAGCCTATGTTCATCAGGGATAATGTAGAATTCTAATGGTGAAATATTTTTTTAAATCGGTCCAGTAGTTTCGGAGCCTATTCGATGCAAACAAACAAACAAACAAACAATCAAATCTTTCCTCTTTATAATATTAGTATAGAAGTATAGATAGGTAGGTGCTGCACACATGTGCTGCTATCTGTTGAGTTTTTTATGAACTAATGTATAACTCGTAATTATTTTAAAGGGATCCGTACCCAAAGGGTAAAAAAGAGACCCATACTCGGCGTGAACCCAAAGGGAGCAATTTAGACACCATAAGCATCCTTCAGCCTTCGGCCTGGACCTGAATCGCGACTAAAGGTCATTGCTATAAATAAATGCAAGCAGAGTCATTCTCATCATCTTGCGACTCGAAGGCAATAAGTTCATCATTACTGTCTGACTCGAAGAGAGTCTTAGTAAATCCTTTTTTATTGGATACCGTAGGTCATAGATGCCCATTTCATTGATTCATTTTCTTTACAACGTCAATAGCTTTTTACACGCTTTATATTAGCTTCACCTGTATGTATGTATGTATGTATGTAACCGACCGCTTTGAGCTCGATTTTGTCCTACTTTGAACGATCAGATTTAATTCAAACTTTGCGCACCTGTCAAAGATCGATGACAATGCAATAATTTGATGTTAGTTTCCCATTATCCTTAATAGGACCGCCAGGATAAATTCTTTTGTAGATCCTGTTGCAGCGCCTACTGAAATTCTACTTGCAATGCCTACTGAAATTCTACTAGCAAAGCCTACTTAATATTTTAACTTGACAATTAAATATACCTAGTATGGCTAATTACGTAATTACTATCTAGCTACGTCATTACTTTCACCGCCCTTGCCATTGAACGAAATCAATTACTTGAAAGTGATTTATGAGTTCGGCATAGACTAAAAAATGAAAAATAAATTATAGTTTAAAAAAACACGCTTTTGTTGCTAATCGAACTAAAAACTAGAAAATAATTTTCGATGACAGAGTTTAATATAACTGTAGTAGAAGAAGAAACAATCAATCATAATGAATCACCTCAAAACAAAATTATAATAAAATTTAAGTTATTAACACAATAATTCAATTCAGCAGAGTAAAAAGCGTGGGGTGCTTGATATTTTTAATTATTACAATCATTTTATTGGTGAATAACTTAAACTACTAAACTACTATCTATGAGAGGATAGTTATGAACCGCAGTAAAATGCACCCCACGATTTTTACTCTGAATTGAATTATTGTGTGAATAACTTAAATTTTATTATAATTTTGTTTTGAGGTGATTCATTATGATTGATTGTTTCTTCTTCTACTACAGTTATATTAAACTCTGTCATCGAAAATTATTTTCTAGTTGGAACGAAGTTCCTTATTTTTAGTTCGATTAGCAACAAAAGCGTGTTTTTAGGGTTCCGTACCCAAAGGGTAAAAACGGAACCCTATTACTAAGACTTCGCTGTCCGTCTGTCTGTCTGTCTGTCACAGGGCTGTATCTCATGAACCGTGATAGCTAGACAGTTGAAATTTTCACAGATTATGTATTTCTGTTGCCCCTTTAACAACAAATAATAAAAACAGAATAAAATAAATATTTAAGGGGGGCTCCCATACAACAAACGTGTTTTTTATTTTTTTGCCGTTTTTATAGATAATGGTACGGAACCCTTCTTCGTGCGCGAGTCCGACTCGCACTTGGCCGGTTTTTTTTTTAGTTTTTTTAAACTATAATTTATTTCATAGACCTTTGACTATGTCGTTTTGCTCCTGGGACATGTCTTGTGTGTCATTTTGTCCGTAGTAGTTATTTAAATCTTCAATCACTGATATTTTCAAATGCAGATATTAAGATAAAATTTATAAATAAGTAATAACAAAGCCAATAAGTACTGGAACGGAATTTTTGTAGCACAATCAAATTATAAAACGTAAAACTCACCAAATAGGTACAAAAAAACATTAACGTCAACAAAAAAAAAGCGGAGATTGTTAAAATTTTGGCAGAATTTTAGAAAAGTATCAGGCGATCACCATCAGGGAGTGATCACCTATGAACTATGATCACCTAGCAAACAGCCCGCTAAAGCCCACCACTTTCCAAAAAAGGGTGGTGTGTCGTTTTGTCCGTTTAATGTCTTTTTGGAAGTCCACACTACACTCTACTTATTAATCAACACTCAGTCACGCAACCTGACAAAGTCCAATAAAATCCCATCAGAAACATAAATGTGAACTTGAATATCTATAATAGTAGGTATACCTTTACTAATATTATAAATGCGAAAGTAACTCTGTCTGTCTGTCTGTCTGCGTTTGGCTGTGACGTTATCACGGCCAAAACGCTTTCAAAGTCTTGGGACGGACATAGTATTACATTCTTACCATTTTTTTTATTTTCTGAAATTTATTTTATTAATAAATTTGATTTCCTTCCTGACAAAATTTTGCTCTTAAAAGCTTAATATTTCACAAACTGATCCCTTAATCAAAAAGTTGTTATAGGTAGGGTATAGGGTATGCGTGAAAAAAATAACATCCCTACTTTAGGTGTAGGGGTAGGTACCCTAAAAAAATGTTTTTCAAGATATTATTGTACCACTTTGTTGACGTGATCCTTATGTGTATACATTATGCCAAATTACAGCTTTCTAGCACTTAAACTCTCTGAGCTAAGCTACCGACGGACGGACGGACATGGCGAAACTATTAGGGTTCCTTGTAGACTACGAAACCCTAAAAACTAGCCAAGCTTGTTTCTAGCAAAATTAGCAAATTAGCTTCTGCAAACTACATTTTGTTAAAACAAGTCGACAAAGACTATGCGTCTTCATAATAAATGTATTTAACTTGGATGCTTGGCTCTCATTTCACATAATAAAATGTATGTCAAGCGATTGCTGCTAACAGGAAACTCACACCGATAATAAGTACTAGGTAGTAGGTACCTAGAGTACCTACTCAAAAAGAAAGTGCTTGTATTTGGTACTTACATTGAAAACAGTTTTAGTAATTAAGAAAATTATTTTAAAAATTTAGTTTAATTATTTTTGAATACGAATTAACGCCTGCATTATTTACTAACAAAATAAGTCTCAAGAAATTAGATACCTCTAGTAGGTAAACATGTCGCGCGCCTACACAATTAGGGAAACACATAGAAAAAAAAAATATTTATTGTTATTTAGTGTCGCGCCACGCCACGACACGCGGAAACACATTTAAGTGTCGTGATGCTTAAGGCGGAAACACATTTACGTGTCGTGGCGTGTCGTGATGCTTACTGTCGTGACGGTATGTGCGCACACTAACGTGTCGTGTCGTGGCGTGCTCTGGCGTTATTTCTGAACAGTACATAACGAACCTTTGCACTGTTCAAACATACATAATGTTTTCTTCTGATTCGGATAGTGATTTTGATGAAGACCTTCAATTTCTCTTAGCAATGAAACTTCTAGAGGGCAAAAACGTACAAATTTCAAGTTTCGTTGACGTACAAGCTCAATAAGGTCGTCAATCATTTTGCTGCAAATTAAATTAAAAATGTACGATAGGTGTTCGCGCCACGAGGTACGCGCCGGTATAGAAACACATTTGCCTGTTGTGTCGTGTCGCGTCACCTCTGAAGCAATCGGTGGCGAGCAGTCGGCGCCACGACAGAACGCGTTGCGTTGCGACACGACACGACATGCAAATATGTCCCTAACCATCCTTATATTAAATATATGAAACCGATTAGCATCTGGCGTGTCGCTCACTGACACGTAAGTAACTGTACGTTTTTCGGCTTTAAGTGTTTGTTGACATTTTGGCCTTTATAAGTGTTTTTCATAAGAATATTGTTAATAATGGCATATGTAATATAGTGGAGACTAATGGAGACTGGAATATTTTACTGTTTACATAAAAAAAGAGTGATTTGACTCTTCTCTTTCCAATACGTTGAAGTAGGCAATCCTACTTTTAAGGTCATCATTGTCACCCTACTATAATTTTCCATAAGAGACAACTAAAACTCATTTTATTGGTAAAGTATAACATCTACAGGAACATAATGTATTACAATATTTTAGTGGTTAAGTTAGGCTACATCTTGATGTAAGTTACGTTCTTCTATGATGTCAGGCTTACTAGTTATAGATGAAAACATGGAGCTCTCCGACCATCATTTTTCAAAAACTTTTGAACCGATATCTTTAGAGCCACGATTTTTTTTCTCAAACTCACCCATTGGCTTTGGCTTATCTTTAATTCAATAAGCTTTTTACGAATTTATTCACTCTACGTCATATTTTATAGGTAGGTCACTCTGTCGTCGGAGAGCTCCAGTTTTTAATCGTTATACCTAACTCAGTAACCCTGCACTCTAGAGGCCTGAAAGTTTAGAAACAGCATCTACAATTCAACTACAATTATTTGATAAGAAAAATATGCACCTAAATAAAACTTTTCAGAAGATAATTTTTGACAGACGTCTGGTCGGAGAGCTCCTGTTTTTCCTACTTATCTATCTTAATTCACGCGCTACAATTGTTTGGATGACATCATCTAATTACTACAATTAGCAACTAAATTTACGGCTTTGTTAGATTTGAATCCAAGAGAGGATCTCTCCGGCAAGACACATACTAACTCAAGAACTGCTGGATTTTCATGGTTTTTCTTCGCGCCCGCTAACAGAATAAATATCTAAAACAATGGAAAGTAAAGTAGACGAAACAAAAATGCCCAAAATGCTACTGAATGTCGTATCTGTCAAACATCTGAAGTTAGGATTGACATATTTTATTGAGCTCTTTAGCTTCAAAGTAGATACAATTGCCTAGAAAACCTCCAACTAGCATTGGATTTTACATGAGGTAAATAAATACACATGGAATTAGAGTTCCTTCTTCTTATAGCGTAGTGGAAATCCCGCGATGTGCGTTGCGTAGTTGTCGGAGGGCGGGCGTGTGGTGGTGGTGGGTGGTAGCGGTTGGCGGTATACGTAGGCAGACAGAGGTGGTATGGTATAGTCGAGTGCATCCCTGCCCGCTGCCCGCGCGCTCATTCCAATTCCATTCAGTATCAGTAGTCAGTACAGTAGAGAGCGCCGAGCAGACCGTATCTGCCACGCACGGGGGAAGTCGCGCGCGAAATCACAATTATTTACCTACGTTATTACTTAAAAAAATATTTATTTTGAAGGTGTCTAAGTGTAAAAAGATTTCAAATATTTTAAAAGTGTGTTATTGAAAATGAAGGGCCCAGCGAAAAGATTTCTGAACCACAAAGGGAAGGCGTACGATCTGGATATAAAAATAAAAAGCGTTAAGGAAGATATCGGATTCCTGGATTTAGTAAGTGTTTTTATCTTGTTAGGTGTTAAGGCTGAGCAACAACCAAATTTGCAATGGTTGAAGCCCAAATATTTTTTATCGTGAATGATGTATGGAATTGAAATTTATATGGAAGATTCTCAGGTATATAAGCGTCAAAATTATTTTATCAAAAATAAAAATTTAATAAAAACCTTGTTAAGAAAAAATGCCAAACACATCTCTGAAAATCAAGAATTGCCCAAAAATATCCTAAACCATAAGGCAATTCAATATGATATTTATCATAAATATTGCTAAATAAATTATACATTGAATAGTCTAGCAGTTTTTTTTTTAAAGCCATTTCTTTTACATAATTAATTTTTTTCTAAATGTCGCTTACGCTATTTAATTCCGAGCATCGGTAACTTCATGCCGCACTCTTTTTTCTTGCTATTCGCGTATTTTGCTTCGCAGTCATACTCATTCCGCGGCGATCCGCGTTGCTAGACGGACCTGTGCTACTTTTCTCCAGAGCGGTTTCGTAATTTTAAACTTAACCATGGGTAAAAAATCAAACAAAAAAAAATTACAAAAGCCGTGGGAAACGCATTGAACCTAATCTACGCCTCATATTTTTTACTAGCAACGAGAACGTGATGTGACTTAGGTTTAGGTAAGTACCTAGGTAGGTAGGTAGGTACAACAATAAAAACATCTCGCACAATTGTATGAAAATTGAATTATTGGTATCAGATAGATAGATAGACCTAGGTAGGTAGTTATAGTATGGTAAGTAGGTAATAGTAGGTATGTCGTTTTTATGTCTAGTTGTGGTTTAGTGTTGGTACCTACCTAATCTAGGTAGGTACCTACCTACCAATCTACCAAATGTCAAACATAACTGAAGTAGGTAGGTAGGTAGGTAGGTACTTTGTGTATTTGAAAGATTCATTCGCGAGCGACACACGGATAATTTCATTTAGGTTGGTAGGTACCTATAGGTAGGTACCTACCTACCAACCTGCAGGCTTATTTCGTAATAATCCTATTCATCCGTTGGCTTTCATTGCCAGAGCTCTGAACACCATTCTAATTTAGAGAATAGGATACCTACATACATTCTATAATATTAGGTAGGTGAGTAGGTACTATGAAAAAGGTAGGTATTCTTTAAATACGACTGATGTTCAGAGCTTATCCTTCATCAACAGAGAAAATCCATTGATGCACGCCGGGGTTCGAACCCACGACCGAAAAAGTCGAGGTAGGTACCTCCCACTCGGCCAACACGGCTTCATCTAAATCATCTCAGACTGAAAACATTTAGTTGTCATAGCAACGCATTTCTGAACTGTTTTGTCAGAACTTCGTCTTTCGTCAATCGCGGGTTTGCTAGTACTTATATATAACTCTTACGTTACCTACTGACTGACTGACTGACATATCAACGCACCGCGCAGTCTAAGCGACTGATTCCAAAAACTTTAAATTTTGAGGGTTTATTCCTTTTTAGTAGGTAGGTAGGTACCTACCTTACGCACTAAGAAATAAATTCTCCAAATACAACCAGCGGTGCAGTGCAGCGAAGCTTGCTAGATTATAACTTCACGCGAACAAAGTCGCGGGAGTTTCTACTGATATTATTGCTAGTGGTCGGATATTCTGATGTTTATTTATCTAAACTTTGCGGATTGGCTATACTAGTATGGAGAGCACTTCTTTAAAAAAATCCCGCGTTTCCGGGATCAATGGATAGTAGTTACTAGTTTGTAATTAGTATGCAAAAACTGTAATAATTGGATTTACTTACCTCAAGTTATTTATTGGCTAATATAGATGGCGCTTTGTAGAAATAGTATTATTTTATTGAAAGGGGTAGTTAGCGACCGGACAAACAGCTTATGTATATCCAAACGAGTGTGAAGTTACTGTGAGTGAGTGAGACAGAAAAATATACATAAATTACAAATTTGAAGCCGCTTTCATACTTTCTTAGCTTTTGCCGGAAATAGACTAAATGAACTTTAGGTAAATATGCACCCAAATGTCCGATCACTAATTATTAGCTATGCAAAATTTTAGAAAACGAGCGTACCTAGTACCTACCAAGATTATATTGTACCTACCTACTTGTTTATAAAGCATCCTCTCGGTCGATATTGTGTTTATTTTTAGATCAAAGTAGAAAATATATGAAAATGAATACCTATCGATCCTCGATTTCGAAACAAATGAAAGGTAAGAGAAAACTTTCATAACAAATTACAGTTGTGATTATTTCACATAGTTGTGATTATTTTCACGTTTGACCGAAAATAATTTTGTAGGATTTTCATTTCGTCGAAAATATTCATTACAATTGGTACAAAAGTTATTTTATTAGACAATTAAAAATTCACAAATATCATATTACTGGTTTATTGTTAGATCAAAGAAGAAAACAAATGAAAATTAATCCCAATTGATTCAAACTAGTAGAAGGTAAGGGAAAACTATGATTATAAACAGTTACTGTCGTGATTATAACTATCTATATAACGACGACGCTATAACTAATAAAAAAAAAAATCAGGCACGGGTTTTCAATAATTGAACCTCACCACCTTTTATAAAACTCTTACGTTACTGACTGACTGACTGACTGAATATCAACGCACCGCACAGTCAAGCCACTGGTCCCTAAAACTGGGAACTGCATTATGAAAGGGATGCTAAAGTTTG
Organism: Hydriomena furcata; assembly: GCA_912999785.1. Taxonomy (NCBI): domain Eukaryota; kingdom Metazoa; phylum Arthropoda; class Insecta; order Lepidoptera; family Geometridae; genus Hydriomena; species Hydriomena furcata. The sequence continues at coordinate 124,125 of OU538835.1, forward strand.
TATGAAAAATAAATTATCATTTTCATAATTACTTGACATTTAATATTTATGCTTTTCGATACAATTAAAGAAACGCATATATAAGTTTTTTTTGTATTTCTTCATTCGAATATCGAAAAGTCCTTTCTCACGATTTTGATTTATTTATTTCGGATATTGCATACCGTTTTTGAGCATATATGTGTTATATTCATATAGGGCAAATGGTTGAACTGCCAAAAAAATATTCGATGAAATATTTATCGGCCAAGCAACAGCAGAATAATAAAATTATTGTTTGTTAGAAAATTTTGATATTGGTAAATTTGAAGTTGGCTGTGTTGGCGGAGTGAGAGGTACCTCGACTTTCCATCTGAAGGTTGTGAGTGGCCAATGGTTTTTTTTATTCGAATAGTACATAATATGGTTTTTGTCAAAATAATAAGTTCGGATATTACCGTTTTTGAGCATTATGTGCTATTTTGATATAGGGTAAATGGTGAAACTGCCAAATAAAATATTCAATGAAATATTTATCGGCCAAGCAACAGCAGAATAATAAAATTATTGTTTGTTCGAAAATTTTGATTTTGGTAAATTTGAGTTGGCTGTGTTGGCGGAGTGAGAGGTACCTCTACTTCCCATCTGAAGGTTGTGAGTAGTGGCCAATGATTTTTATTTATTCGAATAGTAGGTACATAATATGCTATTCATCAAAATAATAAGTTTAGATATTACCGTTTTTGAGCATTATGTGCTATTTTGATATAGGGTAAATAGTGAAACTGCCAAATAAATATTCGATGAAATATTTATCGGCCAAGCAACAGCAGAATAATAAAATTATTGTTTGTTCGAAAATTTGATTTTGGTAAATTTGTAGTTGGCTGTGTTGGCGGAGTGAAAGGTACCTCAACTTTCCATCTGAAGATCGTGAGTGGCCAATGGTTTTTTTTATTCGAATAGTACATAAAATAATATGCTATTCGTCAAAATAATAAGTTCGGATATTACCGTTTTTGAGCATTATGTGCTATTTTGATAAAGGGTAAATGGTGAAACTGCCAAATAAATATTCGATGAAACATTTATAAAACAGTAAGGTAATTATTGTTTGTTCGAAAATTTTGATTTTGATAAATTTATAGTTGGCCATGTTGGTCGAGTGGGAGGTGCCTCGAATTTTCATCGGAAGGTAGTGAGTTCGAATCTAGGCCGTGCATCAATTAATTGTTCAACTGTTCGAAAAAGTTATAGCGCATACACGTACCTACTCAAAACGGTGAAGGAAAACATCGTGCGGAAACCACTTAGTAGGTATTCTTATAAGCGGCGATAGGCTTGCAACCTGTGACGTATTGAATGCTAAATACTGCAAAATATGGGTATCGTGCCAAATTTAATGTTTGGACGTGTCTCTGACTACCCCTTTTAGACATCTTCAAGGATCTAAGCGTCTTGAGATCTGAGAGTTTGAATACCGTTCTTTGGGATTACAGTTGTGATCCTATTTATTTTATTAGTATTATAACTTTTTATGGTCCTTTAGTATTCTGTGGTAATAATAAAAATTTATTTAGGTATACATTTTCTCTGTTTTCGTTGTAGGCAGATAAACAGACAAATAGGTGTACTAATATAAATATGGTCAACAGAATATTTATTAGGTACCTACAAATAGTGCGTCAAGCTACTTTATTTATTTTGTGGTAGAGCCGCGTACAGCGCGAGCGGGCCGCGGCGCGCCGTGGCGGCCGGCGGCAGCTCGTGGTACTACGCGATTCGGGGGACGCAAGGGCGCGGGTGAAATCCGATTTTTTTCTAGCTAATAGCCCCCTCTTAATCTACTTAATGTAAGTAGGTAGGTACCTACCTAACAGCCCATCTTCAAAATGCCAAAGAACATGCATCAATATAACTTGTTTATTATCTACTAGCGACCCGCCCCGGCTTCGCACGGGTAGCATGTTATTATACATATAAACCTTCCTCCTGAATCACTCTATCTATTAAAAAAAACCGCATCAAAATCCGTTGTGTAGTTTTAAAGATATAAGCAAACATACATACATACGCGGGAAGCGGAAAGCGACTTTGCTTTATAGGTACTATGTAGATGTAGTGATGATAGGTAGGTATTTTATAGGTACCTACCTACCTACCTAATATTTTTTATTAAATTTACCAGCTTATTAGTTTGTGTAGAAGGTACATAATTGTTATTGATACAACTGTAAACCGAAAGATCGTAAAAAAAATTTAAAAAAAACCGGCCAAGTGCGTGTCTGGTCACGCGCAATGTAGGGTTTCGTAGTTTACACACAGCTAACAACGTTATACCTACTATGTAATTTTCAATGGTATTAGTAGGTACTAAAAAAACCATAGGTAGGTATTTCTTCTTCAAGTAGGTAGGTAGGTACCTAACTACATTTTATAAGTTGGTCGATTAGAGGTGTGAGTCGACCAACTTATAAAATAGACGGTCTATTACTCGTAACTTGTATAGTTTTGCTTTTATTAATTTCAGTATTATGTACCTACCTAGCTATAGAGTTACGTACCTACCTGTACCTACCTGTAGGTAAGTTAAGTACATTAGTAATTAGGAAACCGGTAGGTAGGTAGGTACCTACAGCTATCATAGATTGCACCACCGCTTTCCTAGGTTAGGTTATTATGTAGGTAGGTAGGTACCAGTCTAATTGTATACAGTAGTAACTAGTTAGTTACCTAGTTAGTTAGGTTTTTTATCCGTTTACCTAGAAATTTAGTTAAAACTTCTAGTTTTAGCCATACTTACCTACCTAATTAACTAATATATAATAATGTGGGATCCATCCACATTAATTCAAACCGATTTAGGTACATTTAGGTAAACAAAACTCTTTACTCTTTGCTAGTTACTTGAAACAGAAAAAACCGGCTAAGTGTGAGTCGGACTCGCGCACAAAGGGTTCCGTTTGATTATTTCTTCTTCAAACATTTTATAAGTTGATCGACTATTACGTCTACTACTCGTAAACTTGTAACGCCTACCTACTTAGTTGTTATAGTTTTGCTTTTAACTTCAGTAGCTATAATTATGTAGGTACCTACTACTACCGCGAATAACCCAATAGCTTTGCTTTTAGGGGGCATAATATTTCATAAACGAATCCCATTTGTTTTTACAAACCAAACATACTTTTAAAAGACCTATCTAACGATAACCCACACCATGGGATGCGCGAGAAAAAAAAGAATCGACCCCACTGTGGGCGTAGGGGAGGTAAAAAATCTTATATAATTATATAATAATAATAATAATAATAATAAACCATTTATTACCAAAATTAAATATAGAATACAAAAATTTATAACACAAAGTAGAATATTAGAAAAATAAAAAATTTGATTATTACAAGTTTACGAGTTAGTATATAAATAAAATAAAATTTATAAATTAATTTACTATAAAAAATTCACTTCACTCATTGAACAAGTTAAGTCCTACAATTATTATTTTTTAAATTCGGGTAGGTACCCATCTTCGGGTAAAGACCTCCTCCATCCATCGCCACAGACTCCTGAAAAAAAAAAAAAAAAAAAAAAAAAAAAAAATATTTATGTATAATAAATAATATATATAGGTACATGTCAAATTAAATCTTCCTATATTACTGATAGTCTCTGTTCTCTGAGCTAAGCTGCGGACGGACATGGGTTTCTTGTAGACTTCGAAATCCTAAAAACGGCAAAAAAATTGGCACGTTTGTTGCTTTGTTGTATGGGAGCCCCACTTAAATATTTATTATATTCTGTTTTTAGTATTTGTTGTTAACTATAATGGCAACAGCAATACTTCATTTATTTGTGAATTTCAACTGTCTAGCTATCACGGTTCAGATCGGAGATACCTACAGCATTGTGACAGACAGATGGTCAGCAAAGTCTTAGAACACTAAAAAAGATAAAAATTTGGTTTAATAAATTTAGATTTAATAGTCTTGCTGCACTGCACCGACATCGACATGCGACACCGCGCTGTCAGATAACATCGCTCTCGCTCACCTCAGTCAGGCCAGGAAACAGATTAGTGAGCCTCATCATTACTATTTGATACTTACGATTATATTATAGATAGGTAGGTAGGTAGTAGGTACTAGGTACTTACTACCTACAATTTTGTCACAAAAATTGTTTATTCACGTGCCACTGTTGTGCTGTTCCGTTAACTACCTGCTAGTTAGTTATAGTTACCTAAGAACATGTGCCACCAAAACTACCTATTTTAGATGCCTTTAATCCTAAACCTAGGGCGTTGAAGAATATTTTAATGTTCAGTGAAATTGCTTTAAGTATCGGTAACATAACAATGGCCATACATAATTACAATTTATACATTTTATGCTTACCTACTAATTAATGGAAATTGTGTATGTATGTATGAAATTTTATAATAACCCGTTTAAATCGCTTTCTCACCAGAAGTTAGGTATTTTATTTATTTATCTGCAATCTCTCTATCTACGGCAATAACTGGAGACTTTCCCAGTCTATTTAAGCACGTGTTAATGCGCATACCTACCTATAAATTTAATCAAATAGAAAAACACATTGATACATAGCCGGGATTCGAACCCACCTTCGGCTATATTTCTTGACTAAAGATTTTGACGAAGTGAAGTCAGATTAGATCTGATCGATCTTGGCTGATCGATGCTTGAAGATTATACCTACATCTTGATCTCTTTTAATTTAAGACTATTTTATCTGATGGATGGAAGACAGCTAGTCAAGATCAACGAGTCTTTGCTTAGTCCGAAGCAAATTGTCACCTTTGGTGAACTGTCATCAAGCAAGACCCAATGGCATTTAATTGAGTGCCGCTGCCGGTCCCTCTGTGGGCTGTTTGTATGTAGGCTGTAGGTATGAGTGTGAGAGTGGCCAGCGCCGAGTAGTGGAGCGAGCAGAATGCGTGTTTGTGTGAGTTGTGGTTGTGGGGCGGTAAGGTTCCTTCACTTGTGTTGCTTTGCTTGCTTGGCTATGCTAAGGTGACTCGGACAAGTTCAAGGCGCGCCTTGCGAGAGCGACCGGTTCTGACTTCCAACTGACTCACAGCATCATTCGCACATACGAGTATCTACCTACTTAGACACATCATTGCATACAACATACAACTGCAAACCAAACATAACATTGTGTTGTGGTGTGATCCACATTCCACAATCGATACAACACTCAACTTGCTAATCGGCACATACCTACTATACCTATTCTGGGTAGTTTATAAATTGGCTTTATCGAGAACGGATTGGTTCGAAAGAAAGAGGATCATTCCAAAGAGGAGCTTTGGCCTAACTAAACTGGTAACTTCTATCAAAAACACTAGCTGTATGAAATTTGAAAAGTTGATGATTGTAGTGTTTCAACACAGTCCACAGCCACACCACACTTGCTGGGGTTTCCCCTTTGACAACCACCTTGTACCTACGAGGGAAGGTCACAGATAAAGCGAATGGCCAGAGTGTACCATACCTACCTACCACCCACCAAGTAGTTACAAAAGAAGAACAGAAGACAAACCTACAAAAGAATTTGACTTTGTCATCGACACGACAAGAGATGCTTCGGACTACTACTTAGTGCTTAGTTTATTAAAATAACGTGCCTTTATTGCAGTGTTGTGCACACGTAGGGCTTCCATCATGTTGGTTATGCTGTGCCCCCCTCCCTTTATCCTCTAACCCTCGGCAATTATGCCGCATCACATCACATCACATCTAGGGTTGCCAGGTGGTCGGGATTGTCCCTCAAATTTTACGAGACAAATACATATTATGTATTTGTCCCGACAATTTACCAAATCCCGACTTGAAATTTTGTCCAGATATTCTGGTCATCCCATCTGGTAGCCCTACCTGACTGATCACATCGTTAAAGAAAGAGTGCGTGCGGAGCTCTACCACATACACAACACAACACAGCCACGCACACACACAATCACGTCGTGAATCCAGTTCCATGGAACTGTTACTGAAGAACGACGTAGGTAGTAGGTACCTACTACCTACCCAATTATTGACTTTCTCTTGTAGCAGCAACTCACAACCTGCTAAATTATGTTCTAATGATGAGGAAAATGCACGCGGAAATTCTTATAAAAAAACGATCGATAGAGTTGCGAAGGTGTGGTTGTGACCAGTTTCGTACAACCTACATAATATGGCTAATTTGAACATGTGCCAAATGCACATGGTTTAAAGTAGGTAGGTACCTGTCATAGTCTGCCCCCGTACCCCCGTAAGACGTCTTTAGAGATTAGGTAGTGCATTTACTTAGGCTCCTTCTCAACGTTCTATACCTACGAAAAAATAATCTAATAATTAATTAAATACCTATATACTTACATTAAATTAAGTACATAACATATAAATATTGCAATGTCGCCCCGTGTCGTCGTCGCTTGCGTCGGACAAACCCTTAGCGGCCGAGTTGACGATTTAATAACTCGCCTTTACTCTGCAAGCTCCAACTTCGTAATTTCTTTGTTGTAACTAATTATTAAAAAATATTTCGTTATCCTCTAGATTTCAGACAAATAATATCCCCAAGTAGCCCTTTTACAAGCTGATCTTGAAATGACGTCATCGCAGCCGATTAACTTATCGATGGGTGAATATCGGCTACTAGGCAAGATATTATTTAGAGCTGCTGTCGTCTTTGACAAGGTAACCGGTTTCAATCAAAATTAGAGGGAATCGCATACACTGGCCGCGTCGTCGGTTGCGCGCGCGCCGGTTTCTCTGTAGAGACAATAAATAATTCACACTCGTAGTTAGAGGAAAACATTTAAATATAATATCATGCTTTGTAGTAAAGTACCTACCTATCTACTGCCAAGCTGCCAACTAACTATAACAAAGAAGTGGTAAACGTACTGAGTACCTACTTCCTATTAATAAATGGTTTTTATTAGGGTTCCGTATTGGTGCGTAATGGTTTTTATTAGTTATTATTAGGGTATTAGGCGTTTGTCTTTGTCCATTTGTCTGTCACACAAACCGTGTACCTATCTCATAAACCGTGATAGCTAGACAGTTGAATTTTCACAGATTAAGTATGTATTTGTGTTACCGCTATACCAACAAAGGTACTAAAACAGAATTAAAATAAATAGTCCGACTCGCACTTGGCCGGTTCTTATAGTATAACTAGCGGTTTTAACCGCGTTTATCCCGAATCCCGTGGGAAATTATAATTTTTCTCTCCCTAAAAACAAAACCTTCCCTAAATTTTCACATAGCTAACTATCAGTCTCTTTTACTTATTTTTTTGCGAAAAGATAGTAGTTAATTTAATTTTGTTTATTAATTATCCAATATTTTTTACATAATGATATAAAAAAAATGTAGGACCTAAACTTATTCCATGCTAATTCATAATAATGTCCAATACATAATGAGAAACAGCCAAAATGATCAGAATTTGATCCTTAAAGTGTCCAAGATTGGTGCCATTACGTTACCTAGTACCTATACCTACCTACTATGTAGGTACCTAGTCTACCTAGGTAGGTACCTATAGCAAAACAAATATTGATGTCTAGAGATGAACAGTTATTAATAAATAGGTAACTGTGTAGGTAGGTAGGTGAGTAGGTAAACGGAAACAAATAGGTAGGTACCTAACTAGGTACTTGCTAGTTAGGTGAATGACGTTTTTGTGATAATTTATGTGCAAAATATGTATATAAAACTTATGTACTTAATTGTAGGTATGTATTTTCCTCAACTAAGTGGGGATTTCCAAGAACCGCGGCCTGGTTTACCTGGCTGCTGGCTGGACTCGCTGGACCATAACCATTTCACTATTAACATTAACAGGCAAACTCTAAAACACCCAATCTTCGCAACATTTCCTGTTGCAAGAACTGGATCATCTGGAGTTTCTTTCTTCTAACTCCTGTGTATAATAAGTAGCTAGGTAGGTAGTTGCCTACCTACTATTATATTTATTTAGACGGTAAGGTATCTAGTACTACGGTACGGTACTGGAAGTAAGGACTAAAGGACCTATTAGGTACCTACCTACCTACCTGCTTACTAATGACGCAAGTTACCTACAAAAAAAGGAAATTGTACATAGTAATAAACAGACGAAATCGAGCATTACGATAATCTCAAAACAGAATCTAAATCGGTCATCGACACGACGCGCGACGACACAGACACAGACACAGAGCGCGCGCCCAGGGCGAGTGTGAAAGCTGTCCACCACGCTCGCCAAATCGCGTTTAATGCAATTTTGGACCATAATAAATTATTTCATTAAGTATTTACCTACCTACTTATTCAAACGGTTTATAGGAATATTTCTGGTCTCCATAGTTTTCCATCCAACGCGTAAAACCCCAGTCGCCGATGAGTGACGGCACTAGATAGATACCTAACTACAACAAGGTACTCACAGTCACAGTCACCACAGGTATTCCCTACCACTACCACTACCACTACCAGCTGCAGCCGGTGGGTGACGCAAAAACTTTGTCAAGGTTTCCCTTCAGATTCATAAACATGAGATGATTCATTTCATGAGTTTCAACTCGCGGGACTTTTCTAGCCAACTTAGGTACTGTACCTACTTACCTTTACTTTACCTGTGATTCATTCCCCTTGCTTCCTTATTATGTTTATGTTGTACTAGCGACCCGCCCGGGCTTCGCACGGGTGCAATGCTGATACTAAATATACTACAGAATGTCTTTATATAAAACGTTTTTTTTCACAGCTTTTTTTGACCCCTTCTAGTACAATTGCTGATTTTTGGAGTACAATTCGTACAATTACATAGATTTGTAACTGCATTAAAATTAACCCTTATCCACGGTGGGTCCGGCTGCGTAGTATCACGATTTCTATGATTCTTTTTTTATGGAATAGTTAATAATGTTAACTTTTTTAATGAGGGATGACTGAGAGTGTTATAAACGTAAGAGTAGACACATATAATCAGAAAGCTTCGAACTGCTAAGCTATCGGGAGTTACACGTGTTATTGTAAGTCAACCATAAAAGATAGACATATGCTGTCGTGGGATATTTTTTATATAATTTTAAGGAGAACATTTCCGTCATACATGATTTTTGTGTAGCTTTAACCATTAAAGTAGCACACGCGACGGAAGCTTAAAAATGGAGTAACTTCTCCCGTTTTCCCAACATTTCCCTTCACTGCTCTGCTCCTTTTGATTGTAGCGTGATGAAAAGTATACTATAACCAGCTCAGGAGTATGAAAAATAATTGTACCAAGTTTCGTTAAAATCCGTCGAGTAGTTTTTGTTTCTATAACAGTTATACAGACAGACAGACAGACAGACAGACAAAAATTTTACTGATTGCATTTTTGGCATCAGTATCGATCCCTAATCACCCCCTGATAGTTATTTTGGAAATATATTTCATGTACAGAATTGACCTCTCTACAGATTTATTATAAGTATAGAAGATAGATAATTCTCTTTCAACTAACTGTATGCTGGTAGATGATGGTAAATAAAAAAGCAGGATCTCAGGTAAGGTAAGGTGCGACAATACCGGGTGTAACTAATGGCGAGGAGAGAGTGCTATCTAGCTGACTGACTGAACTTGAGTGAAACGAAACGAACTAAACAACGAACTGACGAATACACAATACCAACCACCTAAATTAGTGTTCGAAACGTAGGCGTAGGTAGGTTTGTAAGTAAATATATGTTAAGCACTTCAAAATCCGTCGAAGTCCGAAGAGCGATAAGAACCAGGTCTCTTGCACGCATGCCTGCATGCTTGGGTTCCGCTGCTGGCCTGACGATTGGTTGAAGGCTGTGGCTGTGGCAGTGTGGTGCGCGGAATGTACCATGCACCATGCACCGGCCGGCGACCGGTAATACCAGCTCGCGCTCACCTCAAGTTCAGTGACCGATGTTTTTCCCCCCTAACTGGGTAGGTACTGCTTAGCCTTTATTCTCTTTATCCTGGATTCACTTAGGGCAGGATATTCAATTCTATTAAATTGTCTATAGTATCTAGATTTAGGTAGGTACCTTTAAATAACATTACTTATGTAACTAACTAAGTACCTACCTATATACCGACAGGGTGACAATTTGAAACGTATCATTAAAGCCTCTTAGATGTGTTGCACAGCTGAAATAAAAACATCTTAGGTAGGTAAGATAGTTAAACGATGCGGCTGTTACAATAAGCGCCAATGATTAGACTTTTAAGAATAACATAAGATATACCTACTTAGGGCCGATTTTTCAATCATCAGATAAGTGTTAACTGTGGAATAAAATTGCAAATATAAACTTTTCGAAAGGAAAAATCCATTGATGCACGCCGGGATTCGAACCCACGACTTTCAGATTGAAAGATTTCGGGACAGTATGGCTACCAATTTCAACTTCTCAATTTAGTGAGTAGAGATATTCTGATTAGCAAATTTAGGAATTACAGGAAATGTAGTCTCGTGAACATTGAACTGTGTGTGTGACATCTCGAATTGTCGGCACCCCTTGAACATTGAACATTGCCGAGAATTTACCAACAAAGACCTATTGATTACAAGGAATATGATTTATGATTACAAATATACAAGGAAGGCTCATAATGATTTCCGCGAAACGATATAAGTGAAATAACTTTAGGAGCCGCGCGCAGCGAGAGATTGAAAAGTCGCGCGTCCCATGGAGATGGAGGCGGTAGCTTTGTTTGGTAATTATTCGCGTATTCGTGTAACTTTGTTGGGTTTAAGAATGGACAAAGGAGTCCTTGTCGCGAGTCAATGCCGTGGGAGAGCGACAACACGACACGACACGACGCGACGCGTGATGGCCACGGCCAGGGCAGTGGCTAGGTATGGGTATGGGTGGTGTGATGGCCAGTAAGTTGGCAAGACTCGAGCAAGCGCAATCCGCTTATTGTTACGATCGGACTATAGATGCTACGTATAAGTAATGCAACTAGTTAATATTGCAACGTTTGTAAAAAACTTACCTAAGTAGGTACCTAACTACCTTCGATGTTTCACGCAAATAATATAGCTAGGTAACTTAACTAGGTAGGTATAGGTACTAGGTACCTACCAACCTAATTTTGTTCCGTAGTGCAGGGTTCATCAATACATTAAGCCACAACGCCACATATTTTGCAGTGTGAGCAGATTTGTAATGACATCAACACATTGTCGTTTACCCACTTACCTAATACTGGTAATACCTTCCTACTTATCATATTTTATGTTATACCTATTCGTATTCAGGAAAATCATAAAAATCATTTTGCGTTATACGGGTTTCCTCGTGGTGTGAATTCGTGTTCCTCACTGCGCTGGTAGGTACCTACTTACATTATCTCCATTACCTACCTATAAAATAAACCATTAACAAGAGTCATAAAAATGTCATAAGGATGCATTAGTACCTACCTTTACCTATCGAAATCTCATTAGCCGAATCAAACCTATGACGTAGGTACCTACCTAGGTAGGTATATCTTTCTGTTATTGTTCATTCATCATTCATCACACCGTGACATTATTGAAGACTTAGTACACCAAGAAGCCCCCAGATCGAAGGGAGGATAGAGAAATTAGAAGTTATAGAAGGTTATTTACCTACACTACTTAACATTTTATATATAATAGACGTAAAGCGACGATGGGCTTGCAACCTGTCGCGTATGGGTTGCCTACTACTGCTTAATTTGGATATTAGGTAAGTAGATTTAACCCCATTAGTGAGACATCTCTTAAGGATCTGAGCACCAAGAGATCTTAGAAGAGAATATCTATCGTTCTTCGGGATTACAGCCGTGACCGTGATCCAATATTTTTTTAAAGTGTAGCTCCATGTACCTCCTTGAACCGTGATACGAGATAAAAGTACCTACCTACCCAAAGCTAATAGAAGTTGACGTAGGCATTTGTTGTTTGTTTCAGTGGCGGTACGCAAAGTGGAACGAGCGAGTGGTGACTGGCGCAGGTGCGTTGGTGGCGTGGCTGTGCTCGTTGGGGCTGGTAGCAGCCGTAACGGCGTATGGAGAACTCACCTCGCTGTTCGTACAGCGCCACGCCGCCGCACCCACTACGCCTCACGCTAAAATCCTTGGCCTCTTCGGCGGGGGTATGCTCTTGTGAGTACCAACCCTACCCTGCCTATCAAACTTCCACGTTACATGCACTACGAGTCACTGGTTTGCTTGTTTTCCGCAGGTAGCTCTTAGTAAAGTCGTGGGTGTAGTTACATGTGTGATTGCTATTTCGTTTGCAGGCCGGCAGGCAACCGCACCGTGCACATGGACGCGCTGGTGTCAGACTCTATAGCGTTTGGCGTGGCCAGCGTCGTCATCATGTGCGCACAACTCGCGTGCGCTGCTATCGCGGTCACAATGGCCAACTGGGCCGCCAACCAAATGGTCAGTACACCTACCTATTCGCTAAATTTCTGCTAAGTACATTTTTAAGGAACCAGTTTCCACCACTTTAATATTTGATGAAAACCACCAGGATAATGTTGCTAAGCACAACTTACCTAATTGTGCTATATAAAAAGAAATGAGTTACAGGTCGCCAGACTGAGGCTGCAGCTGCTTCGGTCAGTAATATCACAAGAAATCGCCTTCTTCGATACGAGCACGACCTTGAACTTCGCGTCTGCACTAACAGAGTGAGTATCGCCTGTCGCACGCAACCGGTTACATTCCTTCAACTCATTACTTATTCATAAAAAAAATAACTAAGTACATAACAAATAAATCATTCACACAGTGCCCAAAATAACAAATATTAAATCAACAATAATGCTTTACATTGGGTAGGTACAGCACGTAACATTAAGAAAAATAGAGAGGCATCGTACGCGTAAAGGTTTAATTGGAATGCTAAGCGTGCACTTAAACGCTCCAGGGATATGGAGAAGCTGCGCGCAGGCGTGGGCGAGCACGTGGTGATGGCGTCATACTTGGCTGGCACCGTGGTGTGCGGCTGCTCTTTGGCCCTCAGCTACGGCTGGCAGCTGACGCTGGCGGGCATGGCCGTCGTGCCTGTTGCCATCCTGGTGCAAGCGGTAGTCTCCAAGGTATGAAGTCGGCTCCGATTCACATTTTCATTTCTACATAATGATATACCTAAGGCAACATGGCCTAAAATTGTGGTGTTTATTCCAGTATCAAACAAAGTGTTCCGTGGAGGAGACGGTAGCTTACAGCAAGGCGGGACGGGTGGTAGAGGAGGTGCTGTCTGCCGTCCGGACCGTGCGCGCCTATGCAGGCGAAGAACTCGAAGTTGCAAGGTAAAACAACCTTCCGAGTCCGAGTCCAAGTGGAAGCAGAGTGGTCAGCCGACTCTAAGTCCACTAACATTGCGTGTTGCGGTGTGCAGGTACGGAGACGCACTGGGTGGCGCAGCGAATGCGGCAAAGCGACGAGGCCTATGGGCCAGCGCTGGGTTAGGGCTTGGGTGGCTGCTCACCTACAGCCTCAACGCCGTGGTGTTCGCGTACGGCGCACAGCTCGTGGTTCGCGACCGTGATCTGCCACCCGAGCAACAGGACTACCATCCGGGAGTCATGGTCACTGTGAGTGTTTACACTTTCTGAATTTATCATTGCGTTCTCAAAAATTCTGAAAACCAGAACAATTTTTCGCAGAGATAAGACATGATGTGACTTTCTAGGTCCTATTCTGCACGTTCATGGCCGCTCAGAATATAACGATGTGCAATCCTCACCTGGAGATATTCTCTGGCGCCCGCGGCGCTGCCAAGTCATTGTTCAAATTACTGGAGAGGAAGTCTAAAATCAACGCGCTCGAAGACAGCGGGGCCAAGCCGGAGAAGTTGAAGGGGGATATCGTTTTTGATAATATTTACTTTAACTACCCATCGAGACCTGATGTTAAAGTGAGTGATGATCTTACTTACACGTTTGAGATTCCTATTCATATTCCGCCAATAAACACATTTCGCGACTTTATGTTTTCACCTGCAGTCCGCCCCGGCGTCGCACGGGTGTAATAATGATTTTATGGGTAATTTTTTTACACCTTGGGTTACATTATCAAAGTTTTCGTACGGATCCCTAATAGTTAGACATATGGTATTGTTGACTTATTTGTAGATATTGATGTCTTTTTTAAAACTGCAGTTCATCAATTTGCCTTATTGTCAACAATTTCCGCAGCGTACGCGTTATAAGGTTTTTGTTTGGATTTTTTTTCACACCTTGGGTTACATTATCGAAGTTTTCATACGGATCCCTAACGTTTTTGAAAATATTCTATAGCCTATGTTCATCAGGGATAATGTAGGATTCTAATGGTAAAAGAATTTTTCAAATCGGTCCAGTAGTTTCGGAGCCTATTCGTTACAAACAAACAAACAATCAAATCTTTCCTCTTTATAATATTATAGTATAGAAGTATAGATTAAACGTTACATTATTTGTGCATTCGTTCAACTTTATTCGTGCATTTCAGGTGCTAAGAGGACTGTCTCTGAAGATAAACGCTGGGGAGACTGTTGCGCTGGTGGGGGGGTCCGGCTGCGGCAAGTCCACGCTGCTGCAATTGCTACAACGCATGTACGAGCCGGACGCCGGTTCCGTGTTTGTGGACGGACATCGCCTCAACGAGCTGCATCTGCACCATTATCGGACTAGTATCGGTAAGTTTCCTACTGAAGTTACCAGTCTATCAGTGTATACCTAATTAATAATTTGAATTTGAGTTAAACTAACAGGCTATTATTTTCAGGCGTGGTGGGACAAGAGCCGGTGCTGTTCAGCGGCACCATCCGCGATAACATCACGCTGGGTATGGGCGACGTCAGCGACGAGCGTCTCTTTGCTGCCGCCAAGACCGCGCACGCGCATCAGTTTATCACCAAACTGGCCAACGTGAGTAGGGTAGGATCGCCTCAAGGTTAAAGTTGAAAACCTGTTAAACAGAGCCAAACAAAAAGAAGACTACGAAAAGAACTAAGCTCGAAATTTCTCCATACTAAAGAACCCAAAACGAAGATAGCAAAAAGTACCAAGGTCAAGGACATCGCTTAATGAATACAACCGCTCGACAATCTTTACATACAAGACATAAACAAGGTTAACGAATGAAGCATGATAATAATATGGTTACAGGGTTACGACACGATGCTCGGAGAGCGAGGTGCGGCGCTCTCAGGCGGACAGAAGCAGCGCGTGGCGATAGCGAGAGCTGTCTTGAGGAACCCGGCAGTGTTGCTGCTGGACGAACCCACTTCCGCCTTGGACCCTGCAGCCGAGAGACAAGTGCAAGCGGCATTGGATGCCGCCAGCAAGGGCCGCACCACCTTGGTGGTCTCGCACAGGTGAATCTCTTTCTTAACTCGAATACTTCTAATAAATCCCGTCTGATGCTGCTTTTAAATTAATTTGTATCTGGTTTGTTGTGAAGTTCAACGAACGTAACCAGCTTGAAGAGAGTTTTTTTTTATTCGATCAAGTCAGATGTTAGTTTTTCGCTTTCAGGCTGTCGACGATAGTGAACGCGAGCCGCATCGTGTTCCTGGAGCAAGGCGTGGCGCTCGAGCAGGGTTCGCACGCCGAACTGGTGGAGCGTCGCGGCTTCTACTGGAATCTGCTGCAGCAAGATATGACCCACAGGTCGGTAGTCGGTACCGAGCTACACCCATCGTTCTAAGAAAATATTGATTCGAAAAACTCATATTCGAGGAGATGCGGACGCTCGAAACTATTTAATCTTTATCGCGGGTGTTTTCAGAAGCATCGCAAACATCGTAGCGGAGTCGGAGGTCCAAGATGACGATAAGCTACTCGAGTCGGAACATCCCATCCAACGTTCGTTCAGCCGTCGATCTGCTGCCTTCAGAAGTAGGTACCTCCCACCGCTCATCGAGTGTTTTGGTTATCGGTCAGCTCAGCTCATGGATTGATTTGTTCGCAGGTTCGATGAATGCGGCGTGGCGTAGCAGTGTGCGTGCTGGCTCAGTGGGCGGAATGCACGTGCCGGCAGCAGCTGCGCCCGATCTGCTCACTCATGTCCTCGTAAGTATACTCATTCATTATGTGCCAAAGGAACAGCATTCGGACAGAGGGCCTTGATCCATCGTAACGTAACTGTACCGAAAGCAACTATAACCATCCTGTGAGCTAAGTTCCGTTTGACACCTACATGATATTTCAATAATAATAATATTATGTAAAATACTGTGTGATTTTACTACAGAACTATTAACACAACGTTTACGACCCATACCCATAAATGAACCTCATTCAGTGTGTGCAAATAATTATGAAAAACCCTATAAACAGGACGAGGAGCCGGATCAAGAGCAAGAGGAAACCAGCACGGTGTCATCGCTTGCGTTAGCGAAACTGCATCGTCCCGAATGGGGGCTGATGGTGGCTGGAGGACTCGCATCCTTTACCATCGGAGCCACCATGCCAGCCTTCGCTTTTCTCTTCTCTAAGCTCTACGGGGTGAGTTCCGATTCAGTCAGCACTCGGTAGGTGGACCGTTCCGATGACTTGCATCGACTTAACGCTCACTTCCTTCTTGTCTTTCGAACTTTCGATCGCGCTTCTGAAGAAAGTGTGCATAAATAAACTGAACTCCAAGTTAAGGTACCTAAAGCTCATGTTCTCTATAGATGTTCGCGCTAAGCGATGGCGCGGAGGTGGTAGCCGCAGCGCAGCATTACGCGCTCATGTTCTTGGGCGTAGCGGCTCTTTGCGGGCTGGTCACCTTCCTGCAGACCTGGCTCTTCAACTTGGCCGGGACGAGGCTCACTGACCGTCTGCGAGAGATGACCTTCCGAAACTTCCTGCGCCAGGTGCGTCAATCTACGACAATCATGCGTATGAGATAACAACCTACATTGAACTGCTTATTAGCAGGATGCACTAAAACATTCGTTTTGTTCAGGAGCAAGCGTGGTTCGACGAGCCAGCCAACGAGACCGGCGCCCTATGCGCGCGACTAGCCACCGACTGCGCCGCCGTACAAGGCGCCACCGGTCAGTGTGCATGTGCAATTGTGCAATGTTCTCATGCACATAATGGCGTTACGTTTCACTCTCTCGAGGCATTCAGCCAACTGATAAGTTTTCTTCGTTGGTCGCAGGCACTCGTCTCGGCACCGTTCTGCAAGGCGTCAGCACGATGGCGCTGGGAGTGGGACTTGCCATGTTCTACTCTTGGAAGATGACCCTCGTCAGTCTTCTCAGCCTCCCATGCGTGAGTACAAGTAGACTATGCTGATTTGGGTTATATCAGATCAACTTTGTAACTTATTTTTTTTACTTACTGTAAGGTTTATTTGTCTCTCTTTTCAAGTCATATAAAACCGTTGAGTAGGCACGATAAAATCACTTAGACAATTAGCTGCTGTAACCGAACCGTCCTGGTGGTATCGCAGGTGATGGGCGGAATCTACCTGGAGGGATGGGCCACGAGACGCGCGGAAGTGCGAGAGAGAAAGGCGCTAGAGCAAGCCGCGAGACTCGCCACGGAAGCCGTACTCAACGTGCGCACAGTGCAGAGCCTCGGTACGTATCTCCTCGATATTCGCCTCTTCCGAGCGAGAAACTTGATCGCAAGACATCGAGTGACCGTAGCGTCCTGTCGGTTGCAGGTGTGGAAAGCACGATGCTGGAGCGATACGCGACCGCTTTGGGAGAAGGCGCAGCGAAGGCGGCCAAGGCGAGGAGAGTGCGAGGGCCCGTGTACGGCCTGTGCCTTTGCGCTCCCACTTTGGGCTACGCCGTGTCGCTGGCGTACGGCGGATATCTCATCGCCAGAGAGAATCTGCCCTACGAGCACGCCATTCTGTGAGTGCCTCCATCCTAGTGCCCCGCACCCCCCTGTAGCAACTTATCATAGTATAATCACGTTGCATCCATCTCTGCAGGGTATCGGAAGCGCTGATCTACGGCGCTTGGATGCTAGCGGAGGCGCTATCGTTCGCGCCTTCGTTTGCTGCTGCGCGTCGCTCTGCTGCGCGCATCCTTACAGCTCTCGCAAGAGAACCAGCCATCTTCACCGAACCGACCGCCGTACAAACGCCGGACTGGGTGAGAATGAGTAGCGTTCGATGCGGAATCTTCGCAGAGGCTGTTGAGCCCCACCGAGACGGTTGTTAACATCCAGCGATTGTTGCAGGATTGCACTGGCGAGGTGTCGTTCTCCGGACTACACTTCCGCTACCCCAGTCGGCCGCGCGCAGCGGTGCTTAACGGTCTGTCGCTGCGACTGCGCGCGGGTCGCACACTCGCGCTCGTCGGCCCCAGTGGCTGCGGCAAGTCCACGCTCATGCATTTGCTGTTGCGCAATTACGATGCGCAGGAGGGAACTGTGGTATGTTCCTTTATAACCCATCCATGCTTTTGTTTTGATGCTGACTGCGCTTTCTTTAGCGATTATTTAATAGTGTTTACACCTCTGTAATAGAGGCGTCAAGAGCGCGGACTAGGGGCTCATGACTAAAATTTTATATAACTGCGTCCTGCGGTTTCACCCGCAAAAACTGCTCTTAATCGAAATATTATTCATATTTTTCCACTTCATTATAACTTTTACCTAACCTCGCCTAAAAATCATTAATCCTTAAAAAATAAACCTAAGTCATTAAACGTGAATAAAAATTCAATTATGTGTTTTGATCGCCTACGGTTAATGACTTCATCGTTTAGTTCACTAGAATACGATAAAATCACTCGATATCTCATTCTCCCCCAGGAGCTGGACGGTCGCGACGTGAAGCGTTCGCTAACTCTGCGCCAATTGCGTGCGCAACTCGGCTTGGTGTCTCAAGAGCCGGCTTTATTCTCGCGATCTCTTCGCGACAACATCGCTTACGGAGACACTGCTCGCGTTGTGCCCATGGACGAGATCATCCACGCCGCTAAACAGGCCAACGTGCATAATTTCATCACCTCGTTACCTCAGGTAGGTACCCATCTGCCTGCTGATCGTTTAGTATGGTATGGTAATTGATTCGCCTAATACGGGATGACCAAGAACGAACTACATACATATAAACCAGACAGTGGCGGTGGGCATCACACTCTTGCAGATAAAGTTGAGGGTAAAAGTTGACCGATTATCTACCATAACCCTTATTGTTTCCATTCCAGGGCTACGACACTGTGCTAGGACAAGGCGGTGCGACGTTATCAGGTGGGCAAAAGCAACGCGTAGCCATCGCGAGGGCGCTTGTGAGGAATCCACGTGTCTTGTTGCTCGATGAGGCAACCTCCGCACTAGATGCTAACAGCGAGAAGGTAGGCACGAAACACTTAAACTCAAACTAATGTAGTTTACTTTTATAATAAAGTGTTTTTGTGTATCTTTGTCGCAGGCGGTACAGGCAGCGTTGGAAACAGCATCGCGAAATCGCTCTACCATAATAATCGCACATCGTCTCGCTACCGTGCGACACGCGCACACTATCTGCGTTGTTGATAAAGGTAAGCACTAACCACTGTTGCTAGGTATACCTACCTATACCTACCAATCATGCGAATACTTGCTACACTATTTTACCTAGTAGGTACATTATAGTTTCGAGCACATTATGCCCGGCCGCAGCGTGTCGGGGCGGAGCGCAGAAATCATCTTAAATACAATTTGTATGAATATCGCACACTGTGTCGGGCCGCAGAGGCATTATTACGAAGCGGATTTGCGTCGATGTCCGTGCGATGCAGCCTGCCCCGTCAACAGTCTGCTATACCTACCAAGCAGATTGATGTGCAAGCGCGCACGCAAACAAGCAGCAAAAAAAAAAGAAAGTTCTTCGTCAGAGTTATATAAGTCACTAGCAGTCGCACGGGTGTAATAATGATTTTATGGGTAATTTTTTTACACCTTGTGTTACATTATCGAAGTTTTCATACGGATCCCTAATAGTTAGACATATAGTAGGTACTATGGATTATTTTTAGATATTGATGTTATCTATAAAACTGTATTACATTACTTTGCTCTATTGTCAATAATTTCCGAAGCGTCACTACATAGTATAAAGCAAAGTCGCTTTCCGCTTACCGCGTCTGTATGTCTGTATGTATGTTTGCTTATATCTTTAAAACTACACAACGGATTTTGATGCGGTTTTTTTTAATAAATAGAGTGATTCAGGAGGAAGGTTTATATGTATAATAACATGCTACCCGTGCGAAGCCGGGGCGGGTCGCTAATAAGCGATATAAGGATCTTTTTTCACACGTTGGTTTACATTATCGAAGTTTTCATACGGATACAATTTCCGCAGCGTACGCGATATAAGGATTTTTTTTGGATTTCTTTTACACATTGGGTTACATTATCAAAGTTTTCATACGAATCCCTAACGTTTTTGAAAATATTCTATAGCCTATGTTCATCAGGGATAATGTAGGATTCTAATAGTAAAATAATTTTTCAAATCGGTCCAGTAGTTTCGGAGCCTATTCGTTACAAACAAACAAACAAACAATCAAATCTTTCATCTTTATAATATTAGTATAGAAGTATAGATATAGATAACGTGAAGTTGCACGCAAATTCTGGCAGTACCTACACTGTACTCAAAATCCGTCAATGCACTACGACCCGGCTCTTCACTGATGTGCTAGGAAAGCATTTTGCGGTGCGCTGCGACCCGCTCTGGCCCGACATAATGTGCTCGAACCTTAAACAGTAGGTACATATACTCACCCGCTATCTGCATGGCGTCTTATGTTGATATCTTTGCTAGAAGTGACCTTATTACAAAGCATGTATTGAATTTCAGGTGTGGTAGCAGAGAGTGGATCGCACGACGAGCTAGTCGCAGAACGCGGCCTTTACTGGGATCTGCTGCAACAGCAGAGCTCCCACTCTTAGTCCCATCCGAACCCAGAAAGCCACGATTATTGCCTGGCGAGAGAGACTACCGAACGTGACGTCGAGTGAGCACCTCAACTCAAGTACTTACCACAACACTAACCTACTTCATACCTAGATACCTACTACTATCTATGGTATTTATCATTTCGTGTTGTTAATTGTGAAGAGCGCTAAAACTCGTTAGTGATTCGTATGGGTTTATTGTGTAGCGCCTCTACTTAGCGTGAAATGAACACTTTAATAATGAAACTTTAGTTTGTTTCATTTGAAATGTATAAAGTGCATTCACTGCTCGATCTTGTTGACTGCATCGTGTGATTGTGATTGGCCCAAGTGTAACGTTATACAAATTGCCAATTTGGCCAACGGCTTGCCATTAGACATGGCTAATGCCGGAAACACACTTACGTGTCGTGGCGTGGCGCGACACGCCACTAGCTAATCGCTTTCATACATTTAGTATGGTTAGAGACATATTGGGTGTCGTGTCGTGTCGCAACGCTATCTGTCGTGGCGCGACCAATGTGTAAGGGCCTTTTGGCGGATTAAGTTACTAATAACGAATGCTTTGTTAGACTCAAATATAAGTTATAATAATTTGTAGATATAGGTTCCTGCCGCTAGCCTAGTCCTAGGCTGGAGGCTGGGCTGACTATAAATAGCTTAGCTAAGTAACCGAATCCTATTTTATCACCTCGATATCATACAAATATTTAAGAAAAAACTAACTAAGTATTCCATTTAGTAACATAATTGTTTTTAAAAGTAAGTAGTCAAAATGTTTATTTAAAGGTTAATTTTAATGAAATATGAATTAATGACAAAATAAAATATTGACAAATATTATCTACTCATAGAATAGGTACATTCATTGCCAACATTGATCTCTAAAATAGGTCGATGATTGCCAATCTTACATTTAAGTAAGACTTTATAACATTGTGTTCTAGCAGATGGTTCTAGCTGCTTTTTGAATTTGTGCTGAAGCTCTTTAGTTAATTTTTTTATCGTTTTACGTATTAACTTGGTTAGTACTTTTAATTATTATTCTTGTTTGAGCCTTCACCTTGTTCGATTGGCACCACACTGGAGCTCTACATAGCATTAAGGAAAGAGGATCATTGAAAAAAAAAGGTAGACCTCAAGCCGTGTTTGATGGCTGATTCTTCTAGACAATAGTCGCGAGGAACAGGCGTAGCTTCACCTAGTTCCTAAGACGTTTCAAAGTGATCCTTGTGATTTTATTGAAATAAATGATTTTTGAATTTGAATTTAAAAAAAAAATGTTGAATGTGCGAACAGGTAGGTAGGTAGGTAGTAATAAGAGCTACTAACGTGTGTTCACGGATCGTAGTTGGATTATATCTCCAAGAGCTAAATTGCATTACATACTTAGCTGAATTGACACTTAAATAAGAAATGTGAGATAATTACTGTGATTCTGTTAGATGTTTAAGTTAATCATATTTGTAAATGTATGTACAAAAAAAGTACGTTTTGTAAACTTAGGACAGCTTAACTATATAACTTTACTTGAACCAAAGCATGCAGTTGATGAACCAAGCTGCCCTAATTAGTAGCTATTTGTCGTACACCTACTAACATCTATTTATAATTAGTGCTCTAGTTATTAATGGCTAAATACAATCGATTGTGATATCAATTTAAGTATAAAATAAAACTAATAATTAAAATAGAACCATTGCTTTATTACTCTTAAATACCTACTTACACTTATCTAGCAACATAATCTATGAATTGTTATAATTCATCAACATAACATAATCATCAGGTCCTATTTTTTTACAAACATACCTACTCATAAACATAAACATACTCGTAACTATAGATTTTGACACGGGTCTTTATCACTATCACGTAATTAAATTACCTTTACGTCGGGAAAATAATCACGTAATTAAAGGTAATTACGTGATAAAGACCCGTGTAAAAGTTTGTA
Organism: Hydriomena furcata; assembly: GCA_912999785.1. Classification (NCBI taxonomy): domain Eukaryota; kingdom Metazoa; phylum Arthropoda; class Insecta; order Lepidoptera; family Geometridae; genus Hydriomena; species Hydriomena furcata. Next base: position 146,951 of record OU538835.1, read on the forward strand.
GGTCCTAGTCTAGGAGTAATCTAATACTAGGATAGGATCACCGAAATATTAGCGCTTGAACAATGATAACTAACTTAGTGATAAGATTTGGAAAGTTAGAAGTCAAACTTACAGTAAACAAGTAGTAAAGGCATCTCTCTCTCTCTTCTACCTCTACCTCTACTCTACCTAAGGCCTCTCGATTCCAGAGCTAAGCTACGAGTTGGTCTCAACAACTCTGACACATTATTACTAATAATGTAATAACTAGACTAGGTCTCGATCACAACTTAAAACAATCACTTTTGTATCACTTTTGCTTGGTCGAAGGGGTCCTCTGTTACTCATGATCGCTCGCGTAATTAATGAATTTGATTCTGGTCATGAGGCATGTCAATGGTGTTCCTCAAAGTGGCTCCGGAAGTAGGTGCGATGGCTGCCAGAAGCAATGCCTGTGCGGGTGATAGCAGCACTGCCGGCAATTGAGCCAATGCTGCTGTTCCGCACATCGCAGAGCCTTGCCAGCCTGTTGGTAACATTCATATCAATTCATATCGCGAAACTTTACTACTTTTCTCAAACCCTTCTTTGAATACGCAGCAATCATTTTTTTTTTAATTAAAATATATATTATATATATATAATGTCATATTCACGGTAATAGTTGATCCAGTACGAATTCTGAACTAATGTTGATCTACCTATTTCACGTGTACATTTGACTCTACATCAAGTAAACAGATATACTTTGATCCAAAGTTAGAGAGTACTTGGCGAAGCTGGATCTGCATGAAATGGTTTTCATCAAAATATACCAATTTCGTTGATCCACCAACGGCTAAAAAAATAACACAGAAACGTCCTTTTCGCATCCACTACACAGTTGGTTTATACTTAACATTTACTTACACAATGTTGATTCAGAGATTCTGGAGCCACAAATGAATAGTGTGTCTGTAGGTTCTTATGTTCAGAGCGGCAACGCCGCACATGGCGGTAAGTTAGTATAGTTTTTGGATTTAAAAATCGGCCGGCCGGCCGCCGATTTATCGGAAGGTCATGTCAGGTCATAAGTGTTTTAAAATTTTATTTTAATAGGTTTACCCTCGTATTCAAGAACGACACTATGAGAACACGCACCCACAGTGGACGAAATCTTTTTTCATAAAAATCACTTTATGTGTTGAGCGGCACTATGGCGCACGCTACAGTGTGCCTTTAGAGCTCAACTTTGGCTAGAGGCACACGAAAATGTGCCTCTAGTTACACTATGCAGTGTCGCACAACACATAAAGTGATTTTTATGAAAAAAGATTTCGTCCACTGTGGGTGCGTGTTCTCATAGTGTCGTTCTTGAATACGAGGGATAATTTATATCATTTTTCATCCCTGATTTTTTGTCATATAAATGGTTAATAATTAAGGGATAGGTATAACTTAATCAGAATTTCGCAATCAGAATAATAGGTTAGCGTGGTATGGGCATGAGAAAAGGAATTTAACGAGAAGTATGTTAGGAATGAATGTAAAACTAGAGGTAAGCCAAAGAAAATAATGGATGGACTGTGTAAAAGACGACGTGGATAAGAAAGGAGTGAGTTTAAAGATGACTGCTGATAGAAAAATGAATCCCAAGTACGGCAGACATTATCTCAGATCTCCAAGCGCTCAGATCATTAGAGATTTCCAAAGGTGTAGTCAGAGGCACGTCCAAATATTTTATTCGGTACATGCCCATATTTTGTAGTAGTTAGCATTCCATATGTGACAGGTTGCAAGTCCATTGCCGCTTACAAGAATATTGGTAGCAATTCTGTTCACCTTAAGTTTAAATTTCGTAAAATACTTATTCCTCTCTGTTCTCTTTGTGCTCAGATCTTAAAAATGTAGTCAGCAGCACGTCCAAATATTATATTTGGCACATACCTACGTTTTGCAGTAGCCACCATTTTACATGTGATAGGTTGCAAGTCCATCGCCGCTCACAAGAATAACAACTGGTTTTCCCACGAATGATATTATGGCTAATTATGAAAAACAATTTCAATTTTAAATAATACTTACCTACTGATTTAAAATAAACCTTGTTTATTAATTATTATTAAAACAATAAAGTACTTGTACATCAAATAAATAATACGTCCTAATAATACGTGTGAGCGATGAATTTGGCGTTGAATTGAAGCATGGAGCATCTGCACAGAGCGGCAACGTTGCAATCTTTTTCGACCAATAGAAACGTTTGCTGCATTCTCATTGGTTCATTTGAATCGGATCAACATGTAGCAAGGTGGATTTGTATATCTGATCAACAAACGGTGACGTAATATCAGAGCGACGAGGGTCCAAATGTTGATCTGGTTGGAGCCACATTTGTTAATGAAAATGCATATTAGATCAACAAAAGGATCTGGGATCAACATGTGTTTTCGGATCAACATTTGCCGTAAAGCTATCTCTATATATATATAATATATATATATTTTTTAACCCTATACTTGGCAGAGTGCCTTATTTGATACGTTTAACTTACAAAAATTCCCAACGCGTGAATAAATATTTTTAACCTATTTTAATTATTACATAATTTAGAAAATATTATCCCAAATCTACAAAAACATACTTTTTGATGATTTGCAACACTCAATCTGAAGTAGAGCGAATGATAGCTGACCAGTGACAGGTGTCTTCGCACCGCAGGATAAAAAAATTAAATATTACTAGTATTTTTTTTGTATATCTGTCAAAAACGGTTGATATGTAATAGTTAACATTTTTTTACACCCGAAATTAATATTTTCATGTACCAAAATGAATAACAATGGCATGCAATCCACTGGTTTTTCATGATGTACCAAATAAGTCACATTGCCAGATGAGCGCCATCCAAGTTTATCTTTACTATGTACCTAATATGTGACATTGCCATACTCGTATAAATTATGTTTCTTCAAAATTACATACATTTATGATTTTTGATCGAGCGAAGCGAGATCTCTTTGACAACTCGGAGGTGTCGTCAGCCCTTTTATGCGAATATGAATGTTTTTTCGACGATAGCATTCTAATTGTTGCTCTAATAAATCGAAATTCACCAATTGTCATAAAATTTTCAAGCTTGAGCTTTAATTGTCAAGAAATTATAGAGATAAGAATGTACGTAAGGTGTCAGTTTGATGCGAAGTAATTGGTAAAATGACATTTTAGTGTCAAAAGTGCCGCAACTATATCAACAGCAGCAACATCGAACTCGTCAACTTGTGGGTCTTATCTTTAAGTCAGGGGAAAGTCAGATTTAGGAGAAATTTAATAATCAGATGATGAACAATAGCAATTCTGTGATAGCAGTTCACCGCCTTCACACTTTCCCATTGCCATTTTTACTGGAAAACCTAAACTTTTTATGAAATGTTAATAATGAAATGAATCAAGTAGTTACATCAACATTTCTGCTACAATATCAACAGTCATCGCTGTCAATCACTGTTAATTGCCCGTTGATTCTGAACAAGTACCTTCCCTATTGTAAGTATGCAGCCTTGACCCTAAGCAGCTATTTAATCAATAAGGCCTAGTGTATTAGGCACGAAAGAAGGTCTTAAAGACTAACACCTAATTGGCGTTGTAAAAAGTTCACTAGTTCTGCTGAAGTCAAAGATCATGTCATTTTTGGGATTTGACTTGCAGGTAAAAGTGTCATTCAATACTTCAAGCTGTTCTTCTTAGATGACATCATCTCTCTGAATGTGCAAAAACAAATCTTTACAGCACATAAATAACTAGCACTTCTTCCGAAGTTTCAGAAGGCGATGAAAAATATTTTTGACAATCATTTTCTGATCAAGCAGATCGTTTAGGGCCATATACATCATTTCGGGGCTGTTGATAATACTCGCCTATCTTCTCTCAAATGCTTGATTAAATTTCTCATCACCAAACTTTCAAATTTAGCAGAGGGAGGTGCACAAATACATTGCACAAAAGTGCAAACTTAGAAAGGATTAGGGGAATACTAAAGAGTTTTATATATTTATATATATATTATCTACAGATTCTAAATTGAAAATGAATATAACGTAATCGCAAATTATTTTTAGCATGTTTTTGTTACTTTTTAATGTAAGAATGTAATATTTTTGTTATATAAAGTGTTAAACACAAATGTATATAAGCCTGGCAGTGTGACACATATGGTACGTTGATTTAGTAAAGTTGATTATAACACATCTGGCAATGTGCCAAAAATGGTACATTCAATAAATCTAAAAGTATTAATAATATAATTTTTTTTTTCATACTATCCCCTCTATTAATGACCCTAGATCACAAATTATACAAAAAAAATCAACATTTCAAAAATAAAAAATCCTGCCAAGTATAGGGTTAATTAAAAAAAAATGATTGCTGCGTATTCAAAGAAGGGACACAACACATAAAGCGATGTTTATGAAAAAAGATTTCGTCCACTGTGGGTGCGTGTTCTCACAGTGTCGTTCCTGAATACGGGGGTTAGATACTAGACTACTACAATATTTTAAAAGCACAGGATAAGGGTATGGGCACTGTTTTGGTTTTATTGGATTTTTCCCGAGCATTCGATTGTATAAATACTACTCTTCTTTTATCTAAGCTACACTTTTATGGTTTTGACTATGATGTTATTCAATGGTTCGATAGTTATCTCAGTAGTCGTTCACAGCTCGTTGAGACAAGTAAATCTGATGGAACTAAAATAAAATCTTCGCTTTGTTCTGTTCCTAGAGGGGTCCCGCAAGGCTCTATACTCGGGCCTTTGTTATTTGTGCTCTATTGCTCAGATATTGTGACAAATATTAAGCATTGCCGTTATCACATTTATGCAGATGACTTGCAACTCTATATTTCATTTCCGCCAAGTGACACCTCGCGGGCTATTTCGCAATTAAATGCAGATCTTAATCGTGTTGCACTATGGTCTAACAATAACTCGCTTATTTTGAACCCAAGTAAGTCCAAGTATTTGATATTGGGTACAAGAAAACAAGTCTGTGACATCAGTCTTGAAGCTCCTAATGTCAGCATCCTGGGGGAACCGATTGCTCGCACTGGTGAAGCTCGCAACTTGGGGTTAGTCATGGATGAAGAGTTGCGTTTCGAAAAACATATTACAGATGCTGTAAGAAACTGTTTTTATCGTCTGAAGGTTCTGTATCGTATTCGTGACTGTCTAAGCCCTGAGCTGCGAGTAACTCTATGCGAGTCTCTCGTACTATCTAAGCTGAATTATGTTGACACTGTATATGGGCCGAGGCTGTATGCCAGGACTGAGAAACTGATTCAGCGCGTCCAAAACGCCTGTGCTAGGTATTGCTTCTCTGTTCCTCCTAGAGCTCACGTTACACCTTTTATTAATAAATCCAAGTTACTCAAAATGTCCTGGAGGCGATACCTACATTTTTCTGTGCTTTTATTTGGTGTCATAAAGAGTCGGAAGCCAGAGTATCTCTACAATAAATTAAAATGGTTTCGTGATGGGAGTAGAGCTGCTTCTAGTCTTCTTTTGGCAACGCCGCTGCATGGTTCAGCAGCTTTTCAAGGTAGTTTTTGCTATGCCTCTACCAAGTGTTGGAATATTATTCCACCTCCTATACAAAATTTAATTAATGTTAATTTATTTAGGATAAAATTAAAACAGCATGTATTTTTAATACAAACTAACCAACCTTGAGTAGTAGAGGCGGTACTGCTCTTGTAAAAAGTGGGTAAGTACGTTGCTCTCTGTTCCACCTGTAGCCGGGTCTCAAATTGCATAGTTAGCATTATCAGCTATATAGTTATTAAATTGTAAGTGTACTGTCGATATTTTTATTTTTCTTTATGTTGTTCTTCTCTAGTGTGCTATTTTGTGTTATTTTGTGTTATGTTATAGTTAATTATTATTATAAATGGTGTTTAGGTTAATGTGTGTTATATTTTATGTTTAGCTACTCTGTGTCTTTATGTCCGTGAAATCAAAACTGGTCTCAGCAGAATACCAGCGCTGCAACATGGTAACATGTTGTAGTATATGCTGAGCTGAAGACCTTTTCACCACCACACAACTAATAAGTAACCGTTTTCTGTTGAATTTATTTATTTATTTTGTTACATCTGTTTTTAATTTATTTTATGTTTTCTTTTTATATTATTGTGGTGGTATGAATAAACGTTTTTCTTTCTTTCTTTTCTTTCTTTCTTAGGTAAACACACAGAATGAATGAATTGACAAGTCGAGAGTTTGAACACAGTTTGATCTAGCAATGTAGCAATCCCCAATTCCCCACACTAGGCAGAGCATGTACCTGACTCACAAAATGATAATTATAATTATGACTAGCTGACCCGTGCCCGCTTCGCTGTGCGTAAGACATTTCTAATACCATCGTTGACTTTTTTGTAGACGTTTTTAAGGTGTACAATACTGTAGTACATTATTTTGATATATCTCGTGGGGTTCAGCCAGCATTTGCAATGTAAGCGCAAAAAAATGTGTTTATTTACGACATCACATTAGAAACCTCTAAAATTATCAGTGTTTCTCTACTATATTATACATATAAACCTTGCTCTTGAATCACTCTATTTATTAAAAAAAACCGCATCAAAATCCGTTGTGTAGTTTTAAAGATATAAGCAAACATACATACATACATACGCGGGAAGCGGAAAGCGACTTTGCTTTATACTATGTAGTGATATGAGTAGGCTCCTACACAGGTAATCCCGCTCGAGTGTGATAACGTTTTGTGTTTCTTATAAAAATCTTTGTGATTTTCCTAAGTGCAGTATTTAATTTAGTAGGTTTTGTGATAAGTATAACTACCTACCTAATTATAGATTGCATTCGTCTTACTACTAAATTACTGTACGCATACGCAGGCATGTCAATAAACCAATTAAACGTCAGTCACCTCATTGTCACTTACTCCTGTGAAAATGATAGAATTGAATAATGAAGTAGTTACTAAAGGTAACTTTACTACCTAGTCACGTAGAGGTACGAACTACGAACTGACCTGTGGGCGAGGCGCGAGGCAAAGCGCAAATCGCCACCAAATGCGCTTCCCGAGGCTGCAACAGCCCAACACGCGCATATCCCCAACATGCGCACACACTCATGGCCAGCCAACTCAACTCTGGAATCGAGCAAGACGGTTACACTTTCATTCAAATAAAAGCCCCGTATAGTCCCGAACTAAACAAAGCTTGTAGATACACTAGATAACTGATGGGATACATATACCTATACTTTTTTTTATCAATGTTAAATATATCATATATGTTAAGTATATATAGATATAGAGGAGATTATAGGGCAACATATTGGGGACATAGACTAAAGAGGAATATCGACTCGTATGCCAACAAAGTTGCTGGCAGAGCTAGAATATTATAGAACGGAGTCCTACTCCAGATGCTCATCCGCAGAACATAAATGGTTACTCAGTTACTCACCAAGCAGCAGCACCGCGAACATATCCTCCACCCTGACGCTGCCCCTCGTCTGCAAAGAATCGCAACATTGCATGTAGAGAAGCACTAACGCACACACTCTCGTGGCTCCCCCCTTCCCCCCCAATTCCTCTCCCCCCCACTTGCCAACCACCATTCCTGTTCCGAATGCCACCAATGTCGCCAAACAAGAGCCAGCCGCTGCTCCAGGCGCCGGCAGCACGGCGCGACCGCACTGCGAAACAAATCGATCGTTTTCTATTCTGCTGATATTAAAGTGGATATTAAGATAATAACTGTGACTTCTGGTTCTAAATTTTGGAAACGAGAACCTCCTCCTTTTATTCGTTGATTGAAAAATATTCCTAACGTGTTAGAAAATAATGGCATGTTCTAGCTAGAACTAAAAGGAAGGAAGTTGCAAAAGGAGCCCTAACTAAACATACGGCTTATCGTTGACCTGGCCGATTTGTATTAACCTCGGAACCTTACGGTCAGCTCGCTCGGAGCTATCCCGCAAAACGTGTGATGAATACCGGAAATCTTACCAACAGGATCATAGCTAAGGGCGTAGTGAGTAGCGACACTAGATAGCACGCGGCAGAGATAGGCGCCACAGACGCTTCAGCGCACATCGCCAGCGACAACCAGCCGCAGCCGCTGCCCACAGACGAGACCAGCACGCTGGAAAATATAACTTTTTATAAAAATATATTTTAATAAAACCGGCCAAGTGCGAGTCGGACTCGCGCACGAAGAGTTCCTTACCATTAAAACGACAAAAAAATCATGTTTGTTGTATGGGAGCCCCCCTTAAATATTTAAATTATTCTGTTTTTAGTATTTGTTGTTAGAGCAGCAACAGGAATACATAATCTGTTAAAATTTCGAAAAAAAAAAAAACGTCGACATACAAAAATCAAAATCAAAATCAAAATAGCGTTTATTCATTGAAATCACTTGGATCATTTAGAATCGTCAAATTTAGTTAAGTTTAATTTAGTTTAAGTTTGTACATTATTTGTTATTTTTTTTTAAGTCTTTGTACTTATTTTTAATACAAAATGAATCTTAATTATTATTGATACAGCGAGTTGGAGCAGTCCCAGGCTTTTTTTGTCGTCTAAATAATCAGATATTTTATAGTAAGCCTTTTTACATAGTTTACGTTTAATTAAGTTTTTAAATTTGCTAATAGATAGCTTTTGCATGTCATTTGGGATTTTGTTATAGAAACGTACACATTGCCCTTGAAATGATTTCTTAGTTTTAGTGAGCCTAGTCGTGGGAACAGCGAGTTTATCTTTATTTCTAGTATTTGCATCATAATTATCGCTATTTTTCTTAAACAAACTAATATTTTTACGAACATACATTAGATTTTCATAAATGTACTGGCTAGGTACAGTCATTATATTTATTTCTTTAAACTTATTTTGCAGTGATTCTCTGGGGCCCATGTTGTAAATTGCTCGAACAGCTCTCTTCTGCAACACAAATATGGTGTTTACGTCTGCAGCACTCCCCCACAACAATATGCCATAAGACATAATGCTATGAAAGTAGCTGAAGTAGACTAGTCTAGCTGTATCTACGTCTGTAAAAAGACGTATCTTTTTGACTGCGTATGCTGCAGAGCTAAGTCTCTTCGATAATTTATGTATGTGTGGGCCCCATTGAAGTTTATTATCTAAAGTAATGCCTAAAAACATAGTGGTGTCCACGAGATCTACATGTTCGTTTTTGATTTTTATATCAACATTTACTTGTGTAACATTCGGTAGTATAAACCGAATGCACTTAGTTTTGTTTTCATTTAATAATAGGTTATTGACATTAAACCAATTAACAACTTTAGAGATTGCATTATTTACATCGTCAAAGTTATTCTGTCGTCGCTTCAGTTTAAATAAAAGTGAAGTGTCATCAGCAAACAGTACAATCTCGTGATCATCCCTGATAAGAGAGGGTAGATCATTTATATAAATTAAGAACATGAATGGTCCTAGTATTGATCCTTGTGGCACACCCATTGTTGCTACTGACCCCGGTGAACGCTTTCCATTTACGTCAACTCTTTGTATTCTGCCACTTAAGTAAGAAGTAAGAAGGTCTAGAGCGACACCCTTTATACCATAGTGGTGTAGTTTCCTGATTAATGTATTATGATGTACACAATCAAATGCCTTGGATAAATCACTAAAAATACCTAAAGCATCGCGAGAGTCTTCCCAGGCATCAAAAATATGGGATATCAACTTAACACTTGCATCAGTGGTTGAGCGTCCTTTTGTAAATCCAAATTGTTTATTGTCGAGTAAGTTATTTGTATTGAAATGGCTTTGTAATTGAATAAGAATCAGTTTTTCAAAAATTTTGCTGAATGTTGGTAGTACAGATATGGGACGATAGTTACTTGGGTCTGAATGACTACCCGATTTGAATAGGGGCGTTATTTTACTATATTTCATTAAATCAGGGAACACACCACAGTCAATGCATTGGTTAAATATTAAAGCTAGTTCGGGTGCAATGATGTCGATCAATGGTTTTACGACGCTAACAGAGATTCCCCAGAGGTCAGTAGTATTTTTTACATTAATCATTTTGAAAGCTTTTATGATGTCATTTTTATTCACATAATCGAATTTGAATTTGACATTACATTCAGGTAAATTATTTTTTAACAATGACTCTGCGATTATGTGAGAATAGTTTAAGGTTTTTGTAGTAGAGACTGGAATGTCAGTAAAAAATGTTTCAAAAGCTTTTGCAACTTCATTATCTTGGATAATGGCGGTATCGCCAAAGCTTAAGTTGTACTCATTGTGGTGACATCTGACTTTTCCAGTCTCACTATTAATGTAGCGCGCGGTGATCTGTCACCTGTCAAATCATTTTTATTTGGACCACGCCGCGTCGACTTCACATCCCTTTCCGGAACGCGCCGTGATTGTAAGGCGACTAGCGCCATCTAGGGATGCAACATCGCTCATAAAAACATCGATGTATAATAACATCGATGTTCAAACAAAAACATCGATGTTAAAAAAACATCAGTCATAAGAACGATGCATCGATGTTTTGTCGATGTTTTGTTTTTACCTTACGATTCATTGGTAACAAGAAATATGGTTATATAAATCTAAATTAATAAAATATAAATAAAAGTAAAAAAAAATTGAATTAATAAATAATAATAAAATGTATAATTTTTTACAAGTTATTCCCTGTCAAACAAGAACAAAACATTTTAGTATGCAAAAATATTTATTTCAAAAACCAATTTAGTAATGTTACTTATTTTTTCGAGTTCAAAAATCTTGAAATTTCGGTCGGCAAATCGAAGTATGCGCATAAAACGACGTGTTATTAGCGTTACGTTCGCGAGCCGACTGAAAAGACAACGATTAACGATGTCGATGTTTATGCCGAACATGAACGATGTATCGGCGATACATCGCTGATAAATACATCGATGTTAACATCGATGTTTATTAACGATACCTCGATGTTTTTAAAACATCGATGTATCGTTTGCATCCCTAGCGCCATCTCGCGCCAGGTCAGTGAGATTCGGCGGCCCGCGCGTAACCGCGACGCATGAGCGGCTCGAGTACATTTTTATGTTTTGTGGCGTTATTATTGTGTTTTACTGTTTATTTTATATTTTACGTGCTTTATACATTCTTATCAAATATCAGCATTCTCATTAACTCTCCGAACCCCGAGATAGAGTCAGCCAGCCGGGCAAGTGTTAAACTGGCTACCCAAGAGAGGGCCTGTGAACTGTGTTGTGAACCTACAGTGACAGTGAATCCCGGACAATAATTACAGACAATCACAATGCCACGTACTCGCCGTCAATCACGCCGTCAATCCGACTTCGAAGACGCAGTAGAAGCGGATTTCATCGCGCCCGCGTCATCGTCGCCCGCGCCACCTACGGGGACGCCAAGCTTCAACGATTTGGCGGCAATCATAGCAACGCTACAGCAAACTCAAACCGCAGCATTTGAACGCCTTCTCGACCGAGTTCTCTCACATGAGTCTCGTCGCGAATCGCCACCACCGACGCCGGCGGCGGCGCCTTCGCCCGCCATGGCGTACGCGCCCGCTCATCACCTCGGAACCTTCGCGCTTTGTACCGCGCGGTTCAGCGGTGCGCCCGGCGGCGACTCGCTCGATGGATTTATCGATGCTGTGGAAGCATACAAGGAATGCGCCTGCGTAGGAGACGACAACGCCCTACGAGGATTATCTATGCTGGTAACAGGAGATGCAGCCGTGTGGTGGCAGGGCATCAAGTCCACCATCACCTCCTGGAGCGAAGCCGTGACGTCAATAAGAAGCGCCTTCGGCGACAGTCGGCCGCCACATCGAATCTACATGGAATTATTCAGCATGTCCCAAGGTCCCTCTGAGAAAACCGAGCTGTTCGTTGCCAAGGCGCGAGCCCTACTGGCCCGCCTTCCCCCCGGCGACATCACCGAAAAGGTCCAGCTGGACATGCTCTACGGCCTTTTACACCGTCGAGTTCGTGAACGCCTTCGACGAGACGAGGTAACTTCGTTCGATACGTTACTACGCAAGGCGAGACACGTCGAAGATGCAACCGACGAGTGCGCCGTAGACAAATGCCAATCCCAACGCCGAACTTCGATGTCATCATCATCATCACCTACAGCGGATGAAATTCCCGCTACGGTGTCAACGCCACCGCAACCTCATCGGTTTGTGACGCCGACGACGCCGCGTGACCCACGCGGACCCCATCCGTCGAGCGCCAGCGGTGGACCGCATCCTCATAGCAACAGGAACGCAGACGCGCATAGCAACAACGTCGGCGCCGCACTGTGGATCGAAAATCGACTTTCAAAGACATAGGCGAAAAAAAAAATTTTGGTCGGTTTTTTGCTTGAAACGGCTTCCATTAATCATTAATATGCCTAAATATATCATGATATACAATTTGGTGGGAAAATTGTCGAGTTATAATTATTTTTACGAAAAAAATGTATGAAAAGCATATAAAAAATCCAGATATCTCCGGAAGTGCAAAGATAACCGTTATATCCTTGCATACAGTTATAGTACCAACTATTATTGATTTTTTGGCATACAACATATAACTCGAACTGCTGCACATTTTGAAAAAAAAAATTATCAAAATTTTTTATTTATTTTTGATCTCTCTCAAGTGAAGACTTAAGGAAATCGGTTAAAAAAAGGTCCCCATTGGCAAATTGTATGCTATAAATAATAACAGACACGTGTTTTCTTGTTTGGCTGACGTTGAAATACCAAAAAACAAAGCTCAATAGCAAATTTAATTTAGGAACTATTTTTAATGTTATTTAACTACCTAATTAGGCAAGATTAGGTTTTGTCAGACCGCTTATTGTTCAAATTTCAAGGAATGTATTAACAATGATCGGTAGTTAGCAAAAGACAGGTAGCTTATGTACAAAATTAAAAACATACCTTACTTAGATTATTTATTACCTACCTAAATGCATAAACCTGCACCGGAAATATTTAACAATGAGCGGTAGTTAACAAAAGACAGGTAGCTTAGGAACAAAAATACCTTACTTAGGTTATTTATTACCTAATTAAGTGCATAAAACTGCACCGGAAATATTTTTTACTTCAGTTTATTCTGAACTATTTACTAGTGAACATCTCTCAGTTTTTTAATCATTAAAATGGAAAGTTTAAGCACTAACTTAGATTTGGTTGTTGTTCTTCAAGGTGCAGGTTCGCTACAAAATCATGAAGTTCTGTACGAGGCAGTATTATCTCGTCTAGGTGATCACCTTTCTAATGATGATAGATAGATAGATAGATAGAAAATTCTTTATTGCACAATACAAGAACATGTACATAGGCGAACTTAATGCTAGTTAGCATTTTCTTCCAGCTAACCTTTGTGTAATTTGGAAAGGGAAATGGTAGTGCTTTGTAAGAGAGAAATCATTGAATTTATTATATTTATACACATACTTACTAAAAAATACATAAACTTACATATATACCATACCATAATACCTAGTATCTACAAAAAAATATATATAGGTGCTCAAATTGGATGAGTATTTTGCAGAGAGAGATAATGTTGGTATAATTTGGACTTGAAGATTCCCATGGATGAGGCTTTGCGTATGTCTACAGGGAGAGAGTTCCATAGGCGGATCGCAGTAACCGTGAAAGAGTCGGTGTAAAAGTTTGTGTTATGTTGAGGCGTCATGAGAAGAAGGTGTTGAGAGGAGCGAGAAGGACGGTCTGGAGGGATGAGGGGAGTGAAACGTTCTTTAAGATAGTGAGGTGAGAGGGGATGATGGAGGATGTTGTAAAGGAGGCAGAGAATATGGGTGTTCCGACGATGGCGGATGTTAAGCCACTTCAGTTATGTCCGATAGTGTGAGATGTGGTCGTACTTACGCAGACCGTACATGTACCTAATACAGAGATTCAACAACCGTTCCAGCTTGTTAAGTTGCTCTTCAGTGGCGTCGGGATAACACACATCAGCGTAATCTAGAATGGGGAGTAGAATGGAGTTGACAAGGATGGATTTAGCGGAAAAAGGCAGAAAGTTTTGCATACACTTTAAGGCATGCATAGCACCATACATTTTCCTACTGACTTCAGTTATGTGATGTTGCAAGGATAGATTTTCACGAGCTGCTTCACAGAGATGGAAAAATTGCGGCAGAAACACAAGAGCATTCAGAAAAGATTATGAAGATTGTCTTCAAGCAAATGTTGATTGGCCAAGCTGCGTTCAAAGTTCAAACTAGTCTTCTCACCCAGGGACCAAGTGAAGAAAGATCGATTACCGAAGACTTTACCACCGCGGAACCTTCATCGTCATCATCAGTTGGAACGATGACTAAAAGACCTGACAAAACCTAATCTTGCCTAATTAGGTAGTTAAATAACATTAAAAATAGTTCCTAAATTGAATTTGCTATTGAGCTTTGTTTTTTGGTATTTCAACGTCAGCCAAACAAGAAAACACGTGTCTGTTATTATTTATAGCATACAATTTGCCGATGGGGACCTTTTTTAACCGATTTCCTTAAGTCTTCACTTGAGAGAGATCAAAAATAAATTAAATTTTTTGATATTTTTTTTTTCAAAATGTGCAGTAGTTCGAGATATATGTTGTATGCCAAAAAATCAATAATAGTTGGTACTATAACTGTATGCAAGGATATAACGGTTATCTTTGCACTTCCGGAGATATCTGGATTTTTTATATGCTTTTCATACATTTTTTTCGTAAAAATAATTATAACTCGACAATTTTCCCACCAAATTGTATATCATGATATATTTAGGCATATTAATGATTAATGGAAGCCGTTTCAAGCAAAAAACCGACCAAAATTTTTTTTTTCGCCTATGTCTTTGAAAGTCGATTTTCGATCCACAGTGCGCCGCTTGCGACGCTCCTGTTCGCCTCTCTTCGCGCGATGTTCCCGCGATCCGATCCTCGGTCTCCGACGGCAGTGCCCCGCCGGCGCCGTTTTCGTTTAATAGGAACCGATATTGTGTTTATTGTAAAAGATACGGACATCTGCGTGACGAGTGCCAAAAATTAAGTTCGAAAGACACTACCGATATGCAAACCGTACCTTCTTGCTACGGTTGCAACGCGAAAGGTGTTACCCGGTCTCAGTGTACAAAGTGCAACACGGGTTGTTACGCCGTCGACGTCGCATGGTCCATTCCTGCATCCGATTCTTTTACCGATGGTGAGGTAAAACCTCAGGTAAGTACGCCAAAACGTACCCAACGCGATATTTCGAAACCTCCTACCTCCCTTCCAAGCGTAAATTCATCTCATGTTCGTAAACATAGTGTCGAATACGCTCCGACCGATTTTTCAGCGATTCTTCCTTTGCGCTTTCTCGGTACCGAAGATGGGAACGGTTCTAGGTCAAAGGTTAGGCCTAATTTGAGTGCTAGAAGTAGTGTTAGGTCTAACGCTTGCGAAATACCTACGCGTTATTATAATCGTGTGGATTTAGGTAAACATGCTCCAATACCTACTAGCAAAAGTAGGGTGACCACGTCGACCAAAAGTAGGGTGTCCACGAAAAGTTTGGGACATTTATCCCCAGTTAACGCAGACGATAAACATGGTCTCCTGTGTGACTCTATTGAGCACCAGGCTAGTTTAAGACCTATGTTAAGCGTCCAAATTTTAGGTATTAGAGGTAGAGGTATGTTGGATTCCGGTGCCAAAAGCAGTATTGCTGGCGCTTCATTATATAAACTGCTGTTAAAGCACAACCACCCGTGCGTAAAAGCTACTCGACGGGTAAGGCTTGCAGATGGTTCCGCGCGCACTCACGATGTTCTCCTCACTACTCTAGAAGTGAGGATCACCCCAGAAAGGTCAGTGACCCTTGAGTTCACTATCCTCCCTGATGCTCAATATAATGAGACTTTGTTCGGGATGGATTTCTTGGTGGCTGCGGGTATTGTTATCGACTTTGCTTCATCCACTTGGCACCTTTCTGGTAGGCACATCACGTACCCAATCGAGTACGAAAATCCAAAAACGCCTTCAACGATTACTCCTGCTGCCGACCTGTCTGATGATAAAAAGAAACGGTCCGATTTATTGCAGCACAATATTGTTAGAATGCAGGGGGAGCCTACGTCCTTCAAGGAACAACGCCACAGTCGCCAGTCGACGTCGTCAGTCCCGTGGTATAGGCCCACTCCATCTCAAAAGCTCGCTGGTTTGTCACAACAGCGAGACGCAGCCGACTTGCTTTACTCGTCTCAGTCGACTTCTTTGGCCCGCTCCCAGCTGAAGACCAAGGGGAGCGATGATAGGGAACCTGTAGGGAGGTCTCATGGCTATCATAGCACGGATACCGTTCCGTTAAACTCCACCGTCCCAATTCGGCCTAGAAAGCGCAAAAGAAGACCACGCTATCGTGTTTTATGTCCCAAGTTGGACTCGGGACGTGTTCCCAACTTGGAAGGGGAGTATGTAGCGCGCGGTGATCTGTCACCTGTCAAATCATTTTTATTTGGACCACGCCGCGTCGACTTCACATCCCTTTCCGGAACGCGCCGTGATTGTAAGGCGACTAGCGCCATCTCGCGCCAGGTCAGTGAGATTCGGCGGCCCGCGCGTAACCGCGACGCATGAGCGGCTCGAGTACATTTTTATGTTTTGTGGCGTTATTATTGTGTTTTACTGTTTATTTTATATTTTACGTGCTTTATACATTCTTATCAAATATCAGCATTCTCATTAACTCTCCGAACCCCGAGATAGAGTCAGCCAGCCGGGCAAGTGTTAAATTAATTATTTTCCAAGTTGCTTTAATTTTGTCTTGACTGTTTTTTATTTTTGTACTTAAATAAAGTGATTTTGCAAACCGACACACCTTTTTGAAAATTTTTGAGTAATTTTTAACTTTATCCTTAAACGCTTCACTGAAATTATACTGCTTTTCACTATAAAGATCATACAATGTTTGCCTACTTTTATGTATTCCCGCTGTTGCCCACTCACAAAAATTTAAACTGTCAGAGACCATAATCGATTTAGATGTATAGATTGAACTAAATATGTTACTAAATTCATTGAAAAATGTATTATATAAATAATTTGGATTGTCATTATTATAAAATATATTTGGTAGTTTTGCAATTAAATTAGATTTAAATTTTTCTAATCGATTTATGGTCATTGGTACATAATATGTGATTTTCCTTTTCACGGTTTGCCTAGTTTGTGTTTTAATTTTAATTAATTGACCCAGATGGTCGGATTGAATATTACTAATTATGCTTTTGCTCAATATTTTAACATTGCTAAATATATTATCTATACATTTTGCTGAAGTGGCTGTTATTCTGGTAGGCTCCATGAACGAGGGTTCCAGATCAAATGATTTAAATAAACTAGTTATTCTGGTATTTAAAGAATAATTTTCAAGTAGATCTACATTAAAATCGCCGCATGTGATAATTTGTTTGTTACATTTAGATACTTTAAACAAAGCTTCTTCCATTACTTTTTCAAATATATCAAATGTGGCACAAGGTGGGCTGTAAGCGCTTATAACAATGAACTGCTCCAACTCTACACAGGCGATTTCTATGTGTCTTTCTACAGAGAGGTGGATAATATCTTTGCGCTCTTTAAATTTTATTTGTTTGTTTAATAATATTAATGAGCCACCTCGTATAAAATGTTCTCTGCAGAAAGCACTACAGGGCCTTAACTCTGATACCCCGTTTACACTCGCGCCTTGTACCTCACCTCGTGTCTCGTCTCGTGTCTCGTCGCTGAACGCGGGTGTAAACACCGCGCTCGCGTCTGCCGCGAGGTCCTTTGACTCGTGCCCAAAAACCGCTCCGGACGCGAGCGCCGCGAGTGGCGAGACGAGGCGCGAGGCGAGCCGCTAGCGTCTGTTCACATCACACTCAGGGCTCGTGGCTCGTCTCGCCACTCGTACGCGAGTGTAAACGGGGTATCAAACATCTTTAGGAGCTAGGTGAAGCTACGCCTGTTCCTCGCGACAGTGTAGAAGAATCAGGCAACAAATAAAATTTTCTTAATGCAGAGCTCCAGTGTGGTGCAGGTACTACCACTAAACAAGTAGGTAGGTACAATAATAAAAAAATTAAATAAAGTGCTTCAGCAAAAGTCCTAAAGGAGAGATAGAAAGAGAGTATCACACGCTACTATACACCTACACGGATAGGATCTTCTGCAAGAGAATTGGAAGGCATTTATCAAGAAAGCCAGCCACCCAGGCCCGATGTTCGATTGTACTTACCCTTGCACCAGCGTGTAATGCACCTCTGAGCGCTGCGTGCCAGCTAACAGCAGCACAGCCAAAGCAGGCGCCATTAACGCAGAGTGTGCGCAACTGACGAGCAACAATCGCCCCCCCACCCCGCAACCACCACGCCGCCTTCCAGCGCTAAAGTAGATGTAGCTCAGTGGCAAATACCACACGTACTGGGCGTGGAGTGCGCCTGTTGGCCACAAAGAGCATATAAGTGGTTGGCCAGACAAATGGTACATTACTTTCTTTGACACCATCGGTCTTTACTTTTGTTTGTCCACAAGTCATTTGTAAGGGCGGCTTGCACAACGATTCATAAATAAGTTTATATAGTACGCTAAACATAAACACATTTTAGTCAGGTCTTACAAATTCAAGTCGCTAAATTAAAATATTTGTTGTGGAAGCCGGTCTTAGTATAATACTAGTAGCGGCGACGGGCTTGCAATCTGTCAAGTGTGAAATGCAAACTATTACAAAATGTGGGCATGTGCCAAATGTAATGTTTGGAGGTGCCTCCATTATTATTATTATGAAACCTTTTACACATCTAGTATGAGTGTCTGAAGATCTGAGAGGTTGTCTACTGTACTTGGGGATTACAGTTGTGATCTTATTTATTTTATAATACAAGTAGGTTAGTCAACCAAGTTGCCCTTACCTAATAGAGACTCAAATTGTCGACTTATTTATAATCGATACTCCTGTCTTCAGTGTACATTGAATGTACAGATAGTGCTTGGGAATTATCAGGGAGATGGCAGTTGCATATAACCTACTCCTACTCCATACCTGATCATTGATTTTATTCATTACAATATAGATTTATAGCCAGCCTGTCCACAACATTGTTAGAATGTTGTTTGGCTTGATTAATATGTATATTCATGCTAAATTACAGTTTGAAACTCTGAGCTAAGCTGCGGACGGATGGCCAGACATGGTTAAACTATAAGGGTTCCTTGTAGACTTTGAAACAATAAAAAATCAATAAGGTACTAATTATTAAAAATAAAAAATAATATTTATTAAATAAAGCAAATAACATAATTTTCAAATAAACTACATAGGTACAAGCACTTACTTCAGTGATAGTGCCATGTTTTGAGCTAGAAAAAAATCATTTAATGAAAAACTTCATAAAAAATATTTAACTAGCCTACCTATATAGGTAAGTAATAAAGTAAGAACCTACATACTTTCTAACTAGATCTAATTTAAGCATAAGTTATGATTAAGTAACATTGGGTCACATAAATATATATTTATGGTATATTTTTATTGACCATTATGTATGATCTTATGCATAATTTTTTTAATGAATATAATTTCACTACAAAACAAGGAAATCCTTTAAATACCTACTGCCAGAACTACTAACAGTAATTGTATCAGACTTTTGCTTCCCTCATGTATGCTACGCCTACTTCCGTTAACTAAATAAAAGGACATTTCACTCAGCCACGTTTAAAAAGTAAAAGCTTTTAACTACAATGGGAACTAGGGGGTCTACTCAATGTTGCCATTATGTATGTCATTTTTTGTTTAGTTTTAAGAGATTAGTTGACACAAAATCAATTTATTCTTTCTTTCTTTCTTACTCACTAACTAAAAACAAAATTTCACTGATGATGACAATATTTGTTTGGGCTATAGTTTGAATGATGAAATAAATGGTTATTTCATCATTATAACTATACAGGGTGTTTGGCACATGGACCGACATGATTTTTTGGGGGGTGGGGGGGGTCATGTGCTATTTTTCCCCGTGAGACCCAATATCCTAAGTCTCACGGTAGTCCAGATATGTTTTTTTTTTTAATTTTTTGAAAACCATCGAAATCTTGCCTTGAAATCGTCCTAACTTTTTTGTTTGTGGTTATAATACCACAAAACCAAGTATGCTTGTATTCTACAATGTTTTTTTATTCTAAATAAATCATTACTTGTTACAATTAATATCCAAAAAAAAACTTCTGAGCTTTCAAAGTGGTAAATCAGTGTAAATGTTATGAAAAGAGACCACTTCTAAATTCATTTGAAAAAAAAAACTAAAATTCATTTTGAATTTAGCTTTCTTTTAAAAAGTTCTTTACTTATTACCCTTTCCAACGATATGCTACATGACAAAAGAAACCGTTCTTAAGGTGGTCAAAAAAAGATTTGTTTGCCAGGGTTCGGCTGAACACGCACTCTAACAATGTAACTGGTTTGAACAATGTAACCAGTCAACGAGGCAATCCGCAAAGTAGCAGGTAAAAAAATAGTCTTTCTCTTACGTACAGTTATTGTTGTCTTTGTCTATCGAGTTGAAAGTTGGTGCAGGTCACTTGCCGGGAATCAGTCGAGATTACTCTGCTATTCGAAGTGCCCGTACGTTTCCCGTTGTTCTATCGTAGTCAAATTAAAGTCTGGACTACCGTGAGACTTAGGATATTGGGTCTCACGGGGAAAAATAGCACATGACCCCCCCCCACCCCCCAAAAAATCATGTCGGTCCATGTGCCAAACACCCTGTATAATGATTGTCCAAAGTAATTATAATTATGGAATTATAATTACTTTGGACAATCATTAATGTTCGTAATCCTATAATCGTAATTTTGAAACAAATATTGTCACGAACATTTGTTATCGGTTAGCGAGTAGACCCCCAGATAACATAAAACACATATGTACTTGTAAATACATGTATACCTATAATAAATTATAACAGCAAGACACAGAACTAACAGAGCATCATTGTTAGTACAACCTATAGAATATGAATTATAATTAGTTACTTGCTCTAATATTTAAGATATTAACAAAAGACATTTTATTATGCTTACATAGATATTTTATGTAACATATTATATTACTTTTAAGGATTTTGTCATAAACTTTGGATTACTTACTACATGGTTATCATTATGTGTACGTAGGTAACATAAAACATGTTTGTGCTTACATGTAACTAGATAAGTGAATAGAAAAATAAGTATAATAAAAAATGTACCATATATAGAATGGGCAAGTGCAATGCGTTCTATGAATGATCTACTCGTAGTAAGAGCATGCAGTGTTTGCCTCCTTGCGCGCCCACTCTTGGCGCCATCACGGCAAGCGCCAATGCCCCCAACACTCCCAACACCATCCAGCGCCTTTGCAAGGAGCGCCACATGTCCACATGATACTCGCCGCGATTCATCCTTTGGGGGTTTACTAACTCAGTAGATATTTTGTCTCGACTTTAGACCCATTATTGCAATTATCTTCTGGTAGCTGGCTGATAAATCATTGAAGGGCCTATAAACTTAATTATCTGTAGACTAGATAAACTGTGTCACAATAATTTTAACTAAAAGAGCCTGTATTCAATTGACGTTGAATTACAAAATCTGTAGTCTATCTTATTTTATTTAGTTTAATATCCGCCCGTGTCCGGCATCGGCAAGAGCACGCAAGTAAGAAAAGTAACAAAGAAAATAGCGAGTTTGTTTTTATTTTATCAACTAAACTAAGCAATAAGCAAGTAAGCAAGCAAACTAACTAAGCAAAGCAAACCAAAAAACTCGTCTTTAGCAGACAGCAGTGTTTCCACCTACGATTTAGATTTTACCGTAGATTCTTTGGAGATTAGCCGTAAAATACCCATTATTTTTAAATCCTTGGTTTGTATAATTTCCGATATCGGACAGTAATAATATTAAATATGCGAAAGTTTTTTGTATGTTAAAATCATGTTGACTTTGATTTTACCTCTAATTTATATAAAGTTAGTTTAAAAATCCCTAAAAATGGAAGCACTAACTCAAAGTGAAACTTTGGTTTTGGTGCCTGCCAATGTCTAATGTAGACATACATTTGACTTTGACATTGACATTGTTGTTCAAGATGACTGGCAGTGAGTCTGAGGTTAGGTAGACAGATTTATCAATCATAGTTTTTTGTTGATAAAAGTGTATAGTGTAAAATATGTCAAAGTCAATCAATAATATCAATGTTGTAGGCAAAGAGCATATCTCAAAGAGCATATAAGTATCTGTCTGTGTTTGTGTTAGGCTTGCAATAAAAAAGGAATATAAACTTACGGTGTAAATTTAAAAGAAAACCCAAGTGTGCATAAAATATTTAGTTTGTTTACCAACCCAATTTCACATCAAATTTATTTTATGTACCAACTACATCAAAATGCTACATAACATCACAAAAATAAACTCCGCTTGCTCCAAAATCAAACTTCCTTCGTTGAGGTTAGTTTCTTTACTAGTAAGTAGGTAGTAAACGCATTTATGTAACCTACGTATTTGTATTTGTATCTACTGACAATATTATTGATAGCTTTCTACGGCACAAGGCAGCATATGAGGGTGAAGGCAAAACAACCGTACGAGTAATCAACCAGGAACATGATCTGGGACTCATGATAGACTCTTATGCTACTGTAAGTGAATATACTGAAGCAAGCAATGGCCCTTTTGCCGAGATTTTGAAATAGCTACTCATTCTGTTTTTGCTTTTTAGTACGGATTTCGTCTCAACAATGGGCTCACAGTGCTTGGCCCCATGGCTATATTTCCCAGGTAATGTAAAAATGAAAATAAGTAAATAGTATCACAACATAATTATCATATTTTAATCATTATGTCAATGCTGACATGATAATACATCCATTAATTCAGGTATATGAGGCACAATATGGATTCAAACAAACCCACAACCTTCTCCCACTAAGCCAACACAACTCTGTGATTATATTCATTTTAAAAATATGTTAACAAAATTACAGAACAGTGTTGTCATGGCAAGTGCAACAGTCTGATGAAATAACTGAAGAATCCCTCGGCTTGTTCAAACTGCTGCAACCAAAAATTGATCTTCTTGTGAGTAATACCTATAATAATGTGCCTTTGCTTTGGAACTGATTAAAACATAAAGTGAAGGATGAACAGAAGTTGTGGTGTTCCACAATGTAATGTGGTCCCTCACTATGGGCCTCATAAAAAGGATCATGGAAGGAATACTTTAAAATTGGTTCTTGAGAGAAAGGCATTTGACACATGTGGTGTTGTTGAAGTGGTAGTGGTTGAACTGATGGCTGTTGAGGCAGACAGAAAGATACGGCAGACCTAACACAGCAACCAGGACAGCCCCACAAGACCAGAAAGACAACCTGATAAATCCATTGGTTGGCATACAATTAGTTGTTCTGGAGATCTGTGTGCCTCAGTGGACATTCTGCAGCTGAAATGAGAAGTGTTTGTATTAAGCTGTCTTAGTTTATCTGTGTAATTACATTTTTATTTTTAGGTGATTGGATTAGAGAGCAATGACAGATCCAAGTTTAACTCAGTATTCAAGGCTGCACGTGCCAACAAATTGAACATAGAGATACTGCCCACAGAGCATGCATGCTCCACATTTAACTTCTTGAATGCTGAATGCAGGTATTCATCTATTCATTAATTATATGACACTCACTGGCTTTATACATATAATATAAATGTATAAATTAATCAACTTACATTATGTTTTTTTAAAACAGTAAAGTTTTTTCAAGTTTAAAATGAAACAAAACTTTTATTAGAGTAAGTAGGTACTTACCTACCTAGGTACCCCCAAATCTCAAGTATGTAACATAAATTATCAATTAACTAGCTGGTTATAAAATAACCTAATACTATTCTTTTATTCTAATACTTTTATTTTACAAAAATAGGTAGGTTGTTATATTAGTTAGTATTATTATTATTATTGTTTAAAATTTAATCTGATTTAAAGTGATATTTTATTTGTTGTAGATCTGTGGCAGCAGCACTCATACCACCGCTGAAGTTAGAAATGAATGAGAATGATATGCTTCAAAGCAAAATGCACTATCAGGATATATTTCACAAACCTATATAGTAAAAATAAACTACCTTTATTTAGGTTTTAGTAGGAAGGTATCTAGTCTAGGAGGCAAAATGAAGAAAGAAATATTTGCGTTCCTAATAAAAAAAAGAAAATTATTTAACAGTTTGACAATTTATAAAATCTAAGGTAATTGCAATCAGCTTCAATGGTTAAATTCTCATAGTATAACTTTCAAAAGACTATGGAATATTTGAAGCCGATTACGATTATCAGTGAGCTTACGTAATAGGGCTGCGGGTATGTGACTGTGTTCCTCTTATTTATTACTATAAATATTTTTTAATTTTAGAATGTTTTCGGCATAAACCGGCTGAGTTATATGGCGCTCCATGCGACGGCTTAGTTAGTTAGTTTTTTTGTTTATTTCCGGTTTTCTGTACCAAAAAATTTAAAAAAAAAAAAATTTCATCTTAAAAGTTAAAAAGAACATTCTTTTTACTATTAAAAACCAGTGTAATTTAATTTAATAATAAATTCACTAATGCCAATATCAACGGTCTAAAATGACTCTTAAAAAATTTTCAATTCTTTAGAAGCCCATAACTCAGCAAATAGGCATCACACGAAATTTGATGATGATAATGATGGCGAGAAGACGTGCCCTTGTTGGCTGAATCGGGACTGATTGATTTGCTAATAGATTTTAAATTAAATAACATTTTAATGATTGCAACCGGGTTGCACGCGCATCGCCTTTCTGCTGAACCAGGGAGATGCATGGTCGCTTGTACCCATCGACTACATAGCCTAATAGACGCCTAATGGCTTCATTTCTTCAAACAAACAACTCTGTCAAGTCAGTGAGGTATGAGGTACGGGGGGAGTGGGAAAAAATGCATTCTGATTGGCCGATTCAAGATGACGTGATTCACTAGGGATGGGAAGTGTTGTCATGAGTTGTCGATAGCAGTCAGAGGCACGTCCAAATATTATATTTGGCACATACCCACATTTTGCAGTAGTTAGCAGTCCATACGTAACAGGTTGCAAGCCCATCGCCGCTTATAAAAATACTAACTACTGGTTTCCTCGCGATGCGATGTTTTCCTTCACCGTTTTAAATCAATCACAAATCACAAATCTAAATCAATTGCTGTTCGTTAGTCTCGCTAAAACTCGAGAACGGCTGAACGGATTTATTTTATCTTGGTCTTGAAATGTTCGTGGAGGTCTATGAAGGTTTAAAAGGTGAAAAAAAATTCGAATATTTGCCGGGAAAACCCTAAAAACAGCCCTTTTCTTTTTCCCATACAAAAGTTTAAAAAACGTAGAGTCCATTTGAGCTTTATTAGGTTTGATAATACGGGAACGGGAACGGGAACGCGAACACGAACGGGAACGGGAACTTAAGACAACATTTGTTAATTCTAAAGCGATAATATTATAAATGCGAATAGCAAATAGGTTACTTCATATCCATGTAGGTAAAACGCGAGCGAAGCCGCGGACGGAAGCTAGTTGTTGTTACTACTATGTAGGTTTATCGATCATCAATTATTGAGTAGTGGTACAACACTATTGACTTTCGACAAGGAAAATAACCAGTGTAACTTGAGCTTGTGGTAATGGTTTTTTAGCATAAACAGACGAGATGTGCACGGGTCAAGGAAGTGGTCGGTACTACTGCAGGTTTGACGCGCGGTATTTTTTATCGGCCGTATAAGTCTGATGTTTTGGATGACAGTGTTCGCCTTGCATGCGGTGTCTTCTGGGCTATGTAGTCGATGCTTGTACCCCTTGTACCGTACAGAGGAATTTTTTAACATACATGTCATGTAGGTAGTCCAAGTTTCAGTGTGTGTTTCAAGTCAAGTGTGTACGTGGAGTATCATTATAATTTTGTTGACATTGACATTGGCAAACATTTTGACAAAGAAGGAGTAGATGTCAATGTGACAATAAAGCCGAACCATAACATAACACCGTGCGGTGCGTGTTGGTCCGTTGGCCCGTTGGTCGAGCGAGTCGAACGAATCGTGAATCGAGTGAGAACCAAAGAAAAGAGCCTATTCACTACGTTTTTGTTTTGAGAACTTTGAAAAGTGAGGTGATCTGACTTGACTGGTGAGGACCAAAGAGCATCTAAGTAGACCTCTGCTAAAACTAGTTTGGCGAAAGCCAAAGAGTAAGTAAAGAAAGAGAAAAAATTGGTATTACCTGGATTGATCTATTCCATTGATAAAAACCTACAATAAAGTGCATCTAACTACAGTTCTAAAGCTAATCTAAAGCTGTTTGAAGCAAGTGAGCGATGGCAGCAGGAGGAGCTGTTTGCCGTTTCAGCCCGGCTGATTCCTCTCAAGAAGTAAGTTGTCTTGTAACCATCAAAAGCTCATAATGTTTATATTAGTAAACAAAACAGTGCTTACCTGCAAGCCTGATGCGCTGTACATGTGAAATTTTGGTTGAAGGAAGCTTAGATTGTTAATTTCGTGGGATAGGGAATAGGGGCAGGAAGGATGCCTCTATAAAAGAAGGGATTTTTGAAAACCCCTAAGGGCGAAAGATATTCAATAGGTACCAAAACATGCTTCAGGTTTTTTGAAACTAAACAAAAAATCCACAAATAGGTGTCCACAAAGTTATTTACAAATTCTTAAAGCTATATTACAGTTAGCACTTGATCAAAGTTATGGTAATTTTAAAAGCATATTTTTGAACTTGACATGTGTGTTTAAACTGAAAGTGGTTTAAATGTAAATAGCTATTGGTTAATGTACATGATGGTTTTCAGAATGCAGAGGCTGATCCAGGAGAGGCAGGTTCTCTGCATGAGCGTCTTGTGGCTTATGTACATTCACTGGAGCATGTGAGTATATTGCATTGATCCATTAATGGTACCTACATATTATTGATTGACCGTGTTATCATCATCATATTTCTGCCCTAATCCCATATACCTAAGTCAACATGTATTTTTTTCCATTTCCCTCTATCAGCCGTCATCTCATCACTCACTACTTTCTTACTCATGTCATCTTTCACACAGTTCATCCATCTTTTCTTTGGCCTACCTCTACTTCTACATCCATCCACCTTCGTCCCTAACATTCTATATTCATATTGATAGATTGTGTCTAGCTTATTAAAGGGTTTTTTGTTAAAGATAGATTTGGATGAGAAATATTAAGGACGGTCAAATCCATCAATTCATTATAAGTATCATTATTTGAAATACAAAATTCAAATTAAAAAATAATTTATTTCAATAAAATCACAAGGATCACTTTGAAACGTCTTAGGAACTAGGTGAAGCTACGCTGATTCCACGCGTCCAAGCCTAGAAGAAGCCTTTATACTTTATATACTTTATAACAAACATGGCTTGGGGTCTACCTTTTTTTTAATGATTCTTTCCCTATTGCTATGTAGAGCTCCACGGTGGTGCCAATCGAACAAGGTGAAGGCTCAAACAAGAATAATAATTTAAAGTACTACTCAAGTATGTACAACAATAAAAAAATAACTAAAGAGCTTCAGCACAAATTCACCCTTCAAAGTTGGTGTACTTAATAGTTAAGTAGCATCAACATTCCCTTTAAAAGTGCGCAATAGGGTGCATAACGTTTATACATAAACACCTGATACTATAATCACCGAATACCTTCACTAGGAGTAAAAGGAAAGATGCATTTCAGGGTTTTCCAAGTAGCTAATCAAACTTGACACCCTGCTGCACTTTTGTTACTCTATGTAACAAAAGTGCAGCAGGTTGTCAAGTTTTTAAATTAATTTTAGAGTTAAACTTTAACAAACAATGGTTCGTCGAGGGTAGCAGGTTTATGAATAATACCTAAAATGACCTAAAATTTAGACATTCCATTGCAGGGGTCTCGACGCGGAGTGTGGGGCGAGCACTCGTACGCGCGAACACGTCTTTCGGGATCAGCAGGAAGGGAAGTGGGGGGGACGTGGAGAGCGAGGGCGCTCTTGGCACCGAAGCCCCCTCAATCCCCAACGACGCTCATAGACGTCGAGGGGCTCCCGAGCCCACCTCGCTCCCCGCCTTTCCTCCACTCCCCTAACTCCCCTCACTCCTCTCACTCTCCGCCGCAAGTCGAGGAGGACGATGACCCCGCCGACGCGGAGGACTGGGAGGCGCGAGTGATGGCTCTGGCCCCATCGCCCTCGCACTTGCGTCTCGCCACCGCAGCGATGGACGCTCTGCGCCGCATGAGACTGGAGAGGCTCGCGGAGGGTGGAGGAAGACGCGCCCGCGGCCAAGCCCGAGCCGCCTCCCGACGTCTTCGCCTCGCGTTAGCTTCGACCTGGCTGCCGACTTCGGGCCCTCGCGCTGCCCCCTCGTGGCTCCAATCCGCGCTGACCTCGTGCATGCCTCGCGGCCCTCGTCGCCTGTACGAGGAGACGCTGAGTGCGCTGCGCCGTAGTCGGCCGCGATTGGCGGAGAGACTCTCCGGCCCCCGCGCCCTCTCTCCCACTCGCCCCTATCTCTCCCACATGAGGGGTCATGTGCCTCCGCAATCGGAGCCTTGGCTGGTGTGGGTGAGCAGTGGCTGCGAGAAGTTGGACGAGCGATGGGAACGACGTTTGTCGGGATTGGTGCACACGAGAGTGTTGAGGGTGAGGGGTGAGATGGGGGCTCCGGAGGGATGGTGCGCGGGGGTGGCGGGGGCGGTGCGGTCGCAGCTCACGGATGCGCTAGCGGAGGCCGGGTGAGTGGATCGCATCTCTTCGCTCGCGATCCTTGTTAGCGAATGCAAATGAACGCGACGCTCGTGTTGCGCAGGGACCGGTCGGTGATCCTGGGCGGAGTGGGCGCTGGGGCGGCACTGTGCCTGTTGCTGGCAAGAGGGGCGGGCGGCGCAGAGAAGGCGGCGGGCGGCGTTAGAGGAGCTGTGCTGGTCGCTCCTCCGTTGAGGACCGCTGAAGGCGGAAGAGGGAACAGAGACGACGCTTTGCGTGCAGTGAGACTGCCTTTGCTGCTGCTGGTGGGCACTCACGCTGCTGACGCTCCTCGCGCCATCGCCCACGAAGTGTGCGGTTAGTGCCTCTGTGTCTGTTCTGTTCCTGTCCTTTCATGTGTTTTTCAAAGAATTTTGCTTCGACTAAGGTTCTTCTGCGTGTTGGTACCTGTATGTACCTGATCGGCCCTTGAGTGATCCTGATGGTTTTACGTTCGATGATGAGTCGTCTTCCAGAGCGCAGCGGTGCTGGAGGCGCTGGGCCGAGACGCGTGTTGGAAGTCCACGGTGCGGATGGCTCTTTGCGTCTTCCTCGGCGCTTGCGCAGACGCCTTCGCTTACCGCAACATGCGCTGGATGCTGCGCTAGTGGTGAGAGCCCTTGCTTGTTTGACGCATTCTGCCTGCTTTGCGTCCGATACCTACATTAAATCGATACATAAAATCACGCCTGTGTCCCAGAGGAGTAGGCAGAGACCACGGCTTTCCACTTGCTACGAGATCCTTACATGGTTCTTTTGCTTCATTCACTCTTATCACTTTCCTGATGCATCGTCATCGGCTTAGAGTTCTCTTGATCTGGCCTTTCTCCAAAATAAACTAGTAGACTATTAAAATGAACCTTGTTCTGTGTCACAGGAGGAGTGCGTTCGCTGGGCGATAGAGACTGCCGAGGGGGAGGAACTTCCCTCCTCCCCCCCTCGCCCGCCTCCCTCCCCCTCCCCCACTCCCACTCCCACCCCCTCCCACTCCCACTCCCACTCCCACTACCAAACCCCCACCCCCACCCCCTCGCAGGTTTCCTTGCAACTCTCTCGCCGACACTTGCTGCCCACCATCGTGCACCAGATTGGTAAGAAAAGAACTATCGCTATATTTAACAGACCTCGATAATTTAATTCCCATGTACCTAGTTCTTCGCATGACTTGCATCGGAGTATCCTCAAATACACAATACAAATGAGGAGGTTAAATGAGTGTTCCAACGCTCAGTTTTTTTTCAATAATATATCATCTCATCAATCTAAAACACATGACAACCAAATTTATTCGAATAAGGACAACAGGTTGCTTAACTCAATTTTTATTGCTCCATCTGACGCAGAAGAAATATTTAAAATCATACTGTCCCTAAATAATAGTAAAACCAGTGGTAGCGATGATATCACCACCGCTGTACTAAAAACATGTGCAAAATGGATAAGTTGTCCTCTTTCACATATTGTTAACTTGTCGTTTTTAGAAGGGATGTTTCCAGAACAACTGAAAACTTCTATTGTTAAGCCTCTTTTCAAAAAGGGAGATAAAACCGACCCAGGCAACTACCGACCTATAACAATAGTTCCTATATTATCCAAAATCCTGGAAAAGGCAATGGTTAACAGATTGGATAACTTCATTACCAAACATAAGATTCTTAACGATGCTCAATTCGGCTTTCGAAAGGCAAGTTCAACCTCTCTAGCTTGCTTTGATTTGATAAAGTTTGTCACAGCAGTAGTCCTGTGTTGTCACTTTTTATG
Organism: Hydriomena furcata; assembly: GCA_912999785.1. Classification (NCBI taxonomy): domain Eukaryota; kingdom Metazoa; phylum Arthropoda; class Insecta; order Lepidoptera; family Geometridae; genus Hydriomena; species Hydriomena furcata. The sequence goes on from OU538835.1 coordinate 177,574, forward strand.
GACCTCAGTAAGGCATTTGACTATGTAAATCACGACAAACTCCTATTCAAGTTAGAACATTATGGTATTCGCGGTAGAGTTCTGGACTGGTTGACCAGCTACTTGCATAATAAACAGCAATGCACAGAAATAACAAAGGTCATTCGTAATACCAGGGGCAGCTTGTTAAGCAAGTGTTTAGATCTGCTAATACCTTGAACAACAGTTGTGTCCCCCAGGGTAGCATCTTGGGGCCTTTGTTATTTCTGTTGTATATCAACGATCTGCCTAATTGTATACCGCATAAGTGTGTTCTTTTCGCTGATGACACAACTCTTCTTAGAAAAGTGGACAGTAGAAGTTTGGCTCAGCAAACATTAAATAGTGCTCTCTCTGACATCATAAACTGGACCGTGAGCAATAATTTAATAATTAATATTAGTAAGACAAAAAAAATGCAATTTAATTCTTATAATACAATTCCTTTAAAACTTGACATTGACTTTAATAGTGAGAAGGTGGGTGCAGTAACTTCTTATAAATTCCTTGGCATTACTCTCGATAATCATTTAAATTGGAAGGGTCACGTGAACCAGGTGTGTCAACGACTAAGCAGATTTGTATTTGCTCTTAAGAAGGTTCGCCAGACCGTTTCTTTTGACGCCGCTATAGCTGCTTACCATGGTCATGTGTCCTCGGTCCTGGGGTACGGGCTTTTACTGTGGGGTAACTCAGTAGATGTCGAGAGAGTTTTCAAAATTCAAAAAAGATGTCTGAGAGTAATGAACAGGTCTTGGTTTCTTGATACTTGTAAGCCTCTCTTCAAGAACTGTAGGATCTTGACTCTCACCTGCATGTATATTAGGGAAATTTGTATGTTTGTAAAATCACATCCAACCTACCTTAAATAACGTAGCGATGTGATTACTCGGCAAAAAAGGCCTAAATTTAAAAGTTTGCTCTACAACCACCAGTGCCACAAAGATATTTATAAGAGAAATAGTTATAACATGTGCATCACAATCACTACATAGTATAAAGCAAAGTCGCTTTCCGCTTCCCGCGTCTGTATGTAATATGTATGTATGTATGTATGTTTGCTTATATCTTTAAAACTACACAACGGATTTTGATGCGGTTTTTTTTTAATAAATAGAGTGATTCAAGGGGAAGGTTTATATGTATAATACATGCATAATATTGTAGAGAAACACTGATAATTTTAGAGGTTTCTAATGTGATGTCGTAAATAAACACATTTTTTTGCTCTTACATTGCAAATGCTGGCTGAACCCCACGAGATATATCAGAATAATGTACTACAGTATTGTACACCTTAAAAACGTCTACAAAAAAGTCAACGATGGTATTAGAAATGTCTTACGCACAGCGAAGCGGGCACGGGTCAGCTAGTCTACAATAAATTACCGGAATAATTAAAAGAACTAAATGGAAATATATCTAGGAAAAAGTTAAGTGGTTGGCTAATTGAAGAATGTTTTTACAGTGTGAAAGAGTATTTGGAAAATTTGAATTGTAACCTAATGACTAATACTAATTATATGACTCACAAAACATTTGCACGCCTGCGTGCAGGCTGAATACAATCTACCATAATAGTTTTAAGATCTGACATGTAAAATAATGTTGTATTCTTGCAAATAAACGATTTGATTTGATTTGATTCAGTAAGTGCTGGGTAACTTATCCTCGTATTCAAGAACGACACTATGAGAACACGCACCCACAGTGGACGAAATCTTGTTTCCATAAAAATCACTTTATGTGATTGTTATGCGAAGTGAACTTGTTGTTTTTGCAGATTTGGACGATCCAGAAGAGGACTACTCACACTTGACTACAGCCTCCGCTCCCCCCTCTCTCTCCACTCCCCCCCCTATCATCACCGCACAGTTAGTATCCCTAGACTAGCTTCTTAAGTTTGAGTCAGGCTTAAGATCCCGGGTGATCTTAACTAATCACTGGAATCTTTACTTTAAGTATACAGGAACGGATTGCAGTATCATGTAAAACACCAACTGAGTATATTAAATAGAGTAGGTACTTGTGCTCTTTTAAATTCGAACTGGACATTTTATTGTCATTTACATCGAGCGAGAAAGCAGTTTCTTACAGACGTTATGCGCGAGGAACGGTCTTATCACTGAGCCCCTGAAAACTCGGCGAGTAGTCTGACTTATGTGGTTAAACTTTATCTCAGACGCAAAAAGGGCGGGTTCGTTCCCAGCGGACAAATGCTTGCATGATCGATCGATAGGCATTGTAGTACCATGGTACCTACCCCAGTTCGTAGTAGGTAAGCATTAGTCCAGCAGTAGTTACACGTCCGTGATGATGAATAACTTAAATGAAGAAACCTTTGTTACAGAAGTGCCAGATCGATAGAAATTATTGGTAAGTCTCTTATTAACATGATTTTTCTTCAAACCTTTGCGAACTATCGTAATCAAATCAAACATACTAATATTATGCCTTGTGGTTCTTGATGATTCATAGAAACCGAGTCAACGAAGTAAGAGCTAATGTGTCTTACGACGAGTAGCTCATGTTTTATTCGACTGCCTCTAGGGGAATGTACGAACGGTTGGTTCCTTTGATGAATCGTTTGTTTTGGGTCTGTACAAGGTACAAGCAAGCGACAGGTTCGCTTAAATATTTCCATCATATACCAACAAACATCCACCCATCTTACTTAAACGTTACTATATACCGTGCTATAAGATATGTGCTTGCGTGTGGCAGAAGGGCGCGTGGTGTCACGTGCTGCGGGGGGCACTCCGATGCCCCTGTTGCCCCCGTGCCCCCCATGTCCCCCTTGCCCCTCTCCAGCTGACATCATGCAGATGCCCATCGTCTTTGCGGATGACAACGCCACAGGTATGCGCTCAATTAACTAATCGATTCCATGGACCCAGTAGAACAATATCATAATAAAATAAGCACATAATCGCTAGATCGGTTCCTCACTTTTTGTTATCTCAACAGATTCTAGTTCGGCAGGCAGTCCTGTCACGGTGACCAGCGGAAAAGCGAGGGTGAGTGTTGAGTCGGACTCGGAATGTACATGAAGCCAGGAGAAATATTTACGGTCTTAACTGAAATGTTTTGCATACAGGGCAGCAGCGTGACGCCACCCGTGAAGATGACGCGCGTCATCCTCGCCAAGCGAGGCGGGGGTGGGGGGCCCCCTCAGGTGGCACTTTCGGGGCCCCCCATGGGGGCACTCGCAGGACGCGCGGGGGGCGGGGTGCTGACTATCCGCCCACGTACTGGCGCCGGGCCCACCCCGCCCACGCGTGGGGTGCGGGTGCGTGTTCGGGGGGCTGGGGCGGGAAACGCGCCCAGGCGCTTACTTGTTGGACAGGGAATGCGTGTCATCTCAAGACCGGACAAGTCTTAAAACGTTTTAAATATGCTTACCAGATTTATATCTACCCTGGATAAGTAAGGTATAGAATCTGTTACTCTGTTAGATGTGATGAATTACTCGTATAGTTTTACTTACCACAACTTTCTTGCAGCGATTTATTTACTGTTTATTTTGACTGTAGGTACTGTGTAGGTACCTATTAGAGTAGCCCATGCACACTCACACGACAATGTACCTTTCCTACGAGACGAGAAGGCGACGAGAGTCACTATCCACACACCCTTCTCGGGTGTTCTCGGTTTGATTGCCGTGAGTGTGGATTGCCTATTAATATATTTTACTCGTGTAATGTATCTGTGATCTGATCACAAAGAGCAGCGGATAAGTACACTCAAACCATGTTCCCATCGATCGGGACAACAACAACTAAGTTGTTAATAAGGATAAAGGATGTAAAATAGGAAGTTAATTTAAAAATAAAATATGAAAAATGAACTCTTCTCTTCATTCTATCAAAGTATATCATAAAAAATACCTACTCGTAAAAGCCAAAAAGTCAAAGTTAAATTTTTGTTTCGCCTATTATTTAATAGGCTTTAACTTAATTTATTAATTATTATTCCCTAGTTTATTGCATGTACCTAAATTTAGGTGATGGTTTGTTTGGTTTAAATGGTTGGTTTTTTGTATGGGCTGAGTCTACCGGGACAAGATGGAAAAAGTGATAAAACTGCATTATCTTTAAAACCATCAAACTTAAAAAGGAACTGTCTATAAATGAATTAGCTAGTATGATTATCTAACGAATTATATAAAAATGAACTGTTTAGCTATTCTTAGTTTTGATTAAAAACGAAACTAGTGTTTTTGAAGAGCCAACTTTGGAAAATAAATCTATCGAGAAAAGTTTCACCAATCGTGTTTCTGTCTATAATTTATCTAGATTATATCCTTAAGTTATTTTTGTCATAAAAAAACAAAACTGTATGTTTTGCGGTTACTGAGAAAAAACGATTCTGCATTCATTAAAAACATTTATTACTCGTTTTAAAGTCAAAAGCTCTCTAAACAATAAAAACTGCGAACACAAAAGATTTAGTATAGATTTAGTAGAGGAATGGATAGCGATTATACCGAACGCAGATGGACCGACTCGTATGTACACCGAAATGTATGAAGCGAACTCGCGTTGAAGAATACCTAGACCTACCTATTTATGGCACACTCTTTAGCTCATCCTAAGTGCGACTCCAAAAGAGCTGCAGTGAGAATGGGGAATGTCTACGCCGAAGAACCCTCTTAATTACCTAGTAAGTCTTAAAACTAATTCTCATTAGGTGCCTACCATTCAATAACGGGTTTTAGACATTAGATCAGAGTACCTATACAATTTCCACGTGATCTTTGTTTAATATTTAGGTAGGTAGGTACCTAAGTAGGTACTTTGGGCACAAGACTGTTGTGAATGTGGGACAAGCGCATTATCCTTAACGATTAGCTAATCGTAATCGCGTCCATGTTCAAAATCCACGGCACCGATTGCTACGACATCAGGCTCCATTTGCACCGAATGAGAATCGAGAGCGTTCTACGAAAAGGCGTCGCTCCTTGTGTCTGCGTTCACTTATAGTCGTCGCGTCGCGTCGGTCGTTCAGTCGGAGGATCATTCGTGACTGTCCCTCAATCGGTGTGAATCCACTCTTTTTGTTGACGCATGCGTAAGGGTAGATGCGCGCGCAAACAGCCCCGGGGGTGAGGGGTGTTGGGCAGCAAAGCGCCAGTGGCAGTGGAGCGCCTCGCCTCGCCAAGCGGTCTGCAGCAGCCACGCTTGCCGCGAGCATGCCTGGCTCTACAGCCGGCCCCGACCACATAACGCATCCCGCTGACCCCACTGTCCGAGGGTGGGTACCGTAGGGGCCGCCTTCGTGTCTAGTGGACGCGACCGTCCAGTGCGAGTGATCGTTTGTCCGTAAACGTCTTTTCTTTTATCTTTTGTTCGACGCGAGTCGCCGATGGCAGTCGGAGCCGTATCGGGGCTCGAGCGGATCAGAGCCGCAAGGGCAGGGTCTTCGCGAACGCCTCCAGGGCTCGCACGAGGCACTCGACACACGTAAACATTATCGATCTTTTCGACGGTGCATTCATTGAAAATATCGTTCGTTCCTCGTCCTAGATGTTTATCTGACTTAGAATCGTCGAGTGACTTAGCGAATCTGAAAGCCACTTACCTATTATGTACTTATCTATATACTGTGTGTAGCTAGTTGTGTGCATGGCAGTAATCCGATCCGCTTTAAGTTCGACAGAGTAAGTAAATCGATGTGAGTCTTTTATAGAAATGGTAACTGCCCTTCCTCGTACGTCTAATCTTGCTCACTCAATACGTTTCCCTACTCCCAATTAATTCTAGAAACTACTAAATGAGTAGAAAATCTCAATATTGTCAAACTAAAAACCTTCATTAGCTGATATTCAATCGAATGTAGGAATGAGTAGAGGTACCTACTTTGTTGTCTTTCTTGAACCTAATCTCTGCTTTTTTTACCCAATCTCAGTAGGTAATTCCACACGCAATGATTCGAACTTCCAGATTTTCTATAGCAGACCTTGATAGAACTGCAATTCCAACTGAATATTATTCATATTCATATTCATTTATTGCTCCAGTTGGTACAATGGTCTTAACATATTTGTACAGAGTTTCTCAACATGGGCCCCGCTAGGGCACTACAATAATATATTATTCTAATATTATTTCATTCTAATATTATTTCATTCACATGTTCTTCTTTTGTTTCGATAAGACCTGAACTTCGATATCAGACGTTGTATTGTGTACCTATAGAGTAACTACTAACTACCTACTCGTACCTATTATTTTATGAAATTTGATTGCTATGCGATCATCAACAAACATGTTAATGTAATCACTGCTCCACAAGTTTCATAGGACTTATTTTGACATAATATGTTATGCATCCGTTCGGTTCCCGTGAATTTATCTAATACTATTATACTTAGTTGAGAATATTACTGTTGCTTTTGAAGCAACCAGCGGTCTTCTGAATGATTCACCTCAGCTTGAGTTCATGTCACTTAGGTAATCTTCCCGCATCTTCTATCCCTAGTTGTTTAGGAGAAGAAGATTGTGTGTTATATGTGTGTGTAGCGGCATTCCATTTCCGCAGAACGATGTCCGTGCGGTCGGTGAGGTGAGAAGGCAGCGCATGTTGCGGCAACATGCCGGGCGGCCGCCGGGGGCTCGTGGCCCCTCAGAACACCTTCCTCGAGAATATCATCCGCCGATCCTCCTCGCAGCGTCAGTATACCTACCTAAGAGCTACATCACACATACAATACAACCATACAAAACATCATCAATCGGTCAAGGGTCGAACCACAAACAAATCATTTTTATCTCTATCTATTTTAAGAATTCGAAATTGGACTAGCGCGAGTTATCTGCGATGTCATAGAAATTATGTTTTTGTCGTAAAAGTCGTTGCCTGAACTGCCAGTGTGTGCCTACATGACTACCAATGTACTACTACTACTTATGTACCTACCTACTAACCAATAATTATCCGCATTATAAGTAGCTTAGGCTACGAAGTTTACGATGCCAGGATGCCATCGGTAGGTAGGTAATTTCAATGGGGTGATGCAAGCTTTGGACAGTTACTCGACACAAATCGAAATCAGCTGGTTAGATTAAAGTACCTACCTACAAACTTTCCACTATTGCACCGTTAGCTATTATTGTGGACAACCCCGTGTTCAGTGTTCAGGCGAAGTCAGCGCGTCGGATGCGGAAACGGCACCGACACGACGCTAGTACCTACCTAGCGCGAGCCATTAGGCGCGAAACATTCCACTTTTCCAGCGCATTATTATTAATAACAGACCCTCCCCAGCGTTTTGGGAAGTAGCGTTTTTGTTCGGCCTAATGAAATCTACCTCAGTTATTATTCAGAGCGCCGAAGGTGAGAGCAACGGAGAGCGCGATGCCGCCGAAGAATGCAAATATTCACTTTTTAATTTGTTTATCTGTACTGTGCTCACTTTGAAACTCATTTACTTTTTACTGAACCTGAATTATTGAAGTCTGATTCGTCTGTGAATACTCGCTGTTCTGAAATTTAATTTACCATAAGTACCATTACCTACCTGCGAACTTTAAATGCAGGGAATATATGTACTTATATTTTAAAATACTTACCACTTTTTTGGCCTGGAAAGTCGTAGGTACGTACGCTTTATCACAGGTACACTATTGCAACTGATTTCGTCTTTTGCAAAAAAACCGTAACGGCAGAAGCGAAACGCTCTAAAATGCTGAACTTCAGTAGGGAGCTAGGGAGGCACCTTCGCCGCTTTGCTAAAAGGCTAAGGTATATAAAGCGTCAGTATATCGCGGTGTGTGCCTGCAGCAGACAGCAGCTTCCTGCTGGCGAACGCGCAGATCGTGGACTACCCCATCGTGTACTGCAACGAGACCTTCTGCAAGATGAGCGGTTACAACCGCGCCGAGGTCATGCAGAAGTCATGCAGGTCAGTCACTCACTTCCAAACAACTTATTTCATTAATACTAAGTACTAATTGGACCTATTTCTGCATAACAGAACCAACCCACACACATGCCAAAGTATACAGCAGCACTACAAATTCCATCTTCTATCTACCCTGTAAAGATCATAACGATCTGACAACTTTGACCTAACAAAACATTATGTCAACAAAGTTACCAACCCACATATCAGCAAGTGTACAATCAATCAACTCAAAAGAACCATGCCCTATGGTAACCTAGCAAATTTAGGGATTTCTGTGTTTGTTTTTTTCTACACAGATCCAAATCACATGGTTACCTTTAAAAATATTTTTTTATAAAAAATGCAGAACCATGCTCGTTGGTTCCCGTTTGCATAATAGAAATCTATTTTTGTAGCTCTTTTAGTTGTAAACCCATAATAAGCATTAATAATTTGCTAAATATGAGGGTTATTTTTCTTTTAATTTAGAACTTACTTATGAACTATACTTTTTTTTATTTATTTATTTTTCATTTTACGAAATATTCAAGTAAACTCATCAAAAAAGTCTAAGCAACACCTAGGTATTAATTTTTGAATATTTTACATAATTATTTTAAATATTTCTTTTATTAAATATTCTATTCATCTTGGTTTTTATTTATTTAGTGACCCCTGGGGAAAGTCAAAAAGATTTTTATACCCTAGCTAGGGAGGGACACTAAGCAAAGGAAGGGATCGTGTGTCATGTAGTCGATGGTCGGACGCGTTACACTGGCAAGCTGCCACTTCGGCCTGCGCCTGAGCTCCGGCAGTAGGTAATGGCAAATTGCCAGCCACTGAGATCACTCACGGCAAGAGTAAACAACTCGAGAGTCGCGTGTCTCTGTTGATATCGGGACTAGAACAACGTTGATTGTCGCCCACAAGAAAGCTCTGTTGGTTCCGTACAACTTGTCAATGCAAACATGCGAGATCTTTGCTAGTAAATAACTTTCTTTGGAGATATTTCATACACCTTATCTGGTGTTATGAGTTTCCTAAACTCTTAATGTGTATAGCACATTCCTGACCCCTTTCAGATCTTCTTAAGAGGCTCCCAGTCACTGATTGCTCTTTTTCGAAACGAAAAAAGAAATACTTCTGAACAAGCCACATCTCCTATTTTTATAAGTATATTACTTCAGGTTCCTACCTAGATTTCTATTAAGCTGAAAACATAATAGCAGAAACTTTTCACGATAAAGATATTATTTCAAAATGATACGTTTTAGAATTTATGATCGAAATATTTTATATACCTACTATTAAAATCAACTTGTGATTTATTGTTAAAGATAGGTAATATGTAGATCTACAATTCTATTAGAATAGATTTTTGATAAGTAATTATACATAATTTATATCATTAATTTATTCGAAAAGCTAAGGCGGACCACGCTCCGACGTGTGTTTGTCGTCATTGCAGCGGTCGGTAGGAGTATTTATCGAAGTGATTAAAGATGGGTACATCTTTATTCACATATACTATACATTATAAAATAGGAAATGTGGCTTGTTCACAAGTATTTCTTTTTTCGTTTCCAACAAAAACAATCGTCGACTGGGAGCGCCTTAATTTCATGCCAGTTTTCAGTTTACGTACCTATATGCAGGTTTTCGACGATTTTATTGTTTTCTTGAGAAGAGCTATGAGTTGGATTTGTTATAGCTACGTAACTATATTGTTGTCGCATACTCTAACTCACATGGTGTGTATGTGTGTGTGTTTAGATGCACATGGATGTACGGCGAGCTGACAGAGAAGGAAGCGGTGGAGCGCGTGGACCGCTCGCTAGACCACCACCTCGCCGACCAGTTCGAGATCCTGCTCTACAAGAAGAACCGTGAGTATCCACCTTTTCATCGCCACTATACTCTCTTCACCTATCTATGCTTTCACACTTCAGCTTTAGGCACATTTCTATAGCTACTGCTATTTACTAATCTATGTTTCTTCCTTCAGGATTAATTCGCCACTGCGAACTCGTGCTTTGAATCTATAATTTGTTCCTTCAGTTTTCGTAGCCATCTGTTTCAAAGCTAAAAAGTTCTCTTTTTGCCATTATCCCTACAACAAGTATCACGATCGTTAAGCAGCTTTATATCTTTCTGCATTTAGGGTAACACGGCCACTGTCATTAATTTTATTACCTACTTATACGTATAGTTATCATCAATGATACCTACCGTTACTGTCAAACCTACAGGATTCCACGCGATATGATTCTCTTATCTACTTGTCTTTTTATTCTGTTTTATTTGGTTAAATAAATGACATAACATACTCGTAACGTAAGTCCTAAAGAAAACGAGTGAGCTAGTGCCGCGGTTAAAAGATCACCTCTTCACCCACTCAGGGCGGAGAGTCTCTAGTTGGCGCTCACTTATCAAAGTTTCCAATCTAACTCGCTCCGGATTTCGGAGATCTAATCTACAGTGAATTTGCGAAGCGGTAGGGATGAGTTTTTGATATTATCTAAAGTTCAACGATAGAAGAAAATCACCTACAATGTCTACTTACATTTTGTCATGTACGAGTATGTCAGAAGTATGTTTATTTGACTTTTAGACAAAGTTTGAAAATTTTATTTAGAAGTGTCCATTAGCATCGTCAGGTGCTGTTCATACCCGTATCTGCTTACGCCACTGCATACTGCAGCATCGTGGAGTCCCCCACCACGAATAGGTCGTAGTGTGGGAGTTCAGGACGCTGCTGGCTGGCTGGCGTTGGTAGCGCGGAATCCCGCGGGACTCGCTCCATTTCATTACGTTTTCATGTAGCGCCATTTAACAATTCCTTCTATCACATCGCACTGTTCATTTCGCCCACTTCGCTTCACTGCGCACAACAATTTAATTCCGTCGCCCTTGGCCAGACCCCGCCGCCTGACCGGATCACTTTTAGACAACATGGACGATGCAAATGAGAAACTTACAATCCGCCGCTTTTACGGTAATTAATCCATGTAGGTACTCGTATAGAAAGTGCCTTTTAAAGTGTCTAGCGAAACAGAAGGTAGGTATGGCAGATTACAGTGCGTTTATTTTAACAATAATAAAACCTTATAATTGAGATTCGGTCGTGCAAGTAACCCACAACTGCGAGTTCAGTAGGTATAGGTAGGTAGTACGTTTTGCAAGTACAGCCAGCGCTCTACTCACGATTTTCTTTGCCCAAAGTTACGTATCTATAAGTGCAGTACCACCCTGACCATTCGGCCAGTGTTGAAGGTCTAATCAAAGGTTTTTAACAAGTCATTTGACATTAGTAATTCAAAGTAGCGGAAGCATCCTTCGAGTAGGTATCGATTGAGGGCCGCGCGCGGGTAATCGTCCTGCAGTGGATGGTGACCTGGTGGTGGCGAGCAAATGTGCGGCGCCGTTCGGCCAAGGCGAGGGCGCAAGGGAGGACTGCTCCCCGCGGCCCTCTGACCTCCAATGTTTACCTTCGTATAAAGTGCGCCATCGGCGATGGTGTTCCTGCATAATTTCCACGATATTGTATAATATCCGACACTGTTTGTGCCTTTATCTACCGCGCGGTAAGCGGTGTGCTATGGAAATCTAGTAGGTAGAGTTTGAACCGAATCGGCCGCGTCCGCCTACATCGCGTGACCAAATTGCATTCCATGATAACAACACTATCGAACCCAGTCTGTGCAGAGTCTTAACTGATGGGTAAAGGGTAGCTCCTTGCTCAATTATAATTGGTCGAAAATTGGCCCAAAGCTCCGCGATAACTTGGATTTTATGAAATTTAAACATCAGCTTATGCAATAATCTATAAGGCTTTCAAAGGCATCGCGATAATTGGTCCTCTTTATCCCATTCATAAGTTCCTAAAGAACCTTTTGACGTAAGAGGCCGGCTGGCTTTGGCGCAATTAATTGTCTCTTTAAAGTCTCGGCAGTAGGACGCAGGTAGGTACTATAAGAAATCCTTTCATCTTCCGGAAGTACAAACGCAATAAACCAAATATAACTTCGAATATACTCGTCGAGTAGCAGTAAATAAATGGATTCCTTCCAAGTAGAATAGGTACGTTGGTACGAGTACCTACCTAACATTTTAGCTCCGAAATAGCCGCATTCTCAAAAGAAGAGTCCGGTCAAGCGCTCACCCGTAAACCGATATCGCAGCAATTTCAAGGGTTTCAGATTATCGGGTCGACACGTGAATGTTCGTGTACGGCGGACGCACTGATGGGTAAACATGGAATTATTTCGAATGTAGGTACTTACCTATTACCTACACGCACTTTTATCCACGCCATACATCTACAATATATACGAGTAAAACAGCTGCTGAGAATGTTCTTCCAGCATCGAATTAAAGTTATCAGCATCAGCAGGTGTGTTTTCAGGGGCCAGGCTTGTTAGCGAACTTTTGAAAACAATGTTCGACATCGGCATCTGGGCCGATGTTTATTGTTTCAACTTTTCAGGAGAGTAAAAAAGTCAATAATTGTAATTGTTTAAAGATTTTAAGGGACTTAACTTATTTTGAATTAGGCATTCATACATACAATATTACTTAGTCTAATGACTAATAAGTAATTAACTCGAGGATATAGTTAATGGTGATATTAATTGTATTTTGATCGAACTTTGATTGTATTGTCATCGGTCAAGCTGCGAGTACGAGAGAACTACACACAAGCTTACAATAAAATAACAATTAATTTGAGTTTACGACGGTGCGCGGTGAGGGTGGGCATCTGGGCATGGGCATTGAGCATCAAGCGTCCTTTTATACCTCGCTATACCTGTAAAGGTGCTTCTAACTCGAGTTTTGGAACCTGACTTGATGTTTAATTATTTATTTTTGAAAAACTTAATGCCTGCCTTTGCCTAAGAAGGTGTCAGTGGGTAGGCATAGGCACTAGGCATAGGCAGAGGGCATGTAGCGTTGTGCATGAGCGCTTGTATGTACGTTGTGTGTTGTCGGGTGCGGTGGGTGCGGCGCTGCTGGCGGGCGCAGGCACGCCGCTGTGGCTGCTGGTGCAAGTGGCGCCGATCCGCAACGAAAGGGAATTGGTGGTGTTGTTCCTGCTCACCTTCAGAGACATCACCGCGCTCAAACAACCCATCGATGCGGACGACCCCAAGGGAGGCCAGTATCTACACACACATACCTTAGAGTATTTCATTCTAATCTAATGACAGTTGCACATTCAAAGTTGTTGACACTCTAACTATGGCCATCAATTAGTGACTCGAATTAGAGGAATATAAAGGACACATAATACGAGTAGGTACCTAAGTAAAATTCTAATATTTCATATCACTTATTGACAATTTATTTTTACTAGTCACAAGTTACTAGAACAAATTTTATTAATGGTTTATTTAAATTACCTACAATTGAAGGAAAATATCGATTTCGTCGGCTATGTGAATGATGTCGTGCCATTACCGCGTTCGTAGCCCGTAGCCCGTAACGAACAATTTACTTTCCCTTACTTTTATAAATTTATTTTTTTACTACATTCTACATTGGAAATTGACTCAGTTTCTTTGTAATAAAAACTTGTGAAATTCACAAAAATATACTATATTCCTAGGTACGTACAAAGACGTTGAACTAATTAGTATTCAAGCGTCGCGCTAATATAGCATTTCTCCAACTTTCGTAGAAGTCGTTGCGTTGGTATGGTACACGCACATGCAGTGATTGAAGATTGTCGTCACATCATAACCACGCTCCAAATAACTTGCTCACTATGTTATACCTACGATTAGAACAGTTTGTTTAAAGTAGTATAGATACAATTTAAATGTTTGCCTATTTTTTACTATTGTTAGATTCTCTTTATCCAAATGATCATAATGAATGAAAAAGGTTTTTTCTAGAGAAGTATAGAGATAAACAATACTTGTTGTGTCGAAAACAGCGATTTTGATGCAGCATGGCAATCGTTTATACTTATTATTGAAATTGAAATATTTGTAAACTTCCCTCTACTAAAATGAGGCCAAAAGTAATTTTTATCTCTTCGTAGACAAATCGTTTTCTCTGGTAAAGTTATGTTGCTTTGTGACACTAATTGGCATACGTAATAATGATGCAGTGTTGTGTTGTGTTGTGTTGGGTACAGGTCTGTCGAAGTTCGCGAAGTTGGCGCGTTCAGTGACTCGCTCCCGCTCTGTGCTGGTGTCAGCTCTTCCAGCCCTGAAGGAACCAGCGCGCACCTCGCACCTGGCGCATGTCAGTACCCCGCACCTCCATGTAAACACGCACGCTACTTATACCTAATACCTTACTTACAGCACCTACACTATCTACATGGTGCGCTCTACAGGCGCGCATCATTCTTCCCACTTCACATCTCAGGCCACTTTTCCACGACACGTTACAAGATTGGGTTTGGAATTTAGCTGATACCTTGTGGAAGGAACCATCCTCTTCGAATGGGAGGTGAACATTTCTTCTAGGACTCGACTCTAGGGCCTATCTAGATACGACAATTACTAAACGTTCTGTAAGTATTTCTTTCAGTGGCCTTGACATGTTACTGTCTCTGCATTAACTGCAAGAATGACTCAACATGACTCAAACTACGTAATGGCTGTACAGCCTTTGTTTCTTTGCGACGATCCACTTCCCTCTGCCCACTAGCTTAGCTTAGCTTAGGTTCGATTCACTGAATAAACTATGCTTGGAAGCTATGGGCGTTTTCTTGTTTCGGTTCGGTTCATATTAAATTAAACTCAATTCATACAAATTGTTCAATTTGAGACTAACAAATAGACAGAAAGGTGCGCGAACCTTAGCCTTTTTCAGAATACCAATTGCAACATTCATCCGATATTTTTACTACTTCCCTATTAATAATACCTACATTGACTACGCTACATACATTAATAGCGTGTGTGGTTGTCATAATGCCGAACAATAGAATCCATAAATCACTTGTACGAGTACATATTATGTCTGTTCTGTATGATGAATATATTGTGATGAGGCCAATCCGAACGTCGACGTCGTTCACAATCACAATCAATGCGTTTTATCGTCGATTTACTGCCGCCACTGTTCCCTAACGTTACTTATAACGTTACATAACTAGACCAATTTAGACATTGGACACGAAACCAAACCAATTCGACAGTAATGATTTGGTGTAAGTTAGTAACTACTAAGATGCTATAATGCACTGATAATAAGTAGCTACCTTTCCATGATCAAATGGAAATGCATCCATTACGCATATCATAGACAATTATTACCTACCTACTATCTTCTATTCTTCTGCTCAAGTATTTTTTACAATTATTTTTTAATAAATAGGTACATATTGCACGGCCTCTAAGTGTTCACAAAACGAATCCAAACTTGACTTGATTCGGTAAACTGTGTAATGGTGGTCCTGAATGGTTGTAGTTGTATCTCACTGCGTCCATTTGCTAAACTGTCCAACTGACGACGGAACGGTCGCCTGAAGTTTACGAGTTGGCGAGCCACAAGATAAAAGTCGTAGTTAGTGCGCGCAAATGGACTTTGTTTGTGAACGATGCTTCATCTCATCTGAATAGAGTTATCGTAGTTTCTGCAATCATCTATACTATGAGTTATGTACCTACTATAATGACTATAAAGTCTACTCTTCTCTATCAATTAGTTTCAGTCTCTGTTTCGACACAATGCACTTTTTGGCACAGCACGTTACCAGTAAGACATTACAAATATACTTACTCCTATTTTCTCACTTGAGTTTGACTTTCAAAAACACAGTTTTATATCTTCTTCACATATCCAAGCGTGAGTAAAACTAACTATCACCTATGTTATGTAGGTACCTAAGTATTAATAAGTTTACACTGAATTATCTTGGTAAGTTTAATGCTGACGGCGCCCACGTTTCTAATCTAAATCCGTTTCCGTATTAAGTTGGTACTTAAAAGCTTAGGTACTTACTAAAAAAACCCGTCAATCAAAAATCAAGTACCTACGTAATTAATAAAGGTAACACGAATCTGCGCAGAGGACTCTGAACCTCAGATTCCACACGTTACAGACTTTTAGAGTCCAAACCATTTTGAGGATTATTACTAAACAGCTTCTCCTTGACTCATTCACATGCCAAGATAGAGCAAGAACTCGAATTGTCGTTGTACACTTGTAATTGTAACAGCAAATTTTTGGTACCTTCAGACAACATCCATACCAACCATTTAATATCATTTAACCCTGAGTGTCAATGTACATCAATGACAGATACTACCATTAGCATATTTAAGTAGGTAGGTAGGCTTGTTAAAGCATGAACGGAAGATTGGAAACAATGAATTAGTAAATTAGATATGCAAGTTGGCAGACTAAGTAGATATAAACCACATGCATATCGGCCATGAATAATAAGTACCTAGATAGGTACCTATGTAACGTGGGCGGCTGGCTTTAAGCGTACCAATAAAACTCGGTGTCTAATGTAATGCCCAGCCCATAGCCAAAATGACCATGGCCATTGCTGTAGGTACTACAATCACAATAAAATAAGGCAACGTTAACATTGGTACAGTACCCACCTACCAATTAATTTAATTGATTATGCACAGCACAAGCTACCATTTCTTTTGATTTAACACTGAGTAGGAACATGGTCTTTGGTTATGGACTCCAAAAAAATGCTAAAGAACTGTTTCAACTTTGCATACCTATTTTGCCGCAGACTTATAATCTGTCGCGTCCCAAATTATTTGATACCAGAATAACAGTACCTAATGGCAGCTTAAAAACTACTACCTTTTATAATACATCTACCTCAATACCCAATCCAACCAAACGAAGTTAAAACAGTTTTATGAGAATGTAAGTGGTAGCGAGTTGAGCCGAGGTGGGGTGTGGGCAGGTGATGTCTTTGTCGGGCGATGTGCTGCCGCAGTATCGTCAGGAGGCCCCGAAGACTCCGCCGCACATCTTGCTGCACTATTGCGCCTTCAAGGCCATCTGGGACTGGATCATTCTCTGCCTAACCTTTTACACCGCCATCATGGTGCCCTACAACGTCGCCTTCAAGAACAAGACAAGCGAGGTGAGGAACCTTTACATTTTATTGCTCTTAGTAAACATCCCCAGGGAATTAGAGTATTTGTTGTTCAACCGCTACCTAGTATTTTTTGGTTATATTTAAGATATTCTTCGAGACTTTGCGGGTAATGTAATGTATTTTTTTTATTCTGAACGCCAAACAAGGGTGCTTGCAAGAGTTACAACTGCCACTGCTTTCGGCCGGTAGTAGGTACTGAGTATTTATTACACATTGTGATTATTGTTTGAATGTGTGCACAGGACGTGTCCCTGCTCGTGATCGACTCGATAGTGGACGTGGTGTTCTTCATCGACATCGTGCTGAACTTCCACACGACGTTCGTAGGCCCGGGCGGCGAGGTGGTCTCCGACCCCAAGGTCATCCGCAAGAACTACTTCAAGTCCTGGTTCCTCATCGATCTGCTCTCCTGCCTGCCCTACGACGTGTTCAACGCGTTCGATCACGACGAGGACGTGAGTTGAGTACCTTTGCGATTTAGGCTCTGACGGCAAAGGCTCGGTGCTGACCAGACTGTCTCCGCAGGGTATCGGCAGTCTGTTTTCGGCGCTGAAGGTGGTCCGTCTGCTCCGACTTGGCCGCGTGGTTCGCAAGTTGGACCGCTACCTGGAGTACGGCGCCGCCATGCTGATTCTCCTTCTCTGCTTCTACATGCTGGTAGCGCATTGGCTGGCCTGCGTGTGGTACTCCATCGGTCGGTCGGACGCCGACTCCGGACTGCAGTATTCGTGGCTGTGGAAGCTCGCCAACGTAACGCAAACACCGTACTCGTACGTGTGGTCGAACGAGTCTGATGGGCCCGAACTGGTGAATGGTCCCTCGCGCAAGACCATGTACGTGACCGCGCTGTACTTCACCATGACCTGCATGACCTCCGTGGGCTTCGGCAACGTCGCCGCCGAGACCGATAACGAGAAGATCTTCACCATCTGCATGATGATAGTGGCAGGTGCCGGAATTCTTCTCTTATTAGCCGGAGCACCCGCGACCCCCTCGCAGCTTCACGCGGTTTCACGAGTGGCCTTTGTGCGTCTGACCATCAAATCCCACTATGAAACATCCTTTAAGTCCTGAAGTGATCGCTGGCAGAGGGGGCCGCGCCTTCCCACCTCCCCCCACCACACAGTTCCCGTTACGTTTGTGTTTGTACGCTAGGGTGTGTGTGTGCGTGTCCGCGTTTGTCCGTGCACTGCACTGCACATCTCCACATCCGCTCCGTCTCCGAACGGTTGCTCCAACCGATTCGCAGACGGCCGCGGATATTTTTACCTGTCCAATATTTTATTTTATTCCTGTTTACATTTATGTGGTTCAGTTTTATGTATTACGTATTGTTTTTTCCCTCCGTTCCATGTTCTCCCCTAAAGTGCAGGCCCACGAAGCGTCGCGGTGCGTCACCTGTATGGTCGAGAGCCTCGTCTGCGGAATGTACATGTTTGCATCGCAACCACAATTTGTTAGTTGCAGTTGTAAAATTGCTGCGGTATTTAAAACTATTCAACAAGGTTGGTATTGGTAAGAAGGTAGGTTAAAGGCAGACGAGGCTCATCGTAGTTCATTTCACCGTTTGTGCAAATGTGTTTGTGGTCGTCGTCGTAACGCACGCATTCGTGGTCGTTCCGTCATTCGCTAACAGTGTGGCCACACTGCCGGCGCTTTAGCTCTGTTTCCTCAGCGCTGCTGTACGCCACCATCTTCGGCCACGTGACCACCATCATCCAGCAGATGACGTCAGCAACCGCCAAGTACCACGACATGCTGAACAACGTCCGCGAGTTCATGAAACTTCACGAGGTGCCGAAAGCGCTGAGTGAGCGAGTCATGGACTACGTCGTCTCCACCTGGGCCATGACCAAGGGATTGGACACCGATAAGGTAATATCGGGCTTTGCTTTTATAATGAATTCATCTAGCAACTAAAGTCTTTTTTATTAAACTAATATAGCGTTAATTTTAAATTAAGCGAAGATAACAGAGCATACCTTTCTTACGGAGTAGCTGCCCCCACATTGAGTGTTGCGCAGGTGCTGAACTACTGCCCCAAGGACATGAAGGCTGACATCTGCGTACACCTGAACCGCAAAGTGTTCAATGAGCATCCAGCCTTCCGCCTTGCGTCCGACGGATGTCTCCGTGCTCTCGCAATGCACTTCCACATGTCCCACTCTGCGCCTGGGGACTTGCTTTACCACACGGGCGAGTCCATCGACTCGCTGTGCTTCATCGTCACTGGCTCGCTTGAGGTCATACAGGACGACGAGGTGGTGGCCATACTCGGTGAGTATTTACTATCTGATCCATGGTCTGTTCCGGGTTCGCATTAATATCTAGGTAAGTATTTCTAAAAGCAATAATTACGTTTTATAAACTAAAAATAAAACCGGCCAAGTGCCGGTTTCTACTCTCGCACTTGGCCGGTTTTTATTTCAATTTTATGAGTCATACATGAATAGAGTACCTACAGTTTACATGAGACCAAATTGAGACTATTCTCTACACAAGTGTTCCGCAAAGTGTGTACCGCGCAGGGACTGAAAGCGGTAGAGGTTAACGGTATTGGTACCGCAAAAATATAACGGTACCGTTATTCGATAGCGGTTGGGCCATACCGAAATTATACCGGTATGGAATAACGGTATCGAAAAAATCTTGAGTGTCGTTCGTCGGCTATGAGAGAAGGGAGGAGGGGGGGGGAGGGCGCGTGAGGGGCAAAACTCAGAGCGAGTTCGTTTGTTGTGAACGCACACACACGTCTTTGTCAATCGAGCGACACACAGGTTAATAAAACTTTGTTTGTTCTGTTCTGTTGCGCACGCGTTCACGCACAGTAGGTAGGTAGGTACCTACCTACGGTAGGTACCTACCTTTAACTATAGATTTTGACACGGGTCTTTATCACGTAATTAAGTACCTACCTTTAATTTATTTTCCCGACTATGACGTCTGCTCGCGACCATGGCTATTGTAATTATTTGTAGGTAAGTAACATAATCGAAATGTCGGGAAAATAAATTACCGGCAGGTAGGTATTTACATAATAAATACACATAACTTCTCTTTTATTTCTTTATGATAAAATTTAAATTAAAGTAGGTGGCGATTCTATTGTGCCCATAAAAAAATTTCGGAATCCTAAAACACCATCGCTCTTATTCCTTTACGTTAAAGTCTAAATTTGCGTAACCTCAGGATGACAGTTTTAAAACGTAGGCTAGTTTTAAGTAATTTAACTATTTTTTTACGTAAATCTAGTCAATAAAAGTAAAGTGAAATTTTGATTTTCTTATTTATTTCGTTCATCAGAAATAAACGAAAAAAAATAATTCCAAATTTAAAATTTTGAGATTACTCAAATTTAGACTTTATTGTAAAGGAATAAGAGCGAAATTGTTTTAATTGTTTATTTTTTTGGAAATTCTAATTGTAGAACGTTGCCAACAGAACAATTAATTACTGATTAGCGTATTAGATTATGACCTGTATTTAAATATAGGACAATTTTTATCTATACCCGGTCATAGTCTATCTATAAACCAAATTTCAACCAAATCTGTCTGTTTAGTAGTTGAAGTAGTTGTAGGATGGATGTTTGTTACAGTGCAGTCGGCGGATCTAGGCACTGGTGATGTTAGCCGTTTGGATGCGCGGCAGACAATTTTCGACTTTATACAGTGACATAATAACCATTTGTGCGTTTCTACGGCTAACTTCACGAGTGCCTAGATCCGCCGACTGCACAGTAACAAACATCCATCCATCTACACAAACTTTCGCATTTATAATATTAGTAGGAAATATAAAATAAGTAATAAAGATAACATTAATACATGTTTAAAATTTGCATAGTTTTTTTATTTTTAATCAATTTTGTTGTACATCTAGTGTTTAAAAGGTGGATAAGTTACTTGGATTTCTTCGCCCATTTTATGTTGCCCTTTTACTGCGTCAACAATCTTTAAGATATGCCTATACGCCATGTTTCGCATACATGGACGTACAAATTGTAGCTCATCCAAGAGCATGTGACAGAAATGATAACTTCCCTTATCAATTTTATTTTCTCTGACACAATCATCGCATTCGAAAACACATTCAGTTCCTGGTTTCTCTTTTTCTTTTTTCGGCGACGGCATACAGTTCTTCAAATGTAAATCAGATTCATATACAGGGGACACTGGGGCTGATGGCGATCCTTCATCAGATGAATTAGAAACTCGTCTATGATCTGCTTTTTTGCGTTTGCTAACTGTCGGCAAAATACTCTGCGACATTCCAACATCCAAGCCGCAAAAAACATCTGATGACAGACGTCTTTTTCTACCTAAAAAAAGGTTATACACATTGAGAAGAAATAAATAAAACCCACATACCATTTCCCACAAATTAATACAGTTTTCTGCCCGTCCATATATTTATTTATACTTATTTTGATGGAGTTAGTCATCTGTGGCAGTTATTATAATAACAAATAGATTTATGTTAAACTAATAAATAAATAAATAAATAGATATATATTGTTGGACATTTTACACATCGCCATCTAGCCCTAAACTAAGCAAAGCTTGTACTATGGGAACTAGTTAACTGATAGAATACTTAGGTAAATAATTTTATACTTAAGTAGGTACATAAATAATTATGATAGATATAGTTAGGTACTAACACCCAGACACAGAACAAATATCTATGTTCATCACACAAATATTTGCCCCGGGTTGGGATTGAACGCACAACCTACAGCGCTGAAGAAATTTTAAGTTTCGGTTTAGGCTGTGTGTTGATAGATCAGTCAGTCAGTAGGTAAAGCAAAATTTTTATATATGTAGATAGGTAAGTAAATACGATATAAACTTCGAAAAGTGAGGCATCTATTCCCAGTCTTACCCTTCACTACACACGCACAACAGTGAGGCATCTATTCCTAGTCTTACCCTTCACTACGCAACAGTGCATAGGTGGGTGGGTCAAACAAATATCTACCTATTATAAATTTTTAATTATAGGTAGGTATTAGGTAACCTATACTTACCTACCACATACCACATAATATTTATACTTTAATAGTAAGTAAAGTACATAGGTACTACCTACTCTATACGGCTTTCAATGCAGTTTAGGTGAAATAGGTAGGTAGGTATTCTCTAAAATTTATGAGAATTCCAATTTATATGTCCCACCTAAACTTCATTGAAAGCCATAACATGATAAACATAGTTTTTACGAAATAAGCCGGCTGACCCGGGTTGGTGGATCTTGGCATCTGTGAAGTGAGCTGTTTGGTTGCGCGGCAGACAATTTTCGACCTTATCATGGTTTTGTGTCACTGACACAAAACCATTTCTGCGTACACACAGCTAACTACACGAATGCCTAGACCCGCTGGCAGAACTGTAGGTAGGTACCTACCTACCTAGGTGGGTAGGTACCGAGGTAGGCAGGTACCTACATTCAATAGGTACAAAACATAGTGAGGCAGGTAAGGTCAGTAGGTACCTACCTACCTACGTGCCGTGTCACAGCAAGAATGGTTATGTGTCACTGGATAAGGTCAAAAATTGTCTGCCGCGCAACCAAACAGCTATCTTTACGTAGGTAGGTAGATACTTACCTAACTAAACTAAGATCCGCCGACAATACCTACTAGGTAGATGTAGATACAGTACCTACTACGTAGGTACGTAGGTAGGGAACAGACCTATCATCTAAGTAATGAAATTTTGAGTTCGATTTTGAATTTGCAGTTCGCTATAGGTATAGTTCGTATGTCGCATCACACACAACTGAAACTGACACAACACAACAAAACAAACGTAGTAAGTCGTTTGATGCACCGACCGCCGCCGCCGCCGCTCCCCGCCGCGCGGGGAGTGAGAAAACCTATAATATTTGGGTAGAAATTGCGGTATCGTTATTCAACCTTTAGTATACCACTATGAATTTCGGTAGAAGCTTTTCGGTACCGTTATATTTTTAGGTATTGAAATATATGGAATACCGGAATTTATCGGTATGACGTCATATCGATAAATAGAGGTATCTTAATTTTTCGGTTATTCGGTCCCTGGTACCGCGGCACACTGGTGTACCGTGGTCATTAGTTGGTGTGCCTTGGAAAAATAAGGATATCTTATAAACGTATTTTTAGCAGCCCTGTCCACGATTACTCCAAATTTAGACCGTCTATGCTCAATTAAACAGGCTCATATTTCGCATTAGATACCTTTTCTAAAAAATATTATTTCGTTGATCACTACATAGTATAAAGCAAAGTCGCTTCCCGCTTCCCGCGTCTGTATGTATGCTTATATCTTTAAAACTACACAACGGATTTTGATGCGGTTTTTTTTAATAGATATAGAAAAATAGAAAATCATCTAAATCGAATCACCAGATAAAATATGTCTATTTAAATATGAATCATTAATAAATAAATATCAATATAAACAGTTTATTGAAAAATTAAATTGTTGTTAAAATGCCCATAACCATCAGCGCTCTCACCCTATAGGTACATATACAATACATGTCGAGTAGAGAACATCCTATTTCTTCATCGCTTATAAAGCTAAGTGTAATCGTATTGTGGATGTAGGCAAGGGCGACGTGTTCGGCGACTCGTTTTGGAAGGACAGTGCGGTGGGCCAGTCGGCTGCCAACGTCCGCGCGCTTACCTACTGCGACCTTCACACCATTAAACGCGACCGACTTCTGGAAGTGCTCGACTTCTACCAAGCCTTCGCAAACTCCTTCGCACGCAACCTCACGCTCACCTACAACCTGCGGCATCGTCTTATCTTTCGAAAGGTATCTACTAGTCATGATCAGATTTATGCGAGACTAGATTTTATACCCGCGACTCCGTTCGCGTAGATTCAGGAAATCTATTTTTGACGACATTATTGTAAGTAATTTAATTTTAAACGACATTATTGTAAATAATTTAATTTCCGGATAATCAAAAGATAGTTTTAAGAAAAAAGTAGCCTACGTCCTTCCCGAGACATAGAACTATCTCTGTATGAAATTTAATCACAATCGGTTCGGCCGTGATACCGTCATAGACGGACAGACAGAAAGAATTACTTTCGCATTTATAATATTAGTATAAATGGTTCCGAACGAGTCGTCTCAGTTCTTAGGTAGAGAAAGTATTTACCTACGACATAATATAATATTATGTGAGTATCGAAGTAAGTAAGTATTGGATGTTTTTCTGTTCATCACTCAAGACTTTTCAGCTTCGGAGATGGTGACTGTGAGGATGAACCGATCGTATGCCCCTCTAGGTGGCAGACGTGCGTCGCGAGCGAGAGTTGATGGAGAGACGCAAGAGAGAGCCACAATTGGAGCAAGCACAGGATCATCTCGTCAGGAAGATCTTCTCGAGATTCAGACGAGAGCGAAGCGTGGCCGCGGCGCCTGGGCCTGCACCGTCTCGGGCCACGCCGGGGACTGCGCAAGCCGCTTCCAGTGATCCGGAGAAGGGAGACTCCTCGGGTATGGGATCCACACCGCACTAACTAGATACCTACTGTTACGGCTGATGGATACTTCAGTACGTCGATTCAGATATACATAGATTAGGCCTACGAGAATCCGTGTGATCTTTCAAATGCCTAAGTAGGATCTGAGATCTGACCTCTTGCGACGTTCGATCGTGCTTAATTAGTTGCCGTAATGATCTTCTTCCAGCGAGCACTGTGTCTGCACCAGCGGCTATGGCCCCTTCGGGAGCCTTAGGCGCCCGAGGCAAGTGGGGTCGGTTGCTGGCAGGTGGGGGCGGCAGTGGTGGGGGCTCGTTAGACGCTGGCTCAGAACCTCGTGCTGCCTTCACGCGCAGTCTAAGTGTACGTGCTCCAAGCCAACTCAGTGTCGTGCCGGTGACGACGCCCAGCACGGAGATCGCCACGCAGCCCGCATCCTCCAGCATGGCGCTGGCCTTGAAGGTATATATTTATTGTTGGCAAATCCTTTCTATCTAACCTCGATACGCAGGCAGACAACTGGACTTTACAAAGTACTAGCTCTCCCGACAGACGTGTGCTGTTAAATTTCAATAATCCCATAGAAAAAAGCACATTTATTTTTTTCAGAATTTTACAATAGGGTTTATTTTAAAAAATTGGAAAATACAGTGTTTTTTCAAAATTTTATTTCATAAAAACCTTATCCTTACAATGCAATGTAACGAACATAACAACTTCTAGTTCAGAAGATTCAACGAACTCCTCCAACCTTCGAGTGACATACCTACTCTATACCTTCCAGCTTCGCAACCAGCTTTGTTAATTTGCAGGCTTCGTTCGCGAAAGGACGTAGCGTGAGCGCTCTCGTGGCTGGCGCTAGTGCTGCGAGACAAGATACCATCGAGGAGGAATTGGAGGCCCCCCGACCCTCCCCGGCGCCTCTACCTCTCCCCGCACCCGTATCCGTATCCGCACCCGCACCCGCAATAGCCGTCGCCACTTCGTCGCACGACGCGGCTTTGGCGGAGCTAAGGAAAGACGTGAGGAATGAAGTGCAGCGGTTGCAGCATAAGGTAGGCGGTGGTCAAATTCGAAAGGTATTTATTTTAATAAAATCATATGGATCACTTTGAAACGTCTTAGCAGCCGACGCACACCAAGACGAAAATAAATCATGTTTCCTTTATCTTCTCAATTACCAAAGCCAAAATGTTAACATCATCAGGGCTATAACTAGTCAAAGAATTAATGAACTTTGCATATCGCGACCATAGTTACCAAACGAAATACGTACGTAAAGCTGATGGGACCCTGATTTTGCGAACCCGACTTGTACTTTACCTACCGATTTGCTTGACCTCCCGCTCGCTCTGTATGTTCGTGCCGACTAAAGCTGCTGGTTTAATTGTAGTTGGGTCGCGTGGAGGAACTGCTGACCATGTTGGCCACGAGACTGGGGGCTGATCCGGCAGAGACGGGGGCAGGGGCCAGTGCGGGGGGAAGTGGGGGCAGCGGAGAGAGCGAACCGCGAGCGCCGGCTCATGACATCGCGGCGCTTACCAGGAAACGGAGGAACAAGGTGCGAAACTATCTTTGGCCTTCGTTCATTATTCGCCTTTATTTACTGTAGATAATAGAATAGAAAATGTAAACAAATACTCATACATAACTCAGACAAAGATCGTGTTTCTATCTATGTTAATAAAACTGTACCCATTACACCCAAATAGACTTGGATTTGTAGGCGATAGTGCATCTTGGGTATTGTACATCGATGGTTTTTGTATTGAAACCTGTTGTTGGAAGAAAAGACCTGCTGCGTTTCACTTTCACTTCACATTTTGAGTAGGTACTTTCGATGTCACTAATGTTGGTACCTAATATAGGTACATAATTTCGTTTCATCATTGTACGAATCAATATCCAGCCGATCCTTATCGCCTAAGTATTTTGTGATCTGTTTTATGCCCAACGTAATGACACTACTTACATCTACATCTTAAGTTTCTTTGGTATCACAGGGTCGGAGTAAAGGCGCGGCGCCGCAGGTCCCGACACCGACGACGCCGGGTGAGGGCCCCCCGGGGAGCCCCTTGGGGGGGTCTGGGGGGGGCACGGGGGGCTCAGGGGGCACGGGGGGCGCGGCCGCCAGGCGCCGGGAGTTCGTGTAGCGCGGTGCGGCGCCCGGCGCGCCTAACGACTAGCGCCGCGCGCCTCCTCCCCGCACCAGGGACGCAGGTAAAGTAATAACTCAATACCACATAACCTTCCGAGAGAATCCATTTTCCCTTTATCCTAGGGCCAGGGATATGAAATGAACGCAAACCCTTAAACCCCAAGAAAAACCTCTTACGGACGAATAGTCCGCGAAGTTCCCTTGAACAGCTTCTTACTCAAGTAAATTGTACATGTACAATGTACCTATTGTAATTTTACTTGGTAGATGAAAATTAGCTTTGTATGACGCGTGTGCTAAAGTTAGAACTGAAAATTATTTTAGTACAAAAGAGCGAAACAGGCATGGCGACGCTTGTCGCCGGTCTAACGTGCCGCTATAGATGTTTCACATCAAAAAGAAAATGGCAGTTGTTCGATTTTTCTGTGTATGTTTCAGGTGTCCTCATCGTCCACGTGACGGCAGCGTGCTCGCCGCGATCGAAAGCTGTGCCTTGTAGCTCCGCGCCCCCTCCGCCCCCGAGACAATGTGTTCCCTTGAACATCGCGAACAGGACTGATGTGAAATTGCCCCTGCCCTGAGTGGTACTCTGTGTTACACACTACTGTCCCTAAACAGTGAACGTTGGAATTATAATATTAAGTCTACTTATTTTCGCACGGATTCAACGTTTGATCCGTTTTAATATGCTGGTTCGGGGATTAGTTGTATTATGATATTTTCTGGAAGAAAAATTGTACCTACAGTTGCCACGTCCGAAGCACGGAATTGTTATTAATAAGTAGTCTGTTTAATTATTGAATTTTGGACGTGGCACACCGCATCGACATGTCTAGATTTATGCACGATTCCTTCTTTTCACTAAAAACGCTAGAGTAGGTAAGTAGATAGTTTCTTTGCTTTCACGAATCACGACGGATAAGTGGTCGGGGGTCGGGACCAGGTCTGATGGAACTCTCCCGCGAGTGAAGGTTGGGGCGGGGCGGGGGCGTCCGTGCCACTTCGCATTGTATATATATCGTACCGTACGTTACGTACTTATTATATAGGAATATTCTAGGCTCGAGCACGAGCAGTAGGCCCTCACGCTGCATACGCTTCAGCACGGCGCGAGCCGAACTCAGACTTGTGCTAAACGTCGCCGGCTGCTAGAACACTGCAAGGTTCCGAGTTCAGAGTAGAAATTCTGCCGCTTATGCGACTAGCGGCGTTTAGTGCGTCGACGGGCTAACTATTAACTGATATCGAATTTGTATAAATGACATATTATATAATGTAATATAAGTGATAAATATTGATATTCACGATCGAAAGCAATATTCGCCATTCGTTTCCACTCCCGACTGAGCGGGTGACTCTAAAGACCAAGTATTTTTATATTATTGCGTACTTCTCTGTACATTGTGATCTCTGTTTTGCAATAATGCGTTTGACTTTTGTAATTGTTTAGCGAATAATGGTAGTTTTTCTTACACGTAACTGCGCGTAGGTATATTGCGATTTAAATATCTGACTTCTAATTTTTGACCAGTCTACTTCTAGCGAAACAGTTTTTACGGACATTTTTGTACCACATTATTGCATGACGGAGGCGATTCATCCGATTTTATACGCTTCGAGAGGTCGATTATTATAATTAAGAATTCGAGCTGAACCGTTGATAATTGCAGATGTTTATGGTTTACTTTACGATTCGAATGAAAGAAATGTGAGACCGCATACATATCCAATAAAAGAAGCGTGCGTACGTGACGTCACAACGTCAGAGCGCTCTGTTGTTCATTAGTTATTGGTTGTTGACGTTTTTAAAGTTTATCCGAGATATTCGATATTTCGCGTAGTTACATACTTGTCTTGAAACGCTATAACTATAATGTAGAGTTTCCGTTTCGGAGTCGCCTGGAGGCTCCACGCTGCAGCTCTTCTTTTTAAATGAAATATTATATCGAGATGACAACATTAAGTCAAGTCGTTTCATTGATACCATCTTATCGCACCGTTCAATAAGTTAAAGAAAGGGAAGGAGACTTAAGGCATAAAATGAAACAGCATTATTAATCCTAACTTTAATATATACAAAAGGAAATACATAGCATCAGGTCCGCTTCACTTCGGACACATTTCGCGGACGTCACGCTTAAAATTACGTAAACTTACTTATTTCATTGCAATTTGCAGCGCTTTATTTATATAGTGACCGATATAAATAAAGTTTTATATAAAAATCGTTAAGGTTATAAAATCTTAATCTAGACATTCTTTCAATTCGATACATCGGATTAGCGTTACAAACTATTGAGGTTCGACGCATTCCGCGGCGCCAAGAGCTACCGAGGGGGTTGGGGGGTAAAGGGGGTTGGGGGTAAAGGGGGTTGGGGGGTAAAGGGAAAGCCCCTCGGCTGCGCTCTCTACGGTGGTAGGGGCCGTACCATATTCAGTCATAAAAATAATATGCTTATCCTATTAACAAAAAATACATGATTACAAACGGGTTCCTCTCTATCTCCGCCGAGACACGCGATGAGGGCCAAAGACTGCGTCGTACATTAAAAGCAGATCTCCAAATGCTTTAGATAACGTCGCAGTGTTGGGCCGATCGATCGTTCGACCGATCGTCGAACGCGTCCACGTCGAAGTAAAAATGCACGAAGCATTCATTCATTCACGAGAGGTTCCGAACACATTTGCGTTCGGCCGAAGAGGCTCGAGGCTCCGAACGAACCACTCCTACCAGGCGCAACTTGCCATTCGGTATCTACAATAAATACCAACTTCCATGAAAATGCATATTCGACTCTTGCTCTATCAAGCGATTCGTTGAAAGCACGGAATATTTCAATACTATTTAGTGAGCCGGATGACATCATCACGTAAAGCGTCCGAGCGATCGTTCAAATATGCTTTTCATAGCAACATTACGTGAGAGCACTTCCCGAAATTTGACAGTTCTTCCTTGCTTGCTAGATGTCGCTGGTGTGGGCGATGTCTAGTGGAGTCGTGGGTAGGATAGGGGTTGGGGGTTGGGGGTAGGGCTAGTGGCGCTTGTCTGCGAGTGCGGAGCTATGAGAGAGGTGAGACATCGCGGAGTGCGCCGAAGAGCAGATGTCCTGCAAGAAAAGACAAGCGCAGAATTAGTTTTATATCTATTAGGTTGGTTATCAAATCAGAATCTGATATAAACAATAGGCTACTAAAATATAACAAAACAGTCAACTTGAGCGAGCCACAAACAACATTAATGTGGCAAATCAATCGAGCTGTGCGAGAGGTGAGACATCGCAAAGTGCGCCTTTGACTCAAAAAGGTAGTTAAGTGCGAAGATTCATTAAGCTTACATCAGATTCATCCGGTAGTTTTGTTGAATGCGAGATAGATGAACGTACCTGGTAAGAGAACTGCGGGAAAGGTTCCTCCGGGATTCTGCTGAGAGCGGTTTCGTTCTCTGGAGGAGTCAATTCCACTGATTCGCCTGTGAACTCTGAGTCGAAGTAGCGAGTGTCGGTTTCAGACTCCACTTGAGGCTTGAATGGCGGAGGGATCTAACAAATATTCACAGGCTCAAACTTAGCATAACTGATAGAATACAACCTTGTCATCACGCAGACGTTTGTCCTGGGTGAGAATCGAACTCAGAACCTACAGCGCTGAAGGCAGAGCTACAACCAGCTGAGCTGTAAGCTGTCATTCCCATTTAAATTCGATTCATGAAGGACTAATATTACAGTTAATACATAAAACTTAAAAAATAAATAAAAACTTATTCCTTGATTTTCCATTTTCCGTTCGGTCGAAATATTTTCGTCCGTTTTCTCTTTAGTTTGATAAACGTAATTAAAGCATAACGAATGAATAGTGAACAACTGAACAGCGATGTCAAAAAGATGTAAATACTCTCACCCGCTTGTTGACCAAGTCGGTCCAATTGACCGAAGCGAAGAAAGGATGGTTCATGATCTCCAACGAGTCATCTGGGCCACCTCCCAATCTGGCTCCTGGAGCCTTAGTCAGGAGACCTGCCAGCAATGTTCGACAAGCGTTGGACAACGCTCGAGGGAATCGTACCTGCATTCAATGTATAACACTCAATTCTAACATATATCGAACAGAAGGAGATGGTTGATGGTTGCAAATATTAGTTACCTCCTCCGACAAGATGAGCGAGAACAGCATTTCGTGATCTCTGTTGTAGAAAGGCAATCTGCCGCACGCCATCTCGTACAGCACCACGCCAGTACCCCACCTAACATCGCACAATTACACTCAATAAACAAAATAACGTGAAACACACTATCTTTTGTACACCAAATTATTGTATCCACTAACTGGTAGCTAAAATTCTTGAAATACGATCGCTCTTATTCCATTTAGAATAAAAAAATCCTTAAAATAAAAATTCTTACATTTAGAATATTTTGCCATTTCGTTGATTGTCATTTTCGTCAACACCTTTTTTACATAAAAATTACGTAAAATTTTTATTAAATTACTTAAAAACGCCCTCAGTTTTGGAACTAACGTTTTGAGGTTACGTTTAATTAAGACTTTAACTTGAAAGGAGTAAGAGACACAACATAATTGTCACCAATGTTTATTTTTAGATAAGGCAGTGCGGTTAAGTTGTCTGTTTATGTATAGTTGTTCATGTAACAGAGAAAAGTGGATGAATTGCACTAACCAGTCCACAGCCGGGCCATAATCGGTGTCCTCCAACACTTCTGGCGCCAAATACTCGGGAGTGCCGCAGAACGTCTTCGTGGTGCGACCGTATGTTATGTTCACCTGCGCAAACACATTTATATTCAATTAAGGATAAACATCATAATACTCGTATTTATTTAACAATAAAACACTTCCGAGTAACATAGGACATCTACTTAGAATTAAAGTTTGTTTAACGAAACAAAGGAGGTTTAGTCAGTGGACTTGGACTTGACCAAACTAGGCTGAGCCTTCGTGGGAGTCTTTTATATTACATATTATGTTGAATTAAAGTTGATATTGAGTGGCACTTCGGCAGTGTTTAGTTCGGTTAAAAATACGAAAAGATGCACCATAAAAAACAGTTTTTGAGGCAAAGATGTTTTTCATAGGATGAGTTTTATCAATGCATATCGACTCGTTGAATGAATGAATTCTTAATATTAAGGTGCGACCAGATATTGCGCGGCAATCGAGCGCGGCATGTATGCCGTGCGAACGAACTATAACACCGTTTGACACCGCACGCGGCTCTCCAAAGCGTTTTGGTCTCACTCATACCTTGCAAAGGCCAAAGTCAGCGATCTTGATGTGTCCATCCTTGTCTAGCAGCAGATTCTCCAATTTAAGATCTCGATAGATGATCCCCTCCGAGTGCAAATAGCCAAGAGCCGAGACTATCTCAGCTCCGTAGAAGCGAGTGCGTTCCTCACTGAAGGAACGTTCGCGAGAGAGATGAAAGAACAACTCCCCTCCGTTCGCATATTCCATCACGAAGCAAACGCGATCTGCAGTCTCGAACGAGTACTTCAAAGCCTGCAACCAACCAACCAACATAATATATAATATAGATAAATATAGGTGGACACTGGACATTGCATCCTTTGTACACTTGTACTATGGGAACTAAATAACTGATGGAATACATACACATTTTTTTTTTGTAAATTGTTTGGACACAGAACAAGCATCTATGTTCATCAAACAAATATTTGGCCTGGGTGGGGATCGAATTCACAGCCTGCAGCGCAGAAGGCAGAGTTACCACCGACCGAGCTGTGAGGCCAAGGAAAGATATTGCGTAGCCAACTTGCGAAACGTCACAGATTAGGTTATGTAGGGTAAAAAGTGAATGCTACCATGACTTTTCTTTTAGAAAGGAAAATATAGGCTCAACTATCGACTCTCAAATCTTTGAAGATGTCTAAGGAGGATAGTCGGAGATAAACATTTTTTTTTCTCACTCAATAGATATAAATCGAGCGAGATTCAAACCTTTAGGATCAACATTGCTCTATTTATATATATAGATTAAGTAAAAATATTTTATTTGGGGACCCGTGTAGGTAAATCCACTCCAAATAGAAAGAAAAGCAAGCTATCTAGATCTGTCGATACCAAAACGAAGAAAAGCATCGCACCGTGAGGAAAGGATGCTTCGTCTTCTTCAAGACGCGGTTCTCAGTGTTGGTGTGCGCCACTTCATCCTTCTGGATGATGATGTGCTTCTTGAGGATCTTCATGGCATAGATGCGACCCGTGCCCTTCTCGCGCGAAAGCACCACTTTACCGAACGTGCCTTTGCCGAGCACCTTTACGAACTCGAACTTTTCCAACGTCTGAAAGTATACATAAATTAAGTTTCATTCTCGTCATGGAGGATGCATTACCTACTGCCTACATTTCACTTTGGCCTGTTAGTATTGGGGGCTCGCAACTTGCCCTAATCGATTCCTTATTAAGATCATCATCAAAATGTATTGTTTTAAATCATAGTAGATATGACATATGAGTACCTACATAACTTACAAAAATAATTAATTACCACTTCGTGAAACATCTTTACTTCCGTTTAGCTGAAACTTATCAATACATCAGGTACTCGTAACTATCTGATGATTTATATTGATGTATTTTCATCCGCAACATCGAAAATAACTTAACTCACTAATCTGCATTCTAATATTGTATCGCAGAATATGTAGTATGTTTTCGCAACGCGGCAGCACGCGTGTGTGTGTGTTCTTGATAAATAATGGTATTTCCGAAAGGGAAACAAACATGTTTACTACATTAGTTGAAGTTAGGCGATGATAAATCTCCAGCTTATCTGTTTCGCAAGCGGCGCACCGAAACAATAAGGCGTGCACATGCACACTAGTGCACAGTGCACACGTCACGCCACGCCACGCCGACACACGCCACAGGGTCACAACAGTAACACCGTCTATGGAACTTGCACTCAAACCAACTGCACCACAATCTGTGGCACGCTCGCTTTAGCCGAAGTTGGAAGTTGAAGCGAGACTAATATCCCATTTACATTGCCTCCTTCGTCCTCTAAACTGCCTAATAATGTTTCCCTACGAATTGTAGCATATAATAACCTAGCACAAGTGATATGCGTTTGTATAAAACTTGCTATTTTTACCTTGCTGATGGTAGCGGTTGTCGTTGCCTTACTAACTTACCGATATCGGTCGTAAACATTAAATAAATAAAATCGTTCAGCGCCGGCCGGCCGCTATCGACTACCGATTTTTTTCGGCAGCTTGCAACCGAGCCACTTTGTGCTTTGAGTGATACAGGTACAGGCCTTTCGGTCGCAACCGGCTGTCGGCGCAAAGTTCTGGAATGTCCGATTTCGCAACCACCACGACTCAAAACAACCTGACTCACCGCTCCTACTGCGATTGTTTGTTGTCGCGTCTCGCAAAACTCAAGTGGAATACAAACTGCTATAGATAAGGAAGGGGAATAACTTGGTAGGTACCTACCTGAATACTAGAATTGGCAACTTAAAGTGGTCATTGGTTCATTGTTGGATTAAAGCGTGCTCTTCAACGGAAACCGCACCCATAGGTACGCAAATAAACATCGCAACACCTTTAAAAGCGAACCAATTAAAATGAAAACAAACAGATCAATTAGACGTAAGCGACAGAAACAGACGCTGGCGCTGCGCCGTTTATGGCATTCACTTTAATTATTATTCCAAATCCTATAGAAATAAATTCAAGTAAATTTCACGCGCATATAACATTACACACAATGAGTATTTTTGGTTCAGTTCTAAACATGTTTACATACTTCGAAGAAAGGTTAGTTTTTATAAAAAGTATGGACAGACAATGAGGTTCCTTAACGAGGTTTTTTTTAAGTACCTAACAGAATCCTAAATAAGAGTAAGTAATGCAGGTGAATCGCGTTCGTGGTTGATGATGATGAACGTACTCGTACAACAAAGTAAACGATGTGATTAAACGTTTCGGCCTCGCGGTGCATTGCGTTCGGCGTTCGGCGTCCGCGTGCAGCGATGGCGTCACAGTTGTTTGTCGCGAGTTCCATGAACGGTGACTCAACGCAGCGGCTAAAGCTAAAGCCCAAATGTGCAAATGACCTCGCTGGACCGCTACGAGAGAGCACTCGCTCTATCAAAGGACTAGGTATCGCTTAAACTTTTGTCTAATTTGCTGTGCATAAGAAAATTAGACAAATCGTTGCAAAAGTGTTTAATATGAACTTGACATCTTTATGTAGAACAATTATTGAAAGGAACTCACTTCCCACAGGTGTGTTTTAAGCCCATAAATAAAAGAGAACAGTTATGATAACACTCAAAAGTGTGACCGGAGACTAAATACCCCAACGAAATAGCTGGCAGACATGTGTTTATTATCAAAATGCCTCAATTTCCTCTAAAGATCATCTACAAGATTGGTTTGAGGAATTTTTTTTTGTTAAATGTATAAAAAAAAGTTATAGATCAAAAAAGAAAATTTTTATAAAAAAAATCTCACATTTTTGCTTGTAACTTCTTTAATTTTTAATTTAGGGCCAAAAGTTATATAATCATATTTGTAGGCAAAACCGTTTGCTACAAATTATGATTTGATAATTTTTTTGTAAGACGCATAGTTTACGAGATATCGTGAAAAAAGTGTTTTCACCCCTTTTTCCAAGATGGCGGTCGGGGGACAAGGGTGGCGACCCCACATTCTTGAGGTTAAGCTTCTATTGACCCCCCAAACATGACCCAAAAATAAAATTGCGTCCTCTAAAAATGCAAAGCTCATGTAACATTTCAATTTTCAATGGACTATAATGGGTTGTGCTGTACCTATTAGACGAATCTCTTCTAACTTAAGAGCTGTGCTCTTGTCGGTGTAATTGATGCAGCTCTCTCCATCTATTTCTCTCCAGTGCCGTCTCTTTAACTTCCTTATACGACACGACAGCTATTTTCTCCTTTATCTGGCTCATGTAGCTTATTCGTGGCCTTCCTCTTCCTCTCTTCCCTTCAATCTTCCCTTCCATTATAGTCTTTATAAAACTGTCGTGCCGTATAAGGTGGCCGACCATCTTCCCTCTTCTGTTCTCAATCGTTGTTAATAGGATCCTTTTTTCCTGTATTCTACGTAAAACCATAGAGGTTTAGAACAATACAGGACATTTAGAACAGAATAGAATACAGGAAAAAAGGACTAGTAATTTTTTCTGTCCAGCTTATCCTTTCCATCCTTCTCCAGCACCACATTTCGAAAGCTTCTAGGATCTCCCTATCTCTCTGGGTCATTGTCCAGGTCTCACACCCATACAGCGCTATACTCCAAATATATGTTTTAATAAATTTCTTTTTGACATTTTTTGATATTCTGGACGTAAGTAAATGTTTTTTATTGTGGAACGCCTTTTTTGCAATCGCTATTCTGCATTTTATATCCGGTGTGCATCTAGAGTCTGATGTTATAATGCTGCCTAAATATTTAAATGTGCTTACTCTTTCTAGGGGAATGTTATTTAATGTTATAGTGTTTCTTGCAAATTCTTCTGTTTTGGATGTGGTTAGAATTTTAGTTTTATTTATATTAATTATTAACGAAAATTCTTTAAAAATTGAGTCCATGGTGTTTAATAATATCTGTAAATCATTCTGTGTTTCTGCAATTGCTGCTATGTCGTCAGCAAATCTTACAAATTTTATAACTTTTCCGTTGAATTTAACTCTTTTGTCTATTTTTTCTGATATTTTCTGTATTGCTGATTCTATAAAAACGTTAAATATGAGTGGCGAGAGTGAGCATCCTTGTCTTACCCCTTGTCTGATCTTAGCTGTTCCTCTTTCATTCCCTATCTCTATTATAGTCTCTTGATATTTGTAAAGTTGATATATGATTCTTCTATTTAGATTAGACGAATATCTTATATATAAAATTCTCGTGTCACAATGTTAGTTCCCGTACTCCTCCGAAACGGCTTGACCGATTCTCATGAAATTTCGTGAGCATATTGAGTAGGTCTGAGAATCGGCCAACATCTATTTTTCATACCCCTTAGTAATAAGGGTTATCCACCCTTGACATTTTTTTTTAAGCCATTTTTTTATTATGTCGCATTAAAAAATACATACAACCCTAAATTTTTACCCTTTTATCACCAACCCCTATTTTTTAATAGCCATTTTAGTAATTTAATCATTTTTCCGATTCTCATGAAATTTTGTGAGCATATTGAGTAGGTCTGAGAATCGGCCAACATCTATTTTTCATACCCCTTAGTGATAAGGGTTGTCCACGGGAACGGGAACGGGAACGGGAACGGGACAGGAACTTATTCTAAAGCGATACGAAGTTCGCCGGGTCAGCTAGTATTATGTAAATATAACAAATCACCATAATCACCC
The DNA here is from genome assembly GCA_912999785.1 of Hydriomena furcata. NCBI lineage: Eukaryota > Metazoa > Arthropoda > Insecta > Lepidoptera > Geometridae > Hydriomena > Hydriomena furcata. The sequence continues at coordinate 214,591 of OU538835.1, forward strand.
ACATATTCTAATTCGTTTATCGGCATGAAATTGACGAGCTTTTGGTAACTAATTATGTTTAGTAGACCGTTTACGGTATCATCGCATCGGCTGATATTATGAAAAGTGATGGAATTCATCAATCGTCTACTAGTAGACTTATCGAGTTTGAGTTCATATGTTTAGTGTTGGTGAAACCTATTCATTCCACCTACTAACAAATGTGGTTGATGATGAAGACGGACTTGGTCACCCTGAATTATGGTTCATTGCACCTGCTAAGAAAGAAATATATTGAACTAGCGACCCGCCCCGGCTTCGCACGGGTAGCATGTTATTATACATATAAACCTTCCTCCTGAATCACTCTATCTATTAAAAAAAACCGCATCAAAATCCGTTGTGTAGTTTTAAAGATATAAGCAAACATACATACAGACGCGGGAAGCGGGAAGCGGGAAGCGGAAAGCGACTTTGCTTTATACTATGTAGTGATATCTAAAATCCAAGTATATAGGTACATAATCCTTTTAGGTAAGTACCTTAGTCGTACCAGGGGCAATAAAAGAGAGCTGCATTACGTAAGGGTACAAGTAGTTTTGAATGCCGTTACGTGGTCGTGAGAAACGTCCTTTCACCACAAGGTCGAATTCCGCTGATCTCCGCCAACTGTCGCGCCCCACACTACCTACTGTGCCCAGAATGCCTACCTACCTAAGTAGGTAGGTACTTGACGTCAAACTCTAGCACCACAGTCAGAGTTTTGAGCGCTTGTGAGGTTTCTCTTTCGAGACCGAAACATTTAGCAGGCAGGAGGTTTTCTTAAGTATAAAAATAGGTTAGCGGCAACTCGATAGGAGTATAACGAACACGACACTACTTTCCCAAAACTCCGACTAGGTCTTTTTTGAAGGTGAGGAATATGTGAGACGGGCATCAATACAAAACAGGAATATTAAGTTATCTCGATTCTATGCATACATATTATTAAATCATGCCTCCGCCTCCCGCAGGCGCGTTGAGGTAATTTTAAACAATTTTACCTTATTGATGCGGCCTAGAGGAGCGATTATCGTTACTTCTTTTTACCCAACAACAGCGAAGCAAAACGAGGTTCATGATGTTCAGTATGTTAATTAATTGGGTTTCCTATAATTACCGAAACATTACAATCATATTTCCTTGATCAATATCAGCAGCTAATTACTTCAGTAAAGTGCCTCTGAGAAGATCAATGACAAATTGGCAAGTTTGTTAAACGATAACGTATGTGGAATCCATCGTGTCAATTGCCATGACATTGACAATTGATCGTTTAAGGAAGCAAATAAAGCCAATTACATTCGTTCTGCTAATCGCTTGCCGGATAATCATAGTAGGATAGTGAGAACTCGACATTAAAATATACATAGAATGTCTGTTAACTTCATCTAAGTAGTAAATGTGATACTCACAATGCGTCTTGGGTCCTTGTAGCTGGTGCCGAGTTGCGCGATGTCGTCTGTGGAGTCGAGCACAGTGGCCATTGTGGGTGCAGGCCCCGCATTTGGGGTCAACTGGGACGACACGAAACGGATCGCCGCTACCCACTCCTCACTGCAACAACATCTTACCATCAACAAACTGCATGACTGACGAGATTACTCATTTAGACGGGCAAAGATAACTTAGTAGCCGAGATAGCAGAGATGAATTTCGAAAAATCGTTTCTTAAATGAAGCTGTACTGTATAGTATAAAATCAATGCTCTCAAAATGTCATACTTATATCATTAGACTGGGCTGCGCGTTTATGATGTCAGTCGGGACATATGTTATAGCGGCAACAGAAATACATCATCTGTGAAAATCTCAACTGTCTAGCTATCATGGTTCATGAGATACAGCCCTGTGACAGACAGACGGACAGCGAAGTCTTAGTAATAGGGTCCCGTTTTTACCCTTTGGGTACGGAACCCTAAACACAAGTTTTTATAATCCTAGGGCTTTAGTACTCGTCAAGACAAATCCAACAAACCTAAACAAAATTCAATTGCAAGATAGAATCCAAACAAATATACATTGCAAGATAAATAAAAGCTTGTAAAAAGCATGTTGTCCTAGTGCAAACAGGCAAACAGACCTCAGCATAAGAAAAGTCCTTAACTCCATCAGCATCAGCAGAGATTGCAACTAGATCACACAAACTTGATTTGTGGTGTGCATTTTGTGCTATGAACACTATCTAAAACTTATTATTATAGGAAGAATTCCCAAAGAGGGTTGACACTGGGCAGGTGGCCGGTTGTAAAACATAAGCCATGTGGGAAAAGGAGAAGAAAACAAACAGCATCTAAAAAACATGTGTTCACCAGACTAAACATCTTTTGTGTGAAACAAATATGTTTTCTTTCATAATTTGATTACTGAGTCACTTCTTGGGCACTAAGCTTTAGATGCTACAGATCTCATAAGATCAGTTTAGTAATTTTTTAATAAACTGCATAAACAGACTCAAGTTTATCATAATAAGTCAAAGCTATGCAACATTAAACAGTTGACTAGACTAGGATACTCAAAAGTGTGAAACTATACAATTCCCACTCTTTGGTTAGATCACCACAGAACAATTTGGGTATTATCTAGTGAGTCATTGATTAGAGAAAGACAAACAAACAAATCCCAAATTAGAGGATAATTTGTTTGTTGGTAAAGTTCTAGGCTGGAACCCTTTTATTGCACAACTCCAACTGACATTAAAATTTGATCTCTTTTGTTGTTTACACTGTAATGTAATGTAATGTAACCACTAGTACCTACTTGACTAGTGTAACATGATGTCATCCAAACAAAATACCAAACCATTTAGGTAATTTGTTAAAAAAATATTTTAAATAAAATTGTGTTCATTGGCTTAAAATAAAGCACTTTTGTAGTGGTTGTTATCTTGCTCGGGGGGATATATTTTTAAATTGTGACTATTAGTGACCTAACAATGCAAAACAGGATAAAATCAAGTTATCTAGTAGGTACCTCCAAAAGTTCATGATTGCTGATTGTTTTCAACAAAAACAAGTCAATTAACTTTCCAAGCAAATACATATTCTGTAACATCAACATGTTTACATGAGCAGAATAAGTGATGACAGCGGAAGGTCAGAGGTCATCACTGCACTTGTTATTGTGCAACATCTGGTTAAAACAACACTTTAGGATGGAGCGAGATATAAACAGCAAGAGATGTGAATAGTGTATTGAGCGACTGACCGTTCCTTGTCGTTGTCTACGCAGAAGTTCCTCTCGATGACCGTGGTCCACTGCAGACCGCGGATGGTGAATGTGTAAGGGCGCGGCTTGTCCACCGCCATGATCTGGCAGTCGCGCACCGTGAACTTGTTGAGCGGGTCGCGGTAGTTATTCCTCTCGGGCTGCGTCTTGTAGCCCATGAGGTCTCCATTGTCGAATAGGATGAAATAGCGATCGCGCCAGTTGCGAATGTGCTCGCCGCGCTTGTGCAGCCAGCCTTCCTTCACTATGACCAACGGCGCCGCTTCCGCCATGGCTTAATGCTGGTCCTGAACCAAGGCTCCAGGCACGCGCCCGCCGAGCTGTTTGATAACAACACTCCGCGGCGAAAGAACGCACCACGTTTCGCAGCTTACGAACGTGGCGCTCGTTTCACCTGAACTGGATTGCACTGGCCGTGCTTCTACGCGACATTTTACTGATTCTGAAAGCGTAATGCGAGGTTTTGAATGTTTTTCCTCTCAAAAAACACGAACGTAAGCGATGTTACGACGTACGTACGTAGCCTCGCGGTAGTAACAAAATAATTAAAGTTGAACCGTCTGGCCAAAAAAGAAAGAGATGCACTTAGTACAGTAGTGAGGATAAACAGAGAGAACCGATAGGCTGACGCACAAAATAGGTTGTTTCCAATTTGGGAGTATTGTAACCTATTTTGACAATTTAGTACTGCATGTCTGCCGCAAGGTGTAAAGACGGCGCTGTAATAGTTTTAATTTTTACGTTCCAACATACGAAGATTTTAACAATAAAGTGAGGAATATAATGAAACTAGCCAAGTGCGTGTCGAGCCACGCGCAATGTAGGGTTTCGTAGTTTATACAATATACAGCTAACAACGTTATGTAAGTAATATTCAACGATATTTGACTTAATAGTTTACTTCTAGTTTACGAGTTATCGTTGAGCAACTTAGAAAATAAATAGCCGTGGTAGTTGTCCTTTTAAATTCATTAGGTATATGTACTACAACCGTGACTTTTTTCACACCCCCAAAACCAATCGTTTAGCTGGTACTTTAAAGCTAAATATTTCTCAAACGGATCCCTTAATCGAAAAGTTGTCTTTACAAACCCATAATGTTTTTTAGAGACCTATCCAACTACACCCCACACTATAGGGTAAGCGAGAAAAAAACAACATCCTCACTTTAGGTGTAGGGGACCTCCCCTACACCTAAAGTGATGATGTTGTTTTTTTCCCTAACCTAAAAAAAATGTTTTTCTAGATTTTATTCTACGACTTTGTTACACGGTATTAGTAGGTACATATTTTATATCGAATTTAAAAGGAAAACTATCACGGCTAAGTACCTATGCTTTACAAGTTTACGAGTAGGTAATTATCGACTAACTAAGAAAATGTATTTTCTAAGTTGCTATAACGAACTTACAACTATCACGGCTAAGTAAGTAGACGTTACAAGTTTTCGAGTAATAGACGTAATAGTCGACCAACTTATAAAATGTACTTGAGGAAGAAATAATCATTTTTATTTGTACAAATATCGTTGATTTACGTAATAGAATTACATAAATAACGTTGTTATCTGTGTAAACTACGAAACCCTACATTGCGCGAGTCTCGACACGCTCTTGGCCAGTTTTTTTTATTATTTAAATACCATTGAAAATTACTTAAATAACGTTGTTAGCTGAGTCAACTACGAAACCCTACATTGTGCGTGAACCGACACGTACCTACTTGGCCGGTTTTATAACCCTCTGGGTACGGAACCCTAAAACCAGATTTAGGTTAGTTAATTTATAACATTGTGTATGTAGATATAATATTTAAAAGATCTATTTTAAAATTATGTTTTGTTTTGTAAAAACAAAACAACAGAAACCTACGATAATAAAGCCCTTCTCTATATACAGTAACGTTAAAAAAAGCCACCTTCGTCGACTTTCAATCTGAAGGTCGTGGGTTCAAATCTCGGCCGTGCATCAAAGTAAATTTTAGATAAATATAAGTAACTAGGTAAGTAAAGTACCTACTACCTAATAATACTATACGTACCTAGGTACCTACCTGCCTAGTTTATAATGCAATTCACTACATAATGAGAAGGATTACCTATTATAAATAGTTAGGTCTCCCTTGACTGGCCTATATAATGGCCTTATACCTAGTTACCTACAACTGAGTTGGTTTGGTAGTAGGTAACTGCCTTCTGCTCTGTTGGTTGTGGTTGTGGGCTCGACTCTCACCAACACCAAGGACAAACATTTGTGTGATGAACATAAAAATGGTTGTGCCTGGGTGTTATTTATAATGTTAACCACCTACTAGTTACTACCTAGCATCCGCTCGCGGCTTTAATCGCGTGGTAGGTAGGGTCATTGTGCTGGATTACGACCGATTAGCGGGGTACCCAACTTTGGGTCAGCTTATTAGTATGAAATATTTACTCGACATTTATTGAAAGGGTTTGTCATGGTTCCATATATGATCAAGATATATTAAAAACCTTAAATATGTATATATATTATTAGACTTAATTTTAAATAATTTTTTATTGAGAAATAGGGTGATATGCTAGTTTGCGACCGATTTTCTTAGTATACGACCACCCCCTACTTTGGTTTACGACCACTGTCTGAAAGGGAAATTACACATAATTGATTAAAAATAATGCTAAATTATCATGTTATTATTAATAATTTCTTTATTTCTAATCATCTGTTTTGTAACATCTGTACCAAAACTGTAATATAAATACTAACATAATAGTGGTCGTAAAATAATATATCAAATTATTACATCCAATATGCGACCGTTAAATTCCCATACATTTTAAGACGTAAACTGACGTCGGCCGCGGTCGCAAACTAAAGTTGGGGTATGTTAGACGATCATATTATATATTTGTACAGTATTTACGAATGTTTATGTGGTCGCAAACCGATGGTAACAAAACCGCTGTTAAGAATATGTTAAAAAAGTCACAAAATCCGTAACCTTTATTATTAAAGTAACAAGGGAGATAAATAAAGTTTGCAATCAAACAGTCAATTTGCGACCATGTGGTCGTAAAGTCAAATAACATGAAAAATTATATTTTGGTATGCGACCACTCAATATTTTACATGTTTTTGTATATTTTCTTTATAAAAATTGCGCAAATGCGTAGAAAAATAATTTTCTTAGGCAATAAAAACACTATCAATCAGTCATTATATAAATAAATCATTAAATACTACTCCGAAAGCAGCACGTGCTCACTATTTTTTTTGTAATTTCGTGAACCCGTTCACGCGAGGAGTGAGGGCGCCGAAATGAGCGTGGGTTTGTTTAATTTCGGGTAATACTATGGTGCCAATTCAAATAGGTAAGAACAATAGATCTATCCTGCTCTGTATAGACCAGAATTTCGTTTGGAAAAGAGAGATGGAATTCTTAATTTCTTAGTATTTCTGCAGCAGGTCCCTGAAATGGTCGCATACTGACGGTGGTCGCGAAACCAGCGCAATGACCCTACCTACCTACTTTTACCTAGGTACTTATACACCTATGCCTACCATACCTACGTGGTGGATGGAAAAAGTAGCCTTTAACTATTAAGTTATTCCAGGATACATGCTATGTTCCAAGTTTCATCCAAATCCGTTCAGTCTTTTGGGCGTGATCGAGGCACAACTAGTTTAATTATTTTTTTGTTAATTTATATAACTTACCTAACTAACTACCTACTCAATAATTTGTATTCAAAATTCATAATCTCTATTCGTTATCAAATTTAAAAGTAGGTACCTAACAACCTACTTAGGTTTAGGTAGGTAATTTTAGCATTTCTTTAACTAACTAACCAACTAACTAGTTAGTTAACTATATGTATAGTATACCTATACATACCTAAACGTGTATCTACCTACCTACCTAGTATAATAATTCGCATTAAAGGTTCACTCCTCTACCAAGCTATTTCACGAGGTAGGTAGGTACCTACCTAGTCCTAGACTTGAACAGAGTTGATTTGCGTCTGCGAATGACCTAAATAGCCATCGATCCCATCCAACACACATCCGCTTCCTGAGATTCCTATCATTTCCGGTTCTCCAGTTTTGCACCACGCCGCACGCCCGATTTAGTTTAAATTTAATGGTAGGTACCTACCATGAAGAGGGCTTATTGTTGTGTAAGTAAGGTACCTTTTTACTTAGTAGATTGGTAGGTAAGAAGACTGTAACTAGGTAGGTTCCATTACACCTAATAAATATGAAGGTGACGAAAAGTACAAAAACGATAATAGCAAAATTGTCATATTATGTAAGTGGGTACATCATAATGCTCCAGCGGGAAGTTCATATTTTTGCTGCTGCTTACTTACATACGATAGATCATACTCACAGAAACCCATCTGTAAATGCGTCATGAATATCTGTAGTCATTACGTAACTCGGAGCAAGTATTCGTTCGTATCCCGAATGTGTGACACTTGAAGTTTCCGTAAGAATCGCGCATTGGAGTTGCGCAGATCGATATGCCGCCCTCGGGCGCCTTTGGTCGCTTCGGCGCTTCGCCAGTCCAGCAGCGCCAGTCGTTAGCGCACCCGCTCGAGCTCGCGATCCCGCGTCCGTGTTGCGATGAAGGTATAAGGTCCCTTTGTCCGTAGCGCGGTAGTGGTATGCCTTAGCTCTAAGTAGAGGCGGCTGGAGCCATCTGGTACGTGCCCGTAGCTAGCCTGTGTCTCCGCCGCCACCCACCGTCCTCATATTCGCACGAAGTGACCTCGTCACGGGCACATCTCATCCGCCATACTTCTGTTCACTGGTTGCATGATTTTATCTCGATTGATCGATGTAGATGTCATGGCGCTGGTGGGTACTTCCTGTTTTTTATAAAGTTTACTATTTCAATAGCTTTAGACCTATCCAATTTTTTCTTACGTCATATCATGGCTTTGATAGAATAGTAAAGGAATGTCAGCAGTTTTATTCGTAGCATAGGTTCGGTAGCTCTCACTTATACTCGAAATTATAGCTACGAATAGGTACATAGCCACTTGTTAAGAGAGGAACTACCCACGCAGGCTAAGCTAAGCGATCAATACGATGTCCGCCCCCATCTTTGTGCACTTCCGTTTAGCAAGTTCGATGTCTATCACTATTCATATCATTCATTTGATGTGAATGTGATTATACCTAGTACCTAGATAAAGTGTAATAATTGATCTTGAGCTGGCCTTTAAATATCAGTGCATTCAATCTTTAGTGAATAAAAAAAATGTAATGAAATTATTGAAAGTGAGCAGTGAATATTTTGTGTTCATAATGAAACATTTTAGGTGATCAATTAGATGTTGCTTTTGACTTTATACGTACATTTATATTGTTTCAGCAACACATATATCTGTCACGAAACACGTATAATGCTAAAGCTACCCAAAGGACTTAAGAAGAAGAAAAAGGGTAAAAAGTCGAAACGCAAGGGAGAAGAGGAGCTCTTCACCGAAGAAGAACTAGAGAAATACAGAAGAGAGCACCAGCAGCAAGCAGAAGCCGGTGAAGGATCTGTAAAAAATGAAGAATGGTCAAAATTCAAGGACTTGACAACTGGTGTCGACACTGTTCTTAAAAAGACTCAAGGAGATCTCGATCGGATAAAATCTACATCGTTCTTCCAAAGAGTACCTGCTGGACCTAAATCAGTCGAACCCACCCCGAAGGAGAAGCCTCACCGGCCTGTGGTTGAAATCACAGAAGCCGACTTCCCGCAGCTAGCGCAAGCCGCCGCGGAAGCGGACGACGCTGACAGGAGCGAGTGCGGTCTTACCGACGACGAGTCTGAGGAAGACGACCAAGACGATATTTTCGACACTTCGTACGTCGACGCAGTAGAACGTGGGGAAGTGAAGCTCACCTACGTGCCGGACTCCCCTGAAGGTTTTCAGGACGACGACATATTTGATACATCGCACGTCGATGCAATAATCAAAGGACAGGACGCCAAGACCTCGAAGGGAAAAAAGGGCTTGGACATTGGGGTCGCTGTTGAAGTTCTTACCGGTCGCATTGACAACTTAACGGTCATAACTAAAAGGTCATCCAAACGAGCTATACCCGGAGATCTTCTATTGGAAGATATCAATACAGACTCTCCTCTGCCACAGACTGCAATCGCAGAAACTGAAACCCTCGAAAGGAGTATCCTAGATCTCGATTCGGACATCCCAATCACCACTCCGATAGACCTTAGTGTCTCGTTTCACACTTCATTGATTCATCAAAACGCAAAGCCTCATCAAGAACAAGAAGCTGGTGCACAGTTTGGCTTTGAAAACGTTTCGGACGATGAAATAGACGAGTTTACTTTATTGGCAACAGAGTCTTTGGAGGTCAGTGCCGAAGTTACTAAATTCGATCAAAAGGAAGTAAAGCTAGAACCAGTTTTACAAGAATCTTGGTCAGCATTTGAAGCCGATAAAAATGTATCAGTATTCGCTGAATGTATTGTAGAAGATGAGATTGATGTTTTAGATCCCTACATTGACGAGGACGATCCGTTTGATACAAGCTTTGCTGACGCAGTTGTTCCGTCTTTTCAATCGAAAGAAGTAAAAAAGGAAGCTGTTATACTAGAAGACGACGACGACTTTGATCCACGTGCTGAGGAGGTGCAATTCAGATTAAACAATAGAAGAAAATCATCAGTCCGTATTCATCTAACAGATCCTTCGGGAATACGCGAGTCAATAACTTCTGACGATATTGTTGATCATAGTAAAAATCGGGAAAAAACTTCTCTTGATTTATTAGGTGGAAGTACTACCGATTTAACTCAATTAAGTGATTCACCATTGAACCCTGTTGAAATAAATACTGATCCTGATACAGATTTTGACCCCTTTGACACTAGTGTTGTTGATAAAAGCGTTGCTCCTGGCAAAGTTGAATTAAAATTTTTAGAGCAAGAGTTGATCGGCGAAACTTCTTCCCCTGTAACTGTGTACAGAGTCCCGAGTGACGACGATTTTGACCCTCGTGCTGAAGAATCGAAATCGGTAGAGAGACGCCCTTCTAGACCAGAGAATCTAGTGGTCAGCAAAAGCGTAGTCTTTGACGTTGACGAACACTCATTGGAAGCAGATCATAAAAATAAAAATAATAAACCGTTAACACCTTATTATTCTCGAGAGGTTTCCATCACTGAAGATTTAAACGAAGAGGCCGAGACAGCCGACACTCTTGCCGAAACCTTAACAAGGACTTACTCTGACGACGATTTGGCACCAAAAGTTATATACCAGACCAAACGGAGACATTCTGAATACCCGCAAACAAAGCAAACCAAAGTAAAGGCAAGCGACTTACTTCACAGCGGTCAAACCAAAATACAAGCCAAGGTTTTGACGCCAACAGGCCCTCAATTACCCGCCAAAAAGCCCGAAATTGACCCTTTTGATACGTCATTTGCGAGTAATATCAAACCCGGAAGAACTGAATTAAAACTATTAGCCAAAGAGTTTTCTTGTGAAGAGACTTTAGAACCAACAGGCGAACCAGATCTTTTGGAACCTTCTGACGATCTCTTCCAGGTCAAAGCTCTTACTCCCCAACCTTTACAAGACGAAGACGCAGCTTTAGGAGAGGACTTCGATCCTTTTGACACATCTTTTGCCAGTGATCTTAATCCGGGTAGGACCGAGATTAAACTACTCGAGTCAGAGTTTCTAGGTCACTAGCACAAAAGCAGATAACACGATGGCGTTCAATCCCTTCCTGAGCATGAATGAGCCTGCTGCCTCGGTCACCACGGAAGAACTCAATCCGTTCATGATGACCGACGCCGAGCCGGTCGCTTTCGAAAACATCGATAATCCTTTCGCCGCCAGCAACCCGTTCTTTGGCGGAGGCGAGTTCAGTGAACCCCCTGTGGGTGACACTGTTCCAGTGAACATTTTTGGCGCTGCTGAACTGACGGGAGTGGATGCAAAACAATTTACCGGTTTCAAAGCGGATAGTACCATGGATCTCTTCGGAAGTCAACCCGTCAAACCGACCGAGCTCGAGCTCATTACAACCACCGCGGATGACTACTCCGAAGACGATGATGTTCAACAGCAACCCATGCGACCTCTCCCGCCAGAGACGCAAAATTTAATCCTTAGTGTCACAGGACAAATGGAATTCAACAGCTCGCATTTGCTCGATCGTATCCCACCGACTCGCACACCCAGCCCGGTATCTGTGCGAGACATTCATTCGCCGAGCCCCACTCCAGAGCCAGAGTTGGAGTTGGAGCCGCAAGAGGAGCCGCCACCCGTGGTGGAGCATGCTGATACAACACGTGCTAAACCCGTGCGCCCCCCTCCGCGGCCCCCAGTGCCCCCACCCGTAGCACGACCTCCGCCCCCGCGTCCCGCGCCCCCTCCCGTGCCCCAAATGCCACAGTGCCCGCCTCCACCTCAGACCACCGATGAAATCAACCTCTTCGACGCACCCGCGCCCGTGGTTATCAAACCGACTAATGAAGCAATTCTCAGTTTGTACTCGGCACCGAAAAAGGAAGTTAAGCAAATTGACTTTCTCAGTGATGATATTATGGATAGCATGTCAACTGAATTGGATACCGAAGCTCCGTCCAACTCTATCGCTGCAGAGTCAAAGGTGGATAACATGGCAGTGGAAACTGCTACGGAATCAATTTTCGAAGATAATGTCGCGGCTATGGCGACACCAGACGCTCCGGTTTCAGCGGCTGAGATAATGTTTCCTCCCTCTACGGGTTCCCCGCAGCAAGCCGTCGCTCCGATGGACTGCTCCGAGCCACCGACTGAAGTAACGCTGACCCCTGTTAACGATACTTCTCCGTTTGCGGATTCTACGATAGACGATTTCCCGGCGCAACCTAACGAGTCAGAAAAGAATCCATTTGAGGCTGCAGAAATCGATACACCAGCGTATACCAGCCCAGTTGCTAATATTTTCGGGTTCGATTCTGCAGAGACGACGAATAATGTAAACGTGTTTGGGTTGGATAACGCTGCATTCGGAGCTGCACCTCCTTCGGATGCGACAATTCAAACAAATATATTTGGAACCACTTCTAGTCCGTTCGATGACAATACTCAAACACAAGCCGATTCTTTTACAACGGGGGGCAACGAGAATATTTTCGGAGTGGTCCAACCAGTTCAGTCCAGCCCATTTGATGATAATCAAGACGATGCTTTCGCCACTGGTGGTGGAGGGGATAATATTTTTGGAGTGACCCAACATGTGGCTTCCGCGGACCTAAGTTGGGGAGAAACATCAGAGGCAATGGTGCAGGATGCGTTTCCGGGTGCCCACAATGCATTTCCAGATGGCCACGATGCATTCCCCGAGTCTCAAGATGCATTCGACGCTTTTTCTGCAAAGTTTGATTCTACTTCTGCAAACTACATGAATACCAGTAAGTAGTTTGGTCTCGGAGCAATTAATCTAGCAAAACTACTTACACATCAACAGCATATTATAGCAATCTTTGTTGAATGTGCAGGTGCTTGGGGTGACGACGGCAGCTCAGACACAGGATTCGGTGCCGGGTTTGAGGCGGAAGCATTCGATTCTTTCCTGAACATGGGCGCACCACCTCCGCCCGCGGCTACTCCTCGGCTCGACCACCAGGGTGGCTCTCGTGAATCTACAGATGATACATTTTCTGTATTTATCAGGTGCATGTTAGACACAGATAATTTTGTTATCATACTTAGATTATTTTTCAAAATTTTTGGACATTATTTTTTTTTTGCCAGACCAAAGGATAGCGAGACAAGCGGTGAGGAGACTGCGGTCCCAGTACTGGCACCTCCACCTCGACCTCAGGCTATGCCAGAGTCGCCTCGAGTCAATCCCTTTGACAAGAGTGGCTTTGAAGCACCACGAGTTGAAACTCAGTTCGGTAAGTTTAAGTAAATCGAAGCCACAAGCCAGGACAGAACAAATAATAAATGAATATCATGGTGTGTGATGTTTTTGTGCAGCAGAAGAACCTCGCCGAGCCAGCGGCAGTGAGACGCCCCCTACTCCGTTGTTTGACGATGACGTTTCGCAGCCGCTCGAAGACTTCCCTCGCACCACGTACAACGGTCCTGGCTGGGAGATGCATCTACGACAACCCAACAAGAAGAAGATTACTGGACAGAGGTACTTTTCTTTATCTAAGTCTTGGTTTTTCAAATACTGCTGCCGATCGAACAACTTTTGCAAGAGGCTATTGTAGATAGGTATAGGTACTGACAATTTCGAAATGTCGATCCCGCTTTAGGTATGTATGGACAGAACGACAGTATTGTCAAAGTAAAATAAAAATACCCTGTATAAAAATGTAGAACAGACGGTTCACACACCATTGCCTATAATAAATAGGATTGGCGTTTGCACCGTATATTTGGGTTAAAATTGCGTTGGCTTTGAGTCAGTTGCAAAAAACCATCATAATTATGAAATACCTACCTGTTTCACAGATTCTGGAAGAAGATCTTCGTCCGCCTCACCCTGCAAGGCGACAACCCTGTGGTACAGTTATTTAATGCGGCTGGAGACAAGGAGCCGTTCCAGGAGCTGCCTCTGCAAGCATGCTATTCTGTGTCGGAGGTGGGCGCTCAGCAGTTCGACCAGTTCGGGAAGATCTTTACCGTAAAGCTGCAGTATGTCTTCTATAAGGAGCGCCCTGGAGTCAGGTAATGACGAAAACTGGTATTTAGTAACATTTTATACTTTACTAGCGACCCGCCCGGGCTTCGCACGGGTGCAATGCTGATACTAAATATACTACAGAATGTCTTTATATGAAACGTTTTTTTTTCACAGCTTTTTTGTCATTAGACAATTATTGATGATTTCTTTTTTTCTCGAACGTTCGCGACCGGCCGAACTGCGCGTTTGACGCCTAGCTGTTAGGCCGGTCGCGAACGTTCGAGAATGTTCGTTTTACGAAGCTACTCGCTAGGTGACTCGCTAGCCTCTAGGTACCAAGCAAGACGCCTGCCTGTGCGTTCGCGTTTTTAATAATTAGGGATGACTGAGAGTGTTACAAAAACGTAAGAGTAGACAAATATAATCAGAAAGCTTCGAACTGCTAAGCTATTGGGAGTTACACGTGTTATTGTGAGTCAACCATAAAAGATAGACATAAGCTGTCGTGGGATATTTTTTATATAATTTTAAGGAGAACATTTCCGTCATACATGATTTCTGTGTAGCTTTAACCATTAAGGTTGCACACGCGACGGAAGCACAAAAAATGGAGTAACTTCTCCCGTTTTCCCAACATTTTCCTTCACTGCTCTGCTCCTATTGATTGCAGCGTGATAAAAAGTATACTATAACCAGCTCAGGAGTATGAAAATTAATTGTACCAAAATTTCGTTAAAATCCGTCGAGTAGTTTTTGTTTCTATAACGGTTATACAGACAGACAGACAGACAGACAGACAGACAGACAGACAAAAATTTTACTGATTGCATTTTTGGCATCAATATCGATCCCTAATCACCCCCTGATAGTTATTTTGGAAATATATTTCATGTACAGAATTGACCTCTCTACAGATTTATTATAAGTATATAGATAGATATAGATAGATTTATTATAAGTATAGATAAGCATCTTTTTCTAATTATCCTTTTCGCTAAAAATGTTTTTTCTTAAACTTAACATGGAAAGAAACTTAACCCTTTCAACACACTGGTTCTGTTAGGAGCACCATATTGCACTCTGTCATATCGTAGAACAAGTTGTGCCTACCTATGAAACCTACAAAAGCATCTATCATCTCATCATATCTCTCATTCACTTATCAGTTATCTTCACTAATTATGACGCTGTTTATTGTTCACCCAATATCTCAATCTTAGTTCTGTTGATGTCAGAGACATAATGGTTTGTTTCAAACTCGTAGGCCGGGTCAGGTGACAAAGGCAGAACGCATTACGAACAAGCTTTCCCAGTTCGCTGCGTACGCCATCCAGGGGGACTACCAGGGGGTGAAGGAGTTTGGGAGCGACCTCCGCAAGCTCGGTCTGCCTGTCGAACACGCTCCACAGGCAAGTATAACAATAAATTATTGCTTGGAATAAAAAATGAGGAGTTGTAGCTTACGCCTAGAGCTGACCGTTGTGCAGCTGTGCTGCTAGAAAAATCATAACTCCTACTAAATGAAGAAATCATCGTACTCGTAGTTGACTCGTCAATTCTTCGTTCAATTCTCGTCATTCAAAGACGACGAAAGACATCAGGCGCACAGAGAACGCCAATAAATTACAGTTTTACCTGGAACTTGGCCAAAACTGTGGTTAAATACAGTCGTTAAAATGCCTGTATTTTATGTTGGCATTAGATGTTTGGAGAACTACATACAACTGCACTAAACGAGAGCCAACAGATTACTAACTTACGTAGAATACTCGTACTTTACAACGCATAACACTGGCAAGTACTCCCGAGTTAAAAGGTTTTCATTTTAATACAAATTTAAGGATCAATAAATTGAGACGTCTCTAATCTATTTAAATTTCGCCTGTTCCTCGCGGCCAAGCCTAGAAACCAACGACGATGGTGTCTAGCTGTCTAGTCTAGGTAATGTTTTAGATAGATCTTTTCGTGTCGTGATATTTACGAATACCTTATCTCTGGTATCAGGTGTCGCAGCTGTTCAAGATCGGCTCTCTGGCGTACGAAGACGTGAAGCAGTTCTCATGCTGCGTGGAAGAGGCACTTTTCCGCCTCTCCGCACACCGCGACCGTGCTCTCACTTACAAGATGGAAGAGGTACAGGCTCAATATTCTCATTTCATTATTAGAAAAGGATTGCTGAACTAGTCTAAGGTCACTGAATCGCCGTAAGATTTAACATGTTGTTCTGACATTGATTAACGAGAGCTAATGATCGAAAATACCGAATTGCTCAAGCCAAAGCTGACCCCGTCTCATGTCTCAAATGACTACTACAAGTTTTCCAACAGCTAACTCCTGGCTGGAGCTAGAGTGCGCTATTGTAATCCTACTTCACCGTCACCTTTAGGTGTAGGTTAAGTCGTTAGTTGAGTATTACCGTTACAATAAGTACAATTACGTGACACGTGATGTCTGTTCTAAAAATAATAGCGTGAGATGTACCCACAGGTGCAAATAACAGCAGTAGACGAGTTGTACGTGGAGCAAGACGCAGAGGGCTCGGTTCAAAAGCAGATTGCTAGAGTTCGCGTTTTCTTCATCGGATTCCTCAGCGGTAAGATAATGTCGTTCCCAATAGATTTTTATTTACAACATTTTATGGAATAATTGGCAGGTGATGTGGGGGATCAAAAACAAACACAGCAATTTCTGCAGGTTCAACTGGAATTTTTTGTCACAGTAAAAACCTAAGTAGGTATGGCTCACTCTGATTAAACAATTACTACATAAGCTGTGTGTGACAGATGGACAGACAGACAGACAAACCAACACTAAAGTGATTCTGCAACATTCATTTTTTTGTCAGATGTTAGGAACTCTAAAATAACACGTAATTTAAAGAGCTGGTGATATGTACCACTCAAAAAAAGACAGCAAAGCCCTAAGTTTAAGATCTTAACAATCGTAAAGAATGAACAAATATGAATTACCTTGGTGTACTTGGTACCTACAGGTATGCCGGATGTAGAGCTAGGAGTCAACGACTTGCGCCGTCAGGGAAAGGAGGTGGTGGGACGACACGATATCATCCCTGTGGTCACCGAGGAGTGGATCCGCGTTGAGAACCCAGAGTTTCACGCCTGCGTGCAGCCTGAAGATTTTCACGCCTCGCAGATCATCAAGTAATGTGTTTCATCACTGTTTCATATAATTTACATAACTTGTAAGTATAATTATGTGATCAGAGTCACTTATCAAAATTTACGATTACGCTGAGCACAAAATAAGCTACCAAGATCCTCGACTAAAAGAAACACCTGTCTAAAGGGGCTAGTCAGAGACACGTCCAAACATTACATTTGGCACATGCCCACATTTTGCAGTATTTAGCATTTCGCACGTGACAGGTTGCAAGCCCTTCGCCCCTTACAAGAATACTAAATGGTTCCTGAAGGAAAACATCGTGAGAAAACCATTTTCGGTGAACCGTTGTAAGCATTTGTTGATGCGCAAAGCCATAAAAGAATTGTGTGTTGCAGGTTCAAGCCACCAGACGCATGTTACATCGAGCTGATGCGGTTCCGTATCCGCCCGCCCAAGAATCGCGAACTGCCTCTGCAGCTAAAGGCCGTTTGGTGCGTCACTGGCAACAAGGTGAGTTTCACCTCTCACATGCATTAGGCTAGTGAGTATGAGTAGTGATAGTGACTGAGATGCCGAAACATATTTCCTAAGACGTCTTGAGACCGACTAGTGAGTGCAATAAAAAATCATATACACTTTGTGCTCAACTAGTAGTTCCGAAACACGTAGTCCTGTCAAATTCAAATAATCCCATAGAGAGAGCACTATCAGTTTTTCCTGAATTTAACAATTTTAAGCTGGGTTTTCCTAAATTATCATACAAGCCATGTCCTACCAATAAAAAAACATAACAAAAAAATATTATCCAATTTGATGCAGTCGTTCTTAAGTTATGGCTTGGCCAAGGGATATAGAGAAAATTTAACTAGGTCCGTAGAGGATTATATATAATGCTCTTATGAATAATGTTCTTTACCAGGTGGAGCTGAGAGCCGATGTGCTAGTGCCAGGGTTCGCCTCTCGCAAGTTGGGGCAAGTCCCATGCGAGGACGTCTGCATCCGGTTTCCTATCCCTGAATGCTGGATTTATCTGTTCCGCGTTGAGAAGCACTTCCGCTACGGATCCGTCAAATCTGCCCACAGGTAACTGAAATCCCGTAATCTGTTTTTTCAAAGATTGAAAAAAATCTAAAAATCAAAAATCATGTATTTCAATAAAATCACAAGGATCACTTTAAAACGTCTTAGGAGCTAGGTGAAGGTTTTAGGAGCTAGGTGAAGGCTACGCCTGTTCCTCGCGAGAAAGCCTAGAAGAATCAGGCAACAAACACGGCTTGGGATCTATCATTTTTTTCAATTATATAGTTCTATCCTCTTTCCTGAAGCTCCAGTGTGGTGCCGATCGAACAAGTAATGCATAGTTATAAGGTTTATCGTCTATTGAAAAGTTTCCAATATTCAATCAAAATCCAATTGTATTTATCCAGACGCACGGGAAAGATCAAAGGCATTGAGCGGTTCCTCGGCGCTGTGGACGTCCTCCAGGAATCCCTCATAGAGGTCACTTCTGGACAGGCCAAGTATGAGCATCAGCATCGAGCCATCGTTTGGAGGATGCCGCGTCTGCCTAAGGAGGGCCAGGGTATGTATGGCTCACTGCTACTGCTCGGAAGTATGTAAAATAAAAATATACCTAGGATCACGACTGTAATCCCCAAGTACGGTAGACATCCTCTCAGATCTCCAGACGCTTAGATCATTTAAAGATCATCTAGTGGGGGTAGTCAGAGGCACGTCCAAACATTATATTTGGCACATGTTCACATTTTGCAGTAGTTAGCATTCCATATGTGACGGGTTGCAAGCTATATATAATATTACTAGTACTAATATACTAGTATATAATATTTAATTCAAATTTTATAATAGCAGTTAAACTAGTTAGAATTATTTTTGTTATAACTATTGATTGTAACACGGGTGTTTATCACGTTTTTACCTTTAATTTATTTTCCCGACGTTGAGTCTGCCCGCGACCATGGCTATTGTAACATAGCCGAAACGTCGGGAAAATAAATTAAAGGTAAAAACGTGATAAACACCCGTGTTACAATCAATAGTTATGTCTACTAATCACGATAGTTTGAAAAATATTATTTTTGTTAATTTAGATTAGTTAGTTCTATCGTAGAAGTAATAAGTAGTTGGATTGGCCCAACTTGTTTAAACAATTTGGCACATCAAATGCCTCGAACCAACAGAAATGTTAAGAAAAAACTGCTCT
Source organism: Hydriomena furcata (assembly GCA_912999785.1). Lineage (NCBI taxonomy): Eukaryota > Metazoa > Arthropoda > Insecta > Lepidoptera > Geometridae > Hydriomena > Hydriomena furcata. Next base: position 233,826 of record OU538835.1, read on the forward strand.
AATTAAAATACAATAAGTGAGTTGTAATCTTTTACAATAACTTTCCTTTAAAAGACTTTAACGCGCTCAAACGTAAAAGCTTCTCTTATTATTGAATACAGTTTCGAAATATAAATGAAACAATGACTGTAATCCCCAAACGGTTGGCATCCGTGAGTTGAAATCTTTTACAATAACTTTCCTTTAAAAGACTTTAACGCGCTCAAACGTAAAAGCTTCTCTCATTATTGAATACAGTTTCGAAAAATAAATGAAACAATGACTGTAATCCCCAAACGGTTGGCATCCACTCAGATCTCCAGACGCTCAGACCCTTGAAGATGACTAATGGGAGTAGTGAGAGGCATGTCCAAGATTACATTTGGCATATGCCCATATTTTCGGTTTCACGGTTTCGAGTGACATACTAATAGATTTATGTCGTTTAACTTCATATATATAGTATAGACATAATTTACCCAGAGTTTTTTTTGAGTAGTAGGAAATAGATAAGCATAACTTGGAGTGGATGTAAATGTAACTTGTATAATTCCCAATACAGGTGCCTACACAACCCACAACTTGGTGTGTCGCATGGCGCTCACTTCTTACGACCAGATCCCGGCTGAGCTTGCCAAGCATGCCTTCGTCGAGTTCACCATGCCCGCCACTCAGGTACGAAATGACGACTTGCCAAGAAAAATAACCAATAAGTATACCTATACCTCACTTGAATAAACTACCTATAGATTTTTGCATGGGTCTTCATCTCGTTATTATCTTTAATTTATTTTCCCGAAGTTTCGACTATGTTACAATATAGCCATGGTTGCGGGCAGACTAAATAATCTATTGTCACGTCCTGTAATCACCATAGTTTTAAAAATAATTCTACTTTGTAATTAACAAAATAAATGATTTTTTGGTTTTATGCTTGTTTTGTGTACCTACCTATTTATGTTGTGTGTGTGTGTCAAATAAATGTATTTCATTTTAAGTTTTATGAAAGAGATGTGTTTGTGTGCAGGCGAGTCACGTGACGGTGCGTTCAGTCTCACTGCAAAATCACGACGCCGATCCACCGGAAAAGTACGTGCGGTACCTTGCACGGCACGAGTACATGTGAGTCCCACCCACCTGCCTGATATCAGCTGGAAGTCATGTCCTTCAGACTGGTTTCTTTTGGACCATTTTCCTTCCTGAAAGATTATTTCTGGAGCTGTATTTGTGAGTTTGACCCAACTAATTTGATGTTAAACTACCATTTCTATAAGGCATGTTCGTAGCACTCCAGCACATTGAGAAGCAACTCAATTCTTGGCCACTTGGCATACTCCCAATAAATGTACGAATGTAAATAATATCAAATTGGCGAAACGCCTAATTTGTATATTTCCACAGAGTGGGCATCGAGCGCACATCAGGTCAATCGGCGCCTGCTTACGCGGTGGCAGCCAAAGTGGAGGAGGCTCCCCCACCACCCCCCACGCCTGCTCCCGTGCCAATCCAGCCACCTTCATCTGACTCCGACTCGGATTAGACCTATTACTCGGCATGAAGACAGTCTTATATTTTTGTCCTTGACTGTTAATTCTCCGTGACTTGTACTCGAAGAGACATTTAATTGCGGGAAAATTTCCCTTAGAGTAAAAACGATCTACTTCTCACTTAACTCTACTTACTGCCATCTGACATCGTCTCAGGCACAGGCTAAGGCTAGGGGTCCTACTTAATATTATTATGCATTGTTATGACGGAGATGTTTTGGCATGATTTAAAACTGTAAAAAAATTAGGTAGAGGACAAATAATAAAAGTTACTCGAAACGTAACACCTAGGTACTCGTTTTTGGTATAGTGTCTGTAAGTAAGAGTAGACACGACGAAAAGAAGTAAAAAATATTGTAAAAAGAATTTGAAGGATCGATAACGGCTATCCGTTTATGTAGAGGATATTACTGTTGTGTTGAAAATTCACAAAAAAATTGTTAATAGGGTTAAAATGGGAAAACGAGAATGGACCACCTGTGACGTAGTTTTCGGTTTAATTCTTAAAGCTTAAATGAATGTCTAGTTAATGGTTTTAAATAATTTGCCAGAATCCCAAAGGTTTACGTATTTATGATTACATATCTATTGATTAGCGTTTAGCGTTTTATACAGGTTTATTTGTGATAATTATTGTTTAATAAGAGGCGTAGAATTAGATGACGAGTGTCCAGCTTACCTACATATCGCAGCTGGTGAGGTGATGAGCGCTGCATGAAGGCAGAGCAAGGCGATAGAACCATCCACTTTGCATTTGCACACGATATTCTACTATTACTAGGTCGGACAGAATTGCAGAACTGAAGTTAAAGAACTGAAAGATTTCGATAGCCTTCAGAAGAAGCATTCGCCAGGATATCGTGTAAGGTACTGACGGGACTATGGTCGTAGTAGCGACTGATAATTGTGAATACTACCTAATCGAATGTTTATGAATTGGACGTGTTCCCACCGCGTATTACCAAACAATAATATATTATTGAAAATATACATGTACAGTACAGACGTAAGATTATAAATTTAGTGTGATTTAGAAGATTCTGTGAAAGATTTGAAAGTGCTGATAATAATATCAGAGATTAGCGCCAATATTCTGAATCCACTTTCTGTTGTAGAGTAAGGAGATGTTGTTATTGAATTTATTTTGTATGCGTATACCTCCTTCCCTCTATGCTCACAAGCGTCGTAACTATCTTCTAGAACATTGTATACCTGTTAATCTCCTTATTGTGATAAAAATCATTCCCAGTTATTGTTGAAATGTATATTTAGATATTAAGCAATAATGTAATTTTATTTATTATATAACTAAACAGTAGCGATTGGTGTTCCTATGAATAGATAGGTAGGTATGTATTGTACATTCAAGTATTATAAAAGCACAAAAATGTTTACATACATAGGTACCACTATTACTTAGGCTTTAGAGTTGCAATGTCCATTGCTTATTGTGTATTTACTGGCCTTTTAAATTGTAGGAAAATGCAACAATAAATTACTAATAGTTAGTCACTTCGTAGTAGATTCATAAGAAGTATCTATTCATTGATTATTTAGTGCAGTTGTTGACATGTTTTCTTTTAAATATTATACAAAATAGCAGTTTTGATTTGCCTCTAGAGGCAGTAACTAATAAATAGTAAAGTAACCCATAATAGTTTGGTTCTAGAAAACTCTATAAAATATTATAATATCGATATCAGCTATCGTGTGTTGTTGTAATTTCTAAAAAAAAAGCAGACGTTTTGCTTCTAATATAATGTTACGTCTGAGAAAATCATATTATGGAAAACAAGATAATATATGTAACTTATACCTATTATACATATAGGTAATATTATATTGATGATACTAGGTATTATTCATTGTATCAAAAAAAATATAACTCTTGTCTGTCGTGTTTATCACATAAAAAATGTACTTAACTAATACAGACGCTGTTTTAAATGTATTGTATGAGTACCTAGTAGGTACCTAGGTACTTACACTGTGGACCCTGTTTTGTTGTCAAATAAATAAATTATGATTGTGCGTTTTATTTTAATTGCAAGCACCAACGACATTCCTATAGGTAGTTATAGTTACCTACTTAATTACATTCCAAATTTAAATAGGTAGGTACTTAGCTGATTTTACCTGTAGATGAACCCTAAGTTAACTAACACTCCTAGGTATAATAGTCCTAATAGTATGCACTTAACTAATATTTTATTTAAAATTTGTGTAAAAATTTAAAAACAATGGATATTAATAGTTTAAAAATTATATGAGAAAGCTACTACGGCCTTACACTAGGTTTTTTGATGAATGGAAAACCCAAATTCGTTACGTTACCAAGTACCTACCTACTACCTACCTATTTCGCGGACGATGGTGGTGATTCTGTTGTGTCCATGCTAAACTTTAGGATTCCTAAAAACAATTGCTTTTATTCCTTTTACTTTAAAGTCTAAATTCGCATGACCTCAGTATGACAGTTCTAAAGCTTAGACTAGTTTTATGTAAGTTAGTAAGTTATTTAACGGTTTTTTACGTAATTTTACGTTTCAGTCAGCATATAAAAAAGTGTTTTTTTACATCTGAAATACTTATACCTACGAAAAAAAAACTTCCTGAAAGGAACATCTATTTTCGCGTAACCTGAATTTAGACATAACGTAAAAGGAATAAGAGAGATCATGATTTAGGAACATTGAGCTTAATGTACTTTACTTATCCTGCTACTTTACTTAGGTAGGTACTTTACTTATCCTGCATGACTTTAAGAACTCATTTAGAAACTGCACTTATTTTATACAACATAGGTTTATAATTTTTATATACTTACTTATGTAATTTGATATAAGTACATAAATATATCTATATACTTATATATTTTTATATATCTATATTCTTATATTATTATAATATTTTCTGTGGTATTTATTTTAAATATAATATACTTAATTTAAGTTTTTTTTTTTTTTTATTTGCCAACTACATGTTTCCACTACCAATTAGGTTGGCTGGTAGAAAATGCCTCGGCATTAAGTCCGCCATTTTGTATTTATTTTATAAGTGCAATTAAAGTATAAATAAATAAATAAATGTAGGTACTACGTAGTACATTAAGCTCAATGTTTAGGAATCGAAAATTTTAGAGTGAACAGGACACAACATCATCGCCACCGATATATCTACCAACAGTAATTTTATGTGTGAATTTTTATTTATGTAGCATGTAGCTGCTTGGTTTCTGATTACTTAAGTAGATATAATATTATTGTAATCGCCTACGTATGACCTAATTATTACGAAAATGGGACGCCTAATAAATAACGACGCGTGGGGAGCGAATGACAACACGCAAACCAATGTTTCCAACGACAATCGACGCGATAAGTGTTGCATAGGTAACCAAAGGGCACATAACATGTGTTCAAGAATCGATCGGAAAAGCACAGCCAGTGCCAGGAACCGGTGGTAATCGCATTCGAAAGGGCTCGAGCTTCACCCTCGCACTAAGGTAAACTTATCTAAAAATAATCGGTCGAAGGTTTAGTGAACCGAGCGTCGAACGACACTCATTATGGAAACGATGCCGATGGTACGAACTGGGGCGCGATCCGTGTTGACGCGCATGCGCGTTGCAGCGGAGCGCGCATGTGCGGCTCGATGGCGTGCGGGCTCGGCGCGCAGGGCTCCCAAGGGAAAGTCGCCTGTCGCAGCGCAGCCCCAAACTAACCTTATTCCGCTAAAACTGTGCACTCCTGTGCAGTTCACACAGGGTGCTTCGATGCCGCCACCCTGCCCATTAAACTCGCTCACTCGACAGCGCTCGTGAACTTTGCGATGAGGCGCCCACTGAACTTGTGAATTGTGGTTTGTCTTTAGCGAGCGCCGAGACACTGCTAACGAGGGTAAGGTGTACCTACTTCAAGTGTGACAAGATAATACCAGTGGATAAAGTGACATAACTTGTGTATTTAACTCGTACCACTCTTTGACACGTAAAAACGCTAAAAACCAGTAAGTAGGTATATAAAAATTACCTACATAGATAAGGCAGGGTATTCCCGATATGCAAAATTAATAATTAACATCAAATTGCTTTTCCACGAAACAATACAATCGTTCTGTATTTCTGTGCATTGTCCTTCTTATTGTAATTTTTGGATAAGAATAAACGTTAATTGAAACGCTGCCTAGCTTGTTGAATAATATTAGGTCATTGGGTACAAAGCACATTATGTTGTCATTTTTCATAAATTAGATGATTAGGTATATATTGAGATGGTGATGAAGATCACCGACCGTATGACATGACATACCTAAGTAACTGTTTTCTGCAAGCAATTTACCTACAAAGTTTATTATAAATAATGTAGGTTACTATAACGTGGTACCTAGGTATTACCAACCTCTCAATAACGTACCTACCTGTCGTAAACTTTATTGAATACCTAACTTTTAATAATCAAAATTAAATAAATACATATAGCTAGGTAGGTATTTACCGACTCCTCGATTTCCTCGGAGTCATCGCGAATGAGCAGAGAACTCTTTCTATCAGATGAATAACGTATTTTTGTATGTTTGTTTGTAATAAAAAACCGGCTAAAGTACGAGTCGGACTCGCGCACGAAGGGTCGTAGGGTTCCGTACCATTATCTATAAAAATAGCCAAAAAATCACGTTTGTTTTATGAGATTCTGTTTTTAGTATTTTGTTGTTATAGCGGCAACAGAAATACATCATCTATGGAATTTTAACTGTCTAGCTATCACGGTTCATGAAATACAGCCATGTGACAGACAGACAGACGGACAGAATCTAAAGCGAGAAATTCACTAGAGACGGTCATGCCCGCGGGCAAGTCTGCAGAAATGCCCGCCGGACTTCGTAACTATAGGTAGCTTTGTGCAACGTTTGGTAGTGTAGGAACGTCGCAGGCTGCGACGTTTTTGGATCCCATTTTTATCCTTTGGGTACGGAACCCTAAGAACGAATACACCAATTAAAAAAAATCCGTCAGTTATCAAATCTATATTATGAGCGAGTAACATTCTTAACCTACATTTTATTTAAAAAAAAAAAGTAACAAGAATATGCGATAATCTTGATCAGCGACTAGTACCTACTAGACTCAAAAAATGAGGAGAGGTTGGTAAAGTAATAAAGGGTTAATGTTTTCATTTGCACATTGTAGAATTAGTTTTACTTTATACGAGTACCTACCTATGTCGCACAAGTACAGAATTTTAGCGAAAAAAATAATAATTTATAGTTTCGGTTTTGTTTAATTACTGATTAAGAGTAGAAATTTATATGGGACTTACCTCCTCAGTCAGAGTAATTATTTTCCTTACATACAAAATATAAAAAAAAGTGGCTATCCATCCTACGAGAGTGGCTATGGCTACCAGTATCAGCAGTTGAATCTTGATCGCACCGTTGCGTTGTAGACTTGCAGTATGGTTGAAGTAGTTTTGTTTCAGCTGCTGGGTGCTATGCACCAATAGCGGATGGAATCGGAGGCGGTCGAGGGCGGGGCGGGGGCGGTAGTGGCGGTGGGGGGGACGAAGCAGCCGCGTCGAGGACCAGCGCCAATCGCCTCTTTCGACCACGACGGCTCTGACGAGGTGAGGCCGGACGTATGTATCTCTGTCTTGTCTTCCTTCGCTTTGCGACAGACCCTCTAGGTGAAGCACTGTGGGAATCGACCGGAATACGAGCACGAAGCACCTAAAGCCAGCTATCAACTCTGTTACAAGTACAACCGTTGACGTGGTCGATAATTCGATATCCTACAGCGGAATCAGCGTGTCTATGTCTATTAAGTTTCTAACTAGAGGGTCTTTCGATCGCTTTCCTGCCGTCGTCGGGTGCTCAATCGACAAAGCGTTTAATGCACGGTTACCGTTCCTCCGCAGTCAAGTCCGGAGACCAAGCAGTCGTTCCGGCTGCCGGAGATCCGCGAACATCCAGCGGCGAGCGCGATCAGCGCCGGAGAGTGGCTGGCGGCGCCTGGAGAGGGACGCGCGAGATCTCACTCGACTCCCGCGGTGGGAGCCTTGCCTGCGCCAGCGCCTCGCATCGACATCTCGCGCGCCTCCTCCTCCAGTCACCACGATTCGCGCGACAGCTCACCCGAGCTAGCGCTGTTCGCGGGCGAGGTTGGCGACGGCCGCAGCCAGCGTCTCGAGCTGGGCTTCCGGGAGGACGGCGCGCTCGACCTGCGTTCCTCCACCGAGGAGCTCTCCTTCCTGGAGCCTGCGCCGGGAGAGACGCGCTCCGCCCCGGCGCCGCCCGCCCCGCCCACCGTGCAGCCCCCGCCTCCGGTCCCGCCCGCCCAGCTCGCAGACCGACGGCACTCGCGCAAGGACAGCCAGAGCTCGGAGGCCGCCCTGCTGGGCGTGTCCGGGCGCACGTCGCGGCTGTCGAGCGTGGGCTCCGCGTGTTCCGCGCAGTCGGCGATATCGCGCGTGTCGCGTCTGTCCGTGGTGTCCGGGGTGTCGCGCTCCCCGAGCCCGCATCGGATGCTGCTCGAGACCTCCTTTTGCGGCCCGAAGCCGATCGAGACCGACCCGGAGGCTTGCGCAGCCGCAGTCGCCGAACATATCCTCGAAATCGCCAAAATGAGTGGAGAGGGGGTCGCTTCCCCTCCCCCCACTCCCCCGATCCCCGCGCCCTCTCTCTCCTCCGCGGTCGATTCCCGCGATCACCGCGAAGTAAGAACAGAAGTCACCGTGGAGGCGACGAGGCCTACTTCCTCCGCCCAAGTGACTCCCGCGTCGGCTGTGCCGAGGGCGACGCGACAGCCGGCGCTCGCTCTCTCTCCGGTGATGGCGCCGGCTCCGAAGGCTCCCGACCCGGGGAAGCCCGAGAAGGAGAGCAAGAACAAAGCTCGAACCGAGGAGCGCAAGGCGAGACCTCGCGTGAGACGCGAGCCGTCCGAGCCCGAGGTGTACAAGAGCAGGAACAAGTCGAAGGACATAATCCGCATCAAGCTGCGGCCGGACGACGAGGAGGAGGACGAGGAGGGCGAGGGCGAGATGGCGCGGAAGCCTGCCTCTCTGGCGTTGAACGCCTCCTCCGCGCCAACAAACGCGCAACCTCCGAGTCCTGCTCCTTCGCGACGTCGTTCGCCCTCTCCTCTCGGCCCTCCCTCTGTGTCGCGCAAGTCCTCCTTCTGTTCGCTGTTCAAATCTCGCGAGACGATCGGGTCCCCCGACTCCCCTCAGGCGCAGGAGGCTCTTCGCCGCAAACGCAGCTTGACCGAAGGCCGCGCGCGCAGCAAGAGCCGAGATCGCTCAGCTACGCCTACATCCAGCAAGATCCGCGGCTCCGTGCTATCTCTGTTCCGAACTCCGCGCAAAAGCATCGCTTCCTCTCCTGGCTCTCGCGCCACCTCTCCCGCCCCCGCGACCTCCGCCCTCTATCCTTCCGGTCCGGCCGACCCTCACCGCGCTCAACAAGATAAGCTCAAGTACTACGAGGAGGCGAAGAATGGCGTGATCCACATCCCGCTGCGGACTCCGCCCGAGGAGCGCGGTGGGACCGAATCGACGCGACGCAGCTCGGGAACGGAGGCCGGGCCTTCCGGTGCGACCGTTACGACCGTTACGACCCAATCGGATGCACCTCGACCGGCCTCAGCCCCGCAAGCGCGAGACTCGACTCCGGCGTCGTCCATCGCCACTCCGCGCCTTTCATCAGCGGTCCCGACGCGAGCGCCTCCGATCCTTCGCACCGTGTTGCCGGACGGTAGCATCTTAATCCCCCTGCATTCACCCACGGAGCGCGTCACCGAGACCGCGTTTCCGGAGACAACTCGACCGAAGGACCCGACGCCGCCTGAGCGACCGCGGCCCACCGGTCGAAAGGACGAGGTTGAGCCGCCCGCCCCCGGTCGAGTCGAATCGGTCTCGACGTCTTTATCGTCCACCGAAGCTATTCTGCCGAGTCCACCTTGCGAGCCTCGACCTAAAGCTCCGGAGCCGGTGGCGTCTCCCCCCGAGCAGCCTCCGCCGGAAGTGACGAGCAAGAGGCGCAAGGAACGGCTCGTGTTCACGACGCACGTCGGGAGCCGAGAGCAGGTAAACATTTTTGTTGTCCTCTATTTTGTAACCAGTTGTTTTAACTTTTAAAACAGTAACTTCCGCTTCAGGTATTCAGCACCCAGTTCAGCATAACCAAGACACCGAGCGTCACAAGTGAGATTTCCGGTTCGTTTCCGAGCTTCGACAACGGGGAGTTGCGCGACACGCACATCACGGCCGACCCGCCGACGCCGGCGATGACGGAAAAGCTCACAGCGGCGGTCAGCGGATCCTTCGCTGGAAGCGGATCCATCACAGCGGCAAGCGGATCGGGTGCGGTGACGCCGCAGGATCCGCCAAGAGACTCTTCGGAGTCGGAACCTAGTTCAGAAGCGGCGCCACCGCAGGCCGGGAATGACGTCGAAAGACGTGGGCTAGTGGTAAGGTTTCAATTCTTTAGTATGTAATATATATCCATAGTCCAAATTTACCAAAATCAATCGTTTACTACTTTTATGTTGTAGGTAACTACCTACTTGATACTATATACCTACGTATTTCAACCATAGGTGCAGGAGTCGTTTGAGGAGGAGCTCCCCTACATCCCAACTACTCTTCCCCAAGAGCGATCAGTGGCTGTGCCCATGATCCCGGTTCGGGATCGTGGAGGAGTGCTTGTGCGTGGAGTGCAAAGACCTCGCGCCACTCCCCCCGCGACAGTCAGCGTGAGCGCCCGTGCTCCGCCTCCTTCCAAAAGCAAAGCCACGTCGCCTCCGACTCCGGCTTCAGCAGACAAGTTGCGCATTAAGCTGCCGCGCAGACCGAGAGTCTCGTCAGCGTCTTCAGCGCCGAGAACGTCGCGCGAAAGAACGCGCAGCGGTAGCGGGGCAGATAGTGGTGAGTGCTTCCTTTTTACTAACGTACCACTACCACTACCACTACCATCTAGGTATGGTTCTTTATTTAGGCTGGGAATAGAATCGGACGTCTATTCCCAGTCCTATTCTTCTTTGATATAGGATTAATATTTATTACGAGTATATATCTTTGATAAGAATGAGATTTATTTATTGTTAAAAACTGTAAAATGATTGCATGGCTACTTCATTGAAATTCTCAATTGATTCCACAAGTTCCTCAGATAAGTTAATAAAAGAATAGTTCTCTCAGAAGAACATTCATAATCTTGCTAAATCCTTACCATATAGTAAGGTACGCCACGATCTAACATACGCAACTGAATATTGGAATTCCTACCTTCCAGGCGGCGAAAATCGCACCAAACAAGAATGGATCGACTTCGAGGAGGTCCCCGAAAGACGCAAGCAACCCAAGCGCATCCAAACATTACCCGTCGGAGCTGATGACGAAGCCGTGGTGTTCAGTTACGTGGAACCGGAGCACTGTCGCTGCGAATGCCACGCGCAGACGAGAGCCGACGACCAGCTGCCATTGCTGGCAGACGAGATGCAACAGTCCAGGATCAGGTTTGATCAATAACCTTGCTATTGCTACTCCACGTGGCCTGCCTGCTGCCTAGTGGTTCCAAGTTCCTTGCTAACGTTTGATCTTATCGCTTCCAGCTCTTCGTCAGCTGAATGCGGGGAAGAGCAAGGCGCCCACCGCCCGCCCTTCACGACCGACCTGGATCTGAGGCATGACGCACACGCGCACACGGTGAGAGTTACATTCTTTACATCCCTCAACTCCTGAACACTAGAAGCTTCCATAAGCATTACATTACAAGTGGTGTTTTCTTGGTCCCCAGGAAGGCGCTACAGGGCCATGACCCCCGCCGATCGGCGGCGCGGACGGCCCCAGCATCGCGCACTTTTAGATACCTACCTACCTTTTACAAATTATATTCTCTATTGACTCGACGAGATGTTATCTTTTTTGAGATTTAAATTTACCTGGTTCATTAGGTATAAATTATATTTATAGCATCGTTTACCTATATCTTTCCTATTAGCCACCGTTGACCTGCATTTTTGATGTTTATTGACTTATTCGATCGATGATTAGGATATGATATGCGACTCGAGTGAGCTAAACGTCCAGCGAGATGCTGCCAACAGTCGCGCCGCCGCCTTTAGCTCGAATGCCTCTTACTCATACGAACAGCTGCAGCAACGACTGCGGAACTAGCTGAACAGCAAGGACTGATGAAAAGTATCATTCTCTAAATTGTTGATAATTGATTTGTTCCTAATAAGTATCTACTTAGGTGTGTATTTATCAACGAAGCGTAATCGGCGTCTCCGGCTAGCAGCGAGGGTCGAGTCGGCGCGATGGACATGGAGGACAGGCGCTATTATGTTATTTTATAATGTAGGAATAGGAATGTATTTTGAATTTGAAGTCGCTTGTGGATGCACCGTGAACCTCTATCACGAAGTATTTTATAGCTATTCGTTTGTTATTTAATAGTTAAGTTGTTCTGACTTACCCCTATGGGTGTAACGCGAAGAGGGACCCGGTCGCATAATCATGAATTAGTACATACCTGTAAGGTGAACTGTCTTGTGAAAACTAAAACTTTCAAATGGTAGACTAGCCAATAAATTGTAATAACGAATTAAACTTCATTAGATGGTTTACATCCTTCAATCATCAATACAGTTTTACCATCCGAATGGATTATTTGAATATATGTGTATTCTAATATTTCATAAATCGTACCTACACTACATACGAATAATCAAATAGAAGTATCTATTGAATGTAATCTCTTTGAATTTTCAGTGCAATAAAATAGTGAGCAATGTTTTTGTGATACGCGTGTAAGGTGCGTTGAGGTTGGATACAATTTTAAATATTTGTAAATTGTACATTATTGTGGATCTCTCATAGAAGTGTTGTATAGCGGATTATAATAAGTCTTCAAGACTCGAAAGTTGTAGTCAGTCTTTCTTATGGTAGGCAGGAGTCCGAATAATAAAATTATTTTCAAATATAGAGTTTATCGATGGAGCTTACTTGCCACAAGAATGACGATACCATACACTGTCATTTCTCATGAATGCATCGTAGGAAATTGTAATGTAATGCCAAAGTGAATAGGTAGATAGTACTCGTCTGTTGCGGGATGCATTTATGACATATCTCAGTGTTCTCAGCGTGTAGCTGTAGCCGATTTGCGCAACAACAGACAGATGATGCATTTATTATTATCAATATTCATTATATTTAAATATTTTCACTTGTAATCATTGTGTAATGCTACAGTACGATTACTATAGCTTTACAACTTGTATACGCGCCAATTATATTGTACGCCCAGAGTTTCCGATGTCCATTCAATAATAAATGAAAATAACATAAAGGTATCTCAAACCCAGCCTAAATGACCGACAACACTCAAATTTCATTGGACATTGGGAACGTAATTTTCTTGCTCGCCTTCTACCTACGTTTTAATTTAGCGATTCTAACGTAACGTTAGTTGATTTCATAAACGCAATAAGATATAAGAGATATTGTAATAATGTTGAACAAAATTCTATCAGTTAGCAAAAGTCTGATATATAGATAATATATGAATTTTTGCTTTCAAAATGCCTTTTATTCTTACACACTACCTATTATTAGGAATGAAAAGATGCAAATCCATAAATAAAAACATTTTAATTACACTCTTCGTACAAATGAGACTGATAATTGGAACAGAGCAAAATAATAAATGCAAAAATGTATAAACGAGTGTCCTTATTATAGGTGGAGTCAACACTACACACTGACTGACCCCCCGGGGTTGAGAGCTGGTCTGTACATGAGGGTGTCAGCATGCCTTGCCTTGGGGGTTGAGGGGTAGGCAGAGGCTCACTTGAAGATCTTGCCTTGGTTGAAGGGACGACCTGCCTTGTCTTTGCCGGTCCACGAGAAGTATTGCTGAACCAGCTGTTTGGTCTCCTCGCTGGAGGAGTCTAGCTTTTTCCAGTCGTACGATTCGTAGTCGATCTGGAATAAGATTGCTTTGCTTACAACTACACAGAAAACCATGCGCTAAAAAGTTTACGGGCTATATAAGACCTGATACAATAATAAAGTTTTAGTATTATCTAATATGACTTGATAGACTTCGTCGGAAAGCAACGCGATTTTCCTTAAAAACGAAATAAAAGAAAAACTACACAGAAATAACTTTCACTACCAAGATGACAAAATGAAACAATTACATCTCACCTCATGAACGTAACATTCAGAATCCTTCCATTCTTCATTCCATCTATTCATTCACTGATTCACTTTGTTTAATTCACACGCATCATAAAGACAATCAATCTTTGTATCGACTAACTCTACTACACTTAGGTGCATCTAGATTTAACTAGAGCAGTTTATGTACAAGCATGTTTGTTTGTATGTTTGCTGAAGTGCTGATCTTAATTGAATGAAATTTGAAAGTATAATGAACCTGCGTGTCAGGAGATTGTGTGAAGGCGAGGTCTTGGCCCTTCCACACCCAAACTCCGGAGATGGTGGAATTGTTGTCTTCTCCGAACAAGCAGACGGATGCAAACGCGTTTTTGCGCATTCTGTCCAAGCGCTGGAACATGCCTGAAATTATGCAAACCTTTAATTATATTCAAAATGTTTATCACTACATCTATACTAATACTATATATATATATATATATATATATGCGAAAGTAACTCGTGTCTGTCTGTGACGCTATCACGGCTAAGCCGTGTTGGACCGATTGTGATGAAATTTAATATAGCGGTAAGTCTTGGGACAGATATTATGCTACTTTTTTTCTCAAAATGTTTTTATTTTTTTCAGAAATTTCAATGTTTTACAATAAAGTCGTCAAAAATGTATTTTCTGATTATTTCCATAATAAGCAAATACAAGCTTACATAAACAAATCTACGAATTATGAGTATTCCACAAAATAGTATTTAGCAATACGATCTTTATCGCCGCTTTGGTGTGTTGGTTTTTATTTTAGAATAAAATTCGTCTCACCAGTGATGAGGTTGCAGCTCATGAAAACTTTGGCCAGCTCTTCGGGGAACTTGTATTCTCCATACCAAATGGAATAGTTCTCAGGGTCAAACTTCTCCCAGAAGTACGGGATGGAGACGGCTTCATCCTCGTTAGAGTAGCACCGCTTGAAATCGTCCATGACGAATTTTCTGGAAAAGGTATAACAATATTAAAAACAGATGATAGTACAAGCTGTCTGGCAATACAGACCCTGGGCTAACTATATCTCAGTATCGGAGCAACTCTTAATCTGGATGGATAAGATCCAAGGTATTGAAAGTTACCTTAAAAAGAAAAATGTGAACATTTCGCACAGCGCTGCGCTAGCTATCCCCAAACTAAGCAAAGCTAGTGCTATGGGAACCAGATAACTGATGGACTTTTTTAAATACATACATAATACATAACATCCAAACACACAACAAACATCTTTCATCACATAATTGTTGTCGTGGGTGGGAATCAAAAGCACTGAATTAGCTGTGAGACCAGTAAACTTTTAACTTTCACTCCATTTCAAGGTGAGTTACTACAATATAGTGGGCAACAGAGTTCCATTTCGAGTGCCGCCATAGATTCCTTAAAGCCTAAGAGCTGGTGTTAACAATAACAAGTTAATATAAAAATGTATCTCTTACTCTGTGGGAAGGTTTTCGGCTTCCTCGGCAGGAGCTGACTCCTCCTTGGCTTGTTCCTTCTTGGGTTGTTCCTTTTTCACGACCTTTTCCTTCTTGCCATCAGCCTGAGACAAATATGATTAGCCTAAAAAAACTTTTAACTGAGAACTAGAGAAATATACACAAATTAAGTCATCGAGTTCTCAACAAAAGTTAAATATAATAAAAACCATTACCGCCGTAAGAGTGAGTTTCCACTTAGGCGGATTTGTGCGGAGCGAACCAAACGTAGTGCTCGATATTTTTAAACTGGAATATTTGATTATGGTCATTCGCCGACTGTGCACAGATTTACATTACACAGCTCCGCTTAGATGGAAACTCACCCTTATGGTGTAGCCTGATACAGCTGTGGTCAAGTCATGTAACTAATGGTAACATAACAATAATTAATCAGGGCTTTTAGGAGAAACTTATATTTCATTCTTTCAATAGGCAATTTTACAGTATGAAAAATAAAGTGTTGTTGATAGTAATCTATGTAAATTATGCCTTCATAAAGCGTTATGGAGTAAAATAACTTGAAAATAAACAATGATTTATTATTAAAAAACCCATAATTAAAATTTTCTATATTTAAACGCCAGTAGTGATGAGCGTTGATTTAACGAACAGCTTTTTTTAACCGCTTTATTACGCTTAACTAGTTAACCGTTTCTCTTTCACACAAAATCCAGTTAAATCTATCAACTGGTTTAGCCTGGTTAATCCAAGTACATATTCAGTCACCAGCCAGTCCTAAGCCTGGAAAAGTATGAAGGTAAGTTTAATTTATTCGATGTCATAAACTTATTACATTTAACTTGTCACTCAAACAACTGATAAAAAAACGACTTTTAGTTAGCGTAGTATCAGTGTATCAACATCAACCTATCCGTAACGTACAACACAACGTACACTGTGTAGAACGGTTAAGGTTTCAGCGACGCAAACCAGTTGATAACGTTAACTGGTTTATCAACCGGTTAACCGATTCTAAAAACCGGTTTCATTTCGTTAACTAAAAATCTGTCAACGACCCATCACTAAACGCCAGTCATGTGACACAAAACGGTCAGGATTGGTCGAATCGACGATGACGTAACATGCTTGTCAATATGTCATCGCCTGCCTTGAAAAACTTGACGTTAGTTTATTTGTTGACAAGCATGTAACGTCACAGAAACTAGTGCGACGCCATTTGCATAAAGAAGCGTTTTTGCGGGTTATTTAAATTGTCAATATTTAATTTACATTTTTAGGGCCAATACTTAACTGAATTGAAAATAATATTTTTTTATGGGTTCCACAGTCACTACTGAATAATCTAGAATGGTTTTCAAAATCTTGTCAAATAGCCCATTATACTATTTTTGTAGATTTTTTGACTCACAAGAAAATTTTAATTTGAAACTACCCTTACATTAAAATATAACGAGGGGTGCGTAATGTATTTTAAGGTCAATGTTTTGAATGAAATGTTTACAATTATTTGGTACTTTAGTACTAACCTTCTTCTGCAGAGGCTGCATGTAAAATAAAACACACAGTTATATGCGCTAATAAATGATTGGCAAACAAATAAATATCAATGTGAGATGTTAATATTCAATAATTCATTGTATACTTTACTTAAATGGTTTTTGAGTGGTGTTGTGCAAGCTTATAAAAATATAGCGTATTTAAACTCTATAGATAAACATATTAATATTTCAAAATACTGTAGCTACAAGCTACACTCTTTCTATGAGTAATTTCTTTCTTGAGTACTCCAGGCAAGATAAATATATTATACAAATATTACCTTTTTGGGAGCAAGTTCTTGGAACTTCTTCGCGTCGTAAACAGGCGCCTTAGAGGCGAGTTGAATGGCTCCCACCACCGTAGCCACCTTCGGCTGATTGGCCACGGTTAAGAACCAGCGCTGCAAGTTCACTAGGGAGCTGCGAAGGCTTGGCTCGAGGACATGCTGGAAGTTATAATACGGTGCTCAGATCCTTTATTTTATTTATTTGGGAAGACATTACAATATTTGTATCAAATCTAATATTAATTAAAAGTAAGACCCACTACATCATCCTCAGATCGAACCACAAGTCCATCGCCGTATAGAAGAACGTTGTTTTGCACGTGTTAAAGCGCGTATAATTTTTTCAACCAGAAAAATCCATTTTTGCACCTTCAAAGTCGAGGTAACACAGATTCGGTCATATCTGGAATATAGAATGTTAGAGCCTCACATACCTGGAATGCGTGGATGAGTGTGGAGAAGACAACGATGTCAGCAAGTGTGATCCTCTCGGTGACAAGGAAGGTGCGAGTCAGAAGGTGTGCGTCCAACACTTGCAGAGCAGACAGCAGATCCAGCTTTGCACGCTCTACATTCTGGAAATGGAAATTAATATATACAATCTTTTTACGCCTATACTTGTATAGTAATGATACAAATCAATTTCGTAACATTTTTCTTTTTTCACTAATTAAAAGATAACCTGGCGAACTTGGTATCACTTTAGAATGAACATATCTTGTGTTAGGTCCCAGTTATAAAAAGTATCCTATGTCCGTCTCCTGGTTCTAAGCAACCTCCCTCCCAATGGTATTTTAGTGAAAATAATAGACCCCCAGGGTTCGCATTTTGCTGAGTAGGTTAGTTAGGGTAAAGTAGGGTATTGGGTCTACCCAAATATACAGAAAATAAGTTACATACCACTTTGTTGAACTGCATGATGCCAAGATAGGGGAACACCCAGGCACAGGAAGCTGGTAGAAGCTCGCTGTCAGCCCAGGAGGCCCATTGCCAAACACGCGCCTGTGTTGCTGCATCGCCCCCACGGAGACCCGCATCGGCAACTAGAAACCACCATAAACACAATTCACATTTTGTTGTCTTATTTAGTGTTCTTTTTTAATAAATGAAAAAACGGTAAAAATAAAGCTGTATTGGCCAAGTGGGGGGTCTCAACTTTTAATCCCGGCCTTGCATCAATGGACTTTTCTGTTTGAAAAATGTATATGGACATTAACACATGTTTGAACTTGCCTCTGATTAACCCCTTTAGCCATCTTCAAGGATATGAGAGGATGTTTTTTTTTGTGTTAAATATTATGCTAGATATATTAATGCCTTATATTTTAAAAGTGTGTTGGCCAATTTGTCTATTTTAAAAATTAAATGCATATTAATAACAATAGCTCCTAATGGTGAAAGAAAACAATGTAAGGAAACCAGTTAATATTCTTATGGAGTAATGGGGTTGCAACTTGTCACATTATGGTGTGTATATTTGCCTCATGTAAGCATGTGCCAAATGAAATGTATGTTTGTTTCTGTGTCTAGGTGTTAATATGTATATTATGTATTTTTATTAAACAAAAAAAAAAGAAGTATGTATATAAGTATTCTATTAGTTATCTGGTTCCCATAGTACAAGCTTTAGCTTAGTTTGGGGCTAGATGGCGCTGTGTGTTTTATTTTGGACTTGCCACTGACTTAGACAACTACAAGGATCTGAGCCTTGGGTTTCAGAGGATGTCTTCCATACTGGGGTATTGCAGTTGTGATTCTATGACATTTAATTTTACAATGGCTAGAGCGGTCATTCAAATGCCTAAATAATATCTTTGTTTTTACTAGGAATTCTTCATGCATTTTGTAATACTTATATTCAAATGTTGTTATTGGATTCATGATTAGAATTTATTTAAAAGGAAGCAGAAATATTTTGATAAGAAACAGATAAGACTTGATGTAAGCAAAATCATCTGCTCAATCAGCTGTTCTATGCACAACATTGTTTACACACTAACTGATGAAACAGTGACATATTTCAAGTAATTCTAGGTAATTTTCATAGATTATCTAATAATCTATGAAAATTACCTAGAATTACTATAACTGTAAAAAAAACTTTTAAGGGGTTATTGGCACCCAAAACCTGTTATGGAGGTTAGGATATCAATTAGTTTCGAACTTTATGCCATGAACACTTACCGTAGTATGCGATGGCATTGCTCTCGGACAGGAGAACCTTTCCGTCGGCACTTTCAAACGCTGGCACCTACAATAAACAGTCTTTAGTAAACGTCACCTTGGTGAACACAATATGCCGATATATCACTAGTTTATTACACAGAAACATTCTTCGTACGACACTCACTTTGCCCGCCGGGAACTTCTTGAGGAATCCCTCAGACTTGTTGGTTTCACCGAACACGAAATTGGGGGCTACTTTCACATCGGCCCCGGAATACTGTGCGGCGATCAGCGCTTTGTAAGCACGGAAGTTTTCCGGATAAGTATACAGTACCTACGGAAATAAACACACGAAACATTATTAAGACAATAAAGCAAGATAATTTCTTGTTATCACACTTTTTAGCGACGCGATCGTTTAGATTTTTCACGGTAAAAAATCAACCTACCCCGGCCGCCATGGTTGAATATCGGAAAGAGAAAGAGAGGAGAAGGATAGGAGGGGGACGGGGGAATGTTGACATTGACATTCATTTATAATATGACAGAATAGGTCAACGAACGCAATGATGGTTGCGTTTCGTTTCAAGCAGAAATAAGCAGCATGGTTTTTAAGACGATATCTGTACGATTAAAGAATTTTGTTTTTTTTTTAATTTTCTTCGATTTTCCGTGGGCAGAGATGGGCACTTACCCGGTAAAAATAATTTTTACCCATTCATTCCTATTTATACCCATTTATACCGGGTAAAAATGATTACATCTTTTTTTTTTACTTTTTTGACACTTATCTAATTATGGATCACGATTTTCATATTTTCATTAGTTTAGATCTTTCGAAGATGTCTAGTGGGGGTAGTCAGAGGCACGTCCAAACATTATATTTGGTACATGCCCACATTTTGCAGTAGTTAGCATTCCAAACGTGACAGGTTGCAAGCCCATCGCCGCTTATAAGAATACTAACTGGTTAATACTAATTAATTATGGTGTTTTCTTGTTATTTTTTAATTTGGATTATAATTATTCAGACTTTAGTAAAGAAATAAGAGCGGTCGTTTTTAGGAATTTCAAGTTTAGCGTGGAGACAACAGAATCTCCACCAATGTAATAAAATTAAACTTAATACAAATTCCATAAAATATTACCGAAATTCTATCTATTTTGATTATTCATATTATGCATGGTTGTGTAGATTGTTTGTCCTGCCTCTTTGACGTGTAATCTATAAAAACCGGCCAAGTGCGAGTCGGACTCACGCACGAAGGGTTCCGTACTATTATCAAAACGGCAAAAAATCACGTTTGTTGTACGGAAGTCCCACTTAAATATTTATTTTATGCTGTTTTTAGAGAAATACATCATCTGTGAAAATTTCAACAGTCTAGCTATCACGGTTCATGAGATACAGCCCTGTGACAGACAGACGGACAGACAGACGGAGAGAGAGACGGACAGACAGACGGACAGACAGACAGACGGACAGACAGACAGACGGACAGACAGACAGACAGACGGACAGACAGACGGATAGACAGTCGGACAGACAGACGGACAGGCAGACGGACAGACAGACCTGCAGACAGACAGACGGACAGACAGACGGACAGACAGACAGACAGACAGACGGACGGACAGATGGGCGATGGGCTTGCAACCTGTCACGTTTGGAATGCTAACTACTGCAAAATGTGGGCATGTACTATAAATATAATGTTTGGACGTGCCTCTGACTACCCCCACTAGACATTTTCGAAAGATCTAAACTACATAATGAAAATATTAAAATCGTGATCCATAATTAGTTAAGTGTCAAAAAAGTAAAAAAAAAGATGCAATCATTTTTACCCGATATAAATTGGGTATAAATAGGAATGAATGGGTAAGAATAACGTCATTCTTACCCATTCATTCCTATTTATACCCAATCATTCTTACCCATTCATTCCTATTTATACCTAATTTATATCGGGTAAGAATGACGTCATTCTTACCCAATCATTCTTACCCATTCATTCCTATTTATACCCAATTTATATCGGAATATTATTTATATCGGTACTTTGAGGTTTAATCTATAATAAGTAATCTAAAAATAACTTAAACAAGTAGTATTTCATATAAGCACTTAGTGTTTAGGTAACATATTTAAATATATTGTTTTGTGTCGAGCGTAGGTACGAGTAGGTACTTTGGAAAAAAGTAGACTAGCCCGTCAATCCCGAATGCCGGCGTGTTTTGTTATTTAGGAGGTGTTTTGTTTTTTTACTTATGTGTTGAGTAATGTAATAAAATTATGAGTATAATATAATATATATATATAGGGAAGTCTGGCAACGCTGGTACCTACAGACAGACAGTTACCTACGTTAGTATTTATAATATTAGTATAGATTCTAATGAGAGTCCCATAGTCCCATGTTATTATTTTATATATTATTATACACCTACCTACCTAAGTACTTATAAGTAGGTAGGTAGGTACATCGCGTATTATTAGTTATAACTAACTAACTATATGTATCACGTATGGAATGCTAAATAAGTAGGTAGGTACCTACCTACTTGAAAATGAGGGCATATGCCTAATACAATGTTTGGACATGCCTCTGGCTACCCCCTAAGCGCCTGGACATCTGAGAGGATTTCTTCTTAGGGATTGCAGTCATGATCCTAACTATATATTTTATTTCATTTATTTTTAGCTAATACCAAGTACTAAGTAGGTAGGAAGTAGGTAGGTAATAATTATTAAAAAATGAAATTAAATACTTAGGATCACGACTTTAATCCAAGTAGGTGGGTTACTAAGTACGGTAGATCTCAGATCCACAAAAAAAATACTAAAGGAGTCAGTCAGAGGCACGTCCAAACATTACATTTGGCTACAGCATTATAATAATAATGGCTAGTAAGTAGGAAGGGAGGTGTTTTGCTTGTAGGTATTCCTACATCTACCTACATAGATAAAGGTAGGTATAAAATAGTACGCCATCGCTTGACCTGTCGAGATTCGAACCCATAACCATCGGATTGAAAACCGAGGTCAGTACCTACCTAATTTGTCATCGAGCGCCAAGCAATTCCACTTTGATGTTTTGTCGAAATACCGACAATCGATGGATCGGACGGATTCACGAGCTCATTCAAAATCAACGTGTTCACAAGCTCGGTGGTTTGAAATTCAAACCACCGAGCTTGTGAACACGTTGATTTAATCAATTCAAACTTTGAATTGATTGTTGAATTGGTCGTTGAATGGAGAGCGTATCGGTTCAATGCAATTCACGTTCAAATTCAAAAAGCAACCGGTTCACATGCCCGTGCTCGTTGAACGCGCTAGTGAATGGACACGTATGTGACCGCACCTTTGATCGGCCAAATGTACCGTGCTTAACTACTTAAAAGTGTAGGTAGGTCGATGTTTGCCATTGGTTTCGCAGACACCGGCAACAATCAGTGTTTGTTACTTATATTTGGAGATATGGATCTTTGTTCATTTTTTAGGGTTCCGTACCCAAAGGGTAAAATCGGAACCCTATTACTAAGACTTCGCTGTCCGTCTGTCCGTCTGTCTGTCTGTCTGTCACAGGGCTGTATCTCATGAACCATGATAGCTAGACAGTAGAAATTTTCACAGATTATGTATTTCTATTGCTGCTCTAACAACAAATACTAAAATCAGAATAAAATAAATATTTAAGACAACAAACGTGATTTTCGCATTCTAGCGCCATCTAGTTTCATTTGATGTTACTACGTTATTATTAGGTACTTTTCGCGGTCTCATGCGATCGCTCGGGGTTTGAGAGGTAAAACAATGATTCGCAATTCCGCTGGCAGGTGGCGCTATTTTACCACTATCGGTAAAGTAAGTGGTACTTTACATGATCGACTAAAAAGTTTGAAATTGAATTATTGAATTCATGTAGTTAGAAATAGGTACCTAGGTAGATATTATTAATTTCAAATTAATTTCGAGTTCGAATCCTGGCCATGCATCAATGGATATTTCTGTTTGAAAAATGTATATATGCGCGTTACACGTGTTTATAACTGTGAAGGAAAACATCGTGAGGAAACCTGTTAGTATTCTTGAAAGTGTCAAAAAAGTTAAAAAAAAGATGCAATCATTTTTACCCGATATAAATTGGGTATAAATAGGAATGAATGGGTAAGAATGAAGTCATTCTTACCCATTCTCATTCTTACCCATTCTCATTCTTACCCATTCATTCCATTTTATATCGGGTAAAAATGACGTCATTCTTACCCATTCATTCCTATTTATACCCAATTTATATCGGGTAAAAATTATTGCATCTTTTTTTTTACTTTTTTGACACTTAACTAATTATGGATCATGATTTTCATATTTTCATTAGTTTAGATCTTTCGAAAAGGTCTAGTGGGGGTAGTCAGAGGCACATTTATAGGGCCAAACATTATATTTGGTACATGCCCACATTTTGCAGTAGTTAGCATTCCAAACGTGACAGGTTGCAAGCCCATCGCCCATCTGTCCGTCCGTCTGTCTGTCCGTCTGTCTGTCCGTCTGTCTGTCCGTCTGCCTGTCCGTCTGTCTGTCCGACTGTCTGTCCGACTGTCTATCCGTCTGTCTGTCCGTCTGTCTGTCTGTCCGTCTGTCTGTCCGTCTCTCTGTCCGTCTGTCTCTCTGTCCGTCTGTCTGTCTGTCCGTCTGTCTGTCCGTCTCTCTGTCCGTCTGTCTGTCTGTCCGTCTGTCTGTCCGTCTGTCTGTCACAGGGCTGTATCTCATGAACCGTGATAGCTAGACTGTTGAAATTTTCACAGATGATGTATTTCTCTAAAAACAGCATAAAATAAATATTTAAGTGGGACTTCCGTACAACAAACGTGATTTTTTGCCGTTTTGATAATAGTACGGAACCCTTCGTGCGTGAGTACAACTCGCACTTGGCCGGTTTTTTATAGATTACACGTCATAGAGGCAGGACAAACAATCTACACAACCATGCATATTATGAATAATCAAAATAGATAGAATTTCGGTAATATTTTATGGAATTTGTATTAAGTTTGATTTTGTTACATTGTTGGTGGAGATTCTGTTGTCTCCACGCTAAACTTAAAATTCCTAAAAACGACCGCTCTTATTTCTTTACTAAAGTCTGAATAATTATAATCCAAATTAAAAAATAACAAGAAAACACCATAATTAATTAGTATTAACCAGTTAGTATTCTTATAAGCGGCGATGGGCTTGCAACCTGTCACGTTTGGAATGCTAACTACTGCAAAATGTGGGCATGTACCAAATATAATGTTTGGACGTGCCTCTGACTACCCCCACTAGACATCTTCGAAAGATCTAAACTAATGAAAATATGAAAATCGTGATCCATAATTAGATAAGTGTCAAAAAAGTAAAAAAAAAAGATGTAATCATTTTTACCCGGTATAAATGGGTATAAATAGGAATGAATGGGTAAAAATTATTTTTACCGGGTAAGTGCCCATCTCTGCCGTGGGTGATCCTAAACCACCGTCTAATCAGAGATCTTGGTGTCTGAATACACAATAATTATAAAAAATATTTTCTGTCATGTCAAGCATATAAGTCTCTGTCTGCGTAACCAGATCCTGCCTGCTGCCTGTGCCAAAAAGATTTGCATGCGCTGCGCTCTGCGCATGTTTTTTTAATCTGTGCAAATTTTATTTAGAATATTTTTGATCGATGGTGTAAAGGTGCATCAAATTACTTTTGCAATTGATTTTATATCTTACATCTTTGTGAGGACATTATCGTGTCCGTTGTAACGTTAGCTTGATCATTTCAGTGAGTCAAATCAATAAACCAAAATGGTAAGTTGAAACGTCCTAATTTTCATAAAACCAAGTCATGATTTTGTGCTTCTGGTTTTTGGTCTGTAAATGGGAATAGGATCCCATTCAATGGGCCGGTGCTATGTTACAATTGTTTTTATATACAATGTACATTAGGAATTAGTATTTAGCACCAGTAACGCCCAGTAATTTTGTTGGCAGTAGGTATCACACTGTAATTTTATTTTCCAGGGTAATGAGAACTCAATGCCCATGGAACTATGTTCCAACTGTAAGTATTCGACTACCTTTTATTAAAAAAAACATGTACTTTCTATCTCAGTCTTTCCTTCGTCCTTTTAAATTGAGAATACTAATTGCTTCCTTGCCTTACCAGTAAATTCGCTTAACATGAGCAAAAAGCTATTTCAATGTTTAATACAAGTAGGTATCTACTAAAACTCTCATCAAAAGTTGCTTTAACTGTATGATATGATCTAGATCATAATTATTCTCTAATCACAAATGAAATGTGTGTAAATCCTTTGGAGTATGTGTCCTGAGTGTGCATATAAAGCGTACTTAACAAGAGGTTTGTTTTCAGCGCGTGTTAACTGCATTGATTTTAAGGTGGAGAACTGTGAGTGTCGTAGTGCCACTCGGGTCCGATGTTCATCTCCATGTTAGAGTACCGCACGAACACCATCTACGTCCAGAACAATTTTTATAACCAGAAGTGCCTCATTTCTTGAGGCACTTTAACATTCGGTTTATAATTACATTGTCACAATGATTGATCACCATCTGGACCAAATTTTGCTTTATATTTTGCCCTGACACTTCTATTTCCGTTTTGTTTTGCCTCTTCTCTCGGCTTCACTTGGCTTTTGGATTATGATTATGTTTCTGGTGCATAATTCCTCTGCCCTGACATTCCCCACAAAAATTGTTCTGGATATGAGACAACATGTGATCCATATTTGTATAGTTAGTGCATCCCACGGACGTTGGCTGCTACTCTAGAGAGCTAATGTGATGAATGTTCTAGAATGCTATCAGGTGTGAGGAATCTATGCAAGTGGGGAGGTCACTTGTGGTCTACAATATTATACCTGTACTCACACACATTCAGGCCAATTAATACATTATTATTTTACACATAACTCACATGCCCCTCTGGCTGACATAATAAACAAAATTAAAAACACAGTATTATTATAATGTTTGGCATGCCAATGACATAACGCCAAAATATATAAAAGAAAATATTAAATTTATTCAAGTGGTCCATCATTTACAATAAATGATGTAAGACAGAATGTAATTGTCAAATATATTTTTGAACAGAGTGAGCAGCAGTTGGCCAAAGCAGGAAAATTTATATTGTTTACAGCAACTTACAAATGACCTCTCTTGCAGCTTATTAATGTTAGTTTTGTACATTGTACCAGCCTCAGGTTTCATTGTTGGAGTGCCAAAAAAAGGTATGTTTACATGCAACCAGTCACTAGCATAAACATGTTTCTATTCTCGGGACTTTGGATAATAAAGCATTTACCGAGATAAGTATTATCTCCCTTTAATGAGCTGGATAATGACTGAATAGGTATGTGAGCAAGCCTTTCCCCGCCTATAAATAGGTAGGCGAGTGCCGCTTTCCCGATACCCGGGTGATTATTGGCAGCTGAGATGTGTATCTGGTGGAAAGGTCGCTTTGCGCACCAAAACACTACTCTATCGCTTTGTATGTTATAATATAAATATAGAACACAGCCAGCTACGAAGGTCAATTAAAATCTGCCATTTGTTTAATTAATATCATGATAACAGCAAACATGGTTTTTGGAGCTTAAAATATGCAGCGATGCTAAGCCGTAACTGTTTGTAATGAACTACTGGTGCCTAATGCAAACAGTTGTTCGCTCGATAAGCTACCACGTTGTTGAAAACACGCTTCCTGGCTGACTGTAGATACCTACTATAGGTATTTTATGTAAATGTTAGAGATAATGATGCCATAATACATGTGTGCGAAGTATATTAATAAAGGCTGTTACTTTCGCCGGCCAAGACGATAACGTCACAAACGTAAAAACGCGTATAGGTACGAGTATCTAACTAAGGTACACAACATTCGATGACCTCGCGCAGATTGAGGTCGAGATTTTTATCAAATCAAGCTTTACTTTAATGTATGAAAAAATGTCTGTCTGTGTGTAAACTAGATGCTTCGATTTTTTTGTAAAGTTTTGACACTTAGGTCGTGTGTTCTTAGCAGTGTCGTCTATGAAATACATTGCAGCATGGGTCAATGTGGAATCAGAACAAACAGAAAACAATAGCAAAAGGTCTCCGAACTAAATTACGTTTGGCTATTGCGTGTTTTCAAATACACTTATTTGTTTTTTAAATTCTGATTTTCGTAGGTAATCGATGTTTAGTATAAAAGTAGGCACATAAAAGTAGCGTTTGGGGGTAGCCCAAATCTGCCGTTGAATCTATGCAAATAACTAAAACTCTCCGCCTAATGTGACAGTCGATGCTGATGAGATCCGGCGTCTCGGCAAGCGGTTCCGAAAGCTGGATCTGGACAACTCGGGCGCGCTTTCCATCGACGAGTTCATGTCTTTGCCAGAATTGCAGCAGAATCCTTTGGTGCAGCGCGTCATCGATATCTTCGACGCTGACGGCAATGGAGAGGTATGAACCACTATCTAGTCATTAAACATCACGCCACTGTGACGTGATGTTTAATAGTTAGTTTGGGGCTAGATGGCGCTGTGTGCAAGTCTGATAATATTTATTTTATTTATTTATTTATTTACTACACTACAGCAACATACAAGTTCGGCTTATAACAGTAACTGTCCTCCATTTATTCCAGCTATCTCTTGAACTTGATTTAGAATACGAGTAAAATAGATCTACAAAAAATGTTAGACGTGTAGAGGTATAGGTTGGTAGTTAGGTAGGTACTATAAAATCCAAGTTACGGTATGCATATTCTGTCTTTTTACGCGAGCCAGTGATCCGATCCATGTAAAATGCATTGCTCGGCCGAGGAGGGTTTACATTTTTCAGTTGACCTGCTTCGCCCTGAGGACAAAGTAGATCGATATTGAGTTCTGTATACCTATCTATATGTATCCATGTACATAAACGAGTAATCGACCCGCTGCCGCGCCGTCCCTCATCGGCGTCGGTTCGATTACGCAAGAAATAAACGTTGCCGTGGTAAGGTAAGGCCACTTTAATTCAACAACTGATTAGATCTTTCACTTGCAATTATAATCAGCAAGTATGAGTTTAGGACGAGCACTTACTGATTGTCACCTTATTATACCGGAGTGTCCGATTGTTGTTAAACAAACATGCATTGTTGAGCTATCTCTTAAATAGCGAAGATTATTTATGGCAAAACAGATGACACTATGGCCACTATATAATATACACTACTATAATATAAAGTACCTATATTATACTATTTTCCGTCAGTGGCTTCACTCGCGTGGTACCTGGATAAAAAGCCTATACCTACGCTATTCTTAGGGCTAACGTTTCTAACGCTAACTTTTTTGCTAAAATATAGACAGCTAACAACTGTTCTTTGTTAAGTAGTTTTATCCAATTATTTAGGAATAAGGTACTTAGCTGTTCTAAAACACTTGATTTTATCTATTTTTTTAAATTTTGTTATTAGGTACTTTATTTAATTTTATTATTGTTACTTTGAGACTGGATCAATTAATTATTTATAGTCGCGTTAGAAGTAAAACATAATAAATAACTCTAAAGGAAGGAAAACATAAATGATTAAGTATATGAAATAGATGACTTTTGTAATAGAAAATCAACTGCAAAACTGTAAAAATCGAACTGAACTTCGATAACTTGATAAAGATCTACTCCGATGTTTTACCAGAAGGCCTATACCTGTTCTTAATATCTGATTAATGTAAAGATCTTATGCTATATCATAAAAATAAAAATCTTTAGCGCCTTTACTGATTGGGCGTACGAGGTTTGGCTTAGCGTGTGAGTTCCAATGTTGTTGCCAGGTGGACTTCAAGGAGTTCATCCAAGGCGTGTCGCAGTTCAGCGTGAAGGGGGACAAGCTGTCTAAGCTGCGCTTTGCCTTCCGCATCTACGACATGGACAACGACGGGTTCATCTCCAACGGCGAACTCTTCCAGGTAACCCTTGTACATGATGTCATATTTACTCCATTTTATACATGCTTTTTAGGGTTCCGTACCCAAAGGGTTTAAACGGGACCCTATTACTAAGACATCCATCTATCTGTCTGCCTGTCTGTCACCAGGCTGTCTCACGATCCGGGATAGCACGACAGTTGAAATTTTCACAGATTTTAATTCTTTACTTCTGTTGCCGCGCTATAACAACAAATACTAAAAGCAAAATAAAATCCCACCAAAAACATTCTGTAAAAAACTAGCCAAGTCTCGATGGAGCTGCTTGTTTATCTCTAAAAAGTAATGAAATCTAGACAAAGTCGTGTCAAGTCTGAGGTTCTTTACTGCGATTTCTTTATTATTATAGAATGTTGTGTGACTTGGCCGTTGAACATTCTTTATACGTTAGTGGGTACAAGTCAATTTTGTTTACACGTAATGTTATATCTGTTGTAACTACCTATGTTTGTTAAGCGAGATAATAGCCAATACAGGTATTGGTAATTGGACGCTAGTGTCTTATTTTAGGCTGTTGTTTATCGTGCAACACATGCATTCAGCATTGACAATGCTGACTTCTGCTGTCTTCTTTTTGGAGCGTCAAATCGACCACCGATCTAACATAAAATAGACGTATTTTTTATACTGTTTGTTTCAGGCTCGCCTTTACATAAGTATTATTAAGCCTACAATTGACTGGTTATTGAATCAACGTTTTCTAAGTGGCAATTTTCCATCGTTAATGGGTAGCGGTTCTGGCGACAGATTGGTGCAATGGTGTCATGGAGCACCTGGTTTTGTACCCTTGTGTACTCTTCAACGGCCAAGTCACATAACATTCTATAATAATAAAGAAATCGCAGTAAAGAACCTCAGACTTGACACGACTTTGTCTAGATTTCATTACTTTTTAGAGATAAACAAGCAGCTCCATCGAGACTTGGCTAGTTTTTTACAGAATGTTTTTGGTGGGATTTCACTTCTTTTTGTAGAAACGTGGGCTTATTGATTTATTTTATTAGATTTTCTTATTTGACACAGTTTTTTTTTCTTTTTATGAGTAGTTTTTTTATTATAAAAACAAATCGTAAGCGCGTTTAAAATATAGTCAGCGCCATCTAGCGACGTGTGCGGGTATCACCACCACTCTTAATTTTGAGCGAAATTAATATTTTAGTTTATTTAATTTGTTAATTTGTTTATTCAATTTGTGTAATGTTCGAGTAGAATAAAGTTAATCGTTCGACTATTTCTTCTTGTAAACTTGTAAGTATAAGTAAGTATAAAAGCCAGTCTAGTCTTATCCAGAGTTTTCCTTTAATTTTATTGCGTACTAGCAGTCGGCCCCGGCGTCGCGTCGCACGGATGTAATAATGATATTATAGGTATTTTTTTTACACCTTGGGTTACATTATCGAATTTTTCATAAGGATCCCTAATAAAACTTTTAGTATCGCAAACTTTTTTTGTAGATATTGATGTCCTCTTTAAAACTGTAGTACATCACTTTGCTCTATTGTCAACAATTTCCGCAGAGTACGCGATATAAGGAGTTTTTTGGGTTTTTTTCACACGTTGGGTTACATTATCGAAGTTTTCATACGGATCCCTAATAGTTAGACATATAGTATTGCATACTTTTTTGTAGATATTGATGTCTTCTTTAAAACTGTAGTACATTACTTTGCTCTATTGTCAATAATTTCCGCAGCAAACGCAATATAAGGATTTTTTTTTAATTTTTTCACACTTTGGATTACATTATCGATGTTTTCATACGGATCCCTAATATTTTTGAAAATATACTATAGCCTATGTTCATCAGGGATAATGTAGGATTCTAACGGTGAAAGAATTTTTCAAATCGGTCCAGTAGTTGAATATTTTTTGTAAAGGCGGTATGTCGATCTCTAATAGTTTGGTTAGGCTTTTGTGTTTTCTTATTAGGGTCACCAGGTACTCCAGATCTTCGATTATCCTAGTTTTTATGGTTTTCCCTTTATGTGGCCATTAAACCCTAACTCTGTACCAAATTTCAGCTCTCTGAGTTTATGGGAAGTACTAGTTCTATTCTGATGATCATGAGTGAGTGAGTGAGTGAGTGAGTGTCTGTCTAAAATGCGAAACTTTGCTTTCGCTTAACTTTGTAACTAAATGACCTACAGACTTGAAATTTTGGAGTTTAAGTATGTGATTATGGCTTACTGGATGACGAAAATTTCAGCGTTCTGGTCTTATCCAGAGGTTCTCAAATAGGGGCCTGAAAATGCGGCGAAATGGTTCCAGTAAAGGATGGTACGGCAGTGTTTGCTTCGCGCTCGACTTGGCGGGGGCACTGCCGTGCCCCCAAATAAATATGTGAGGGCTCCCATACAACAAACGTGATATTTGTAGGATGTATTCCTTTTGGTGTGTAGGGGTGCACTAAGAAAGGAATTCCCGTAATTCAACCCCTTGGACTTCACGTGAACGAAATATCCACTAGTAAAGGATATATGTAGCTTTTAATAAAATTCGATCGCGACTTTAATGCCCAAATACGGTAGACATCCTCTTAAATCTCCACTTTCACTCAATCAACATTCGTACTTTATTTTTGATCACGAATTTAGCATTCAGTAACATGTTAAGTACTGACTGTGCGTTTCTCTACTCTCCAGGTCCTCAAAATGATGGTTGGCAACAACTTGAAAGACACGCAGCTCCAACAGATCGTGGATAAGACAATCCTCTTCGCCGATAAGGACGAAGACGGAAAGATATCCTTTGAGGAGTTTTGTAATGTGGTGGGCAACACCGACATTCACAAGAAGATGGTCGTCGACGTTTAACTGTCAGATCTGACGTTTAACTGTTGGACCTGGCATTCAGACTGTCAGATCTGACGTTTCCCGTTCGAAAGAACGACTCGTTTCTTTCTCTAGCTAGAACACTATTCAAATAGCGTTGGCGGTTGCCAAGAGGAACTTAATCTACCCTTTTAAACCTGTCTATCACTTATCTGCCAAAAGAGGAAACTTTGAGTAGTTATTTTCCAGATTTTTCCTTATCTGACATCTTCTGAGCTTAAGGCCCTGTATGTCGATGATTGCTCTTTTTCGAAACGAAAAAAGAAATACTTCTGAACAAGCCACATCTCCTATTTTATAATGTATAGTATATGTGAATAAAGATGTACCCATCTTTAATCACTTCGATAAATAATCCTACCGACCGCTGCAATGACGACAAACACACGGGGTACCATGGGCGGCGCGTGGTCCGTCTTTGCTTTTCGAATAAATTAATGATATAAATTATGTATAATTACTTATCAAAAACCTATTCTAGTAGAAATCTAGATCTACATATTACCTATCTTTAACAATAAATCACAAGTTGATCTTAATAGTAGGTATCAAAGTATTTCGATCATAAATTCTAAAACGTATCATTTTGAAATAATATCTTTATCGTGAAAAGTTTCTGCTATTATGTTTTCAGCTTAATATAAATATAGGTAGGTAACCTGAAGTAATATATTTATAAAAATAGGAGATGTGGCTTGTTCAGAAGTATTTCTTTTTTCGTTTCGAAAATAAGCAATCGTCGACATACAGGGCCTTAAGGGTTTGATTGTTACCTATATGTTTACAGTTGAAATCGGATTGAATATTTTGACAGCGGTATTTATGCCCCAATACAATGAATTTAAATGAATATTAAACCTTCGGTTATTGCTGTGATTGTGCCATGTTCTCTGACGCTATATGCCATGTCTTTACAATTAGCGTGCAATCGCTTTCAATCGAAGAGGCCCTTATCGTGTGCCTTTACGAACGTATTCAACTTTTCTGTATATTTCTGTATATAAAATAGTGCCATACATTGTACTTAGTCATTGTACAAATCTCGGCTGACTTAAGACTTTGTAGCTCTTGGGCGGGACTCGGACACAAACTCGAAAAGTTTATAAAGAACCAGCGCCGTGATATAAGATAAAGACGAGGTCGATATAAACAGCTTAATAATAGGGAATTAGAATTGTTTTTTTTTCTCAGATATTCTGTCGAAACTGTAAATGATTTTTAATGGCATCTGACCATTAGCCAGATAGTAAATAGACTCAAGTAGGTGTATAATTGCAAGGCATTGTGTCGTCTCAAGGTGGAATATAATTATTTAGTTCATGCCACGTACATACACTTTACATGACAATGCGAGATACTACAGGGGCATACCACAAGCTCTTAAAGTCTATCAAAACAATATTACACGAGGTGCGTATTAAGTGACAACGCTATACGAGTTCGTATTACTTTTGAGCTTGTGGTATGGTCCCAGGCATTAAGGCGGAAACACGTTTACGTGTCGTGATGCTTGCTGTCGTGACGGTGAGTGTGCACACTAACGTGTCGTGTCGCGCTCTGGCGTTTTTTCTGAACAGAACATAACGAACCTTTGCAGGTTTCAAACATACATAATGTTTTCTTCTGATTTGGATAGTAATTTTGATGAAAACCTTCAATTTCTCTTAGCAATGAAACTCCTAGAGGACAAAAAAACCTTTGCAGGTTTCAAACATACATAATGTTTTCTTCTGATTTGGATAGTAATTTTGATGAAAACCTTCAATTTCTCTTAGCAATGAAACTCCTAGAGGACAAAAAAAAATTTTCGTTGACGTACAAGTTCAATAAGGTCGTCAATAATTATGCTGCAAATTAAATTAAATATATGTCTGCTAGGTGTTCGCGCCACGAGGCACGCGCCAGTATAGTAGAAACGCATTTGCCTGTTGTGTCGTGTCGCGTCATAACCCCCACCACCGCTCTGGCGCAATCGGTGGCGAGCAGTCGGCGCCACGACAGATAGCGTTGCGACACGACACGACACGCAAATATGTCTCTAACCATACTAAATGTATGAAAGCGATTAGCTAGTGGTAAGTGTGTTTCCGGCATTAGCCATGTTTAAGATAGGCCTTGTATGCGTGTGTGAGTCGGCGGTTATATCGACAAAACCTCTGTAATCTTGTCTGAGTGTATCGTGTTTGTGTGAAGATGCATAGTTAAGTTCCTCTTGGCATCCGGCTACGCTCTATCTATTCAGTTTGACTACTTAACTTAATAATTATACATTTATAACTAGTTATACAACATATTATATCTACCTAGAACTTTTATTGTAGTCCAATCATATAGATTTATATTTTTATTTTGTTGTGTTGCAGTTAGTTTAGTTGTTATTTAGTATTTTATTTATTAAATCAATACAGTCTCGCGGCAGAAATCAATTAGTATCGGGACTGCTGCGCTGGTTTTATCTAGTACCTAGCCCTTGTGTCGTAAATAGTCTTAAAGTCAGCCTTAATAGTTCTGTAGTTTCAATTTTACTGCACATCGGGATGGTACGGTCACGGAAAAATAGCTATTTTGTATATTTTTCCTTGATAGTACGAGTCATTATCCCTATCACAATAATACAACACCGTCTTTATATGTAACTGTTTAAACGGATCTTATCGCCTTAACCGAATTCAATAATTATACAATTTTAATGAAGTTACGAGTAGCTTGTTTTAAGTATGATCTATCGTTTGACGTACGTGTATGTGTCTTTGGATTGATCCTAAGCTTCTTCCTATTAGTCCTTCTATAGCTTCTTCGATGGGAATGGGAAGGAAGCAATTCCGAATCGAGGTGTCGACGCAAAAGTCTCCACAATTTCTTCTAAGAGATTTTAGCGACTTCCACGTTTGAAAACCCACCATAATTGCTTCTTTCTTATTCCCATTGATTCGCAGATGGCGAAAAGCTTCATATCGTAATTGTGAGTACCATATCTTCCCTCTTACCTATCCCTCTCCCCTCCACAGATCCTCACCGCCCTCCAGTGACCCAGAAGGATGTATACTTAGATTTTATGTCGATGATTGTACAAACTAAATAACGTTGTATTGTGTTACTACCAGTTATAAATGTGTTTATCATTATGAGTTCTACAGATGTAACTGAAAACTTGTGCAGTTATGCATGCTTATGCATTATTATGTATGTTCAAGTATTACGCAATTACAGCATCTAAGTATGGACTTAACAGTCTAACCCTCGTATTCAAGAACGACACTATGAGAACACGCACCCACAGTGGACGAAATCTTTTTTCATAAAAATCACTTTATGTGTTGTGCGACACTGCATGGTGTGACTAGAGGCACATTGTCGTGTGCCTCTAGCCAAAGTTGAGCTCTAAAGGCACACGGTAGCGTGCGCCATAGTGTCGCTCAACATATAAAGTGATGTTTATGAAAAAAGATTTCGTCCACTGTGGGTGCGTGTTCTCATAGTGTCGTTCTTGAATACGAGGGTTAATGTGCGTATACACACGACACTTTACACTCTACACCTAACCAGTGTCGAGTCTCTTACGTATGTAGGTACTTGTGCAATGACTTTTTAATTTGCATGCAATAATAATGATTGTACTATTATATCTGTTCAAACTTCTAGTTATGTCTGTAGAAACGTTTAGGAATGTTTTGTTGAATTACATTTTTATTATTCGTCTCGACGAAGATACGTGGTTTTATACATCACCTGTCTTCGTTAGAAAACTTAGTTCACCTGTAGGTTTTTCTATTATACGATTTAATTAATTTAAAGCATGCCGATATGATATGAGTAAGTAGGAGTTTGGCTAATCAGAAACGTTTTATACGTTCCGAAACATATGCGCTTTCTGCTTGAAAACTTCGTGTACCTACCTACTTAATATTTTATTCATAGATCCTTCATGGTACTTTCAATGTGTTCACTGTCACAATAGAACGCTATTCATAACTCTTATTTCCAAAGGATCTGAATGAATATCGCCTGCGCTACCTTGCTCATATCTCGTCAGCCGCCTTTAGCATAGTTATTTTATTAGTTGTGTGTTGTTTGTATGGTTAATGCATGCGATAAAACAAGGTATTTTTGAATACCCTGGATGTGTAGGTATAGCCATATCACGTCGACAATGTTTTAAACAACGTACCTACACGTCGCGTCACATTTAGTCGCCTTTGGGTCTACACAGACGAGAAATCTATCTTTAGATTTTAAAGTAGCGACTCGTGCGCAAAGTATATCCAACTCTATTTTGATTATGATAAGGTCAAAATTGATTAAAGAGCGAAATTTTACGCGATTAGTCTATGTTGACCCTGAGGAGGCTAATTGTTTTATCAGAGCATGGGTCGATGCATGTCACCGGGTGCCACAAGCACCTTGTAGTAGCAGGTCGCACGAGAATCTTGAAAGTCTAGTCACAGCTGTTGTGCATTAAATAAATCATATTACTAGTAGGAGCGCTGGCTGCTGCATGGGGAGCCACCAAATTATATCGGGATAACTTTAGTTCAGACTCTAAATATGTAATAAAAACATGCTACATGTGACATGTGTATATATTTTATCTTATTGCAGTCAAACAGCATTTCCATAACATTCGAAATAATTCTATATTGTTAACTAACTTAGAGTTGTATCAACTCTATAATGTCTTAGCTATCTCTCTGTGGAGCAGTCATGTCGGTTGGATTGTTGATAGTTTATGGATATTTATGCGGTTAACTTCTAGAAATGTATTAAGTAGGTATTGTTCACAGCTTTAACAAATCGATGTTTATAGCAATACTAATATTCTAAAGCCTTATTATAAGGGGACAGGCGTTTCGCAATCGCAATCAGTGGATAATTGAAAAAGACAATGCGGTCTCGCTGAAATTTAATTAGTATTATAAACAAAAAAACATACTTATAGATAAGCTATTTGTCGCAGGCGCGCCGTGTTTTGGCGGAATAACGGTATGTAAATTGTCAGATGTGTTGGCGAAGGCGACACGCTATATCTCGTCTAAACAAAGTCAAGAATATTGTATTGGATTACCCTGATCTGAAGATAACTGTGCAGTGTGAAACAGCCTTATCCCCACTATTGTGAACTGTCCCTATTTCTACTGATATACCTAGATACTGCGGAGACTATCGTTGTCATGGCGTCTGCTCATCTCCATCGGTAGGTAGCGTGTCTATATTTAAGTCTACTCTAAAGTGGAACTGAATAAGTTTTATTAAATTTTCAAATTTCAATCACATTTGTTTTTCTTAACACAACTTGATGAGGGAATAATTAGGAAGATTGTACAAAATAATTGGTTGATGCCTGTTGCTACATTATGGCTGATTAATCAGAAATAATGAACAGTCTGACAAGGATATAATGGAACCAACATGGTAAGTGGTATACTGACACAGGCTCCCTAAAAATTAGTTGACTTGTGTCCCATACAAAACAGTGATGTTTTGAGAAAATTCAGAAATGAAATGTGGTAATTAATTATGTGTATTTCTATTTAAGACAATACTGGTAAGTTTAATTGTGCTATAAAAGTGAAATATTAATACATATAATCAGAATTTATTTACATTACACTACCTACTTAAAAATACGAA
The DNA here is from genome assembly GCA_912999785.1 of Hydriomena furcata. Lineage (NCBI taxonomy): Eukaryota > Metazoa > Arthropoda > Insecta > Lepidoptera > Geometridae > Hydriomena > Hydriomena furcata. The sequence continues at coordinate 271,473 of OU538835.1, forward strand.
ATCTATACAAATCTAGTAGCAATGGCTAATAACTTAGTGTAATCAGCTCCTTTAGAATGTGTTCTTTCCTTCAGTATGGTTCTCAAGATAGTTGGGATGGGGACGTGGATGCGGGTACCGAGTGGTGTCCCATTGTCATCAATAAGTACTACATTATTGCTGTCAAATTTAGGTACTTTGACATTTTGAGTCTGCTTCAGTCCAACAAGGATCCCTTTTTTCTTTTGTCCCTTGACTGCCATCAACACCCTGTCACCGATAAGGCCAACACCTAGAAAAGTACAAGAGTCATACTTTAAATAATTACATATCTGCTTCACAGTCCAAACAAGAATCTACTATTTCTAGTCTTTATTTTCAAGAAAAAATACATAAAACTTAAAACGAAGTTCGTATTGTAAATTGGGCATTAGGACAAAATAAATATTTGTAATAGCATGCTAATCAACTACTATGAATAGAATAGAAAAATGTTTTATTTCAACTACAAAATATAGACAATAACAACATGGATAAGATAAGATTAACATGTATTTGTATTGTGATGGAAATAAGGCTACCCCTCAGCATTAGCTACAGCAGCGCAAGTTTGCTGGACCGCTGGTTTGGAAGCTATTCAACGGATGCAATGAATAGTTATGCAAAAGGATTCTCTGAATGATTTTAGATGGGATATGAGTTGGGTTCAATTATTAGAAAAGGTTACAGTCTTGAAGGGTTGGGTGATACTTACGTTTTTTATTGTAAACATGAATAACTTTGGGTGGTTTTCCCTCTGCCATCGCTCGCTTGCCGATTTCAGAGTTATCAACGACTCGTAATCGAGTCAACAGCTGCACTTCGTTTAGGCGAGTTGTTGTATGAAACCCACATGATAAATGTGCAGGATTTAGCTTAGAAATTAAAGATTTAAGCATTTTTGTATCCTTAGGTCAGCAACAAAACTTTCGGTTTTAGGTTAAATTATTTATATTTGACATGACAGCTGATTGACTTTTACGGATGAAATATTAAATAATGAGAACGACATTTTATGCGCGTTGACATTGATAGTTCGTAAAATAAAAACGTTTCGTACCACGCGATTTTGTGGTAAGTTGTTCACCTATTATTGAATCGTTAAAGAAAATAATTATAACATTGACTAACTGGTCCGAGACGAGCAGAGAGTTTAATTATTCAAGATTGAACTTAGTCGACGATGTCTCAAAATGTACCTAAACCTGTACCTTTTGTTCCAAATATCCGGTTTAGGAACTAACCCATCGTAATGGTTGGTTCTTATTTTTTTTTGACGTGAAAATGTCTATTCGCCTTTTAGGGTCTCGTAGTCTTCAAGAAACCCTTACTATCGTTTTGCCATGTCCGTCCGTCCATCCGCAGCTTAGCTCAGAGTCGCTTAGAATGCCGTAATTTGGAATGAATATACCTACCTGCATTAGTTTTACGCTAACAAAGTGGAAGAATAAAATCTAAAAAACATTTTTTTAAGAGTATCGACCTATCGTCCCTACATGTATAAAGTGGGATGTTTTTTTAATTCTTCTTATGGTGTGGGGTGAAGTTAAATAGATCTTTAAAAAATATTGTGTGTTTGTGAAAACAACTTTTCGATTAAGGGAGCCGTTTGTGAAATATTAAGCTTTAAAAGTGCTAATTTTTATTAGAGTCAGAGAGTAACCCACCCCCACCTAAAAGCACATTTTACTTATAACGTTGTAAGCTGTGTACCTACCTGTACGTACTTCGCCGGTTTTTTGGATTTCGAGTCTACAAGAAACCCGTATAGTTTGTCTGTCCGTCCGTCCGTCATATATAGGTACATATTAGTAATGTTAACAAAGTCGTAGAATAAAATGTAGAAAAAAAAAATGTTTAAGGCACCTTCCCCTACACCTAGGTAAATTGGGGATGTTGTATTTCTTTCTCTTTTTTCTATTGTGTGGGGTATCGTTGGATAAGTCTTTAAAAAAATATGGGTTTCTAGATACAACTTTTCGATTAAGGGATCCGTTTGTGAAATATTAAGCTTTAAAGTGCTAAATTTTGTCAGATTCAATGTCTCCCCCCCCTACCAGCTAAACGATTGGTTTTGGAGGAGTGAAAAAAATTCACGGTAGTAGTACGTAGACATACAAAGAATTTAAAAGGAAAACTATCACGGCTAAGTAGGCTTTACAAGTTTACGAGTAGGCACTTGGCCAGTTTTTATGAGGTACCTATACCTATTGTGATAATCGTTCGAACTTTCATGTGTGAGGGAATAAGTAGAGCTAAAATGGGCAGTTAAGACCTTAAGACATTATGTCCGCCTATTTACCTAATAAATTTCAATGTTAATATGAATTTAATATTCATAAATTCGGTTTGGAACAATTATACCTACCTAAGTCCTACCTACCTACCTAAATAATTATGCTGATAAGTTAGGTGTTTTGTAAAATCGCCCCTTTACGAAAGATATTCGATACCCTAAAAGGAACTGGAAAGGAATCTCAAAGAAGCGCGAACAGAAATAAGATTCAATAATTTTTCTCTGAATGAAGGCGTGGGTATTGATTACACAATCAGGTCGGATATTGATTGAACATCGTTAGGACCCGCGACAATGATTAAAGGAGGTAACCCAATAACTGGCGGAAAGCTCGGCGCGGTGTCATGCCATACCGATGCGGCGGCGGTGGCGGTGGTGAAGGAAACAAAAGAAAAGAGTGCTCTCTGAGCTCACCTTACTTCATTAGTCACGGGAGACGCGACGCACCGACACCTTTTTACACTTTGCACCTTTCAAAGACGGATCTTTTAAAATGGTTCGTTTCGTTCCCATCCGGCGATATTGTTTCGCTGTCCAAACAAACCCTCCCGCTCTCCATCCATATCAGCCCCCTCGCTTACGGATCCATTACCGAGCTTCTTGAATTTTATTGAACAAGACGTTTGGTTTGTTTTGCTGATGCGTCTATCATTCCTTTTATTGGGACAATAGATTTGCTTTTTTGTGATCTTTACAATCGTCGATGTTTTGGGTAGGTAGGTAAGGTAAAGGTACCTACTTTGGTGCCTTATAGCTATATCTACCTAACTTAAGTATCCATTGTTACAATTACGTCATGTTATCAAAGTACCTACCTACCCCCTTTTGTCGTCCTATCTCAGATAGGACGACGTGACGAAAAGTGGGTAGGTACAAAGTGGACGACAAAGTGAGAGATAGGCTATCTCTCACTTGGTAGTGGAATTTACTGCTGTTTTTCGCGCCTGTAGCTTAGAAGATAGATATCTACTTAGATAGACGTAAGAAGTTCTTACGTCTTAGTTACTAAGAACACAAGCCTAATTTCTTGCCTATAAGTACCTATAAAGGCAAAAATTAGGCTTGTGTTAATAATGTGGTACCTACCTACTAAAGTACCATCATAGAATATAATAGAAAATAACCATACTCACTTCGCAACGATGTTCAAATTGTTTAAGTGCTTAGAGTTGGTCCAACTCAGTTGGAATTAATTGATTTCCTATTTTACAAATTAACTATTAAATAAGGTTGAATTGATTGATTCAGCTCAGTGGGTATAATTAATATATAACCGCTCAAGACACCTTGTTGTCAAAAGTCACCAATCAAAGCGCGTCTGAAAGCACCGTGGTGACTTTTGACAACAATTTTAAATTTTCGCGGTCTCCCGCTGCCTCTTTCGACAAATCCATCTGTCCTGCTTTTTCTAATTAGAATCTCGTAAGAAACGATTTGCCATCCTTTTCGCACTGAATTGACCTTCATTTACATGTGCACCAACCTAAATAATCAGTTCAAACGGTTGACAGAAAAAAAAAGAAAAAGTTTGTCTAGATAGAAACCTCCATTCAAACAAATATTGTATTGTTCTATATTATCTTGTAAATAACTATTTTTGTACTATTGAATGTTTTGTTTTGTGTTTTTCTGCTTCATATTGAATGTATTAACTCATATAATACATCTTAAACATAGGATATCCTTTCATTTTTAAATTATAAATCATTGTATTCCTAAAAGTATATTTTTTCAGAACTTCGAAGTTCTGAATTATTACATTGCGTAATCTGCCTTCACTTAATACAAATAATGTGTCATTCGAAGCATTAGCTCAACCGTAACAATAAACCTTAGAACAAGTAGGGTCTAATTTCAATGAGCAGAGTCTTGTTTAGTTTTGAACTGCGCGATGACTCATCCCGCGCCGTCATCAAAAAAAACGGTCGGCGTGTGGTGTTTTTAGGGGTACGGCGCGCGGGAGGCAAGTGCGTCAAGCGGATAATAGTGCTTCTTTCTGCGCTGTGGGTTCAATTTCTAACCAAGGACAAACATATCTGTGTTTTTTGTTGTTTTTTTCAAGATGTTTTTTTCTGTCGCTGTGTGTTATTTACAAGAAAAAATAGATATATAATTTTACAAGTACTTGGGGGCTAGATGGAGATGTGTGTTATGTCTAAAACATTCGAAAAAAAATAAAAAAAGACCAAGTGCGAGACGGACCCGCGCACGAAGGGTTCCGTAACATCTTATATATAAAATTCTCGTGCCACAATGTTAGTTCCCGTACTCCTCCGAAACGGCTTGACCGATTCTCATGAAATTTTGTGAGCATATTGAGTAGGTCTGAGAATCGGCCAACATCTATTTTTCATACCCCTTAGTGATAAGGGTTGTCCACCCTTAACATTTTTTTTAAATTTTTAGACATTTTTTTAATTTTTTTATTATGTCGCATTAAAAAATACATACAACCCTAAATTTTTACCCTTTTATCACCAACCCCTATTTTTTAATAGCCATTTTAGTAATTTAATCATTTTTCCGATTCTCATGAATTTTTGTGAGCATATTGAGTAGGTCTGAGAATCGGCCAACATCTATTTTTCATACCCCTTAGTGATAAGGGTTGTCCACCTTTAACATTTTTTTTAAATTTTTAGACATTTTTTTTATTTTTTTATTAGTCGCATTAAAAATACATACAACCCTAAATTTAAAAAAAAAAAACTTAAAAACAGCCCTTTTCATTTTTCCAATACAAAAGTTTTCTAGCTAAAACGTAGAGTCGTAGAACGGGAACGGGAACGGGAACCGGAACGGGAACGGGAACGGGAACGGGAACGGGAACGGGAACGGGAACGGGAACGGGAACGGGAACGGGAACGGGAACGGGAACGGGAACGGGAACGGGAACGGGAACGGGAACGGGAACGGGAACGGGAACGGGAACGGGAACGGGAACGGGAACGGGAACGGGATCGGGAACGGGAACGGGAACGGGAACGGGAACGGGAACGGGAACGGGAACGGGAACGGGAACGGGAACGGGAACGGGAACGGGAACGGGAACGGGAACGGGAACGGGAACGGGAACGGGAACGGGAACGGGAACGGGAACGGGAACGGGAACGGGAACGGGAACGGGAACGGGACAGGAACTTATTCTAAAGCGATACGAAGTTCGCCGGGTCAGCTAGTTATCTATAAAAATAGGCAAACAAAAAACACGTTTGTTGTATGGGAGCCCTCACATATTTATTTTATTTTGCTTTTAGTATTTGTTGTTATAGCGCGGCAACAGAAATACATCATCTGTGAAAATTTCAACTATCTAGCTATCACGGTTCATGATACAGCCCTGTGACAGACATACAGACGGACAGCGAAGTCTTAGTAATCGGGTCCCGTTTTTACCCTTTAAGTACGAAACCCTAAAAATCAAGAATGCAAATTCTACCCAAGTACATGTTAGCTTACCAATCTATAGAAAAGTTGCAACAGTTTGGGATATTGTACAAAAAAAATACGTTAATAATAAAAAAAATAAGAATGTCATTTGATTGGAATTGAATGGAGGTTGATGCATGACTTTCAATAAATTACCTAAATGTGGTTGAATTCAAAATTTCAGCAAAATTAATTCTCCAGCTATTGTGATTAGAAGACATAACTAGGTATAGATTTTTACACAGACTTTTGTCACTTATTTACCTCTAATTTTATTTTATTTTCCCGGAAGCATAGGTACATAAAATGCTAATGTTAAACCATTTGACTGATTTGATAGTTTTTTTTTTAATAAAATAATGTTTAGCTGATTTTTCTCCCATATCTCAAAGTTCTTAAGTTTACCATTAAAATATATTTTTTTTAAATCTAACTAGGTAGGTATTACATTAGTTTTCTAATTATCTAGGTACCTACCTTTAAAATAATTAGATACCTACTCGTAGGTATATGTATACCTAGGTATTTTATTTACATTATTTTTCTCTTATATTAAAAGTGTGATTTTAAACCCTTAGCTTAGTAGGTATTTCCTGGGAAAATAGGACAGCGTAGGGGTGAGCTTAGAGCCGCCGCCGGCGCCGGGTAACGGACTCATCAGTAGATTCCTCGAGCAGAAATGAAAGGTTTTCAGAATAGAGATTAATAAAAAAACTAAGCAATTTTTTCACACAAAAATAGAAAAAAAAATGGCTCACTTCGGAAATAATCATTCTCTATACTAAAATCGTGCCTCATCGTGGTTTTATTGTGTGTTTAAAGGTGTAGGTAAATATTTTTGATCGGAATTTTCAGGACTTTCTTTTTTTCAGTGTCATACTTGCAGAGACTATCTATTTACATACCAAAAACAGTTGAGCGCTTCTTGTTATAAAATCATTTACTTAGGTTGACTTATATTAGACGGGAATAGATCTAACACATTCAGTGTGACACTTTATTCTTAGGATTTTCAGTTAGTTAGTGCATTACAGTACAGAACTACTACGTACCTACACGTAGTAGGTACGAAACTGTGAAAAGTGCCAAATGTGTTTTAAAAAATTGTAAATTTTTTATATATACGAAAAAAAAGTTTAAAAAAAATTGTTAATTATTGGTTCTCTAAATTACCATCTTAAAAATTCTAATTCCTTTTTGAATTGAACCTATGTTTATAAGTATTGCTGCTAATTACCTCTAGGTAATCATGTACTTAGGTACAAATAATAAATTCTAAATAAAGACGGGGTAAAACATATACCTATCTTTTAAACAGGGTTTAGTGATGTTCTAGCAAACTTTAACGATACATTTAGGTATTAGGTATGGTGTTTCTTTTTTCTTTTTTTTAATTTGTTTTTGTATCAGTAGGTAGGTAGGTATGTAGGTAGGTAGGTACCTACTTTTATTGCAGATTGTTTGCTATTTATTACACTCCATTGTTAATATTAAAAGCAGTAGAGCTGAACCGAGTGGGTTCGATTATCTATCTGCCTTGCTGAAACGACTAAGACAGTTAACAACGGCAAGCTCTAGATGGCGTATGCGTATCGTAAATATTATCGACAGTTTTTATGAGATCGCGTTGCTGGTACCTACGTAGGCAAGTAATAGGGGTAGCTTTACCCACCCCTCATAACCATTTTCTCTTTTTCAATATTTTTTTAGAGTTGTTACCCATCTTTAGGTGCTTCGAAAAATAACTCCTGCCTCTTTATTTTAGTAGGTAACTAGGCCTAAGTTATCTAATATATGAAAAAAATACCTAGGTAATCTTCATTAGCTAGCTAGATATAGCTAGATCTTTTATTAAACGGTTCCTTACAAAACCTTTCCTAATTTACCTAAAAGACGACTCAATCCTGCGACAACATACCAAGGTAGGTAGGTACAATAACTGCCTCCTTCTCGAAAAGGAAGCTCAATAAAGTGACCACGACTGCAGCACTCTGAGCTGATTGAATGAGTAAGTACCTACCTAGGTAATTAACGCGGCCAAGATGGAGGTGCAATAATTTGTACTGTGATTGTGAGGCGCGCCCACTTACCTATTCATGCGACGTGATTTTTTTGCCGCCATTTTGAAAGAGGTGGTGAATCAAATAATGGAGAAATAATTTAATCAGGACGGGTGTGAGGCTTTTAGGTCCTATGTGCAAGGGATAGGGTGTTATTTTGCGCGGTTTTTAATCCAGGGGGTGGTGGAAAAAAGCGTGTGGTTGACGTGTGTGCAGCGACAGAGCCCCCTCGCGTCTGAGACTTCCTTCGCCCACAAATTGAAATGAAATTGCATAATTTGAGTCCCAACGCCGCCGACGGGATTTTTGCGCCTAATGAACTCCATTTAAGTTCTATTCAGATATTTAATTTTAATTTAAGGAATGGAGAAACATTTTCACGATTTTGTTTACAGCGCAATTTAAAAATGCTAACGACTTCATTGTGTTATAAAAATTCAGGGGTAATTCAAAAATAAAATAAAAAAACGCTTTTATAAACAGGTATAAACCTCTATTTTGAAAAATTTTAGCATTATGTAGATATAACTAAATCGTCAATTTTTAAAAAAGTACTTTAATTGAAGACAGTTATTGCAAAAAAATCATAACAGCAGTTTAATTTTAACAAATTTAAGGCACCAAAAGAAACCCCGGATGTTCGTTTTTTTATTTTTTTACTTTCGTTCAAGTAATTTTTCATAAAAACTTTGTCTCATATTAATTCAAAACCAACTCGTATATTTTTGATGTAATAAATTATTAAAAATATATATTATTATAATTTTATAATCCAAGGGCTCTAGTACCTACCTATTCGTCAAGACAAATCCAACGAGCCCAAACGTGGCGGGATTAGGTTGTCTAATTGAGGAGTTAGTATGGTTAAGACGCTGCCAGTCGACGATTATTTTTGTTCGAAACGAAAAAAGAAATAGGTACTTGTGAACAAGCCACATCTCCTATTTTATAATGTATAGTATATGTGAATAAAGATGTACCCATCTTTAATCACTTCGATAAATAATCCTACCGACCGCTGCAATGATGGCAAACACACGTCCGCGCGTGGTCCGTCTTAGCTTTTCGAATAAATTAATGATATAAATTATGTATAATTACTTATCAAAAATCTATCCTAATAGAAATCTAGATCTACATATTACCTATCTTTAACAATAAATCACAAGTTGATTTTAATAGAAGGTATATAAAATATTTCGATCATAAATTAATCATAAATTAATCAATTGGCATCACTCATTGGCTCACTTCGACAAACTACTCGGTGTGTTCCACGTCGAATACGACACACCATTTATAACACTCTAGTAAAACCACACCTACTTTATTTGATAGAAGTATGGGGCAGCGCTGCTAAGACAAAACTAGATAAACTTCAAATTGTACAAAACAAAATAATAAAAACACTATTTAATTACCACTATCTTACCCCAACTAGTCAAATATACCACGAAACAAAAATAATGTCTGTGAAACAATTATACATCTACAATACATGCATATTGGTTCGAAAAATATTGAATGGCACACTCCATACTAACCTATCCTTCATAAAATCCAAACAAATAACCAAGCGGAATACGCGACGAGCAAGTTGGCTTGTCCTACCCAAGGCCAGAACAAATCACGGTAAAAGAATGTTTACTTTTGAAGGCGCACAGCTGTATAATAAACTACCTTCAATTATAAAAAATGTAAGCTCGTTCAATGCATTTAAATTAAAACTTACTCAACATATAACTCAATCATGTACTTACTTAAAACAATAACTTTAAATGCATTGTATGAGTGCAAAAGTGAAGCAATGTTTAGCCAGTGAGTTGTAATACTTTAGTAATATAGTTCAATGTGTTTAGCTATCTAGTTTAGGACACTGAATGTAGTTTTGAGCGACGTTTGTTAATTATTTACCCTAATATTATGTTTCTCATGTAAGTGACTGTAATGTCTTTTTTGAGAATAAATTTCTTTAAACCTAAATTCTAAAACGTATCATTTTGAAATAATATTTTTATCGTGAAAAGTTTCTGCTCTTATGTTTTCAGCTTAATAGAAATCTAGGTAGGAACCTGAAGTAATATACTTATAAAAATAGGAGATGTGGCTTGTTCAGAAGTATTTCTTTTTTCGTTTCGAAAAAGAGCACTCAGCGACTGGCAGCCTCTTAATATATAATACCTATGTAGGTATAGGTAGGTACCTAGGTACCACTACCAACCTACCTACCATAGGGTCTAACTGCGAAAGTACCGATACTTATCTTCCAACAACTCTTACAAGTAATTTTAGATTGATAAGTAAAATAAAAGTCAGCCAAAGTCAAGGGGTGATTGTGGAGAGGGAGGGAGGTTGGGAAGGGAGGGGGTTGATCGAGATGTGCTTGATATGGTAATTCAGAGGGATAACGCTTCAGTCGACAAGGTAACGTGCTTTGACGAGCCCCCTCTGAAAGTATTGACATCCTGAAGATATTATTATCAAGGGCTGGTTAAAACATTCCCCGTACCCTATAGGTACCTACGTTTTTATTGTTTCGTAATTTACAAGAAACTCTTATAGTTTCGCCATGTCCGTCTGTAGGTACGTCCGTCCGTCTGTCCGCAGCTTAGCTCAGAGACCATCAGTGCTAGAAAGCTGTTATTTGGCATGTACAAGTACATATAATGGTATATACATTTTAGATTTAGTAATGTCAACAAAGTCGTAGAATAAAATCTTTAAAAACATTTTTTTAGGGTAGGTACCTCCCCTATACCTAAGATGGGAATGTTTTTTTTTCTCGCGTACCTCATGGTGTGTTTTATCGTTGGATAGGTCTTTAAAAAGTATAGAGGATTTGTGAAAACAACTTTTCGACTAAGGTATTCGTTAGAGTTGATTTGTTAGTGTCGTCCCTCCCCCCCAAATAGTCCACCAACTTATAAAATGTACTTGAAGAAGAAATAAATCATATTTTTTTACAAATACCATTGATAATTACTTATCATAACGTTGTTAGCTGTGTAAACTACGAAACCCTTCATTGCGCGTGACCCGACACGCATTTGGCCGGTTTTTATTTTATTTAGGTATTTATCATTGTAATCAACAGCACTTTGTGAATATGACATAAAAATCTTAACTAAACTTAATGCCAAAAACAGATTCTTACCTTTTCAACAAAGTTTAAAAAGAAAAGAGTTGTAACTAAAGTTTTACCTATGAGGTTTATATTATTTTATTAGTTGAGAATATTTCGACAAATTGCAATAGAAAAGAAGTTTTATATCTTTTAGTAAAAAACCTCTCGTTCAATATCGATGAGATTAGTACAGCCTCAAAACGTTTCGCTACAAAACCTTCTAGGTACCAATCCTGTGTTAGGATGTCAGTTTTCAGATCTATATAATCTAGGTACCTAGGTACCTAGGTAATCTAGGTAGTACTAATAGTTTGCTTCAAACTAAGTTTCCTTAAAAACATAAGTAAATCCCACAAAAGTAAATAGAAAAATGAACTCACGACGATACCTAATTGCCAGGCTAAGTTTATTATAGACACATAACAGATCTCTAAAAAAGGTAGGTACCCAGAGGTGTCATGATTTTTGGCATACCATACTTAAGCTTATTTTTAGGGTTCGGGACCCTATTACTAAGACATCGCTGTCCGTCTGTCTATAACAAGGCTGTATCTCATAAAATTTAATAGCTAGACAGTTGAAATTTTTACAGATTATATATTTCTGTTGCCGCTTAATCAGCAAATACTAAAAACAGAATAAATTAAATAATGATTTATTTTATTCTGCGAGTGTGAAAGGGAGCGTTGGAAGAGGAAGACCTCGGCGTATTTTCCTGGGCCAAATTGGTAATGTTTTGAAAAAAGGCCGGGTCAAGAGTACTCTAAACCGACGAGCATGCATGAGGAATGTGATGAGAGTGAATGAAGCTAAAGAAGTATATCAGGATCGTAGCAAGTGGAAAGCCGTGATCTCTGCCTACCCCTCTGGGAAACAGGCGTGGAGGACCAGGGCAGAAAAATGATTTTACCAGTTCACTTTCTATGTTTATCTTCACCGTTCGAGTAGGTGTAGGTAATAATACTAAACCCGGTCAATTACAAGTCAACTCGCGCACCAAAGGTTCCATGAAAGCATCGGAGAAATATTCGACGAGTAGGTACCTACCTAGTACCTATATTTTGACAACTTCGTCAGCAGGCAAATTGAAGCCTATTGGGATAAGATTCACTTTCAAAATCATTGGACCACCTTGTACCGACAGCAACCATTTATTTGCCGGTTTTAAATGACGGACAGACGGACAGCGAAGTCTTAGTAACAGGGTCTCATTTTTACCCTTTAGATACAGAACCCTAAAAATGAATCCCTATTTCCCGTACACGCCATTACTGGAGAACGACTTTTAATTTTTGTTGTTTTCAAGTTTCTATGAAAGAAAATAAGAAAATAATGAAAGATACAGATAGTGAGTGATTATTATTTTACCCGATTAGAGGATAATGATTTTGGTTTAACGTGTTGTTAATATTAACTTTACTTCCCAATTTGGTATTTTTTTTGTTTTATAGAGAGAACTGCTGGCATTTGTTACCAAAACAACTACCTAACTGATCCCTTCGTACCAGTAATGCAACAAGATGATGTCCTAATATTTCCTAAATCATCTAAGAATATTAAAAATTGTCCAATTCATGAGAATTTTTAAATTGTAAGTTACATTGAGGTATCTTTACTGCGTCTTACTCAAAATCATATCCAAAGCCAAAAGAACTAGGTAAGTCCATAATTCCAATTAATTTTGACATGTTTTAGATTTTTCATTTTCTTGAAAAAAAATTGTATAATACTTAGGTTTCGTGTCTCCAGATGTCTAGAATCTAAAAGTTTTGATTCTTGAGTAGATCCGTAATGTGAGTTACATTTAGGGTGTTAAGCTTTCTTTATTGTGATATTGTTTCTAAATGAATACGAAATGTTTCTATATGAATAAAATGAGATATTACAATGACATACAATGCAGAATTGAAGTTGGACTAACTCTTTTGGCCGGATATAGTTGGCAATGAGCGCTAGACAATCAAATTCATTATTTATGATTCTTTTAGACTTGATCGCAAAAATCAGACCTTTATTCACCATATATTCAGATGTCATTATTCATGATGATTGTCATAAATTAATAATATGACTTAGTCCAAATTATCTAGTCATATAATAGAAAGCAGAGTTCTTATTACTTCTTACCTTCTTAAAATATAGAATGTAGTGTAGGTAGAGCATAGAATTAATTTATTCTTTAGTTATTAGTTTGGTTTGGTTAGCATCTGGAGTACCTAACCGTTATACAAAATTGTATGACTGAGGATAAACAGTAAAAAACCTACCAAAATGTTATAACTATCTGTTTATGTTAAAAAATGTTTGGATGTTTGGTCTTCAATCACGCCCTAACGACCAAACGGATTTGGATGAAACTTAAAATAATATTATACTCGTAGATCATGTCCTGGAATAGCATACCTATAGAATACTTGTCCAGGCAGGTACAGGTAAACAATCTGTCTAGATCACAATAAATAGGAAAATTTGGATGTTTGTTTAAAATTTTCGATCACGTAAAAACGGCTGAATCGATTTTAATGAATTACTTAAAATAATAGAATACTTTTTATCCCGAAAAACAACCCTTCACGCAGGAGTCCTAAAAGGAGTTTCCTTAAAGAACAGTTGCAAAATGTTGTTATTTGGGTTACCTTTACAACTAAGTTTTATATTAATTTATAAGTATTATTTAGATATAAATGGGACATCAGAGTTTGTATGAAATTTAACGCGAACATAGTCACAGGGGTTTTCACAAGTAAAACACACTTTGGAAAACGTTTTGAAGTGGAGTGCCCATTATTTCCACCGCGACTGAAGTGAGGCATAGTTAAGTACCGCAAGAAAAAAACAATTTTAATTATCGCGCTACACCTATTCGTAGGTAGGTACCTATCGCTTCATTATGTAAACACGGCGACACAACGCGAGAAATAATTCGCGTTTTAAGCAAAATATTCCCCAATGATTAAAGCACGGAGTCACTCCACTCCGCTCTCCATTATACGAAACTGTAATCATGAAACTATCCACCACCCCCTTACATACCCTTGTTACGTGAAAAACGCAAAAGTTTGCGTCACCTTTACATATAAAAGTGTTTGGCGGTGGAACGCAAACGCGTGGTTTATACCTCGGGACTCTCGGGACTCGACAAGCCACGAGTTCGCCTACATAATTATTTAAGTTAATGATATACTACCTTTCTTGCCATAAATGATTTCATTGCGTCGTGCGTGCGAGAAAGAGCCTCATATAAAAATGTCAGGTGCAAAAGAGATGGGCAGTTATGGGGTGGTGCCCCCCTACCTAAGGTTGGACTGTGGCAGGTTTACATTGGTAAGTAACTGACTTCAGTGCTGGCAACCGTTAAATTCGTAGTACCTATAGACTTTAACCAGTTTTAAGGATATCCTTGTCTCTGCTGCTAGAAGAACTAGGATATCGAAAGGGCAGTTAGAGAAAATATCTAAAAATAAGTATTACACTGAACGCTTTATTGATATTTTGAAAATGAAAATTCTATTAATTTTCATTGTGGATTTCAGATCACGGCTGTAATCCAAAAAACGGTAAACATACTCTGAAATCAGAGCAGAAATACAGCAGGCGCCCAGATCCTTGAAGATGTTTAAATGAGGTAGTTAGAGAAAAATTTCAAGCCTGAATCAATTAGCTATAGTAAAATGTAGTTGTTGTAGTAGTAGAGTTGATATATTAGTAAAGCAAATAGTAGTTTTTTTATCCTATACTTAGTGGAAAATAATCTGCTGATAGGTCTGCTAGCTCTAAGAATGGCAGTAGGTATACGCCAGTGGCTTACCCAATGTAAACCAATCTTTACAGTTATATAGCTCTCGACGCGAAAGCAGTGGGTTGTTTTTAATCTCGTTTACTTATGTAGGTAGGTATAGGTACCTACTGCGGTTATGTACTCCCTTAATGATACGCACACTGGTTCTCGATGCTCGAGCACCTGAATGTGAAATTCCGTTTGAGGGCAGCCTCCCATAATTTATTTTAAATTGGAAAACGAAAAACAACGCTGCCTGGATTAAAATGATTTTCAGACTAACTTACCTATACACTTGTGTTCACAGTTCACAATGACTTAATCGCAAAGGATATTACTTCATACTTTAGTAATTACTTGAGCAAATTCGAGGCTCATTCAATCATGTTCGACAGCAATTGATTTCAAAATAACGTGGATATTAAGTCATTTGATGTCACTCATTCTAATAGGTTTTTTTCAATTTGTAGTGTTAGCATAGGTTAATTATCTCCATACCCCCTCGTCCTTAATCGTCTTACAGACCTCCAATAGTTCAAAAGTCTAAAGTTGTAGTTTCTTTTCGTTAAAAATATTTAAAAGGGCCTTCATAAATTAAATATTTAAAACTTCAATTTCTCGATTATTGCCGTGTAAAAGATCGTAAAAAAAAATGTGGATAATGATAATGAGAATGTGGATATAAAAATATTGGGTGGATTCAAAAAAAAAATATAATTCCAACAATGTATTACCAATATCTGATATATTTTCAAAATATAATCGACTTACGATAATAATCTTTACAAATTTATTCAATGTTGTGACAATAACCAAAAGAAACGTCAAAATCTAGTTGAAATTAGGAGTCATGATCAGAAAGTCTAAATTTCTGAGATTTAGAACCCATATCTATATTATTCTAATACCTTTAAACGAGAAATTCTTGCATATATAATTAAATTATAATCTGAATCTAGGAAACGGCTACAAAGATTTTCATGAAAAATAGTAATGAGGGTTTGTAATTTTTTTTTTCGAGGGCGATAAATCAATCTAGCAAAGTTTCATTTTTAGAAAATGTTGTTTTAATTGTGTTTTCAGGCAATGAAATACTGAACAAAGCTCGGCCATCCATAAATAATGGTAATATGTAACTGATATGTACCTAGAATGGGTTAGATAATATAATGTACCTACTCAGCAACTTTGCCAGATTCTGTTTGATATACAAACTGTCGGTGTACTTAATCTGTTAAAATAGGTTAACTCTACATTAAAAGTGAAGTGATGTTGCTCTAGGACTGTCACTGTTAGTGCAACTGTAAGATCTAACTAATCCAACAGTTTGACATTCAATCTATGACGGCGAACATATCGAATAGCTCTAACTGGATTCCCCAATAATATATTGTTAAAAGATTTAATAAAAACAAGCCGTACTTAGATTCTTTCCTGTAAAATTAGTCTCAATAAACAGGCATTTTAGGCATATTACCGCACAGTAATATGCCTAAAATGCCAACAGTTTGTATATCAAACAGAATCTGGCAAAGTTGCTGAGTAGGTACATTATATTTTCTAACCCATTCTAGGTACATATCAGTTACATATTGAAAGTACTCAAACCTATCACTTAAAATCATCGTTAACCTTTACAATAAAAATACGAAGGTGTGTTTGTACGTTTGTTGGCTTGTCCTTTTTTTACACAATAACGGAGTAACGGATTGACATGTTTTTTTTTTACACAGTGATATGTAGTTCATGATCTGGAGTGGAGAGTGACATAGGTTAGGTACATCTGATTCAGGTACCACACGTGCAAAGCCGCGTGGGCACAAGCTAGTCTATAATAGATGAACCCTTCTCAACCCACCCAATTGACATTGCTATTTATTTTGATGGCTGTAGGTACACTAATTTTGTAGCTCGATGTGGCCGTAAGTATCTTCTACTAAGTAGTCAAATTGTCCTTTGTACCTTAACTTGTATTAAGTGAGTCTATTATCTATTATCTCTATTGTCTATTAGTATGTATCTATTAGTTCAAAACTAAAACGGCACTACCGTTTTAGTTTTGAATTCAGTCTTATTTCGATTGTTCTTATATATTTTGTCCACCTAAGAAAGAACTTTGCACATTGTTTTCCTTTAGATGGATGTGATAGTGAAATCGTGCTGATGCCTACCTCATTCCGTTCTGCCTACAGCTTAGTACATTTCACTTTATGATTATGTTGTTTTAAGTTTCTTGGGGACTTCTCTAGGTACTTAATGTAACAGATACTATGCTATACTATGATAT
Source organism: Hydriomena furcata (assembly GCA_912999785.1). NCBI lineage: Eukaryota > Metazoa > Arthropoda > Insecta > Lepidoptera > Geometridae > Hydriomena > Hydriomena furcata. Next base: position 288,465 of record OU538835.1, read on the forward strand.
GCGCCGATTGTTATGATTTATTTAGTCATCAGTCGTTGCGGCCATCATCTTCAAAGCTTAGCTTAAAAATCTTCTTGGGTAGAATAAACATAATAAAACACAAAAAAACATCATTTTCATTCTCTTTGATAGGGACGGAGCCATCTCATTACACCACATAATGTGCTCTTGGTCTCTGAATGAATATATATATGAATCTAAAAGAATGGGAGGGATGAGTGGAGGATGGCCATTATGCCTAGCGAGTCGTAGGTGTACCTACTCTTATGTAATACATAACTAAGTACTACCTATACGCAAACAGAAAATATTTACTACATTTTCTATGCTGCCGTGTTGACTATTATGTACGTTTGAAATCGCGGCCGTATTTAATCTTGGATCCGGATTTTTTTATTAAAAAATTTACTTGATGAAACCATAAAATACATTTAAGTGGTGATGGGTTTTGTAACCATGGAATGCCAAATACTAGAAAATATGGGCAAATTAAATGTTTGGACGTGCCTTCTAGCCCGTTAAAGCAACTTCAAGAGACTGAGATCTGAGAGGATGTCTGATTACGCATTATAACCATTATCCTATATTAATATTTTGTATATCGATTACTCTAATCGATTCAGAATTCACTGGTGATCGGAAATGGTACTATAGCGTGCGGTTACATTGACACTCCAACCGTCTTATCGTTACAATAAAGTGTAAAATAAAATGTAGTGAAAAAACCCGACGGATACATTGTTTGCTAAAAGTATGCGTTTCTTGCCACCATAAAGTCATTCATTGGTAAGTTACATTAAATCCCTTCGTCCACACACACACACAGATATACACACACACAAGTGGTTTAATGACATGCAAATGATGTGTGAATTGCGAATTAATATATCTAACCGAGTTTATAAAATACATCATATTTTTTTAAAACTATTATATCTGCAATTAAGTTCCTATTATTCCTTACTACCTAAATTACATAAATAATTCCTTCATTAAAAAACACCGAGTCCTGTACTATTTTAGTTTCTGTCGGTACCGCGTAGGTGCTATGTAGGAGGGATCTCGCGACTACAGTTAGTATACAATATACGCGCTATATGCCTTCTCTTATTATATTCACACGAAAGCACCTCTCTAGATATTATAAGTACAGCTATCTATGTGTTTGTGTATGCGCTGAGATAATGAATAATAATGACGTGGTGTGGGTTCATTATTCACAGTGCTTTCTTGCCTTATGTATGTTGAAATAATACCGGTACTATACAGTGTTATATACATTGCCAGAGCAAGTGCTGTAAATACATAGCTGAATCGGTAAATACACAGAAACTTTAAAAAATACCATACATTTTATGTGCATCTTTTGAATCAGGTACCTACCCAGGTGATGTTTAGAAACAAATTGTAGATTGTCCATAATAAATAATCTAAGTAGATGTTGGTACTTTCAGCACAGGTACCTAGCGAAGACTACTCGTTTTAGATATAGATAAATGTTTTTGATAAATGCAGAATCGTTTTTTCTCAATAACCGCAAAACATACAGTTTTGTTTTTAAGACAAAGATAACTTAAGGATATAATCTAGATAAATTATAGACAGAAACACGATTGGTGAAATTTTTATCGTTATATTTATTTTCCAAAGTTGGCTCAGTTTTATCACTTTTTCCGTCTTATCCGGGTAGACTTACCCTCGTATTCAAGAACGAAACTATGAGAACACGCACCCACAGTGGAAGAAATCTTAGTAGAAATCTAGATCTACATATTACCTATCTTTAACAATAAATCACAAGTTGATCTTAATAGTCGGTATCAAAGTATTTCGATCATAAATTCTAAAACGTATCATTTTGAAATAATATCTTTATTGTGAAAAGTTTCTGCTATTATGTTTTCAGCTTAATAGAAATCTAGGTAGGAACCTGAAGTAATATATTTATAAAAATAGGAGATGTGGGCTGTTCAGAAGTATTTCTTTTTTCGTTTCGTTATAGAGCAATCGTCGACATACAGGGCCTTAAGACCGAGTAGGTATTTTATTTTACCTAAACCACTTTTTTAGCATTTTGAATAAATGTAATGAACATAACTTTCTTCTATAAATAACCTGTAATTAGATGAATCACATCATCTCAGATCTCCCGTCTCTAGAATAATCTGCTGTAATTCCATCAAGACCCTGGCTGTTCGATTCATGCCAAATTCAAACTTAACACCAGTTGTTAAGAGTTAATTTACCAAATCAATGGCATCGTCCACGGTCTCCCTTCAGGTCTATGGTAGAAGCTAAATTCGACCATAATGTATGTGAATAGAGACGGAAATAAGCGAGTCAATTTCGTTAGCCTCTGAGGGTACTAGGGCTGTCGGTGAAAATCGCTTCGGATCTTCTTACGGGGTCGCTACACAAATACTTGCAAGTTCAGAATATTTCGGGTTACTTTTAAAATATGTGTTTGGACATGGTTTGTGTAAAGTATTTTAAAATAAACTGGTTTTGACCATTTTTGCGTAACACTGTGCAATCAATCCTTGTAACTTAGTTAGTTTGTTTATATGCAATAATGTGTTAGTCTAGTCTAGATATTGTATAGGTATATTATCATAATGCTGGACTTATATTGCCGGGAAAATATTATTTTGGGTTAGTTTTTGAGTCATGAAATAGCATTGATAAATGATTAAGTCGATGGGATAAAAAAATAACAGAGTGGAGTAAAGTAGAAGAAATAAAGGTGAATTTTTAAATGTTTTCCCAGTAACTGCCATCCCTAGTCCCTATTTCAGTATTAGGGGGTCCTTGTTCGAGTATAATTTGATAATTTGCTTCCCGTCGCCATTTTGTACGTGACAGCGTGAGGCGACAATTTGCCATTATTATTTTGTTACAACTAAATATAACAAAGCTGAACAAAATTGAAAATAATCCAAGTTATTACAGCTTAAAATTACAATCTACTTAGGGTGAATATCCCCTTCCTAGTCTTTACCAAATGAAGACGAGTTTTTTTGTGCTAAGTTAACAATTGACGTTTTGAATATTTGAATAAATGCACTGATTATTCAGATGCATGGTTCAGCAACTGAAAACTGTACTAAATTCATTTGCTTCTTTTTTAAACTCAACAACGCACAGATCAATAAAAAATATACAATTATCATAAGGTAGAGGTAGGTAAATCACTCTGTAAGCAGGGTCTGTAATATTTTACTTAGCTATTAATATTACCTAAAACATTTTTTTCCTATCATAATGTAGAGTAGATTAATAGATTGAGATAAATTTATAGATTGGGATATAGGTTTTAATTTAATTAACGCAGTTTTCAACATGTTAGGTATTTAAGATAAGTGTAAATGTTGCTTATTTTTACTAATAAATAAAATGTATTTTGATTTGATTTTAATGTTTTGAACAGCAAAAAATATTATTTTCTATCATATAGTTGTAGATAGATCCCTAAGTGAAAACTAGACTCGAAAAACACTTGAGTTTAGCGCTGAATGAGTCCACTATTTAGCATAATATGACTGTTCAAAGTAATCGCCCACTACCTTCAAATAACAGCAGCGCTATCGAAAGAAAATGCGACTTAAGATTATATTATAGCAGCCTATATGACTATAGGTAGATCACGTGGGCGGGCGGTAGAAACGCACCGATACATTATCTAATTCCCCTAACAGGGTCGGAGGGGTCTCCGAAGCTTGAGAAGCTGGACTAGCTATTGCTGGGGGTGATCTTGTTATACCTGTGCTGGGAACATTATTCACTTACCTGGTTATAGCTTGGGTTAATTTGTGACCCTGACAAATACATTTTGTTAAACTTTTGCTCTTTTTTTCAATATTTTTCTTTTGCTATTACCTACAGAAACTACCTGCAAAACTTCTGAATCAAACGAAATATTTGAACTTAATTAAATGCTGCAACGCATGTGATATGTGACACAGGTAACCATTATCTTTAGTTCAACAGAACGAGACAATTAAAACTTCACAAGTGATATGACGAGAAACTCATATGCATACTAAATGATTTCAGGGTGCCTAATCGAAGCGATGCCTGATCCGATAGCTGGTTCCATACAGCACAACGGATCAGCATTGCTATCCAGCGCAGCGTGGCAATGCTATGCCGCCAGCATCTTGGAGACGCTTCTGATCTGGATCACTAGGTAGCTTTAGACTGTTATACCGGTTTTTATATAGCTCAATTGTTTCTTGTGTATTTTGTAATATATTAGATGTTATTTATTTCTGTATATAGCTATGTTTTACACGTAAGTAAGCAACGCATTTAATAATATATGTTCCTAGTTACTTTAAAATAGCATAAAAGCAAAACGTACAGGATGACAGATTCCTCCCTTCCGTAGCAGGAATTAAATTGAATTGTATTGAGAGCAGGAAATCATCCCGATTGAACGAATGATTAGCGAGAACACGAGGGACGGGAATTTTGGGGTCTTTTGTGAAAAACTAGCTTTTGCCAGCGATTTCTTTCGTTATGAGAACCCAAAAATAAGTTATAGTTATTTTTGGGTTTTTATAACTAAACTATAACTAAAAATAAATAAAATAGGATCTAAATAGGATCACGACTGTAATTTCCAAGTACGGTAGACATACTCTCATATCTACCGTACTACATATCTCATAAGGTTAGTTAGCCTATATACTTGAATATATATAAAATGGTTTGTCAGAAGCACGTCCAAACATTATGTTTGGCACAATACCCCCCACATTTTGCAATAGTTAGCATACATGATAGGTTGCAAGACAATCGCCGTTACTAGCTACTAGAATGAATTCATCCCAAAATGTCAATCCCATCAGATCTTCCACTGGGTAGGGTACCTAGCCTACCTTATAAAGTAAGCTGCAATTTAAGCAGTCCGGATGTCATTTAGAACTGAAAATAATACAATTTTTAAAGCATTTGTTAGCAGAATAATAATTTCAAGAGATATATTACAAAAAAATACTTTCATAAATTGTACCTTAACGGTTGCAATCCTTTTCCTAAACGCTTATTCCAAACTTATGTAAATGTAAATAAATGTTAGAGCGCTTTCATATGTCCATGAATTATTCATGTTCAATCTGGAATTTTCTAGAAATCTCCGGAATAAGTTGGAACGAGCTTCGTTCGAGACCGGAATATTGTCGGTAATATTATCATATTTTCGAGTTCATTGCAAGAAGTCCTTTCAAAAAGCTTTGAATACAAATTGCGAGTTAAGTTTTGTGTAGGTATTCCATGGTATTAAGGGTAGATACTGCTACGAGGTGTGTGTGTGTATGTGTATGTGTATATGGTAGGTAAAAATAATTAATTTAAATAGAATACCGCCTGTACAAGTAAATGTTTGTTAAATGTAAAATAAATGTTTCTAATATAAAATTCTATTAATGCACGACCGTGATTCGAATCCACGACCTTCGGTCTGAAGATCAAGCTCAGCCAATAAGGCTTTTTATGGCAAGAGATTGTAAATACTTAGACGAGCATGGTAAGACCATGAAAAAATATAATAATGATTATAAAAATTTGTTTGTAAAAGTTGATGCTCGTGTACGAGTATGCTTGAGAGTTTGCTTCGGCTCGTAGAGGTTTCGTAGCACATTCTAAATTCGCTTTGAAGATATCTTACTAATAGGTATTTTTCTCGATTAAAAAAAAAATAAGAATCAGTAATTTTTTTCGCGGTTTTGGACATATTTTTTGTATCCTGACTTTAACCCACCTCCTGATTTACTAACTGTTTCCTGAAATAGAAAGATATAAAATTTATTTCAATTTACACCTTTTACGAATATAATAATAATAATAATGAATAAATAAATATTGGTGGATATTTCACACAGCGCCATCTAGCCTATGGTACCATGGGTAGTAAACTACTATGTAGCACTACTACTATGTAGCACTACTATGTAGCAGTACTATGGGTAGCATAGGTACATAGTACTAGTACTATGGGTACAGGTACCTGATAGAATACTTATATACGTTTTTTATTTTGTTGTAAATACATACTTATTATACATATTAACCAGACCCAGACACAGAACAAATATCTATGTTCACACAACATGGTATATGGTGAAGACGTCAGAGTCATCCATGTCATTAGTCCGTAAAAAAAAATAAGACTGATGGAATAGCACCAATCTCAATTTATTCACCTAGTCTATGTGAAACGCACACGCTGCGTTCAAAGTCTCTTATAAAGAAAGTAAGAACAGTCTATTCTTTAACTACAGTTTATCTTTAATCGTTCCAGTGCTTAAATAAATCCAACTAAAGCAGTACACGTAAAGGCAGTTTCCACAATCGCTCGGCTGATTGCTGGAGGAGGCAGCGAGTGGATTATTTGCGACAAATAAATTGCTATTAGCGACGTGATCGAGGGTCCTTCCGCCTCTCACTAGGGTTACTTGAAGCTCCTTTACATTTGCAACTGAACATTTCTCACAAACTACGATTCAAAAGCTCGGACTGAAGGTGGAAAGCTTGCTGATTCTTCAGTTTTTAAGCTAGTTATTTTAAGTTTTTTGATTCTTTAATATTTAGTATGAAAGTTGTTTCAAGTAGGCACCATGCCTATTCTTTGCACATACCTAGCCAAACAAGGTTTATTTAAACATAAAAATAAAGTTTAGTACAAGCGGGCATATTATTTTATTATATACAAGAGGCCGGAAAGTATGGCATTTTAAAGGGATTACAGCCAGTGGACCCAGCAGTGGATGCAAACAGGCTTTGATGATGATGATACCTATATTTAATGTTTCCAGACAACCATCAACAAAACGAACCAGCTTCTAACAAATAAGGAGTTGTGTCTTGGATGTGTTCCCACTGAGGAGGCTTTTACCGTTATTGCTTTGAATTAAATTAGATCTACAAATGTACGAAGAGTAAATAATTAGGATATGGGATTGATATTTGTACTAGTGATATTAATTGACATTACATCTTCATTATATTGATAGTGATATTTAAATGTACACTAACTTACACTTATATAACTTACATTAAAAGGCAAAAATGTCTTGTTGTTCGTAGCATGATAATGTACGTAACAAAAAAATATTTAATTACAAGTTGACCCGGCGAACTTCGTATCGCTTTAGAATTAACAAAACGTTCCCGTTCCCGTTCCCGTAGTATCAAACTCATGTAAGAGTTGTTGTAGCTGCATGATAGTTTAATCTCTCTCCTAGCTGAACGATTGATAGCACAACGTCGATTTAATTTTCTTTTTATCTGTGTTTATAAAAATCAATGTCACTTTTCATTGTAATTTTATAACTCAAGAACGGGCTCACCTATCCAAACCAAATGTTTAGGCTTTGTTCGGACTATTTAGTAGATGGTTTATGTGAAGTTTGCACAAAATCGGTAGACTTTTTATCCAGGTACCACCCGTGCGAAGTCGGGGCGAGCAGCTAGTTTTTATAAATTTTCTTATATACAAACATTGTCTTGACAATAAGAAACACATCAAAAAATTAATCATCCAATTTTGTGCAGTCGTTCGGAAGTTATGCGCGTACATACATTTCGGCGATTAATTTTTATATATATGTATAGATAACACAAAACCGTTTCTTTTGTCTTGTACGTTCCACTTGCAATAATTATCTCGGCTCGAAGAACCATTTTCTACTGTATTAGACTTAAGTTTAGTAAACCAAGTTTATACTAATAAATACCTACGTACGGTACTAATTGCTTTGTCTTCCCAACCATCTCCTACTGTCTTTAAAATCTTCATTTGACAAATAAAACGTTTCATTATCATTTTTTATACCACCAACACAGTGGTTGTATAATAATATCTGCTTTACACGATACGAACATAATAGAAATAAGGCTTTCATGCAGTATAATAAGACACACGTACATAATGTAGACACCGCGACTGCATGTGCTCGCGCCTCTCGTTACGAGCATCTGATTAGGGCGGGCGGAGACTTATCGATGTTCAAGACATTTTCTAACTTCAGTAAATAAAAAAAGGCCACACCGCTTTTTATATAACTTCAAATACTCGTATGATATGATCTCAATATGATCATCAGACCTGACAAAGGTAGCCAAAATAGAATCCGCGGAACAAGAAACTTCAGTCGGGCTTTAGCTAATGGATTAAAATATCAGTCGTTTGTCTGTGCAGCTTAAAATAGATAAGAATTAATAAAGATTCTTATATTTATTTTGCCTACCTATTATATTACCTACTTATTTATTTTGTAAAGAAGAATCACATGTTATTTTTGATTATACTTACTACCCCATGATATTTTTAAGCCAAAACCGAACTAAATGAACGAAGAATTGAATGAGGAATCCATGTTTAGATACACATATAGTATCTAGCGGTAGGTAGATGTGGATTAAAAAATTAAACTCTTGCTTTAGTGACTGACTGATCTATCACGCACAAACTAAACCTCGGGTCCTAGAAACTTGGAATTTGGAAAGTGTATTTCTTTTGATGTAGAGTGGTGCACTAAGAAAGGGATTCCCGAAATTCAACTCCCTAAGGGCAGTGGGGGTTGAAAATAACTTCAACAGTTCTTTCTAGTTATCGATATGAATATTATTTTCCCATCCGTAATCTGGCGAGGGCGTCTCCGCTTCCGTATTACTTCATAGTGCATTTTATATATTTTTACATTTGCGCGCGAAAACGCTCATTACGGGATGCATTTGCTAACGAATGTGAAAATAGCGCGCGGTACATACTCTAAAGTGTAAGAGATGTCGGTAAATTCAGTGTTTGGAAAACGTCTACGTATCTATGAATAAGTATGTTACTTGTATACATTGTATTAGGTAGTAGGTACAATGCTAGTAAGGTTACAATTTTGGATTTATGATAAACACACTGTAGTATTTTGGTAAATCTCTACGGACACTTAAAATATCTTTAAATTCCAAAAATGATGCATACCTGCGATTTTCAAAGTTAAGGTTATAAAATGTTTGTACTTTGTTTAATTTGGTGCTAAATGGATAAAGTTTTCACCATTATTATTTTTTTGGTGTGAGGTGCATACTTATTGTTACCGAGTGATATTTAGGCAAGGTTTTACTAGGACTGGCATCACAGCTTATTTGGTAGTAATTAATTCTGCCTTCTTTGTTGTAGGATAGGGGTTCGATTCCCACCCAGGTTAAACAGTTGTGTGATAAACATGGATGATTATTCTATGTAAAAAAAAGTATAAAAGTGATTTAAGTATTGTATCAGTAATTTGGTTTCCATAGTTGTTTCCCATAGATGGTGATGTGTGAATTGTCAACCAATAGGTATATATTTTAGGTATTTTAGAACATAACGCTTTGTCTCCTGCACTATATCATCTGAAATGGCCGGGTACATACAGGCTTTGTCTCAGCTAACGACAGTTCCGCCCCGTAACGACCTCCTCCCGCTAACGACACCCCTCCGTCGCATCATCACCGTCAACTGCTAGTGCTGCCTGCCAGATTCAACATACGACTCTTGATCGGATGATACATTTAGTCATTCATGTGATATTTACAGAATTTTTCAAATTTCGAACTTACAATCTTCAATCACTAGAATTAGAAATTTGAGACAGGCTGATACTTCTTTTAGGACGTAAGTGCTCGTATTTTAAGGAAGTAAATACATATATGCATTAATCTAAATAGTGTATTATGTATTTAACATCTAGAATGATGTGTTAACATTGTCATGCATGTAGCTTTCAGTTTGCCCAATATTTATAAGATAGATTAAGGTTTAATACATTTATTCATAAAAAGACAATATACATGTCACTTACTTATGAATAGCATAATCTTAGGCTTAAAATAAACAGTTGGTAGGTATGTCGTCGATGTAGCTTATTTTATCTAACGCATTTATTTCATAAGTAAAGAGTAGTCATGCATTATATGTTTAGTGAGTTTAGATTTAAATGCGTAAGTGTACATTTTTTATATCCGAGGGTAGTATTGTAAAGCTTTGCGCCTTCAAAGGTAATAATCTGTTTGCCATAGTTCGTCCGAGGTCTAGGTAAAACAAGATAGCTGGCTCGCCGCGTACTTCGCTTTGTTATTTCAGATTTTTTTACGAATGTAATGTTAGTATGTATAGTTTTATTAATTATTTTTCTGACTAAGATGCAAGTGTTATATTTGTACAGCTGTTTTAGGTTTATTAATTTCGTCTCTTTATATATTTTAGAAGTTGATGTTAAGTATGGGTATTTGAAAAGTAATTTAATGATTTTATTTTGTAATACTTGAAGATCAGCTAGTTTTGTTTTATCGGCGCTGCCCCAGATTTCTATCAGGTAAAGTAAATGCGGCTTGACTAGGGAATTATAAATCGTGTAGCGTATTTGCCGTGGAACGCAATGGACGACGTTGCGTAGTGACCCGGTGAGTGATGACAGTTTGCTTTTAATATGTTCGATGTGTGTGCTCCAGGACAAACCACTATCCATGTGTAAACCTAAATATTTTTCACTTACCTTCTCCTGTAGGACTACATTATTGATTTTGGGGGGGGGGGGGGGGGGGGGGGGGGTTAAAAGGGGGGATTATTTTGTTTTTTGCTTTAAAAATTGTACAACAGGTTTTAGAAATATTAATTATCAGAAGATTGTGTTGGAACCAAGTAAAAAGGATGTTTAGGTCTTCTTGTGCACGCGGTAGAATATCGTGGATAGAGGAGCCATAATAAAATAGACACGTGTCATCTGCGTACAGAGTTATTTCTCCATTTAACTCTAGTTGATGCATGTTATTAATATAAATTAAAAAGAGCAACGGACCTAATATTGATCCTTGGGGGACACCATATGCTACAGATGCAGATGTGCTCTGTATGTTGTCAATTTTAACAACCTGGGATCTGTTGGATAAGTATGATTTGAACATCTTAAGAGCAGTTTCTTTTATACCGATACATTCAAGTTTCTTTAAAAGCAAATTGTGGCTGACAGTATCGAATGCTTTTTTTAGGTCGATAAATATTCCAAGTACAATATTTTTCTTATCTATGTTAGTTTTTATTTTCGTAACTAGGTCTACTGTTGCAGCAAGAGTGTAACTTTTTGGACGAAATCCATATTGTTGTTTATAAATAATGTTGTTCGAGTTTAAGTAGTTATCTAGTCGTTTGTGTATAATTTTTTCTAGGATTTTAGATAGTATTGGTAGAACTGAAATTTGAATTGGAAAAGTAACTGAAGGTACTGAAGATTGGAAAAGTTAAGTAACTCTCAGCACTGTCATCAAATGGATGGATAGCCGTTGCAGAATTAACATTAGCTCAATACTTCGGTCCGTGTTTTAGAGGTTACGCTATGATGACTATTACGGTTGTTAAGCCACGACAGAAGGCCTATAAGTGGTTTAAAACCTTCGTCACCAGAGTCAAACCACCACAAGTTTAGAGCCAGTTCACAGCTCAGTTGGTAGTAACTCTGCCTTCGGCGCTGTAGGTTGTGGGTTCGATTCCCACCCAGAGCAAATATTTGTGTGATGAACATAGATGTTTGCTCTGTGTCTGGGTGTTAGTATGTATCATAAGTATGTATTTACAAAAAAAAAGTATATAAGTATTCTATCAGTTATCTGGTTCCCATAGTACAAGCTTTGTTTAGTTTGGGACTAGATGGCGATGTGTAAAATGTCCACCAATATTTATTATTATTATTATTACTTCATACTTAGTTAAGACGTAAGTAACGCATTCCCATATTAGGAGAATTTGGTGAGTCAAACCGGTTGGTAGCTTTTGGCATCATATAAAAATGTTTGGTGTAACATTTAGCCGGACAGCTTCCCACCTCTAAGCATTTAAAACAATGACATTAGCGCGATGTTTTTATGCCCACTCCGATGAAAAGGCAGGTTAGGAGGGTTTCATAATGAAAAGCGTTTAATACCGATAGTGCTGCCTGGGGGAAATCGCCGTAAGTGGTAGGGTTGCAAACTGAGATTTAATAGTTTTCTATTGTTTTGAGAAATAAATGAATAGGGTCTCATATAAATTGTTGAGATATGGTGATATAATGAAGTGGTTTTTGCTTTTATATTTATTTTGTTTTATGAAAATGCAATTACTTACATTATAATCGTAGTAGGTATTAATTTAGCTAAAAAACAAAACGTTCTAAATAAATAGAAAATATTTAATTGAAATCGTCTAATAATCGTAGCAGTTCGCGCTACGAAGTCCGTAGAGCCACTACGAGGAACAAAAGACATCAACGCACTCATTTGCATCGCGCGCACGGAACTTGTGCTAATATACCTAGTATTATTTAGTATTTTGATATTTAGTGGCCTGTGTGGTATACAGTGTGCAAGTGTCTAGTTTTGAAGTTTTGACGTGCTTAAATAATCGTGTTCAGGCTACTAATTTCTGAAAATATATAAATTTTGTAAAAAATGTGATCAAAATTGGAAATATATCAATTCGAATTGGATATCACGAGATTTTTATTCGATATTAAAACCTCACTCCACAATCCCACCCTTAAACCTCAGGCCCTCATCTCGCGCCTCTAGAAGCCAGAAATAAATTATCCAACGAGTAATAATAATAACAACGTCCAATGAAAGAGCTCTCATTTTGATGAAACCCAGACCTTTGAAGTCGCTCGTTACCGGATTCCAAAGAACTTCCAACAAAATAATATGGAAATAAATGAGAAAACATCACAGGATCGCAACAATACTGCTTTGTAAATAACGGGAAATATTATCTATACTTCAGGACACTGAAACTCAATTCTGCCTCAAAGATCCAAGTATATTTAATTTAACATTAAATAATTTAATTTTAAAACGTTTTCTACCAAGATCCTTGGGTTTGTTATTTTATCGAATCGAAAAATCGTGATGTTGTGTCACGCAAGTAATTTTATATTGAAAACTCACTTGCCATAAATTATTATTAATGACCACTAGGTATTGCTTAACTGACTATCTTTGTTGACTTAATTTCAGGACCATCGTTTATTGAGACATACCGCAAAGACATTATCTCTGAAAACTAACTAAATACTCTGTAGTTTAAAAAAAAAACATTTTAATGTTACAGTAGGTATTGTATGTATATTAAGTACTATTCTCTCATTACAAGACTTGGACCTCTTTTCACGGTCTGAAGTGTACCAGGTTACCTAACGACGGGGTCCATTGTCGTCGACGTCCATTGTGGAAGCCCATCGGAGTAAGTGGGTGTCTGCTTTAAGACCGCCATTATACCATCTACCTATGTCAGAGCAGTAAAAATCTACTGAGTACTGATAAGTAATAGGTTTTCGGTATTATGTATCTACTTTCGAGTAATCGTTCTTAAGGTTGCTGTTAAATTTATGACAGCTCGCATTTTTTGTACTCGTACGTATTCTGTGGCCGCACACTAAGAATAGTGCAAACGCACACATTGAAGCTACTTCACACTTCATTTACCAAGACTAAATAACTAGTCTTGATACTTGAAAATATTTGGTGCATAAGGTATGTCATATTTGTATAGGTAGGTATGTACTTAATAATTTTATGCACTTGACAAAAAGAAAATAAATATAGAAAAAATTAATATATATTATAAGACAGGTTACAAATCGTAAAGTGCTACTACACAGTTACTAATATTTGACTGTGCAAAAAATATTTGTTAGGTACCTACTAATAAAATACATTATGACAAAACGGTAAGTATCGTTTTTTTACAAGCTCTTATTTAACTTGCAGTTTATGTACATATTTATGTATGTATGTTTGATAAGGAAGGAATCTTGCAACTTAATTTTAAGCAGTTATCCCCAATCGATTGAGCTGAAATTTTGCATACATAATATGGTGACAGCGAGCTGATCTGATGATGGAGTCAGGAGCTGTTCAACGGAACTCTTCACTAAATAGTCGAATTGAGGCAAAACTTTGCATACCTATCAATCTCAATGACAATGTAAAATTATGGTACTAGAGAGCTGGTCTGATGATGGAGGTCGGATGTAGCCATCGGAACTCCTCAACTACACAACATAACCACGTCGCGTTTGGGCTCGTTATTTTTATCTTGACGAGAACTAGAGCACTAGACATTACAATAGCTTATTTTAAAAAATATATTTTAAATGAAAAAACTTATTGTCATCTAAAATCGATGACGGCACCGTCAACGTTTCGAGTACCACTCACAGAAAGTTTTGAAAGTGAAATACTGATAAAATATGTAGGTATGCTTTTGAATATTGTGTGCGAGCTATGATCTCGAAGATCCATAGACCGCGCGTAGCGAGGGTCAACAAGTTCTGGAATTAAACAGTTATTGTAAAACTTTACTAATTAACCCTCCATAATATTTTCTTTCCAGAAAAATTAAATATGAATTTGTAAAAAGAGATGACCAGCTCTTTTTAAAAATTCATATTTTCCATTGTATTTGTACTAAATGACATCACAAACCTGCAATACTTTTTAAGACCTATCCAAAGACATGGAGAGTATGCGAGAAAAAAAAAACATCTGAAAATATGTATTTATTTCTACCACATTGTCGGCGTGACTAATGTATATTCATGCCAAATTACAGCTTTCTAGTACTAAGAGTATCTGAGCTAAGCTGCGGACGAATGGACGAAAATGGCAAAACTATAAGGGTTTTTTGTAAACTACGAAACACTAAAGAGCACTTTCAGTATTTCGAATTAAACAATTTTTCAGGACACTTTATTATTTTTTTAAATATTTAATTATTTGCATCATGTACTTAAACTTAAGTATATGCCATCAAAAACAACTTGTAAAAATAAAAATAAAAAGCCAATTCTCGCAACGCAACTCAGTTTCTTTTTTTGTCTTTTTTTTGTTGGAACTATGCTCGTGTGTGTAAACATAACTTGTGAGATATTGTATAAGTAGCCTAAGATGACCAGATATAATCTGTCGATGTCAGTCTCTCTTCCCTGTTCGCTTGTTACGGCTGGTCGTGTTCTATATCTCTACAATAAAGAATCCATATATATCACCCAGATCGTGTATAATTTAACCAAAAACCCATCAGTTCTTCTATCGTAAAAAGTTGTGAGATTTCAATGTCTGTCTGTCTGTCCAAAAAATGGCCTGAACTGCTTCGAGAAAAGGATGGTACGACTGTGCCGCTTTTTTGCTTGACTTGGCGGGGGCACTACCGTGCCCCCAGATAAACCTTGCTATGATAATAACAAATACCGACCTTTTTAGAAGGTTCAACATTTTTGGTTCAATGCGTATCGTATCATTCGTCAGTCATTCATCAGTCGTCAAAATTGATTAATGCTAGATTTGTTGCACACCAGCACTCGGAGTCTTTTTATAGTTTTGAGGATGTTTCTTAATTAAAAATAGCCTATTTATAAGCTAGAGGTATATTTACATCGACAGCAAATTTCAATTTCATCCGTTTAGTCGTTTAGGTCTGATTGAGGTACAAATATCCAAACATACTTAACATCCGCACAAACTTTTAGATTTATAATATTAAAGGTAGATAAATAATAATTATAAATTATATTCATAATCTGAAATTTAAATAATTTTTCTAAATCCAATTATAGATAAAGTATCATTTTTTTCCATCCATGTATAAAAAAACACGCTTGGTAATATAGGGTAGATCGGGTCTAAACGATACCTACAGGTAAGGATCATGGTACCTTAGAACTTTCATTTCAAAACAAATGTATCAAATCAACATTTATATTTATTTAATAGGACTAATTAGGGACACTTCAAAAACCACAGCAAAAGACGTTGTCCAGAAAGTATTATCACTAAAATGGAAATAGGCCGGGCACATCCAAAGATTACAAAATGAGAGGTGATCTAAAACAATTATGAATTGGGACCCAATACATAAAAAACGAAGAAGAGGAAGGCCTGCTATGCGATGGGATGATGACATCGTGAAAGTAGCAGGCAAAACATGGAGCAGAGCCGCTAGAGATCGGGGAAAATGGATAGAGCTGGAGGAGGCTTTTACCGCTGAAAGCGGTCCTTACACATAATTTTATATACCTATGCATAGATACATATCTAAGTTAATTTTATATTGTGCAAGGAAATAAAAGCTTTTATTATTTATTATTAATTAGGGACACAACCAGGTTCACATTTTCCTGAAATTTAATATTTTTATTAAAATAACAATCAAATACGAAACATCGGCTTATTTCGATTTTGCTCCGACGCGACGTATGCAAAAAGGTAAAACCGTATACTATTATCATATTGTTTCGAAACCAAACTCGATGAAACGCATCTTCTACAAAAAAAAACCATCCAGCTCTTTCAACAAATCATGCATTGTACCTAACCTTCATCTGTGTGGCTTGCACTAAATTCTTCAAGGCAATATATTATACAAATGTTATCATTAGTTTTGCATGTCCAGTATTTTACCCCGGTATTCCATTATGTAAGACCTCCTCTAAATTCGAAGAAAAATGTGACGTGGACGTGCTTCCCCGAGCGCGTCTGAGCGCTAACTGACGTGCCGACTTGAGGTGAATGTGAGTTTTGTATGGAAAAAATGTATGGAGAAGTTTTATTGCATTTTATATTGTTCATAAATGAAAAAGTAAATTATTTGAAAACAAGATAATGCCACGCGGTATTGAGAAATATAAAATCTACAATTTCGTATTATTTTCAAATAAAAATATGCTGTGGGTCTAAAGATATTGGTACCTAACCAGACCCCATTTTTCGACATTTTCAGCGGTTCTTGCGACGGTAAAAACGTATTTTTTTGAAAATATTGTATAGAACTGGCCAGTTTTTATTATCTACTATTAAAGATGAATATATTATCAGTAATTTTGTATCATTATATCCTCACAATTGTGATTCCTGGTTTTTAAATCGGTACCTGAAAATCATTGAAATACGTGTGTAAGTGTGAGCCGGGCCTTAAGAGTTGGAAGAGAGATTGCTAAAGTGAGTGATCTCGTTTCTTTCTTAGGAATGATTAATCTATTGGTAACGTTTTGAAAAAAGGCCAGGTCAAGAGTTTCTTTAACCGACGAGCATGCATGAAGGTGATGAGAGTGATTGAAGGAAAATAAGTATGTCAGGATCGTAGCAAGTGGAAAGCCGTGGTCTCTGCCTACCCCTCTAGGAAACAAGCGTGATTTTATGTATGTAATCTACTTAATACTAGGCATACTATATACACCTACTTTATTTGATAGCAAAGTGATTGAAAATGTATGATGAAGTAAGAGTAGTTTTTTTGTGATTTATAAAAATCCTTTGCCGAGTTACGATGTTGGTGATGTATTTGTCCAAAGTAATTTATTTTTGATCTAGAAGATGTATCAAATGTTCAAAAAGAAAAAAGTAAAGTCAATTTCGGCCTCTATTCAATCAAATTGACAATTAACATCATATTTTCTACTGCGAAAGACAGGATTGTAGTTTGGCCGAATATATCAGAGCATTGTCAAATCGATCGATAATGTCGAAATTGTTTTGCAGAGTACCTACCTAAGGGCCCAGAAATTCGATTATTTTTAGCATCCGTTCGTTCAGTGTTTGGATAAAGATGACATCGTAACCGCCCACTACTCCGCCCGCATGAAACGCAAACAAAGATGTTCTCTTACAACAATGCTCAACAATATCGCGAGATCTGTCACAAATGTCAAAATAATGATGTTTTGACAGGCACAAGTATTTATTGCTTGTGACCAGCTTGCAATGAATTGAGTTTTTGAAAAGAGAACAAGGTTTTTGGATGGACTTTAGATATTTTAGTAAAAGGCTCGTATTTGACCAAAAATTAAAAACCATTTTAGATTATTCAGTAGTTATTGCGGAACCCATAAGTTTGACATATAATTTAAAATTTAAATTAGATGTTGACAATTTAAACAAAACGCTTCTTTATGCAAATGGCATCGCAGTAGTTTCTGTGACGTCACATGCTTGTCAACAAGTAAACAAACGTCAAGTTTTTCAAGGCAGGCAAAGACAAATTGTCAATTTGAATTATGGGTTTTTTTAATCAATTATTGTTTATTTTCCAGTTATTTTATTCCATAACGCTTTTTGAAGGTATAGTTTACATAGATTACTACTATCAACAACACTTTATTTTTCATACTGTCAAATAGCCTATTCTTTTTTGGTAGACATTAGTGGAATTTTAGTTGTGAGTACCTTAAGCATTCGTCTACACTGCCGAGCCTAGCGCGATGGCGACGACTGGCGCGAAGTATCAAACATATAAAACGCGCCTTTGCATCCACAGTGTAGTGTTCGCGCGTTTAATATGTTTGACAAATCGCGCCCGTCGCCGCCACCGCGCTATGCTCGTAGTGTGAACACACGCTAAGTACATTTAACGTACATGAAAAGTAAGATTATTAAGGGACATCTATTATATAATCCCTTTTTGAAGTAGAGTATTTATCAGTTTATTTATAAGCCAATCGTTTATCGTCGGTGCTCCACTTCGCGACAAAGAGTTGACAATCCAATGCAGACTTAATGGCCTGTTCCGGTTGGCACAGAGCTACGAAACATGTTTGGGAAGCAATCTAAAATACATTAAATTTATAAGTAGCTCGGAATGAGGCAAAACTTTTCACTTTTCTGTGGTACTTATTTAATACGATACTTCATTTAATTATTATTATAATATCTATCTCAGAAAAACATTTTCATAAAAAATGTTGCCAAGACGAGACCATTATGGCTCGCACTGTCAAAAAGTTGTCAGCCCTCATGTAGAGCCAAGCTTTTAATTCTAAACGCCCTAACTCTATAAGCCCTAACTTCACAAACTCTACACCTAGTCAAAATATGTGCTTTTGACCATCAGTGAGTGAGTGAGTGAATGGGTGAATCAGTGACGAAATCGGGGCTTTGTAAATATTAATAAAAACTAAAGTATAAGAGCTATATACACAATCATTGAACACAGTCGCTAAGCCATGTGGCCTTCATGCAGCATTTGAACTGTCACTACAGATGTCGTACTACTTGGCACTGAAACAACAAACCAAACTCTTTCTACCTCTATGGTCATCGGCTCACGCGGACGATTTGCGATTTTCTAGTGTGCTCACGTCGCGAGCACCCTCGTCGTAACCGTGTACCCCTGCACCCTGCACCCCCTCATCCCCTAAGCTGGTCTGTTGAGGAGAGCACTTTAAGTACTTCTTTGAATCGGTTTTTTCCAGTCTCTCAAATAGTGTTCAGGTAGATTCTAATTTTGTAGTGACTTAGTGTAGTATTTAGAAAGATTTCAGTCAGTTTTCTTGTTGACTTTGTTTGACTTTTTGAAGGTGATTCAGAGATTGGCGTGTGTTAGATTTAAGCGGTCATAAGTGTGACTAAAAGCTCCATTCAGGGTAATCCCATTGAGATTATGAAGCCATAAATTACCTTAAAAATAAGGTATCGATTCAATGCCAAATCAAAAAAAGATTATCTGATAGATTATATAATTTGCAACCATTATGTAAAGAAGAATTATGTAGGTACTCGTACGAGGCTCGAAGTCGTGTATAAAATACATTTCCTTCGCGCTGAGTGAAAGGAATTACATAAAGCATCGTAAGGTTAGGGAATCTACAAAAGAAATAGATAAAATTGCAAACGTAGCTAGTTGCACAATCTCATTGAAGTAATTGCAATCCAATTTCTTTTTACGTCTCACTGAAGGTTGATTTCAATCATTTTCGTTTTCGCTGACTTTTATAGGGGTTGGAGATGTATGTATTTGGGTTGGTAAATAAGCATTTATGTAGCTACGATATATATATTATAATGGAATTTTTTGGAAAGTGACGACCTTGGTGGCTTTGTGGTTGAGTGTCTTGATTTCCGTAATAGTAAAATATATAGGTATATTGTCTAAGACATTCTGAAAAATATAAACTGTATTTTTACTTCCAAATTTTAAAGAATGTTTGGATGTTTGTGCCTCAATCACGCCCAAACAGATTTGGATGAAACTTGGAATATACATAGCTTATGGCCAGGAATATCAAAAAAGATACTTTTAATCCAGGTACAAAAACAAACCAAATGTAATTTGAATAAGATTTTTAATTATTACGGCCTGTGCTTTCTAAACATTCGGTCAAGACCTAAATATATTTAGTCAAATTTAGCATTCAATACACACGTTTCTTCATATTACTAGAACATTATGTATTTATTTTGTACATATCTGTTTATATATAACTGATTCCATCAACCGAAGTACCTAAAGTGTGAAATAAATAAAATGGCAAGGGTCTTTTGGGGAAGCTGTAATCTCGTTTATTGCCAATCTACGGCAATCTCACACCCTTAACGAGCGTCTACGCACCAACGTATTGGTTCTTAAGGTTTATTTAAACCAAATGGGTGAAGAATCATTCTGGCTCTGATCTCTCAAATTTCCTTGATTTCATCGGTTACACAAAATTTTATTCTATAGTATAATTAGAGTTATAATTATTTTGCTCACTGGTATATTATTAATTTTCATTCTCACATATACACTACTTGTAAAATATAATGTTCCAAAAGAGGTTTATCACAGTAATCAATTTAATTAAAACATGCCATAGGCTACGCTGGTCAAGTATTTATTGAACTAAGTAAACCATATTTATACATTTCGTGGAAATCATGAAATATAATGTTATTTAAGTTTAACTTCAAGTCAGACGCAATCGTAAACACGATCAAATTATACCAAATCAGATTCGTCCATTATGTAATTGCATAAAAGCACCATTATTTACCTCCCTCAGCTTATCAGATGCTTGTCAGGCCCTCAGTGGCACGTCATGGTGTTTGGTTACCGAAGGCGGAACACAAACACACATTTCACTCACATTTTGTTATAACATCTCGAATGACATGTTTTCAGCCGACACAATACACAAAATTATTATATTTAATCATTTACTTTAGTTAATGGTCCCCTAACAATAGATGGGACGTGATAAGCATTTTTAGGGTTGCTTTGTTCAATTTGAATACCAAATACCCAAATCATGTGTTATTATTATAAATTCGTCAGATAAATAGGGTAGATTTGCTGAGGTCGGATTATTAAAATACAAATTATGTGATTCGAAAGGTGTTCCAATCATTAACTATTCATCTATTCATCCAAAATAATATAAATAGAAGTGGGTCATTTTATTGTTAAACATTGTAAAAAGAGTTTACGTGTGGTAGAGCTCTTATGTATGCCGTAGAAGCATGGCGTAGCATGGCGTAGCATGCTCTACGAAAGTGCTACAAAAAACTTAAAACAAAGACGCTTGTTTGAGTAATTTAGTACCATGACGTGAAATTAAATTAAATAGGATTACGACTGTAATTCCCAAGTACGTTAAACATTCTCTCAGATCTCCAGGCGCTCAGATCCTTGAAAATGTCTGAAGGGATTAGTCAGAAGCACTTCCAAAAAATACATTTGGAACATGCGCTCATTATGAAGTCTCATCTTTGTAATTTATTATTGTAATTTGATTGTAAAACCTAGTAGTTACAAGTACTTACCTCATAAAATAGTTTGATGAACAATAGGGTATTATTATGTTGACTGAATTATGTTGAGGAGTAGCCTTCCACCCTTCCCAGCATTGTCTTGAGAAAGGATCAATGAATGAACATCCTGACAATCCATTCAACAAAGGATTATCGCAAAAACTGTTGTAAAACAAACACGAATCACTCATTGATCGCAATCGATCACCAAAACAAAGCAACGATCGGAAGTATCCCATTTCGCGCCTTCTCACTTTTTTTATCGATAAATCCGATGACATTGACAATACACACCTGTCA
Organism: Hydriomena furcata; assembly: GCA_912999785.1. Classification (NCBI taxonomy): domain Eukaryota; kingdom Metazoa; phylum Arthropoda; class Insecta; order Lepidoptera; family Geometridae; genus Hydriomena; species Hydriomena furcata. The sequence continues at coordinate 310,332 of OU538835.1, forward strand.
ATAAGCGCGCTGTCAAACGGACAATGACCTCAACGGACAGCTATTATCAACTATAATTCAATTAAAGATGGTCAATTGGAGCAGCTGTTTCGGCTTAGTGGTCCTTTCTTATTGTTATAGTATCTGTGATTTTGACATCGGAGGCGGTTGTGTGAATAGGTTGTGTCGACTCATCTACCGTCTTATGGTAGGCTTGTCGGTCCTTTGGTAACGCGACCACATTTTGTTGTGATATTTAACGATAATAGAGCCTTTTGTAAAGATGAGTGTAGCAGATTTTGAAGTGTAATGTCATAATGTAAGTTGACAACATCAGATGTCTATTGACAGTGGACAATGGGTTGTATTAAAATGTTCTCGAAAACATTTTTTGCTGCATTATTGATGCTCAATTTTATAATGTTTAAATTTAATTGTTGATGTGGCATCTTATGTACCTATTGTATGGAGTTTGTATTACTCTACTTCTTTTAAAAATATAAAACATTAGGTTTATCTTATCTATTATTGTAATAAATGAATTTTTTTGTTCAGGGCTTTGCCTATTTTTGGTTCTGCCTCAGTGTAATAAAAATCACTTCGAGCAATTTTCTTATTTGATTACCCGTGCGTGTTCCCTCCGACGCCATTTGCAATTGCAATCAAAATTACTACCACCCTTCTACTTTTGAACCTTTAGAATACCAATAACCTGAGCCTCTTCATTCGCTTTTATTACTATAGCAGTAAGGTTGAAAGTTCTCTGAATACTGGTATGGTTGAGCTTGTTAACCAAAACCGCGACCTAAAGCTCGAGGCTGAAGAGAAAATACGAGTGAATTGAGCCGAGTATAATTTTGAGTTTCTTTTCTGAAAAGTCGCGTGCTGATTGGCGGAGGCATGGCGCGACGGCGGCCTGTGATTGGTCGGACAGGCGGTGAAAAAAGCGTCTTTGTGCCGACTCCGGCGATTTATTCACGACTATTAGTTATGGTTGGGTGAGCGGACCCACCGCTAGTGCTGGGATTACAATATCGGTGGAACGATCAATCGAAAATATTGTATGCCCTTCAAAAATAAGTAAGTAACGTATTCGAAAGTGGTATGGTAAATACATCACAGCAGTACCTACCTACAAGAATAAACGTGGTAATTAGCCGTATTTACAGTTGAAATGGTATGGTATCATTTTATTTTAGTTTTATTTTTGCTTATTTACCTTTTAAGTTAAAATTCATGCAATTATTTTATGACACATGCTACTTTTACCAGTTGGTCATTGGTACCTTTAATTGTTGGAATCAAAATCTATTATTAATCTGAATACATTTTCATCGACATCGACGATCTCTATCGATATAATGCACTCTCCGTGTTTACTATCCCTAGAGTAATGGGACCAGTGGCAGTTGGCAGTTGCGTCTCAATCACCCACCTTTACTTGATGCTAGAGCGAGATCACCGCACTTTCCCACCGGTTAGAGCGAGACCGAGCACACGCATTCAACATTGTGCATTCTGAATTTACAAACACAAATGCTGTCTGATTTAGAACTCAATCGTAAGGTAGTAAGGTTGGTTTTGGAGCGAAGGCGCGTTTGTATGATGTTTACAATATTTAGCATGTATGTTTTCTTTAGATATGAATGCAAATAGTAATGGCGCATTTTTATTTGAATTGTTTACATAGAGGGGTTGTGTGCCTCGGGCGGCAAACACCGCCGCCATTTTGTTCAAGCCGTACCGTCAGCAAAGAAGAAATTGAAGTAGGTGCTAGGTAAGGGTGAAAAGTGTTCCTTAAGTGAAAGCCACTAGATGTGGGTTCTTTCAGTGATTGAGACTTGTCGATTGGATTTCGCTTTGATGTGAGGTTTCGGCAAGTTTTGATGTATTATCGGTACCTGTATGCTGGTTCCTGGGACTTGAGCGTGCTTCAATGGATTTAGAACACTTGATAGAGTGAGAAACTGGTAGAGCACCCGTATAAAAATATATTATACGTATGCCTTATCTACTGGAAAATTAAATAGGAGTAATGTTTTGAAAAATGTAGTGTACTCTATTATTTACTAGCAGTCTACCCTGGCTTCGCAATAATATAAATACTACTGAAGATGAACTATAGGCAAATTGTTGATACCTTACATTATTGCAATTTAGACGTGGGTTTTTTTTTTATAATAAGATTCTATGAGTAACAACTCGCTGATAATGTAGCTTTTGATAGGCGAAATATTTATTTTTAATTGTTCCAGCAGTTTTTCATATTATCCGTTACAAACAAAAAAAAAATACAAATTTTACGTTTATTTAACTAGTAGGTACCTAGTAGATTGAGCAGCTTATCCAACTTTATTTGAAATGTTAAATAAGTATTTTCCATAGCCATTGCGAGCATTTATAATTGAAATAAATATGTCTATTTTTCAATCTATCCAATCCACGAGTTAAATAATTAAAATCCATTCTGTAATCCATTCTGGTAACAAACTGGCGAGAGACTTCCATAGTCCCACTCATTAGCAACTTGTCCAACTCGTTAAAAGTGGCCAGCTTCCCGTAAAAACTAATTCGGTGAACGATGCGCAATCTAATCACAATCTACGTAGGGTTGTGGGCACCGCCTCAATTATTTATCTTACCTATCATTTATTTGAGGGAGAAAGATGCAGAGCATAAAAATGTGGAATATAATTATGGTTTTATTAGTGTAATTTTCAAGCTTAGTTGACATCTTCTCAGATCTCCAGGCACTTAAACCCTGACCCAGATTCTTGAACAAATCAAACGCCAATATTAATACACACATTCAATTTTGTTACAGGTTAGTTTCCCTACTAGGTGTGTTTTCTTTCGCCGTTTCGAGCAAGTGTTCATACGCATATAGGTATATGCTTTTTGAGATTAAAAAATAACTAAATAGGTCCCCAGATTTATTCTTGAAGTCTTTTGTTTGATTTTATTGCAAAATCTCTACGGGATAGATATATACGAGTATGTATACCACGAGAGTAGTGAATTTGATGAAAAATTCGATTCCTATTTATTTTCTACGACTAAGTAAACATAACTGGACACATTTCCTGATCACACTAACATGCAACCAAACGTCTTAGCCGGTAGTAGCGCAAAATATAGTTCTATTTTTTTCGTAATCAAATTTTATTTACCACTAGCAGTTCGCCCCGGCGTTGCACGGGTATAATAATGATTAGTAATTTTTTTACAACTTAGGTTACATTATCAAAGTTTTGATCCCTATTTTTTTCTAGTAATAAATATAACCAATGTTACTCGGAGATAATGAAGCATTCTAATGGTGAATGAATTTTTGAAATCGGTCCAGTAGTTTTTGAGTTCATTCGTTACAAATATACAAAAAATCTTTCCTCATATTAATATTAATATGTACCTATAAACTGTTGAATGGTATGGAACTTGCTGTATTGTAAATAGATGTTTGCAGCGTACGCGATATATAAGGATTCTTTTGGTATATTTTTCACATCGGTTACATAATCGAAGTTTTCATACGGATCCCTAATAGTTAGACATATGGTATTACTTACTTTTTTGTAGATATTGATGTTTTCTATAAAACTGTAGAACATCACTTTGCTCTATCGTCAATAATTTCCGTAGCGTACGCGATATAAGTATTTTTTTCACACCTTGGGTTACATTTTCGAAGTTTTCATACAGATCCCTAACGTTTTTGAAAATATTCTATAGCCTAGGTATGTTCATCAGGGATAATGTAAGGTTCTAATGGTAAAAGAATTTTTCAAATCGGTCTAGTTATTTCGGAGCCTATTCCATGCAAACAATCAAACAAACATTCAAATCTTTCCTATTTATAATATTAGTATAGATATAGATGATGAAGTTGGTTCTCGTGTGAACTAACTTTTAATGACCAAGTTGTGACATTTATCAAAATGATCCCACCCGGCGGCCATCACGTGGCGAACAAACCCTCGGGCGCTAACTTGTATTCTTAGCTATCAGCTTTGACTTTTAAAGTAGGTACCTCTATATCACTCTGCATGCTTTTGGTACTCTTCACCTTGGTAAGTGACAAGTAACTAAATGACATAAACCTGGTCCAATCATAGATCGCGCTATTGTACGTTTTGGGAAACTCAACACTCAGCGACTCATTACTTAACAACTTATTTACTTATACTTACTTTACCTACTACATTACTTAGTATTAACTGTACCTTATTTTATTGATAGAAGATTAAAGGCCTTCTTGGAAAACGGTAGTTATTTCCAGATTTTTTAGGCCCAGATTCAAAGGCTACTGAGGCAAAAAATGTGCATCGAACAAACACATTCTTTGTCGACTATTGAAACTTTATATTTTGAAGCGTTGTTGGCATTGGCGTTTTCGATTGCTACATGTCTACGATCGTTGTATCTTTCCTCCAAATAATAGAAACAATGTTTTATTCCGTGCCATAGCCTGAGGCGAGTGCGTGACATCGTGACTTTCAACCGCCACCCCGCACCCCGCACCCTGGCATCCCCAGCACCCTCGTACCCCCGTACCCCGGACCAGCAGCCACGCAAATGATTTTATATCATAACTAGCGACCCGCCCCGGCTTCGCACGGGTAGCATGTTATTATGCATATAAACCTTCCTCCTGAATCACTCTATATATTAAAAAAAACCGCATCAAAATCCGTTGTGTAGTTTTAAAGATATAAGCAAACATACATACATACATACATACAGACGCGGGAAGCGGAAAGCGACTTTGCTTTATATTATGTAGTGATGTATTGGTGATAATTTTCGCATCATTCGGTCTAAAGGGTGCTCTCCTTTCAGTCGATCAAGATAAGTAACATTTCTGTTTAATTTCACATTTGAAGCGGCGATGGGCTTGCAACTTCCCACATATCGAAAGCTAACTACTGCAAAATGTGAGCATTATGCTAAAGATAATGTTTGGCTGTGCCTCCGACTATCCTCTTTAGACATCTTGTAGGATCTGAGCGCCTGGAGATCGGAGAGATGTTTACCGTACTTGGGGATAACAGTCGTGATCCTATTTTATTTAATTTGAACTTTAAACATTTGAACACACTATAAGTAATAAACTCTCGAAATGCTAAGTTTCTGGGACCAGCGGTTTGGGCTCTGTGTTGCATATCAGTCGGGTTTTAATTAAGAAAATTGATTATAACACTTAGACCAAAATAAACACTTACACTACAGCAGTTTTGCCAACACGTTATTTTGGTAAATGTGAAACTCACACATTTTGTGTAATTCTATAAAAACTATCAAAACTGTATGAAGCTCGGTTCACACTTGAGCACAATTTTAGAATGCAAGCCCAAGTTCCTATATGTAGCCAATATATTTGCAGTTTCTTCTGTTTTCTGCAAAATATTGTCTTAAAGACAAAGTAGGTATTAAATATAGATTATAGATTTCCACGGCAGTCGGAGAATTGGGTCCAATGTTGTTCTGCTATAAATATAATCTGTTCGCTGACACCTAATACGCGCCCATCACTCAACCACGTGGATTGTCACGTGGTACCGTACAAAGAGGCGATAACTGTAAATCGCCAAAGATGACTGGTTCACAATTATTATGACTGACGCGTTACAGCAACATTAAAGCTCTACATAGCATTAAGGAAAGGACCATTAAAAAAATGCATTGCTCCAAACCGTGTTTGTTGCCTGATTCTTCTAGGCTTGGTCGCGAGGAACAGTCGTAGCTTCACCTAGCTCCTAAGACATTTCAAAGTAATCCTTTTGATTTTATTGAAATACCTTTTGACTTTGCCAACGGCCGTAACTGGCAATAAGGCTCAGGGTACAATCAAACTTGTTGGAGTCGAGTGTCCCCCCCCCCATTAAAGCTAAACTATTGGGTTTGGAGGCGTGAAAATTCACGTTAGGAGTACATAATATACTGAAGTTAAAAGCAAAGTAATAGTCGTAATAGTTGACCAACTTATGAGAAGTAATAATAAAAGTATAGTACAATAACCATTGAAAATTACTTACATATTAGTAATTTTAGTAATTTTAGTTGCTGTGGAAGCTACGAAACCCTACATGGCGCGTGACCCGACACGCACTTGGCCCGTTTTTATTTACTAGTGCTTGAGTTGCTAGAGTAGGTATATGTGGATGGATGGTGACGTAGAGGTAAGCCAAAGAAAAGATGGATGGACTGTGTTAAAGTTGACATGAGTAAATTGGGTAAGAAAGGAGCGAGTGATGAGATGACGGCAGATAGAGGGAAATCGAAGAAGTACACATGTTGTGCCGACCCTACTTAAGTGGGATGAGGGCAAGAAGATGATGATGATGAGTTTCTAGAGTAGGTATGTTTTTTCAGGGCGTCCTGTATATAGGTTCGTATTGATTGAGGGTATAAGCGGGTGTTGCGAGTCGCTCGTTAGCAGCTGATGAGCATTACAGCGACACCGCGGCACAACCTATCCGTACCAGATTGTCTCTGGCACGATAACTGGAGAAACAGTAGTCTTTATAACTACAATTAGGTCTGATATAGTCAAAGTCAAAGTCTATTTATTTCACTAAAATCACATGGATCACTTTGAAACGTCTTAGTAGCTACGTGAAGCTACGCCCGTTTCTCGCGACCAAGCCAAGAAGATATTATGAATATCATAGGGCCAAAGATTTGCAGATAAGATTTATTACAATCTCGAACTAGTGAAAATGTGTGAAAATAAATGAAGACAAGATTTGACGTAAAGATCTGAAACAAGATCTGTTTTGAAAATTAAACCTACCTATAAAGTTCTATGGTGCAATAAAACATCTACGACATTTACGGAAGTAACACATAGGTACCTACCACTAAACTAAATATAAATAATGGTGGACATTTCACACATCGCCATCTATGCTCAAACTAAGCAAACTGAGTACTGAGTAAACCTTTGTTTTGTGTCCGAACGGAGGCCACAGACGCTAAAATTTCCTTGGACAAGATTTGACGTAAAGCCGTATGTGCGTTGAACATAACATGCACTATTTTTTCACTATGTTCACAAATAAAATACACACACACTAAGAATTGTTATAAAATTCAGTAAAACTTCGATGAAATTTCATCAACTCCGGAAGTTACCTATGTGCTGTAACTGTAACCTCCTGAGATAAAATGATGTCATCAAACATGGAGATTGTCCTAGAGCAATAAATGCCCAGCATTCGAGTATATTTACTGATACTGGCGAGTAGATCGTGCCTCGCCCAACGGCGTGCCAGATTGGTCTCATTATTTAGACAAGGCGATGGGATCATGGCTATGATGTGATGGTTATAAATATAGGTACTTACTTAATTGTTATTCGTGACAGTCTGTGGGAATCGAGAGAAATGATTTAACTTTTAATTTTGAAGATAAAATTAAGTTTTGGGTGTCGCTGGCTTTGAGTCATAGTCATATCTACCTACTCGTAAATTAGAGAAAAGCAAAGCTGTTGAAATTTCATACGACGAAAGAAGATTTAAGATTTCGCACAAAAGGTAAAAACGGATCCGGATTTATCTAAAGCTAAGGCTTAAGTATAATATCATTATTTATCATTTCCACAACTTGGAGCTCTCCATTTGGGGGCACGGCAGTGCCCCCGCCAAGTCGAGCGCGAAGCAAACACTGCCGTACCATCCTTTACTGGAACCATTTCGCCGCATTTTCAGGCCCCTATTTGAGAACCTCTGGATAAGACCAGAACGCTGAAATTTTCGTCATCCAGTAAGCCATAATCACATACTTAAAATCCAAAATTTCAAGTCTGTAGGTCATTTAGTTACGAAGTTAAGCGAAAGCAAAGTTTCGCATTTTAGACAGACACTCACTCACTCACTCACTCACTCACTCACTCATGATCATCAGAATAGAACTAGTACTTCCCATAAACTCAGAGAGCTGAAATTTGGTACAGAGTTAGGGTTTAATGACCACATAAAGGGAAAACCATAAAAACTAGGATAATCGAAGATCTGGAGTACCTGGTGACCCTGATAAGAAAACACAAGAGCCTAACCAAACTATTAGAGATCGACATACCGCCTTTACAAAAAATATTCAACTACTGGACCGATTTGAAAAATTCTTTCACCATTAGAATCCTACATTATCCCTGATGAACATAGGCTATAGTATATTTTCAAAAATATTAGGGATCCGTATGAAAACATCGATAATGTAATCCAAAGTGTGAAAAAATTAAAAAAAAATCCTTATATTGCGTTTGCTGCGGAAATTATTGACAATAGAGCAAAGTAATGTACTACAGTTTTAAAGACGACATCAATATCTACAAAAAAGTATGCAATACTATATGTCTAACTATTAGGGCTCCGTATGAAAACTTCGATAATGTAACCCAACGTGTAAAAAAAAAACCAAAAAAATCCTTATATCGCGTACGCTGCTGTAATTGTTGACAATAGAGCAAAGTGATGTACTACAGTTTTAAAGAGAACATCAATATCTACAAAAAAGTATGTAATACCATACATCTCACTATTAGGGATCCTTATGAAAAATTCGATAATGTTACCCAAGGTGTAAAAAAATTACCTTTATTATTATTACATCCGTGCGACGCCGGGGCGGACTGCTAGTACGCAATAAAATTAAAGGAAAACTCTGGATAAGACTAGACTGGCTTTTATACTTACATGTTTACAAGAAGAAATAGTTGAACGATTAACTTTATTCTACTCGAACATTACACAAATTGAATAAACAAATTAACAAATTAAATAAACTAAAATATTAATTTCGCTCAAAATTTGATAAAAATATAATGCATTGGACTAAGAGTGGCGGTGATACCAGCGCACACGTCGCTAGATGGCGCTGACTGTATTTTAAACGCGCTTACGATTTGTTTTTATAATAAAAAAACAACTCATAAAAAGAAAAAAAAACTGTGTCAAATAAGAAAATCTAATAAAATAAATCAATAAGCCCACGTTTCTACAAAAAGAAGTGAAATCCCACCAAAAACATTCTGTAAAAAACTAGCCAAGTCTCGATGGAGCTGCTTGTTTATCTCTAAAAAGTAATGAAATCTAGACAAAGTCGTGTCAAGTCTGAGGTTCTTTACTGCGATTTCTTTATTATTATAGAATGTTATGTGACTTGGCCGTCAAAATACGTCTATTTTATGTTAGATCGGTGGTCGATTTGACGCTCCAAAAAGAAGACAGCAGAAGTCAGCATTGTCAATGCTGAATGCATGTGTTGCACGATCAACAACAGCCTAAACTAAGACACTAGCGTCCAATTACCAATACCTGTATTGGCTATTATCTTGCATAACAAACATAGGTAGTTACAACAGATATAACATTACGTGTAAACAAAATTGACTTGTACCCACTAACGTATAAAGAATGTTCAACGGCCAAGTCACACAACATTCTATAATAATAAAGAAATCGCAGTAAAGAACCTCAGACTTGACACGACTTTGTCTAGATTTCATTACTTTTTAGAGATAAACAAGCAGCTCCATCGAGACTTGGCTAGTTTTTTACAGAATGTTTTTGGTGGAATAGCATTTACAGAAGGAATAATTGAAAATATGATACTTGCGCCGTGTTTATTGCCAGATTTTTCTAGTCTTGATCACAAGGTACAGGCGTAGCTTAATTCACCTAGCTCCTAAGACGTTTCAAAATGAGCCTTGAAATAACATTGAAAAAAAAAAAACCTTTTTGACTTTACTTGACTTAATTACCTAATAATTTCTCTTGCGTTTTTATTGCCAAGGTTTGTATTTTATTAGTCAAAAATAATTATACAATACACTACTTATAAGATAGCTAAGCGTACAATTGTGCGAAAGAGGAAAACTCAAAAAAAGAAAGAAAAAGAAATACTGTAGGTATGTTTGTATTTTCTTAGTTTCCAAAGCTACAACCATAATATTATCAGAATTGGTAGATAATGAATGCGTCAAGTTAGTCAACTTAGCCACCAATAGCTGAAAACGGTTCTACGATGTAAGTAGCAATCGAAGCAATAACGTTATGTTACGAGTATCATAAAAAAATAGTATTTTTTCTCAATGGCAGATAAGCACTATTTTATAATTATATCAAAATAACGAAAAAAGAACGAAATTGCACTTATTGGATGTTATTTCGGAGAGTTAGAGTGGCTGTATCTAATAGAGGTGATCCGGATTTGTAAAATATGTCCTTTTAAATGCGAAAGTCCGAAAGTGATTGTTAGTTTGTCCTTCTGTCACGCAACAACAACGCATGTTTCTTTATAGAGAACTAGCGACCCGCCCCGGCGTCGCACGGGTTTAATACACATAAACCTTCCTCCTGAATCACTCTATCTATTAAAAAAATCCGTTGTGTAGTTTTAAAGATATAAGCAAACATACATACATACATACAGACGCGGGAAGCGGAAAGCGACTTTGCTTTATACTATGTAGTGAAGTGGCAGTTACTAAAATAATTAGGTAGGTATGTAGTTCCCTACCATAAATATTGTTACTGGCACTAACATTAATCAGCCGTTCGCTTTGTTGAAAATATAACCATTTTTATTGAATGGGCTCTAATTCCAAATAATAGCACATTGATGAATTTCAACAATTAATCCGTCGCGGTCCCTGGCCGCGCTTCAATGAATGCCCAATCAATTGAATTTAATTAGGTTTCCCGCGCATTCAATAGAATTGTAATTGGGAGAGTTGCGAGCGCCAATGACCGTCGCCCGCGGCGGATCGCGCCAATCGCGGCGGCCGATTGGCTGCTGGCTCCCCACTACTAATTATTGGCCAGCGTGAAACAAAAGGATCGCTTGATTGCTAATATGGCGGCGATGATGTATTGTTTCTCAAATTGCTGACTCGCCAGTCGTAATGGCATCGTGATTATTGATAGTTCGGTTATTTGTGATTGTTTGTTGGGTTTTCAGTATGCAGTTTTGTTGTATTTATTTCATACTCTAAAAATAATAATAGTTACGGCTTCATACCTATCAGTTAAGAGTGAATAATTTCAATTCTTAAAAGAGTCAGCTCAGCATAGTTAACTACAAAAAACTAATAAGTCACAAAAGAGACCAAGAAAGAACTAGGAAGTGCTGAAGAGAACATATGGGGTTCTGTAGGTAAGTAGGTCTTGCGAGGTAAGTTATTTGTACCTACGTAAGTACTCTTTTTAAACCTTTTTGGTTTACTTGGTATGTTACTTCTTTTTAAATTATTTGTCGTTTATAATTAAGTCCAAACTAGCGTTAACTTTTAACATCAAGCAAGGGATTGTTCATTTTTTATTTTAGTTAGAATATTGTAATGACAACAGAATTGCAATCAACAAAGGTAATGATTCCGTTAAATCTAATTTTAACTCTAGAATAAATAAAAACATTTAATGCATATTTAAGTACTTAGATCATTAAATCATCACATAATTTTATTAAAAAAAATTTAAACCCCGTGTTGGATTTCAATTATTTTAAAAGCACATTATTTTCATGCATTTGCTAAATTTTAAAATGCAAGTCAGAAAAATAAAGTACGTAAACAGAAACTTACTGAATTAGATTTTGACATCGATGATTGTAAAAGCACAATATGATTCACCAACAAGATAAATACAGGGTTAAAACAATAAAGAATTAGATTTTTTTCTAGAGAGATTGAGAGTCTAGTGTTTATTTTAAAGTTAGGTCCCAATCATGGTCATAAAATGCTTTTTCCAAGACCACGTAAATGTTATAATATACTAGCTGTCCCGACTTAAATAATCCCAAAGGAATAAAAGCTTATACAAAAGTACTCAGTTTTTCAATTTTCCAGTAAACTTTTCTAAGTTCTTTAATACAAACCTGACAATTACGAATACAATACACGCGGTAATTGATTTTTATTTATATACCTACCTAGATTATAAGTTGATAAGTAAGAATTTACAAAAAAAACTTGTTATTAAACTGAATAAAAAACTCCCATATAATACGAGTACCTTAAGTAGGTACATGGGAGTTTTTTTTTTACATTATCACACATCTGATGTTTTCCATAGAAGATACCTACAAGCTTTGCTGAATATTTTTATATTTACATTTGCTTTAACTTAGGATAAAACTTTCCAAAATAATTAGCAAAACGATAAATATACGAGTATATCGTCACCTAGTTAGTATCAAAACATTCAACTTAATTAACCTATCCTATATCTTGTTCTTCTAGTAATGCGAAGTTTGTGATGATGTTTAGATGTTCAATTACGTTGTAGGTAACGACTAAACCGATTTCTTTGAAACTTAAAACAGATACCTATACTTCGTAGGCTGGAAGAGCATAAAGGCTTTTCTCAAGGGACGACGCGATCGAAGATGTGTATTTAATTAGTTTAAATCTAGATTTTATATTAGTCAGGCTTTCTTCAATAAAAAAATACTGTGTGTATGCAATGGAAATATAAAAATGAAATAAGATCACGACTGTAATTCCCAAGTACGGTAGACATCCTCTTATATCTCCAGGCGCTCAGATCCTTGAAGATGTCTAAAGGAGTTAGTCAGAGGCAAACTCAAACATTACATTTGGCACATTCACTCATTTTGTATCAGTAGTTAGTTTCAATGGGATATACCTACCTACATATTAAGTAGGTAGGTAGATTTTATTAGAATAAATAATATTGCTATAGGTATGTAATCGATTCAATACTAAATACATTTATTTATGCAATTAAAATAAGCATAAATAAATGATTGAATCCGTTGATACAATTAGCTCATGTTCACATCCTTACATACAGTCATACAATCACAATCATACAAAATCAAATTCTGCAAATCTGGTTAATCATTTATTAACAGATTCATCGTATAGATAAGTGTACCTACACTGTCTTTACACTGACAGCATTTTGATTGCTTAAAATATATCTCAAAAATTTGTTCACTACGATTAACCTCAGTATTTTGATTAGCCTCAGAGCTCAGTTGCTAGATATTTATTTATTAATTTTGGGTCATTTTTATTGACACTCCTTATTTATTTTATCGTCTAGTGTCTAGTTTGAAATGTTCCCTCTAATAGGATCTTCCATTGGAGTAAAATATACAAAAGTATTATAAAATACAAGCCTTAGTAAGTTGTTAGAGAATAAAAATTAAAATATGCCAAAAAATAGGTGCGTGTCAGCCCTGGGCAAGGGGTGGCGGTAGGGTCGCCACGCCCCGCAACTTAGGTTTTTTAATCAACCGCCCTGTCATTAGTATTCCGTATAATGGAGTGCAGTATACCAGCTTAATGCGTTTAGCTCTCAATGTAGCATTATACTATACCCCATACGAGTACATCTCGGTAAATACATGTTATTTACTCTCCGGTGAGTTTTATATACTTACATTGTTTTTTTTTCTGAATGTTGATATTTTTCTGTTGTCGTTGGTTTCATTTCTAGTCTAGTCAAAATATCTATCTCGTAAAATAAGTTTCAATCATAAATAATTTTTGAAATTGGCTTATTCGCTGTAGGCTTGTTCAATTTAGAACTCTCTGGGCTAGTGCTATTTTAGACCATCAGATTTGAACTATGGTATTTGTATCATCGCTTTTTATAAATGCCAATATTACCACACAATTAATTAATATATAAGTAGGTTTTGTAGGTGTAGGTTTTGAATTTTAAGGCACTTGAAACTAGTCACCGTGATGACTAGCTGATCAACTGATGAAATAGAATGAAAAATTCTATATAAAAAAATTGAAAATAATTTTAATGGCTGTGTTGTTGCTTTTTGTCAAAAGTAATTGATCAGTCAAGCAAAATACATTTGTAGCGATGAACCCAGTTTCAATTCATGCGTCCAGTCAGTATTAGTTAATTCGCTTCAAAAAAATATTATTGCAGGCAAAATATTACCTACATAAAGATAGGTACTATTTGATACAACTTTTTATGCAAAAGATACGCATAGGTAAGTGTGATCAGAACAAGTCGATCTGGTTCGAAATTTCAATATAAAATAGCAAGTAAGATAGTTTATAGCCCGGTAACGCTGACCTCGGTCTAAGTGACCAATCAGCAGAAATAAGCGTCCAAAAAAAAAAAAAGCAAGTTAGAATTAAGTACGTGTGTGGCGATGGACTCTGTTTTAAACCCTTAAACAGAGGGGGAGCTGTCATTGGCAATAATAAAAGTGACAAACTGTAGCAGTGGAAAACGAGAAAAAATTTAAAATGTACCATCAGAACTTTGAAGTCATGACACGCTCAGCGGCCGAGGAAAAATAGCCAGCAACAAAACGATACACAACAAAATGCCTATAACTGAGTTCCCTCATAGGTTGCAGGCAGGGGACGCAATTATGCACCCCACGGACCACCCTCTACCACCCCACGACACTCAATAAAAAGTAGTGTGGTGCGAATTTGTGGTGGCCCTGACGCTGTAGCTCAGGGCTGTCACAATATTTGATAATATAGTGCTTTGGGGAGGAATTAAGAGATTATAGAGTTAGGATTATATTACGAGTAGTTGACGCACCACGGTTGTGTTAGTGTTTGATAGCGGATAAGCGCTAACTTAGCAGGGTGACTGGTTACCAAATCGTACAAATTATAATTAAAAGTTCATACCTAAAAGATTTCCTTATGCGTTTGACGTCATTGGCCGAAGACATTGGCTCTTTAACATCTCCAAGGGTCTATAACAATCACTAATCATTTAGTAGTCATCAATTAAGCTGAACTTCCTTATTTTCATTGCAATTGCTGTCTTAGAAAACTGCTGCTGTTTTATATACGTACCTATGTAATGAATTTACAAACTAGGTAGGTATGAAGGCCTAACCTCATACCTAGTAGTAGGTACCATATTAATAAAGCAAACAATTTTAGAATTTTGTAAAGTATAAACTAATTAACTACTGTAACTACTGTAAAAGTTACATAAATATTTTCTAAATAGATAGGTAAAGGTCTGCCCAAATAAACTTTACCTAATCTAATACATGTGTGTATGTCTGTGCGTGCAGGCAATATTTAAAATTGAAGAAGAACATGACCGATTTTTTATTAGGAAAACTCTAAGTAGGTACTCGCTTACCTACTTTGCAAACCTTTTGTAAAATAAATTATTTATTTATTTCATTTGACTCAGAATAGTTTTTTTGACTCAGAATTGTATAGGATTAGAAAGGATCTGTATATATAAGAGGCTTTTATTATTATTGCTCAGTCATCAATAACCTTATACCTACTAATGTAATATTATAACGAGAAAACATTTGTATTTTTGTTTGTTTAATGAATAAACGCAAAAAGTAATGGAAATTTCAAAAAATATTTTACTATTAGAATGATATTTAAATCTGAGTAACATAGGCATAATTATTACTATAAAAAATAGAGATCTCTACCAAAACTTCAATAATGTAAAAAGGTGTAAAAAATAGCCATAAAATCATTATTAAAACTCGTACGACGCCGAAGTGGACTGCTAGTTAAATATATAGATATAACATATTATAATCATCGATAAAATAATAATATTATATTCTTGGGGATATCGCTGAAGGTGATATGTGAAATGCTTGTTTTTTGTATGGGCTGAGTCTATCCGCATAAGACTTAAAAAGTGATAAAACTGCATTATTTTGAAAACCATCGAACTTAAAAAGAAACCGTCTGTAATTTTCTTAGCTATTATGATTATCTAACGAATTATATAAAAATACTGTTTAGCTACTCATAGTTTTGTATAAACGAAACTAGTGTTTTTGAAGAGCCAACTTTGGAAAATAAATCTACCGAGAAAAGTTTCACCAATCGTGTTTCTGTCTATAATTTATCTAGATTATATCCTTAAGTTATCTTTGTCGTAAAAAACAAAACTGTATGTTTTGAGGTTATTGAGAAAAAACGATTTTGCATTCATCAAAAACATTTATTACACGTGTTGGGCAGCTCACGAGTAAAAAAAAAAACGGCCAAGTGCGAGTCTGACTCGCGCACGAAGGGTTCCGTACCATTATCTATAAAAAAAAGGCAAAAAAAAACACGTTTGTTGTATGAGAGCCCAACTTAAATATTTATTTTATTCAGTTTTTAGTATTTGTTGTTATAGCGGCAACAGATATACGTAATCTGTGAAAATTTCAACTGTCTAGCTATCACGGTTCATGAGATACAGCACTGTGACAGACAGACGGACAGCGAAGTCTTAGTATTAGGGTCCCGTTTTTGCCCTTTGGGTAAGGAACCCTGAAAACACACCTCGTAGAATGGTGGTTAGCAATAAGAAATACAAAAACTTAAGAACCAGGTAATTTAAAACATGAAATAATATTATTAAATAATGTTACACATACCTATAGATTTGTGTAACATTATTCAATAATATTATTTCATGTTTTAAATTACCTGGTTCTTAAGTTTTTGTATTTCTTATTGCTAACCACCATTCTTACCATTTAGGTTGGCTGGTAGAAAATGCCTTGGTAAAGTGCAATTAAACTATTAATAAATAAAGATTCTACAATAAGTTTCGTACCACTTTTTGCTGGAGCATTTATGAATGTAAATTAAAGTATATTTCCACCTAATGCCAGTATTGTGTTATAATTTTCTATGACAGATTAAGACGCTGCCAGTCGACGATTATTTTTGTTCGAAACGAAAGCCATCTCCTATTTTATAATGTATAGTATATGTGAATAAAGATGTACCCATCTTTTAATCACTTCGATAAATAATCCTACCGACCGCTGCAATGATGACAAACACACGTCCGCCCGTGGTCCGCCTTAGCTTTTCGAATAAATTAATGATATAAATTATGTATAATTACTTATCAAAAATCTATCCTAATAGAAATCTAGATCTACATATTACCTATCTTTAACAATAAATCACAAGTTGATTTTAATAGTAGGTATATAAAATATTCCGATCATAAATTCTAAAACGTATCATTTTGAAATAATATTTTTATCGTGAAAAGTTTCTGCTATTATGTTTTCAGCTTAATAGAAATCTAGGTAGGAACCTGAAGTAATATACTTATAAAAATAGGAGATGTGGCTTGTTCAGAAGTATTTCTTTTTTCGTTTCGAAAAAGAGCAATCAGCGACTGGCAGCCTCTTAATAGATATATATCTAGGCACTACTTTCTACTTGTTGCTTAGTTTCTAGATCATTCCTAGGCTGAGCTCGGCTTTCCGTCTGTCTGTCCGTCACAAGGCTTTATCTCATGAACCGTGATAGCACACACATAGATAGCTTACATTTTCACAGATTATGATCTTGGCTGGTTTTGTATTGTTGTACGTACTTTTAGTATTTTTAATTATTATTCTTGTTTGAGCCTTCACCTTGTTCGATCGGCACCACACTGGAGCTCTAAATAGCATTAAGAAAAGGATAATTCAAAAAAATGATAGGCCCCAAGCCGTGTTTGTTGCCTGATTCTTCTAGACAATGGTCGCGAGGAACAGGCGTAACTTCACCTAGTTCCTAAGATGTTTCAAAGTGATCCTTTAGATTTTATTGAAATACAAAAATATCTTTTGAATTTTAATTTGTTTTGAGGTTCTGATATGTGATCCTGAAATGATCGATTTATTTAAAGTAAAATGTAAAATTTGAATGCTGCAAAATGTGGGCGTGTGCCAAATGTAATGGTTGGGAGTGCGTCTGACTAACCCCTTTAGACATCTTTAAGGATCTGGGTGCCAGGAGATCTGAGAGGATGTCTACCGTACTTGTAGATTACAGTCGTGATTAAATAATTATACTATGTGGTCCTTCCTTAATGACTTGGTATCTGGGTATCCCGTTAAATATAGGCACAAGTGAATTCATGACATGAATGCGACATCAATTCGTTATTCGTTTTGATAACGTTATCGACCGACGGAACGTAAATTATATTTTATTTCTGCAGCGACTATTATTAAAAACCTATCCCAAATATTGTAAATACTTGAACTAATATTAAAAAAATATAAATCGGTTCAATTTTGTTTTTTACTGCACTGTATTGCTTAAAGCTTCCTTTGAGAAATATCAGAAAGAAAACTACGCCACAAGCCCTATGTTTTTTTTTTTTTTTTTATGTTTATTTTTTGTTGAATTTAGTGTTAAAACTGGTAAAAATGATTTTTTTTATTAACTTGACAGCTTACCTTCTTTATACGAAGGTAGGTAGGTAGGTGGTACCGTATATGTTACGCGATATAATGCCTCAATTGTTTACCAATTCTAGGTAATGTATATTTTTTATTCTAAAGCTAGTAATGTAGGTAAACCACCTCAAGGCTGGTCTCATATAAGATTGGTGACGGTCTGATGATGGAGTAGGTAAAGGATAAAAACAGGATAGAAATTCCTAACAGAAGCACAAGCATTCAAATTCAAATTCAAATTCAAAAATAATTTATTTCAATAAAATCACAAGGATCACTTTGAAACGTCTTAGGAACTAGGTACACCGCTACACCGATTCCACGCGACCAAGCCTAGAAGAATCAGGCAACAAACACGGCTTGGGGTCTACTTTTTTTTTTAATGATCCTTTCCCTAAAGCTATGTAGAGCTCCAGTGTGATGCCAATCGAACATTGGATATGGCTGGTATCTCCGCCAGTAGGTTGTTATTGTTATTGATAATAGATTTCCAATTTGTTAATCGGATAAAAGTATCCTGTTCATATGGAATAATGTACCTTTCGAATACTAAACTATTTTATATATGACCGCGCATATATTTTTACATGGTCATCCGATTTCGATGATTTTTTTCTAGTGTCAAGTTTTTTTCTAGTTTTTTCTAGTCCCAAGGTGGTTCCATTGAAATGAAATTAATGTAGGACTAATAGTTCCTTCATAAAACTTAAAAAAGTAATATCATCCTTCGATTTTTAAATTGGTCGATTTTCTTTTTAACGTTATTTTAATCCATCGAATGTCCTGTGTATAATTTCCACTAATGTTTATTATCTATCATAATAACAGACAAAAATCTGCTCAGAAAGGTAAAAAACCTCTAAAGTAGGTTACTTAACTACCAACCAACACAATAAATTTATAAGTTATTAAGGGCTATTCTTACCTTGTTTAAAAAAAACTTACAGGTTTTGGAATAAAGTAACATCTTAATTAATAGGTAGTTATATTTAACGATGTAACAAGACTGTAAACAAGTAGGTTAGGTAGACAACTAAACATCCCCAATGATTATTTTTCAAACTATCGTGACTAGTAGACATATTAATATAGATTTTTACACAGGTTTTTAAATTCAAGGTAATTACGTAATAAAGACCGTGTAAAAATCTTTAGTTACGAGTAATCTTCTAAGATCGTTTTTTCTTAGATCCTTGAAGATGTCCAAAGGGAGTAGTCCAAATGTCATATTTATTTTATTATTTAACACATTATGCCCATATTTTGCAGTGCTTAGTTAGTTAGTTTATGAAAATCGCTACATGGTTTTGACTATCTTCTTAATTTATAATCGAATTACAAAAGCCGAGCAGCTTCTTAAATTGACTGGAATAATGTACTTCCAGATACTTTTTAGAGGGTACCTAGGTAGATACCTAATCTGATTTTTACCAAATATTTTTTTCTCCATAGATAAACGGTACCTTTATTTTCATTTCATTTCCATTTCATTGTCAGTTTGTATAATTTTTCATGATTATTTGCAAGTTAAGTACCCACCCATTCATTTAATTTGGAAAGAAATAAAAAGTGGTGGACTTTACACACAGCCCCACCTAGCCCCAAACTAAGCAAAGCTTGCATAATATTATGAAAACCAAATAACTGACAGAAGAATTAACTTTTTTTTGTATATATATAGTTAGGTACATATTAATACAAACAAAAATGATAAATATCTTCAAATTTAAGGAACGAAACTGCCTAAATTTGAAACCGTTTTTGTTTAGTTTTATTTATAAATCGTAAATATTTCTACATCAAATGTTTGGTCATTTCTATTTCTCTATTGACGTATCTCAAATGTCCTTTTTGATGAGAAACGGCGTCGGTTTCGCGTTTCCATTGCACAAAGAAGTTGTTGTGATAGGGAACAACAACATGAATGCGATACGCCTTCTGCCGCCATTGTCTACACAACATCTTTGACAGCTCTTCTACACCCGAAGAATGGAGATCTTTTGAGGTGAGAACTCATTTTTTTTGTCATTTTGATCGTGTTTTCACAATATTTGCAAAAAGTACTGATGTAGGCTTTGATTTTATGGCATAGATAACTTTTATGATTTCATTTATCCAAATTAAAGACAGACAGAGAGAGAGAGAGAGATATTTAAGTATTAATTCTAAAATGGCTCATATAAACAACTTTTTTTGTATTTAGCCAAATCCATCAACATCCAATCTATATAATGTTTAGTACATAATTAAAAATAAATAATAATAATAAATTGAATAATTCAATTTAATTAGACACACTTTTGTTATTTGTTTGCGATAGTCTATAGGTAGGTATTATAAAAATGTACCTATATTTTTTTATTTATGTAGGTATTTTTGTTTGTACCGAATAAACTAAAAAACTACTAAACCGATTATTTCAATTATCAAAAGCTACATTAACAGCAAGTAGCATAGACTATATTTTACTTATTTTAAAAGATCCATCACCTTATTTAAAGAGATCTCCACCAAAATAGAGTCTAAGATTTCAGAAACACAGATCACATTTTTATATTACATAAATCCCAATTTTGAACTTTAATGGGTGCGCATTTTCAAATATACCTTTAAAAGTGAAGTTTCTACAACCAGCGGTTTATGATGTGCGTTTTCAGGTAGTCACTTTGACTGAGATCCTTATTAATAATATACGACTTTAAAAGATCTATTAATCACGGGCCTTTATGGTAAAACCAGGATAGATGATGCAATGAGATAGGTGCCTCGTTTTCAAAAAACCTAACTTTCAAAATCACAGCAGATAAACAATAGGTTCAAAAGAACATCTATGCATCACGCACCTAATTCCTTTGTCGGCTGTCATGCATGACAAACAGATGCGTTTTGATAATGGGTTCGATCATTTCCGCGAAACGTGAAAAAAGCGTCAAATTTTCAGATGTGAGTATTTTATCGTTGCATCTATCTATACTATCTATCTATATTAATTTATAAATGCGATAGTAACTCTTTCTGTCTTTCACGTTATCACGGCCAAACCGCTGCTGGACCGATTGTGATAAAAAAAATCATGTAAACAATCTCGTTTAAATTCTCGGGACGGACATTTACTATTTCTTTTTCTATTTTTGTTTAGATTTTCAGGAATTTAAAAATGAGTTACCATAAAGTCCTCACAAATCGATTTCCTGAATCTACGGAAGTCGCGGATAAAAAATAACAATCGACTCCGTTCTATTTTTATTACATCAGTACACTGGTTCATTTTGTATACACCTACTCGTAGGTGTCAATAATCACTTTTTGTACGAGTTTTTAGTTAAGTTACAAAAAAAACGGCCTAGTGCGTTTCGGGTCACGCGCAATGTAGGGTTTCGAACAACGATAAAATAAGTAATTTTCAATGGCATTTGTAAAAAAAAATGATTATTTCTTCTTCAATTACATTTTATATGTATATGTATATGTATAGGCTGTGATAGTTTTGCTTTTAATTTACTGAAATTAAGTATGTTCTAGTACCGTGATTTTTCTCGAACATCCCCATTTTAGGTGTAGATTTTATTCTACGACTTTGTTTACATCTATCTATACTTATAATAAATCTGTAGAGAGGTCAATTCTGTACATGAAATATATTTCCAAAATAACTATCATGGGGTGATTAGGGATCGATACTGATGCCAAAAATGCAATCAGTTAAATTTTTGTCTGTCTGTCTGTCTGTCTGTCTGTCTGTATAACCGTTATAGAAACAAAAACTACTCGACGGATTTTAACGAAACTTTGTACAATTATTTTTCATACTCCTGAGCTGGTTATTGTATACTTTTTATCACGCTACAATCAATAGGAGCAGAGTAGTGAAGGGAAATGTTGGGAAAACGGGAGAAGTTACTCCATTTTTTAAGCTTCCGTCGCGTGTGCAACCTTAATGGTTAAAGCTACACAGAAATCATGTATGACGGAAATGTTCTCCTTAAAATTATATAAAAAATATCCCACGACAGCATATGCCTATCTTTTATGGTTGACTCACAATAACACGTGTAACTCCCGATAGCTTAGCAGTTCGAAGCTTTCTGATTATATTTGTCTACTCTTACGTTTATAACACTCTCAGTCATCCCTAATTAAAAACGCGAACGCACAGGTAGGCGGCTTGCTTGGCACCTAGAGGCTAGCGAGTCACCTAGCGAGCAGCTAGGCGTCAAACGCGCAGTTCGTCCGGTCGCGAACGTTCGAGAAAAAAAGAAATCATCAATAATTGTCTAATGACAAAAGAGCTGTGAAAAAAAAACGTTTTATTTATAGACATTCTGTAGTATATTTAGTATCAGCATTGCACCCGTGCGAAGCCCGGGCGGGTCGCTAGTTACTAATATGTATATATATATACATATATACTTATACATGCCAAATTACAGCTATCTAGTACTGATAGTTTCTGAGCTAAGCTGCGGACAGACGGACGGACGGACATGGCGAAACTATAAGGGTTTCTTGCTATGTAGACTACGAAACCCTGAAAAGGGAAAACTGAAAGTACTTTCCGGCTTCATCTAAACTAAGTAAAATAGATTTAGCAAGAATGGTCTTTTTGATTGTTTTTAAATAATTAGATATTATTGTTTAATTATGATTCTAAATGGTTTTTTTTTTTTTTTTTTTTTTTTTTTTTTTTTAGCATTTCATGGTAAGGAGATAGAGAGCATCTATTCTCAAAAAAAGGTTCTGCGAAAATTCAATTTGTGCACAATCGGTAATTGTTAGATCATTAAAAATAGGTCGCTATCTTAGACAAAAGATTAAACTAGCTATATGCATAAGAATTTATTAATGGTAAATTTATAGAATTAATATTAAAGTCATTTCCCGGTTTTACCCTTTAGGTACATTTTCAATATGATTATTATTATCTTTTCTCGATTGTGTTACATACATCCATCAGTTCACGGACCCTACTCAAATTAGTAATAAGTAGAAGTAGAAACTTATCAATTTGAATAAGTCTTTTAAACCCATACTTTATGCTGGTGTATTTTGGTGTGTTGCTATTTATTATTTTGGTTAGATTAAGTAATATATACCTTCACAACGTTTTGTTGGCGAGAAAAAGTTTTCTGCGCCTGCGCCACGTGTACCTACATATAGCTATTAAACTAACATTCTATAGACAGTTCAACATTTCCAATTATTTATAAAAATACTTACAGAGTTAGTCAAAATAAGGATTTAACATAGGTACCCTCCTGTCTAGGTTGGTACCTACCGTATTTCCTATCGTATAAAGCGTAGAGCACATCAAGGCTCAACGGAATAGCACAAATACATGACAAATTATTATAATTAAAGTAGGCAGGCTGGTATTAATTTCATGTGCATTAAATTATTTTGAGTGTGAAAAGGAGGCAGGCAGGCGGGTAGGGTTACCTCGCAGGTTGGCAAAGGACCAATGATTGATAATGGGACATTATGCATTCACGCGGACGGACGTGTAAATTATACTCTAGAGTAGAGGAAGCCATCGAGACTGGAGGCCATAATAAGACATAGAATACAAAATCTGGCACCTGCCTTAATGTGGCCCTCGCCTTAGAATACCCTGTCCGAGTTGCGTGGCCCACCCGCCCGTCGGCCCCTCGACCGCGAACCTATTCATTTCTTACAATTAATCAAAATTAAATCAACCACCAACCGCGGCTGTGACTTTAGCATCTACTTTAACGGAGATAAGGTCGCTTTTGCTACGGCGTAGCGCACGGGAGGCGTGTCTGGCGGGAAGAAATCTGGCCAATACAGTGCGGTAACAAAATATCCGTATTGGCTATTAGTAGGCCCCGCCCGCGGGGGGAGGGGTCTCGCTCCGGCGTAGCAGTGACGTAAGCGCCGAACGAGCACCATACGCCTACGCCGTTTCAGAAGCGAGTTGCCAGAATAAGGCTCAGATCGATAACGTCGTACGTTGTACGCGAGGGGTGGTGAATTAGGATGGTTCGGTCATGACATGAAGGCCGGTGTCGATACACCGGGGGGTTTCGTTCTTAGAAGGCGACGGGCGGCGCCGCCGGCAGAAGCGCTCCGGTCGCCGCGCAGAGCGCTCGCGTCGCGAACACAAACTACAACATTCTCCGCGAATTTTACACCGAAGAAAGCGTTGGCCGTTTGCGCGTTCAAACTTGCCTAACCTTTCAGGCCTAATTTTAATCTTACTAAATAAATCTAGTGTTGTAAAAAAACTTTTAAAAGTGCTTTTTTTAAAGACTAAATTTCGGCCTAAAATTGTGATATTATAATAATCAAGCCTGAAACTCTCCGAGCGATGTAAAGTTAAGCTGCGAGTACACAAGCGAAAAAATGCAAGCGATGAGCGCGAACGCTAGCGCGCCGCGTGCGCCTCAGCGGTCCCCTTTCGCCATCCAGGAGCTTCTAGGTCTCTCTGACAACCGCGAGAGTAGGGAACGGTACTTTGAGAATAGAGATGGAGACAGAGTGCTGAATCTATCGGAAAGTAGAGAGCCGAGAACGGCGTATACCCCGCAGTTCCAACTGCCAGCTTCAGTGGCGAGTAGAGTGGCGTATGCCGCCGCGTTCAATGCGCAAGCGGCGGTGGCAGCGGCCTTCCTGCCGGGGCCGCCGCTTGGCTTGCATCATCCACCTGGTAAGTTTCATCTTGTCATAGCTTCTTTTACGGTACAATACATCATTTTGTTTTTTTTTTATTGTGAGATGCCTATTAGGTACCTACAGGTGAAAGGTTAAGAGTGTCTTCATCATCTACTCGTAGTTTGGATAAATTTTCTGCCAACTGAATCATTTATTTATGAACACCAAATAAAATAGTGGTGATCAAAAAAACATAGTAGCAAATGTACCTGTATCATAATTTTCTAAATAATTGTTTAGACACAGTACCTAATTTAAATAACTATACCTAAGAGATTTTATAGGTTGTTCTATTACCTGGCTACCTATGTACCTACATATAGGAGTTGGTACTACTTGTAACAATGTCTTAGATCAAGTTTTAAAAATGTTTTAAACCAAATTACAGGTAATAATAATAAATACCCATGTCATAGTATTTTAACAAGCTGTTCGTATAGTTTTTGTACCTAGGCATCGTATCTTAGGCCAAAAGTAAATATTTTTTTGTTTTATTACATTTTCTTAAACATCAATACGAGTAAGATGAATAATTTGGTCCTCCAGTGTGTCCTATACGCATTACTTGCGCGTTTGGTTGCCGGCGGGTACTTTGCCTCTATAATGCTTGTATAAATTAGGACGCGTTTAATTACCCTTTTTGATTATTTCTTATTGTTTTTCATTATAATTAGCGTCTTTATCCAGACAATGCGTCTGTTCGCGCCATTGGCGGCGGCGGCGGCGAAGGCGGCGGCTCGGGTTTCGCACCGAGAACTCTTTGATCGGATAAAACGTGATTCAAAGGTGTTTTTTTAAAGGATATTGGATAAATAGGACGTGCAGTAATTTCCACAAATATTTTTTGTATAAACATAACTATTTATTTAAGATAAATGTTCTTAAAACATGTTTTACCTTGTACTTTTAAGAAAATGTACCTATCTTGCACGGGAGCATGGCCACAATTGAAAGTGATATTTAAATATTTATCACTGTCATTGTATAAAATCGTTGAGCTGATAATTTTCATCTTTTCATTTCGTGGCAATCACCGTTATCTTCTTGGTTTCAAATTTTTAAAAATAAATATTGAATCGCTACTAGATACTTAAACTTGATTAAGTACTGACTTATTGCTGAAAGACTAATAAAGAACCGGTGACACGATAAGCAAGCAGGCATTCCACATTTTTAGACACTTAAATAAAGAACAATTTTCTCGTAGCAGATAATATAAATACCTACATGTACTCGTACCTATCGTGCTAAATGATAAAACTCTACAACGAAATTAAAGTCCTAAAAATTTGAAAGTCGTAGGTAATTATAAAATCATCTAAATTTGAATTATAAAGCAAATCAATGTACCTACCTACGAGATTTAATAAAATAACCAAAGTCAAGGCAACAGCTAGTTAATACGAACAAACGAACAGATTGGCGCTCTCGCGACTCCTGCGCAAGACAAAAGGTCGCGCACAATGAACGATCTGCTATTATTCGCACATCCAGCTGCTCTGAACGATGTGCTTCTCTTGCTTAACACTGGTTGATTTTTGGTCTCTCCAATAATGTAAGAAATTCGGCTATTTAAGTTTAAAAAACTGAATTAAATTATGGATAAAGTTCATTCAAATCCATTAACTTTGAACTGTGATTAAAGGATTAATAATTTATTAACTCTGCCTTGACTCTGCCTTGATACACGCAAATCTTTTATGCAATACAGTATAAAATAAAGCAAAAACATTCCAGTTGAAATTTGCCGTTGTAACTGGATTTCGTTTCTTGCATTAGACACCCTGTTATTCATGAAAATACGTGTTAAAAATGTTTGATTTAACCAAGAAAACATTTAATCTGATGGCAGCCAACGCTTGAAGCAATAAGTTCTCCTTGTAAAACTTTTAAGCCATAAACAGGCAAGGAATCGTGTTACTAGGTAGATACAATTCAACATGTTAGGTCAAATATTCATGCAAATCTAGGCCTAAAACTATTCTTAGGCACTTCTCACAAAACACCACTTTGCAAATTTTGCAGCGGTGCAATTTAATCTAACTAATATTATAAAGAAAGAGTGCGAATATTGTGAGTTTGTATGTATGCGGAGAAAATATCCGAAACCACGGCACATTATTTAAAAAAAAAAACCATTTGTAAGGTTCATTATTCTAGGATATAGGCTACTTTTTATCGGGGTACGAGGCGAGCTAAGCCGCGCACAGAAGCTAGTTTTAAATATAAAAGTAGAATGTAGGATGTTTGTTTTCTTACAGTCGATCGAAACCGGAAATTGAGTTGTAAGACTTCTAACAGCGCGCACCAATTTACAAGACTCGTATCAGCCCAAACCTTATTCAACTCCCTATTCCTCGTAATCGTTCCAAAGCCTCTTCAAACAAACCTTCTTACCTCCTATTAGAGCCATACAAATTAAAATAATATTCCTATCGAACTCTCAACACACGTCAAAAACACAGCAACACCTCACAAAAAGGTATTTTTTATGTCCTATTGAAAGGACTAAACGGCTCACACCTTCGAGACGTCTTTTGTGTGGGACAAAGGTGGTGAGATAAAGAGTGCTTTGAATGAGATTCAGACATGATAAAGGCTGAATTAGTGGTCACTTGGAGTGGGGCAGAAAGGACTATTGTTGATGTTCTGTTTATGTCGTGTACGGTGTCATATTGTTTGAACTTTGAGGTAGCTTGGAGTTTGCGAAATTATTGTTCCGGCAAGGTCGTGTGGATGAGGAATAATTTTAGGTTCGTCGTGCCATTGGCATTATAAAGGTTTATATATTATAGATAACCAAACGACCATTTTGCAATCGGACTATTCTTTTTATGAACTTAGATAATTTTTCTAGAAAATGTACCTACAAAACCATATCACCAAATAATTTTTTTTAATAAGTAGTTTTGGTAAAACACAAACTAAACTTAAAATAGGTATATATTTGAAATCAACAAGCCAATACCTTTATTATTGCCATAACTCTAATGCACTATTTGGAAATTATCAATTTAGCCATCAATTTACCCTAATATAAGGTTATTTATTACAAAACAATTAGTTTGATACTAATTGTTTTCTTCGCAATTAGAGAGTGCTAGTTTATGACTATAGTACGTTTCATTATCAAAGATCTTTTTTGTAAACAATTAAATGTCAAGAAAAGTCAATGTCAAAGTGTTATTCCAGTTATTCTCAAACTTTTTTCACTAGTGAAGAATATACGACTTGTAGGTGAGATGTAACCTATAGATGTAATATAATATGTATTATTAGCTGTGCCTCGCGGTTGCACTCGCGTAAAACTTAAAGAGATCACTAATAATTAGCAATTACCCAGAGATATACTTAAATTCCAATTCAAAAATTGAAGCGGAACACGAATGATTTCGAATGAAAAAAAACTTTTGCCTAGTATAAAATTGTTTAAAATAACAATCATGCATAAGTATGCTCTTTAAAATCATTAAATAATTATTGCACGATATTTTATTCTTTAAAATAAGGATCTGGATTGATGGATGATTTTTGCACTGGTATCCCCTTTGTTTACAAAAAAAGAACGTAGTACTATAGAATAATATAAGTTGTCATTTGTCATCAAAAGCAATTGGATAAAATTGGTAAAATTTGAATTTGGTATTTTTGTGTTTATAAATCTACATCACGAAAGGCTACGCTTTTAAACAGAATTAGTGTAAAGTCTCCAGCTGTTTAGTGTTCCATGTGATATGGGTCAGGGCGGGTTCCGTATCGATCGCGCCAAGCACGCGGTACAATTAGACAAGCATTAGACGAGCTATTAGCGCCCGCGGAACCCTAGTTAGGAATGTGCTCCATCAATCTAACTGTGGAGTTGCTATTTTTGGGGATTGTTTTAATGCGAAATTATGGTCCAAAGCTTTTAAAAATATTATTTAGTATATATATTTAGTAGAATAGATAATATCATTGTAGATTTCACATACCTACTGTAACGTTAAGTAATCATCTCTCAATGAATAACATCTAATGAAAGAGATTTTATGTTGATTTAAAGAGTTATTCTAAGAAAACCTTAAACAAAAAAAACATTAAAAAGTTTAATTTAAAAATTTTCTTTATAAACATTGGAAAATCATCATCAGATATTGTTTGGCCTTCGGTAAACGATAACGACATTTTCAAAACGATACGACAGTGCTTGGCACATTGCCACATTGCACTTTTAGAATCGTCGTCTGTCGTAGTATGATGTCAATTGTTAAAAGTATTGTTGGTCGTTCAATCTTTCAAAATATAGTCGGAAACGATGTGATGTTTGTGCTGATATATCGTTGATCGTTTTCAAGAGTCTATACTTTTTATGCGCACTTTTTATAGATCCTCTTATTTATTTTATACTGTTTTTAGGTTTAAAATGGGTCACTTCATATGCCCATACCTATGTACCGATTATTAAATTATATAAACTTCTTTTTAAAACTTAATCTAAGTATTCGATATTATGATACGGAAGAGCGAGGTCTCCTAACACAGGTATTTTCATACTTAAATGGAGACCTCAACACTGTTATATTTACTGTGATTAAGAAACAAATAAAGCATTATTATTATTATTATTATACTCAAATTTAAATCGAGAAAGTCTTGTCCAACTGGACAGCCATGCCTAACCCAAAAAAACACAGGGTTGGTTAGTGGCACCGCCTCACTCACACCGGCGTTTGCAACCCTTCCGCGACCGGTTTGATACGCTGCGGTGTAATTGAGGATCTGTAGCGAGGAACAAGTCTACTCCTGGTGAAATTCAAAGTTGAAGTCGAATGGTGTTTATTTCAACAAAATCAAGGATCATTTTAAAACGTCTTAGGAGCTAGGTGAAGTTATGCCTGTTCCTCGAGACCAAGCCTAGAAGAATCAGACGGAAAGAGTATATTGGTCACTAAAATGATTTTGTCACGCAAGCCAATCAAAGTGCACTTAGTTGTAAAATCAAACAAATAGCAAGTAACCAGCTTCAAAATATACTCTGGACTATATTAGCTACTTTAAAAGTTCACAAAAGTCTTCTTATTTAATTGACCTTGCGTCAAGACCGCGAATGAACCTATTTAGAGATTTTTAAGAGCTTTAGAAGATAGGTACACATTTTTAAAGGTATACAGAGATGCATAAGAGTTACTAAATACCTGGATATAACTACTCGCACATATTTCAAACGGATCAGAGAAGTACTAGATCTCGATTTAAGCAGCTACGCAACTGCAAGCTAAATTGACTCTTGCTTGCTCATAACATTACACTTTCAGCCATATTAAGAGATACTGCCCTATTATGAGATTTCCAAACTACAGTCGCTATTGAGTATCGTTAGCTATTTTTAAGGAAGATTTTAGTTCAGTGTAGTTACCGCTAGAGGCGCTGTGTTGGATATTCCATACAAATAGCCAACGAGACTCGTTTGGAAATCTCATATTAGGGCTACTGGCTATAGGGTGAACACATCTAGTCTAGATACTGTAATTTTATGTCACGTCTCTACAGAGTCAGAACGAATGTAAATTCACATTATGATTCAATGAAGGTTTGTTGAGTACTCGCTACCGCTCCTGGCTTCACCCGCCTTGCAATTTGCCGCCCGCACTCGCGGGGAGTGTCGACGTGTGAAATGCACCCACTCCTTATTGCTTACCATAACATAACATACGGAGCGGATCGTAGGTAGGTATCTAGGTAGGTATGTACGTGTGTATCGAACAGGGAATTCTTCGGTAATTTCCCTGAAGAATTTGAAAGACGCACCCCATTTCAGAAAGTGGGTGGAATGGCTTTTTAAGAACAGTCATTTAAAAAGAAACGAAGATCCGTGTTTGCTGACTGAGAAGTACCTGTGACATATGTAATGTTTGGACGTGCCCCTGGCTACCCTTTTTAGACTTTTTCAAGGGAGATCTGAGAGGATGTGTAGGTACCTATAGTACCTTACTTAGTACTTACAGTCGTGATAGTATTTTGTTGTTTTTTTATATAAAATACCTATAGGTGAGTGAATGTATAATCATGTGGTTCATATGCCATCTATCACAATGTTTTGAATTTTTCCATAGCCTAAAATCTCTGAATTTGTAACGAAATTTCAATTCCAATTCCTTTCAAGATGATTGAAATGACCTCAATCACAAAAACATCTAGTCATATTTTTCATAATTCATGTTTGCACCCCGTTATTCCAATCTAGGTCATATCCCAGCTGCCCTAGGTCTAGATCCGGTTGAGTTACTAGAGTGCAAGTGTGGAGCGTGCGAGGGTGTGAAGTGAGTGCAGACCGACACCTCGACACAAAGCCGGCTGTAATAGCTAGTTTCCCACCACTAGTGCTGACGAATGGCTTTACTCTCGTCGATATGAGATCTGTCGCTGTTCTTGAAGGGTTGAGGAGGCCACACTTTTTGGGAGGCAGTAGTTTTCATAGTCGATTGCTTATCGCGAGGAGAATGGGGGAGTTGGTACTATAATATAAAGAAAATCTTAGCATATACCTCGTATAGATTCAATTTTTTAATTTTAACTGGTTGAACGATTACCTAGTTTAGTGATCCTTATGACAAGCATACTTTAATAACGACACGTCTAACCATCATAATTTGCTCGTTTGTGGATACTATTATCTACTGAGTCTTCTATAAAAAAACAAATCCTCAACAAACCTTGTAAAATTTTCTGTAGCTGCTATCGAACAAACAAACCCACTTTTATTTCAACTAAATTCTGCTCTACATTTCTTTCCATAAAGTCCAAATTCATTTACTTCTAAAAATGCCACCCTCGTCTCTAATTAGCCTGAAAACGAAACTATCTTTCGTAGTTTGTATTTTGAGCTGTAATACCATAATTTTAAGGTGTATTTTCGCGTGTGGTAAGAGGCACAATAATAGAGGACACTCGACCTCTCGGAGGAGTGCGAATTCCACCGAGATTTACTTTTTTCTCGTAAAGTGCTGCACTGAAGACTTTGTAAAGTGAATTAAGAATATTTTTGTATTTATTGGAGTTTCAATTACTTAGGTTGATATTAGTTGTAATGGATAGAAGATCGGAAACGAGGGTGGAGGTGGCTGAGGTGGTCTATGGAATCATTATCATAATCGATAATCTTTCACATCTCTATAACATTTTTTGCATTCATAAAAAAATAAATTGGCACACAACCTGAGTAATGACCAAGCATGGCAGATATCCGCTCAGACCTCTAAACGCTTAGATTCTTGAAGATTCCAAGAGGATAGTCAGGGGCACGTCCAAACATTACATTTTTCACGTAATTTCGTAATGTTGCAATACCATCAACGCTTATGAATATAATATGCTTATGATTTTTCCGAAGTTTTGAACACAACAAAATGTAAAAAACTAATGAAGCACGCAGCGTAGCTTGCCTAGTCGTTTTTAAAGATCGTCTGAGTTAAACAACTGTCAGTCAGTCACTAAATGAATAGGATTACCGCTAGTAGTATTTACAAGTGAGCGCTTCTATGCTTCTCTTGAGCTAACCACTAACTCATATGAACTTTTCATCAATAACCATAATAATTGCCTTTGTAGATACTCATATAACCTTAAAATACTTATAACATAGAGATATTGTTGTGTCAATTAATCCCCTTTGTTGTCTTGAAAGCTTATGAAGTATCAAAAGATTTTTAGCCTAAAATTCAAAAAGCTGGTTCGTCTTTTGAGAAAAAATAGACAACATTTTGGCACCACCACTGAAAGCCGGGCATTTAACTTCACCATCGACACAATAATTCAATAATACCTCATTACCCTCTGAAAACCCAATAAAACCTAACTCCGCGTCCATATTTCAGCTGACGCCAAATAGCTCGGTCCTCTATCTCTCTCACTCACGCAGCATTCCATATTTCCTCTCTCTATCGGCGAACAGTAATACCCGATTATGATAATACCCCCTCGGGCAGAATACAAATTGGTAGGTTTTATACAATGAGATATTTAACGCGATAACTTCATGATCTTATTATGGAAATTTTATTATCGTTTATACGACGTAATGAATTTATTATGGTGATATATTTTATAATATCGCCGGGAATCGTGTCAGGATATAGTATATGTCTTGTTTCTGTAGATGTTTGGTATGTGACACATACTTAGATGTACTTTCTAGGAAACTTCTGAAAGTTATAACGTGATCGTAAATCATAGTTGCGTGGTTGCATGCTTTCAAGCTAGAGACTTTTTATTACGTTTTGTCTCGTGACCGGAAATGCCCCCACTTCCTCTCAGTGAGTACACCGAGTCATTACTCATAGGTTTCATTGAAATAGGAAACAGCTCTAGATCTGAGCTAAATAATAAAATAAGATCAAATAATCCGTAATTCCGTCACTCAAAAGCAAATTAAAAGGAGATATTTTCCCTCGAGTCGACTGACAAATAGCCATTTCATTTGTTGTGTAACGCCACCGTATCGCATCTAAACGCTTGTTTTCACAGCTACAAAACGCACCCCCGAAAAATCTATATCTCCCTCTACTTCCTTTCTCCCTCCCCCCTCGACACACTCCAGTTTTGGACTTTTTAACCCAAGATGGCTTAATTTCCTTCTCGCAACGATTATTTCTTTCTTAAAAAACTCCATTAGAATTGCTCAGCGGGGCGTTGGGGGTAGGGGGCGCCCCCCTGTTTGTCCCTGCTCGAAATGTTTGGGGATTAGCATTTAGCAGGTTTGCGGACAATGCGTGGAAAGGAACGTTTTTTTTGCAAGTGCCGCGAGCCAAGCCAAAACGGAACGCTTTTGTTTTTGAGTGCCGTCTCCTAGGTACCTACTGCCGAATTACATTTTTTAACGGTAGAGTGTTGATGACAAATCATATTTTAGGTTTTAGAATTTTTACGATATAATTTAAAAAAGATTTTTACGTTTTATATGAAAAGCTAATAGCATGAGGTATACACAATACGTAGGTACCTCTACATTAGGTACAACAGATATTTTCGAGTCCACTTCACTCGTTCTTCAGTTATTTGTGCCACAAGCAGGGCAGACGTGACACAATTAAATTTAATTAGTAGAATACCAACAGTCTGACTGAAGATCTACGGCCGAAATTAACCTGTCTTATAGAAATGGCTTAATTAAATTGCCGGATTCAAGAACTCGGGTTTGGGGAATGATTTTATTACGATGTTAAAAACTGCGGTTTAGTTGTATAGGTACCTACCTACTGGGTGTCCCAAAATAGTGTCAAACGGAAGTCTAAATGAGTATTCTTATAGGTACCTACCCTAATCAACCCCTCGTATGTTTTGAGATTTTTGTAAATTAAATGGATAGTGAACCGGGGCATAAACATTATTTTAACATGATGATAAATTGTGTTTAAAAAATAATATTGAATGGTATAAAAGTTGAAATCCTCATTATTTTATATTTAAGGTCAATTTAAAAATAAATAAGTTTAAATATTGGTGGACATTTTTGTGTTCCATAATTGATTTAACCAATATACGTAGATTCGATCTCTATTATCCAACAAAAACAAAAACATAACATAATTTTGTGACTTTTACCAATAGAAATAAATCATATCAAAATGGTCATTAGCATTTCTTAACCCCTTAGTACCTTAGTTTTAGGTGAGGAGCCTTATAGAATACACCATTCTTTTAACAAAAATAAAAATAGAGCTTAAAGACAATTTTATAAATAATCAACTGAAATAAAAACTCTCTCGTATACCTGTCTTTATCTACCTGTACTTATACTTATGTAGTAGCCAATTGACACTGCTCAGTTTACGCGGATGCGTTTTGCTTGCGTGGCGGCAGCGGCAGTGGCGCGGCTGCGGAAACGCCGCGGGGCTCGAGCCGCTTTGTTAATTAA
The DNA here is from genome assembly GCA_912999785.1 of Hydriomena furcata. Taxonomy (NCBI): domain Eukaryota; kingdom Metazoa; phylum Arthropoda; class Insecta; order Lepidoptera; family Geometridae; genus Hydriomena; species Hydriomena furcata. The sequence continues at coordinate 345,064 of OU538835.1, forward strand.
CTGCCGACCGAACCTATTCACACCCGGGTCAGCGATGGAGGCACATCAAGAGCAAATCGAATATTTTATGCTAAATCAGAAATTCTAGAGGCATCTAAATAAATCCAGAGCTATGTTAATAATAATAACATTAGTTATTAATAATAACATTAGGTACATTACTTATAATATTTAATCGACATAAGCTTTTCATAAAACATTGCCAAAAATTAAACTAAATTTAAATTAAAACTGAAATCCCCTAGAATGCTCCAGGTCCTGAATACGAGTAGATGAGGTAATGCTGGATGAAACCAGCTTCTTTGACCTTATATTCCAAATCTCAAAAGTCTTAATCAAATCATAAATTGCAAAGTTATTCATCGTCAATCGTGATTAAACTTTATGTTGTCTTAGTTACCCAATGGTTGATCAGCATCAAAATTATTTTTGCACGTTTACATACTCTATAAGTAAGCATGTCGGATTTTGTACAAATAATAAATTGTCGTCTTAATTTAGTGAATTGAATCCCAGTATGCCCCCACCCTTCTAGAAATCGTTCTATCCATGGTTTAAAATCGCAATTTTCTTATTAAGTGCAAAGTGAGGCAATCCACTTTTAATGAGCCCTTCCTGTCCCACTGAACTGAGCCCCAGAAGGAGGAATTGTCATCTGGCACAACTGAAAATTGTCTTTGTGGAACTCTACACTTTGTCTTTTGGTAGAGTTGCCTGATGGATTCATAAATCTTGACTTATTTTTTTCAATGCGTGTTTATTTTTCATTTTAATTTACAAAATGAAAAGTAGTTAAATTTCAATATTTAAGCCAACAAGGGTTATCCATCTTGATCAAGCCTGTTTAAAAAGTGGTTCTTTCATCAGAACAAATTACACTTTTGCAGAACATTCTTGTATGGTGACTCTTTGAGAATTGTCCACCAAACATTAAAGTGGAGACAGGAACAAGCAAAACAGTATAACAGAAAATGGATATGTTTTTTTTTCTATAAATTCAGTTTATTAATCATCTTGTTCAAAAGACTGCATAGAAAATTATATATATATACAAACTATTTTTTTACATCTGAAGAGGTTTGTCTGTTTGTATAAATATAACCACAAGTTACTCGAATACTCCTGAACAGATTTGTATGGTAACTTTAAACGTCCAATAGCTTAGAGATCATGGAGTAACCAAAAGCTTATTTTTCAACGTTACCTCGTCAAAAAGAAAGCGTATTCGATCCACGCAGAATACGTCGAGTACAGCACATCTAGTTAAAACATTAATGTTTTAAATATTTTAAAGGCTATGTGACATTCCTGCTCTCATCCCTACAAAGGTGCAATATTGAATTGAGTAAATGGCAGCAATGGCACTCAATCTTAATTGATTTGTTCATCTTGCAATTAAGCACGCTCTGTGTTGGCAACACTGTCCATACCAGTAGAGTTCTATACTTACATAATTATATATACCTCTATTTTAATGTTGGTACTAAATGTTTTGGCCCATATCATGTCCTAATAGGAATCTTTTTATTTAATAACAAAAGTACAAACATTATTCTGTTTGTACGTTCGCTGGTTCGACGTCTCTAGGTTTTGTTTTGTCTTCTTGTTTTATGTCAGTTAAGTAGAAATAGAAATATCAACAAATTATAAAGCAATATTAAATTTGCTTGAAAAGCGATTTCAAATTTCAATTATATTTTCAACATCTAACAAGAAAAGCGTTTTCCAGCGTATTACCCATCAGTCTTCAGACTAGAAACTAGAAAGCTAGAACAATGTTAGACTTTACATTTCTTCCAATCAGTTTCCAACTCTAACCGCTTTTAACAAGATTCAAACTCCTTCGCCGACTGTTGTGGTGCGTTGTTGTAGCATGTTTGTGTGTGTTTACGAGAACATCAAAGCTCGCCGACGGAGTGAATGCCAATTGGTTTTTTTATCGTTTTGTGGAGAGTCGTAACTTCATCCCCTTACCCTCTGCGCTCAACGGCCCAAGATGCTTGTACCTATCTAAGTAGGTACTTGTATTGGCATGACTTCTGAACTGAACTCTGCCAAGAAAAGAGCTTGAATGGGTCATAAATTACTTCCAAATAATCTACTAATGCAAAGATTTGTAAAAAATATGATTACTTAATAAACTCAACCAAAATTCCTCAAAATCTATAGCATCATTTATCAGGTCCTCAAGTGGAGGAAAGCGTGTTTCATTTCAGTCAGTAATGAGAGTTCCAAAATGGTTCCAAATTCTAAATCTAATCACCAATCCATAACCCCTAATACGAAACCCAAACAAAATTAGACCATCGACAACAACCCCATACTATTGTCAGCCCGCGGCCTCTCTCGCAGCTTACCAACACAGTACCATTCTACCCTGACCTCTATATCATTCCTGGTTTTAAGTCCACGTAGACCAGCTTCCTCTGGTTGCTATAATCTATTGACTTGCAGCCAGAATTCGGAGATACCTAAATTCCCGTAAAAGTTACCCCCGATTGAACGTTTGGGCTTAAGTGAGGAGAGTGAGGAAGACCAGTGTAGACTGGTCGTGCGAGTAGGACTATTGACATGTGACCAAAATACCATGACCTGTCTGTAGCCGTGCAGACTCCCCGCGTTAGTCCAGTTGGGTCAAATCAGGGGGGGGGTGAGGAGGACCAGGACAGGCTGGTTGTGGGAGTAGTGAGTCGTATGCACTAGTGTTCACTTCACACGTACTACAAAGGTTCCTAACTGCCTGCTATTAACACGGCTCGACCCCTGCAGTGGCTAGTGATGTGGCTACGAGCTATTTTCTAGACTTGTGGTGAAATAAGCTAATTATTTAGAAAATACTAAGATTATTTTTCTATATAAAGGTATTTTAAAATCTTTTTAATATTTTTCCTATATTAGAATGATCGGCATTATGTAGATTATACTCTATCATAGTAAGTACCAAGGTGAAATTCAAAGCGAAAATTCAGCAAAAACAATAGTTAATTTAATTTAAAAATGTTTTCCCAAATTATCAACAAGTTAGTGCTTGCGACTAATTAGCAGAACTCCAAAAAGTAGCTCTCACATCACTACGGTCTCGTCGCCCGAGGCGTGTTTCCTCCAACCACCTTCAAATGAAATTAAACCCTATTTTACCTGAATTAAGGCATAAATTAATTTGGGCAATAACTTTATTATTTTTCTCTCTATCAGCCAAGCGAAATTAATTCTTATAATAAGTGAGTTTAAGATAGTAATTGAATGAAAGGCAAATTTAATTTTGGCTAAAGATTCCTGCAAAGCAAGATAAGAGACCAGGCTCTCAAAAGAACCTATAAAATGATCCTAGTCGCAGTATTTATAATAAATAAAGATAAAAACCAAGCTTTTAAAAAACTGTTGAAAAAACTGTTGGGATTTAATAAAATAACGGAAAATTATAAAATGTATTAAAATAAGTAAATAAAAATATAATAAACGACTGTAATCCTCAAGTAAGGTAAACTTCCTCTCAGATCTTTAAAAAACGTCTATGGGGTAGGCAGAGGCATGTCCAAACATAAGTTATATCTAATATATTTATTATGCCCACAATTTACAGTTGTTAGCATTTTTTTCAAATTTAAAAATTCATTGATTCACTCACACACACTCACGCCTGGGTTTGGAATCCACGACCTAAGGAATAAAAGTCGAGGTACCTCCCACTAAAGAAACATAAAATAATTGTTTAAAAATAGTATTAAGTATTCCACCAGTTATCTGGTTTCCATAGTACAAGCTTTGCTTAAATTGGGGCTATATGACGCTGCCTGTAAAGTCCAGCAATATATATTATTTATATAAAATACCTACATTCATTTTATAATCAGTTGTTCTCAAAATATTAAATGGAATGGAAAGGTGTATGTAATTATCACAGTTTAGTTAAATGAAATTACACATTACGCAACATGCAATAAAGAAGGGTGAATATGTTTTGTTACATTGTGTGTGTTACTGTCTAACACCATGGCAATTGTAACGTAACGAACTGAACCCATAATGGCAGTGGTTCTCAATATTGGCACCATACTGGATTTGTGAGTACAATTTTTTTTATATCTGTCTAGTGCCATCATCACGTGCTGTATGCCTGTATGCCTGTATGTTCGATACAGGTAAACCTGTAGATAGATAAATTAATGCTTTATTGTACAACAGAAACAAAAAGAACAACATAAAACAAATAATTTCCAAATTGAGTACAATGGTTATGATTATGAAATCATGACGTAGGTATGCCAAGAAAAGTAGGTACCTACTAAACAATGCTGGGTCTAAGAACGCTTCTAAATTTTTACATCTAATTCTCTTCTAAATAATCATACAAGTTGAGAAGATGTTGAATTGCGTAATTAACACTAGCCTGAATAATCTGGGGGTAGGTTAGACAAAAATAGACAAAAAAAAAAATTGGTGCTGAAGTTTGAGCACCACCACGTGCTAAGCACCCATCAGATTAGAAATCGCATAATATTGTGACAGCGACATAAAGCTCTTTGTATCCGGTGGATAAGGCCCATTGTGGCGCCATTCAAGTCTCGCGTCTCAATTGTAGCAATTGAACATCTTTGGCGAGCGATTGCAGCATTTTATTTTTAATTCCATGCTAAAAAAATCTGGATGTGACTTATAAAATTAAACTTTTTTTAAAGAGGGTTGACGTCAGGCATAGGGTTTAAACATAAGCTAAGTGCACATATTTGTCCACATGTTGTACCGACTCATATTAGGTGGGAAAAGGGGAAGAAAATTATGATGTAGTTTACTGAATTTCATAAAATACAAATGGTTTTTTGGGTCAAAAAAGTGTTCAATCTATCTAAAAAGGTACGCGTTTTATGACTCAAAACAAAGTATATAATATGTAATATATATTATATATAATAATTATTATTTTATAATTATATAGTAGTGTAGCTACTAGGTACGTACCATTATTAAAATAAGTATTATTTTATCTTCAAAGAAAATGTGTGTGATCGATGGTGGTTTAATACGAGCTTTTTGCCATTTCAATGACATAATTGCGAACAACTCAACAAGTATTCAAAGGCAGTGTTCCTAGAAATGTTTGTGTAGGCTTCCGCATCCGAAAGAATAACAATCGTTGAGGACTTAAATGACACTTGATCCTTATTTTGCACATCTCACTTTTTCATCCATTTCTTTAGTTGTTTTTGTAACCGTAATTTTAGTTGAGTGTGAGTTCTACTTTTCGGCTTTTATGATGATAGCGGCACGTATGATCGTGCACAAGTTTTAAATTCAATAAGAAAAGGTTGAGAAGCGTCGGCCGTCTACAAAGGTTGTCTAGTAATGTAATTTTTGCCGTAAAGTAATGTAATTTTTTTTGACGTTTATAACATTATTTTGGATCGATCAGCAAGTGCTTTTAAAATGAGATCTTGGCTTATCAGCTTATCAACAAACCTAACCGTCAAACTCGCAATAAAATTTCAATTACCCACCAAATTAAAAGAGGTCTTTTGTTAGCGGATTAGCCGTCGAAATGCGGAGGGCACCGCGCGCCTCCGAACGGAGTAATTGGAATAGCTCTGCACATTAGACGGGATATAGCCACCAGTGCATCCCGACCCCTCGCAACCCCACAACTGATAGAATTTTCCAATCCCACTTCAGATTTAGGGGCGCAAGTTATACTGGCGGGGTAAGAACACCGTGCATTCTTGCAAGATTATAAATTCGCGCCAACGCAATTAACTAACCCCAATGATTGGATATTAATTTATTGGCGTCATACACTAAAGTCTGCTTAATTGTAGTGCGAGGGATTTGCGGTCTTTATTAAATTGTATAGAATTGAAGAAAAGCACAGCGTAACCACTTTTGAGTTAAAAACAGGAAGGTTTCCACATTAGCCTTAGCTGTCTAGGATATATATTCTCATTGGGAGCAGCAGAGTAGGTACCTAGGTTCTATTGCCTTGTGAAGATGATCTGTAAAAACAATGTATAGTTTTTTTATGAAATTTAATAGGCAGAAGAAGCGTATAACACTTACTAGATCACAAATACACAAATCAATGCACTGCGTTGGCATTGCGTCCGGCAACTTCATACAAACAGGTGTTAAACCTCATAAGATTGTTATTTCACCGGTAACCATACTTCAAATCGGAACATGCAATGCTGCTTAAGGCGGCAGAAATAGGACTAGCTAGGAGGAAAGGGATGGTTTCATGTAGGTAAGCGACTTGTTTTTATGATTCTATTTGTCGTCGTTGGGCATTGTTGCTTTTAAAATAATAATAATTAATCAATTAAATCGTTATTCTCTTTTATTTTTTTCTATTTATTGCGTACAAGGTAATTTTGTATTATAATACTATTCTTGAATATTTGTAATTGTTTAATCCGTTTTTATTAAATTAAATTAAATAAATTGCTTATTTCGGTATATTTAGACTTCTACTATCTATTATTTATCTAAATATTAAAAAAACTAGTTATGTCAAATGATAGTTTATAAAAATATCATACTTTGATATCTATTTATGTGTCTTTTTTATTCTAAGGGTGGTCGCACACGAGTCGATGCGTGCGACAACAACCCGAGCACTTCGCGCGAACGTGTTCTGAATTCAAATGTGACGTTTACAACAAGATGGCGGAGGCTCGTGCTAATGAATTGTGACACGAATTAACGCTAAGTAGGTTAGCGTCAGCTAACCTGTATTAATAAGGCTGTCAATTAGTGATGGTCTGATTTTGCTGTTTTTGCAGTTTTTCTTTTGGATATTTTTTTGTGAATATTAGCATTAGTTGTCTATTAGTAGTCTCTCTGCAAATCTAATAATTAGGTCTCTCAATTAAAAACAGACGAGAGTGAGTAGGTAGGTCATCATCTTCCTGCCCTTATCCCACTTAAGTGGGGTCGGCACAACATGTATAGGTACTTATTCCATTTTCCTCTATTAGGCGTCATATCATCTCTCACTCCTCTCTTACCCATATCATCTTTCACACAGTCCATTCTTTGGCCTACCTTTACGTCTACATTTAGACGTAAATTTCATTCATTCTAACATTCTTCTCGTTACATGACATTCTTCCCTCATCATAACATGCCCATACCACGTTAACCTATTGCTCCTCACCTTTTCCGTCACAGGCGCTTTCAAACTTCCTTACAAAAAAAAAAAATTTCAAATTCAAAAATCATTTATTTCAATAAAATCACAAGGAACACTTTGAAACGTCTTAGGAACTAGGTGAAGCTACGCCGATTCCACGCGACCAAGCCTAGAAGGGTTATTCGCACTTCGTACACTCTATTGTTATGCAAATTTTTGCAAGAATCAGGCAACAAACACGTCTTGGGGTCTACCTTTTTTTTTAATGATCCTTTCCTTAATGCTATGTAGAGCTCCAGTGTGGTGCCAATCGAACAAGGTGAAGGCTCAAACAAGAATAATAATTAAAAGTACCTTTGATATACTCATTCCTTATCTTGTCTATCCATCTTGAGTGAGTAGGTAGGTATAGGTGTACTATGTATATTAAAACGCGTATCGTAATCTAACAGTGAGTTTGGAACAAAAAGACATTCCAAAAAAATCCAAGCGTGTAATTTAATGCCGAGATAAAAAATATTTACTTACCCAAATCGACTATTGAACTCAATATAACCTATTGTGGGTTATCGAATTCCATCATAATTAATAGAGGCAAACAGATTTAATTGTAGCCTACTTGAGGGCCCATCGCTGTCGGCCCGTCTCGTCCGTAACGAGACGATGAACTAATGACTCGTGTCATGACAATTATGGCCCTCATACCTCACAGTTTGACCGTTATTTGAATTAAGAACAAATAAATACATATATGGATATCAGGGTTATGTGTGATGTGGTGCCATGAGTCTTTCTAAATCATACTTAATAAAAAATGCGAAAGTTTATGTGTTTGTTGATCAATCACATTGAAACGGCTGAAATTTAGGTAGATAGATTTAGATAGATATGTAGATAGATTACTTGGATATATTTTATCTGGGTATCACGCAAGCAAAGCCGCAGCTAAATAACTAGTATATAATATTTTGCTCAACAGACTTAAATTTGACTTTATTTTCATAGTATGTTGTTGTCCTTGACTGAGTGAGCTCTTGCGCAGCGCTATGAATAATAATAATAATAATATGGTTAGCATAAAACTAGTTAGGTAAACCAGAGCTCATAAAAACTTAGTTTACTTACTTTTCGCAGAACACTGAATTATTTCTCAAAATAAAAGCTATGGATGAAGTACAGTAGATGTTCTGTCACATTGACATTGATTTTATAGAACGAAATCAAACATATTCAATACACTTTTTAAGCAATTTCCATTAAGTACCTAAATCAATATAAAGCTTTGACCTTTTACACTTCAAAAAAGATCACTTTGAATGATAAAGGATAATACTTACTCAACACCTAAAACAAAAGATGCGCAGAAGCACACTAATCGTTGTTGACGTATTGAGTGGATGACACAAGCCAAGTGTGGGCTTACCTATGCTTTGGTTTCTGTAATACTGGCACCGATATATGGTGGCCGTAATATAAGAAACTCTCATGACGTAGGTATACATCAAAATATGGTTTAATTTACGACTATTTTTGCTACGCGATAGAAGCAAATACAGTTGCTATAAGAACAATAATAGAATAGGAGTCAAAAGTGTTAATATTAGGTACATTTGAGCCGGCAGGAGATTGTCTTGTCACCAATGCATCTAACGACATTTAACATATCTCGTATAAATCCTTACGCTATGACGTAGTTTTCGCCTGATTCCATTCACCACCAGAAATGTCCGTTCATACAATTTTACAAGCCCAAACTTTTACGGTCGCGATGACTATCGCCGGATTTAAAGAAACCGGCTTAAGTGTGTAATCCTCTTTATATTGTTAGAAGCACACAGGCACAGGGAACATGATGCCTTTATTCAGTTTTTTGTGAAGACGGTTGAGTATGAGTATGGGCGTAATGTTGGCACTACGGAACCACACGGTAATAATTTAGTAGGGTACGTTTCTTTTGGTAAGTGTAAGTTTTTTTGTAAGTGACGAAATGGCAGATGTACCTACTCTTGGAAAGTGTTTAAATACTTTCTTGAACTTCGCTTTTTTTCGCAGTTTTGTTTGCAACAATACTACTTTATGAATAATCTTGATGCCAAGTCTTGTTGATTGGACCTCTGAGCTTTTCAGGGACTTATTTCTTAGCCTGTGCTTTCACACTTCTGGGGTAAAGCCTCCATCTTCAACTAACACTAGTTTTTGTTTTGATTGATTAGAATTATCAGTCGTCATTATAATCGTTAATCTGCTGACTTGTCATCTTGGTCATCATGGTCTAAATTGAATTTAAACTAGAGGACATTTAAAAAAGAAGGCATCAGCTATTGCGATAAAAATTTGAAATAGCGTATGGGTATAGATAAAGGGAGCAAAATATTTCTTCACTTATCAGATGATTGAAAAGTCAGCCCGAAATGCAGAGGGGTTAGTTTACCTACCTAGACAGAACGTTTGCATCCTGATTTCTCCAAGCAGGTGCAACTACGTCAAAACGTAGGTAACCTCTTAGAAATCATCTTTCTCTATAATTTTGCTGTGAATTTCAACTGTGAACGAGATAGGAAGTGCAATAATTTCCCCATTGTGTCCAGTTCTAGTTGCATTTAATAGTCCACGCTGGCTGTCATGGCGTGACGGTGCTAAACTAACAATTCATCACGCACAAATTCCTTTGTTTGTCTTGTGTGATTGAGGAAGCGTTTAGTCTTTTGTGGTGTTTTTCTGTTGGAAAGTTTGGTTGGTACAGAGGAGTTATAGAAGTGAAAAGTTTTGTTCTTTTTGATGTTGTGCGGAGATAGAATAGATAGTCGAATAATTAATTCGCGTCTGATGTTTTTTTGCACTTGATGTTGTCTCTTCTTCTCTCTCTCAGAGTTGGAATTTTTGCACGTGTCAAATGCGAGAGGCACATTTTTATAGATAAAAGTAATATTGAAATAACACAGTTAGACAGTGTAGTAACAAAGGATATTTGGTAGCATAATTACCTAAGTATTATAATATGAAAGTCTAAGGATAAAAGAAAACAAAGGCCCCACTAGTTTCAAGGCCCGTATTGTGGGTAACTTTATTAGAACTCATTCATATATGACATAATGTGTTATGTATATTTGATTGTTTCTGAAGAACTACAAACATTTATAGAGTAGCCTAGAATAAAAAAAAGTTTGATGATGAACGTGTGGTCGAACACGTGGCTTTGTGGTCGATGATGACGAAGGAACCCTTTACGAATAGTTGACAAGAAACTTTAACTAGAGCTGATTGTTTGAATAGAGCTGTCTTCAGATTTCGTCTATTGTCCTTTTATCTCGCGAATTCGATTTGTATTCGATTACCATCTATTATTTGTACGGTTTTGTTTTTTAGCGGTAACATGAGACGGTAGTAATTTTGCAACGGCACGTTAAGAATGCAGAGCTTTCAACGGAATGTGTGATTCTTTAATAATGTGTAAAGTAATCACCAACAATTATTTGATAAAAAAATTATTCAGAGATTTGTAATTTACCTATCTTTATATCTCTGTATCAAATTTTTATCAAATATTTTTTGGTGTTTACCTACTTTATTTGGATATTGGATTATTATAATATATATATCTTCCTAAAGATGGTTCTAATGATTTTGGTATAAGTACCTAGTATTGTTGGTTAATGAAACTTTCGTTTTTGAAACTCTATTTTTTCTTAAATAAAATAATAGTCTATATTTATCTGTGATAATGTAGTTTTTGAAGTAAGAATTTTAATAATTGACCCAATAGTTTTTTTTTAGTTTATTAATTATAAACAAAAATATAAAAATACTAATTTTATATCTTTATAGTAAGTTAATTAGTGTAAATAATATACTATATAATTTGTACATCCCCAATAGTTATTAACTGAAACATTATTCACTTAATTTTGTTGGGTTGGGACGAGACGGGTTGGAATTAAGAAGTAAATCAGAGACAGCACTTTTAAATTGGAATTCCTCAGGAGACAGTGGGCTGTTGCTTAATCACGACAGTTGTTGCAACGCTCCCTTTTAAACAAGATAAATTAGTTTTAATGATAATAAACAAAATGTTCATTGTTATCTTGATTTACCTTATCATCTAGGTAGGTACCTAGAGCAAGAACTTTATGTAATTAGGTTGAGAGATTTCAAAGATACCTAGGGAAACTAATTTAATTTGAATTAAGAAGACTCTTTAAATATGTCTACAGAGACTATAGACAGAGGCACGTCCCAACATTTGGCTTATGGCCAGTGCCCACATTTTGAAGTACCTACCTACTATTAGGTATAATTTCATAAGTGACTAGTTAGACTAGCAAGCTCATCGTTGCTCGCAACTCACTACACCCCTCACGTTTTCCTTTACTACCTACAGGCACCTATTGGTTTTGTTACAACCATTTTTTTTTCATGAATATTATTGTTTCAGGATTTCCTCAAATCAAGTCACCGTACAGCCCAACTTCACACCAACAGCAGCTATCAGGTGAGTTGACTTTACTTATTAAGTATACTTAAGTATAAAAAATCTATTTTTTTACCGCTCAGTCGGCGTGAATAATAATAATGTATAATGTATATTCATGCTAAATTACAGCTTTATAGTACTAAGAGTGCTGACATACGGACTGACGGACTAAGGGACTTAGCGAAACTATACCTAAAGGTTTCTTGTAGACTACGAAACCCTAAAAAACCTAAATTAAAATAATAACACTTCGACATTATAAATAAGCAAATATTTGCCTATGCCAGTAGGTATTTCATCCTAGACACTTCAATATAGCAAATATCCCAGAATTCGATCTGGCGCACTAGAAGCCAGCCAACTACAACAATACATTTGCCGGTGATTTAGGAAAGTGGCCGAGTAGGGGGAGACTCCCCCCACACCTTTGTCTCAGTAATGAATCCACCAAACGCCAACCTTCGCGCAGTCGCCTAACCCAGCCAATACCACAAATCATAATTCAATACTCCTAACACACAAAACTCAACCCTATTTTGAAACCGCGAGAGGTGGTTATCGATTGGAAGCAGAAGGGTCCGAGGACTTTTCAGTTGGCGGGATACTGAGAATTCGTTTTAGAGTTGACGCTTAGAGAATTTACTTAAAATTTAAAGGTCGATATTATAATTACTACACATTTTAATAAAGGTAACTTATGTTCTGGCTTTTCCAAAATGGAGTGCAAGAAAACTAGTGCAAGGTAATGAAAAAAATAGCTAGTGTTTTGCGGTGCACGACGTGTGTTTGTTCTGCCCTAGCTAGCGGTGTCTATGAAAAGCCCCACACACAAAACACACCACCTGACTGGATCCCCGACCGGCAGCCATTTGTAAAAATTACCTCCGCCGCCATTTTTGCGCGGGAATTTCATATTTGCTATGCCGCGGGGTGGAATTCGTTGTAGATTTGACATTTCATCATGCGTTTATTGTTTCTAAAACAATGTGCCATCGCCTTACGGCTCATTGTTTAGTTTTAGACGCCATTTTTAATTTTTAAATTAGGGTCTTTTTGTAGGAACGAAGTGGAAAAGTTGCGGATACCTCATTGGCCATCGAACCTTGATGAGAGGTCTATGACCAATTACAAAACGAGTAGGTCGGTTCAAGTTGTGAAATGGTAGAGAATTTGTATTTCACCATGATTGTTTTACAATAAGAGATAGTGAAGTGGTTATAACAAAACAAGTTCCACATAGTAATCTAGGTATATGAGAAGTGGTCGAACAGAAAGTCACTTTTCCACTTTTACAAATTTTACAGAAACTAAAGAAAACTGTTTGGCTCTATACCTAGTATATATTTAGTTTAACTAGCAATAATTTTAGTTATCTACCAACTAAGATTTATTCAAATAGGTACCTATGTAGTTCAACAAAACCACAATAATTAATAATGACAGGCGACAAATTGAAACCACTCTATTGGAATTGTTAACAATATCGTTTACTAACACTTGTGATGCACTGAAAGGTGGTAGGTACACACTTAAGACATAATATGTATTATGAGAAATACAAATTCTTTTGGATGTTTTCTCATGGTCCCATTGCTTTCTGTTATTTTAAATCTTCCATCTACATGAAGGTAGGTATATCTATTAAAAAAACCTATATTTTATCTGCGTACATAAGTGTGTACTTGTAGCCCATTTGACTTACCTACTCCATGCCCAATTTTCTTGAACACTGTCAAAGTTTAGAATGCATTATGTATTCTATAATATATCTGTTCCGCTACGCCACAGGCCCAATCTAAGCGCCGACACAACGTTCTCAATTACCCGAAACATTCACAAAACTTTTTTCTGCCACCTAAGACAAGTAGCGCCTGTTAATATTGACACTTTTAACCCTCACACAAAACTCAACCTTACACCCCAGATTCACCGCTTGTTTTAGCTTGCCAAAAATAAATATTACACCTCGTAGTGGCAAAGAATTTTCAGCTCTATGTTGTAGAGATATCATCGCTTTTACCTTGGGGGTGGGTGAGGGTGTCAAATGTCAGAGAAACCGCTGTTTTCTCCCGCTAAGTGGCGACAAGTTGTAATAACAAGTAGTATATTAATGTGGTGATTGGGTATTGGGTTTCGGTGGTAAATTAATTTGGTTACACGAAGCTATTAGGAGATGTTTGAAAGGGAAAGTTTCTGTATCACTTATCTATTTCCATTTAGAATTTTCACTTAGGTAAATGTTGCAAAACGTGTTTCGGTTCTAGCAGAAAAAGAAGTTTAAAACAAAGAGAATTTAAAGTCTGTCAATAAAAACTCGTAGAGATGCTTTTAACGTATTTTACATTTATTTTTTCAACTATTGTTTTATATCGAATTCACGGTAGTCAAGTAAGTATTATGTCTGGAAGACTTTTATGGGGACTTTGATTCGGATACCATAACAGTAAAAAACGCGGCAAATTTAAGTCTGTTCCCTGTATAGAATAGAAGAACCTGTAACTCTAAAGAGGAGTTTTGAATAATTACTGTAGAAGTCAGATGCACTTTATGCGAGTTATGGATGTGATCTCGACTGTCACTGAACGAATTCTAAAAAGTTTATAAAGTTTTCTCTATTTTTTTATGAAGTCTCGATTAACCATCTCTACAAATATTATGTCTTACCATCCACCGTCACTGGTGTCACCGTCATCAATGCTGCCATTTCCCCAATTCACGTTCATATTTCATTATTGGTTACACTGTAAAGTTGAGTTGATGTGCGAAATCAAATGGCAAAATACTACTAAGTGGACATGTAACAATTCGTAAAGCACTGTGTAGCAGTGCGGTGAGAGTAACACAAACAGTCAGCGAGTGGCGACTAATTGTGCGTGTCCGGTTACCGAGCTGTGAGATATGCCACGCGGTATACACCAAATAAAATAAAATATAGAGACGTGTATCTAAATAATTTTCTTTGAGACAATACGACATTAATCAGTTCGTCAATTCTGAAAAATGCCTTCAAGCATCGTTTATGCTTGAGCTAGCCTAAGGTAAAGTAAGTTAAGAGACCTAGGTTTCCGACCTGGGAACTGTCCCGTGCTTCTAAGTCTTAGTCTATTACACTAAAGTCGTGATCTGACTATCACCTTAGAGTACATCTGTTTGTTGCTACCGAAGTGACTTTTTTATCTACTTAATATTTGCTATTTGCTGCGAACACCGTGGTACCACAACATCTGCAACAAATATCTGCAGATCATCCAAACATTTGTCCCTTTAACTAGTGTCACATTCAGACACCGGCCCACTACGCCATTCGGCTCATGTGGATAATAGGCCTACATACATAATTACCAAATTTCTAAAAACACCAGCATCATTCCCAACAATTCACAAAAAACCGAAATAAATTAAGTTCGTTTTCACACAACAATAACGTTTTACGATTAGGATCTTACCCACCCTCTAGGCCACTGATCGCTTAATGAATGCCCCTGGCTCTTAAGGAATTTCAACCTTACGGAGGTGAGAATAGAGTGGATTTCGAGAGGTTGGATTAGTTCCGAAATATCAAAGGACCATTAGCAATTATAATAGGTCCTGTCGTGGCCTGTAGGGCCTGTGAGTGGCTGCTCATTATGGCTTGTCTTGCCCACCCGGTAATTACTTGAGACGTAGGTACTCGATTAGGAAGCCATTGGAAAATTTTCAGATGACAAAAGAATATCGGAGGATAGTTGTTTGCTTTCTAGTTGACTGACTTGCATTTACATAACTGGCTCCTGCGCATTTTATCTTTGTTATACTAACGTTTTTAGTTTGCAACTTCTCAGACTCTCAGAATATACAGTTTGTCCGTGTCAAGTCGTCTTTCTTCTATTAATATTTTATGTGTTAAATTCAATTAAATACAACGAAACAGCAGAAGGTTTAGAAGGCAACTAATTTCGTTCTGAAAACCCAAAATAAATCGACTTCTTTGAGGAAAAGTTTCTATAAATCGCAAGAGTTTAGTAATGCTGTATTTTATTTAGATTTAATGATAAAACTAGGTGTTCATTTGACGTGGGTGCTTACAATATTTAATGAATTACTTCCTCAACATTCAAGTCTAGAAAGAAATTATCATGTAGGTACAACGGAGACGCCATATTATGGCCATCGCTGGTTTTTATGAAACCAAAACTATGTAACATATTGCTGAAGTGTTCAGCTTAGTCCAATGGACTGGTAAAAGGAAGGCAGTCGATCAAAGTAGCCAATTACTAACAGGCAGTTACAGTGTCCAAACTCCGCCCAACGCCCGGCTACGTGCAGTAGTACAGCTAGTCAGTAGGGAACGTACAAAAATATAAGTTTCTATTAACACTTACTCTATTAACTATTAAATTTTGACACGGGTCTTTATCACGTAATAAAGACGTGCGTGTTAGAAACCCGTGTCGAAATCAAATAGTTATGTCTACTAATCACGATAGTTTGAAAAATAACTTACTCTATTTGCAACGCAGTTCGCATTTTATAATCAGTAGGGACAAAAAAAAAAGGATTTAAATATTCTTCTATCAGTTATCTAATTCCCACAGTGCAAGCTTTGCTTTGTGTGAGGCTAGGTGGCGCTGTGTAAAAATGACCACCAATATTTATTTATGTATTTACCTATATCGTATTCTAACCTGTATAAATTACATAATATTGTTTTTTTTTATATTTCATTATGCATTTTTCATGTACTTATTCGTAAACTTTCGCTTATATTCGCTGTTAACTGTATAAAATACCATTTGTCTCAGTAATAGGTAAATAAAACGATCTTTAGAGGATGGTGCAAACTTGCATAAGTAGGTTTCAATTTAAATTTAGATTTCCTAAACCTTTATATTACCTACTAGCCGACCCGTGACAGACGTTGTCCTGTCAAATTTTAATAATCGCATAGGAAAAAGCAATATCTGGCCAATTTTTTACCTACAAACCTTGTACTGATAAAATAATTTACAAATTTTGGTAGAATGTGTATCACTCATTAGTCAAAACTGCGTTGCTATGACAATTAAATGTTTTTAGTCTGTGATATCAGATTTGTTGCACACCAGCGCCACCATCTATACAGAAATCATCCCTTTTGCGTTTTTTCATCGTTTTTGGGATCTTTTTCATATTTTAAAGTAGCCTATTATTTATTCGGGCATTATATATACATGTACAGTAAATTTCAACTTAATCCGTTTTGTCGTTTAGGCCTGATTGAGGAACAAACATACATACAAACTCACAAACTTTCACATTTATAATATTACTAGCCAACCCGTGACAGACGTAGTCCTGTCAATGTTTTTAGTCTGTGATGTTTTTCATATTTTAAAGTAGTCTATTATTTATTCTTGGCATTATGTCTACATCTACAGCAAATTTCAACTTAATCCGTTTTGTCGTTTAGGCCTGATTGAGGAACAAACATACATACAAACTCACAAACTTTCACATTTATAATATTATTAGGATTAGGATGTTATACCACTACTGTTTAGTGGTACTCGTTAACCTATAAAATTTTAATTTTTTTGATGTTATACGTAAGTAAAGAGGTTATCAGATTACCTACAAGTAAGTACAAAAAAATACCTCGAAAATTCCAAATGAACCAAGAAATTTTGAAGTAAAAAATAAGACTGCATCTGACCAAATTCGAATACTTTTTTATAATAAACTAGCGACCCGCCCCGGCTTCGCACGGGTAGCATGTTATTATACATATAAACCTTCCTCCTGAATCACTCTATCTATTAAAAAAAAACCGCAATAAAATCCGTTGTGTAGTTTTAAAGATATAAGCAAACATACATACATACATACATACATACAGACGCGGGAAGCGGAAAGCGACTTTGCTTTATACTATGTAGTGAAATATAAAAATAAACTATACTTTATCCTTTTTAATAAATATGTAGGATATTTACTTTCATGGCATATTCCTCACAGAAAATAAACACATTAATAAAGTACTTAGCTTACTGTTTTCCTTTACTATGGCAATCAGAAGAAAACAGTATCTAACAAACCATTATATTTTCCCGCCTGAACGCGCAAGTCCGTTCGGCTGTGTCAGTAATGATGCGGTTTTTTTCCTCTGACGCCCTTTAGTGGGATGTGTAGCAATATTCTTCTGAGCCTATTTATAGTTACGAGTACAATATAGGTAAGCTAAACGATAAGTTATTATAAGTAGATATCTGTAGGTTTTTTTATTATTGAAAAGGAATAAAACAAACTAAAAAGGTAACTTCCAATCTGCCACTTGTCACTTCAAAGCTAAAATATTTATGCATATATATTATGCAGCTATGTTAGGCACCTATTAAAACATACTTTTAAGATTTAAGAGTGGATTTTCAGCCAGAAAATGATTCCGGGGTGATCCCATAAAATTTGTGTTGAGATTGTAGTTTATCATAAAACAAAAAAAATGTACTTGTGGAAAACAAATGGAAAACTTTTAGTGTTTATTTTAGTTTAAATTATTTTATCAGTATTATAACTACAGTATTAGTTCTGCATACTTTTTGCAAGTATTTAATTAAGACTTTCTGAGATTTAAAGAATTAAATGAACCGACATCAAAAAAGAAGTATATAATTTGATTTAAATTGTATTAATACGATTCATAAGGCTGTATACTATTGTAGGCATAAATATTCTATATCAAACATAAAGGTTATTTAATGTAGTCCAAGTAATATGAATAAAATGTACCTACAGTAATAGAATCACCAATTCCTCCCAACTTTTACCTACTTGGTATATTCTTACGTCATTACTTCCCTCTCGAGGGCTCAACAATATCGTTTTCCAAAAATGCAACCCCCACACCCCATAACGAGCCCCGAGGGGCCATTCCCCCAAAAATGATTTCTCGAAGGCTCTGGCCCCCTGTAACACCGTTATGCCGTTTATCTCGTTAAATAGATGGCAATGTTATAATTTAGCACGAATTTTATGGATTAAATCGTAAATGCTGTTTTGGTTGTGGATTTCTCTCATCATCATGATCATCTGATGACCTCACAGCTCAGTTGGTCGTATCGTTCGATGGACGTTGGTTCGATCACCACCCAGGACAAATATTTGTGTGATGAACATAGATGTTTGTTCTGAGTCTGGGTGTCTGGGGTATTTACTAAAAAATATATAAGTATTCTATCAGTTATCTAGTTCCCATAGTACAGGCATTGCTTAGTTTGGAGCTAGATGGCGCTGTGTGAAATGTCCAACAATATTCAATATTGATTTATCTCATCTCATGAACATGCGGTGCCGAGCTAGCTTTTAGTATTTTTTATAATACGAGTTGAATAAGATTAGCGATAGTTATCGTAACTAATAGTTAGTCTATCACGAACCTAAGAATAACATCTGTGAGTCCACTAGACTACCTTCCCTTACCACATGTGTAAATTAAATTAAGCGTCTCAAACAATACGCAATTAAAATATTCGTTTATGATTACGTAAATGCTTAGTTATCTGTTAAATTGTGTTAACATATTTGTATTGACCTACTAATTGAATGGTATTGTCTAAGTTCTAATTAAAACATTTTGTTTTTGCCCGAGAGATGGCGTTGGAACATATTTATTTGTGAAACAATACCCTCAATTATCAATCGTTTCAAAATAGTTCGAGGACATTGATAAACTACTATTTATATTATTGAAATTGAAAACAATGATATCATTAACTCATTTTGTTTCGACAGCTGAGACTACTTCATTTAGGTACTCATAGCCTCCCCTCTCCAACCCCCCCCCCCCCCCTCCAACAGGTTATGCTACTTATGAACACCTGAAAAGTGTTTGAAATAGTAGCATTGTGTTATCTTCTTAATATATATAATTCTTCAGTACGTCTGCTTGTTACCTTACTACTCCTAAACGGCTATGCCGATTTGGTTGAAATTTGGTATGTATATTTCAACGAGTACCTGGATGGTTTGTAAACTCTGTTGACGCTGCTGTTGGTATAACTCAGATAATAGCTAAACACAACATTTATTAATTCTAATTCGGTACGAAGTTCGCCGCATCAAGCTAGTATACCTGTAATAATAATGAAATTATAATAATAAGTTGGTACCATAAGAACACACAACTCTAATCTCTAGACATCCTCTCAGATCCTTGAAGATGGCTAAAAGGGCTAGTCATAGCTAAGATTACTAATTCACTAATTCGTTGACTAATTCGACTAATACTAGTAAACATCGTTGCAAATAGTCTAGTCTCAGGGTAGGGTAGGGTAGGTCTATAGGTAGACTCTCAACTGATCCAGATCACTACCAGTCGGAAGCGTTCCCAAGATATGTTTCTTTTACATGTGTCTTTACAATGTATAAAATGTTCTCTACGAAAACATTACCAACTATGTACCTAACCTACCTACCTATTCAAGTTCACTTAGCATAAGAAGCATGTATCAATTACTTCCTTGCTCAGTCCTCAAAAACCAGTTTTCGCGAACCTCGAACCAAGATCATAATATCGCACAAAGAGACCCACTATGTCTTTTGTCTTTGCCTTTGCTCGTTTTTCATTCACACCTGCGGCTGCGTCTGTGGGAACACTGGCGATGTAATGTGATACCATCTCGGATCTTGAAAATTAAATGGTAATGGCACAGATTAGATCATACTTTAGTCACAAAAAGTTTAAGCACGCGATAGTTCGGTGAATTGCGTTACGCCATCTTTTGGGGGAATAAAACAACTGAGTACGAATCTTCTTTAAACCTATTGTGGGAATTATTTGGATGAACTTGATAATCATAAAGTGGGGTTCGTTTCGTTCCTTGACGACCTTGGCGTAAACATATAAACTATAACACCTAGATACAGAAAAAAACTTCAATGTTCATCACTGTTTGTTTTAGGTGGGGATTGAACCCACAACCTACAGCGCAGAAGGCAGAGCTACTACCAACTGAGCTGTGAGGCCAGTCTATATGTTCTATTCATGATCTGTAACTATTATATGTATTAAACGTCTTGTGATCTTCTAACATACTAATTGCGAGTACTAAGTGTACTAAGATACAAGCTACTAACATAACCTCGTGACAATGCCAGCAACAACAAGTGTGATGCTGATATATCTAATGTAAATGATTAATTTTGTTTTTTGTTGTGCTCTTTGCTTCCCCTATCTGATATTGTGTTTTGTTTGTTTCATGTATCTGTAGCGGTTCGACAGTTTTATTCAGGTAATATTGGATTTATTTAGTATCAGGCCCACTATTCAAATTAAGTTAAGAGGAGAGTTATGCAAAAGCAATTAATGCAATATCGTGGCTGACGATATAATCTCGTTTATTTGCGAGTTGGTTTTACATGACACCTCGACATCAACTTAGATGAATAATGGGACTTTATGCATGGCAAGATTGCATGCTAAGATTTGTTTGCTTTTTTTTAGTTTGTAGTTTAGTTTTAGTGAATGTTGAACGCGATAACCATGAAGTAAAAGTTTGACTGTGACTATGCGTTCAGAATCTGCTGTGATAGGATGTTGCACAAAGTTGAGCGTAGTTCCTTCAACTTTTAAAATCATCTGATTCCTTACCACAGCTGCGTATACAGATGTCCACAGATATAACAAATTTTCCCGCGGCTGCCTTCAAATCAAATAAGCAAGTGTGCCCCAGCCTCAATTGGCCTGACGCGAAAATTGCCAATTTCTTGTGCGCACACCTTAATTGCGCGTCTCGACGTATTCCTTACGAGGTTTCTTTCTAATTTCGCATTTGCTATTTGAGCTTCGAGCTATTTTTGGGTTGGAGATTATACAATTTTACGTCTGTCTACGTTTTTTTGCTAATGCCTGATTTATTTTATAAGGTAAATTAACGAGGGGTTAATTTACCTTATAAAATAAATCAAAAATTTATTATTAAATTTTTTTATATGATTTTTATAAAGACAAGTAGGTACTTAAAGTTTAATTTCCAATTATAGCACTTTTGCAAATCTAAGGGAAGAGACGTCTAATAGTAAAAAAAAGATGCTTAAAATCATTAAGCCGTTTACATATTTTACAGTTTCCTCTCCGCCCTACCTTAACGAAAATAATTAGTCTTTATCTACAAGCATTTAGGAAAAATGTATATTTTGACGTTCCAGCGATAAATGTGCAAAATCACGCTATTTCACACATAATGGGCAATTACATCGTCTTCGGCGATGTCACGTTTCGTCACATTTTCTCGTATGCAGATTGCCCGGAGCGTTCGCAAACAAATCTAATCCTGCCCTGATGGAGTAAATTGGCCGAGGATTGCCAATTTGGCCCACTCTCCTCGCGATTGGCCCAATATTATATTGAATATAGAATAAGGTGCCGTGAGGATATTGCTAGATTGTATTTGGAAAGCTTTGTGAACGCTTTTAAACTGTTTTAAGGTGAATAGAGACTACGAAGTTCTTATTAAATGTTGGTAAACTAAACTTGGAAAAACACGTGTGTATTTTAATGTTTTGTTTGTCTTCTGTGCTCCGTCGTACCTACACGTATATCTATGGCTCTCCAAATTAATTAGCAATATTCAGTTGAAGCAGTTAGGCACCTTACAACTTTGACACATACTTACAAGTGGTCAGTTTGTACCTGGATACGTGTAAAATTAAGTAAATGGATATAGTGTAAGGGGTGAACAGCGGGGCTAGACGCGTGACTGAATTAAATGGATGAGTTGGGAAGGACGGATTTTTTTAGGAAGTTTTGCCGTGTTGGCCGACTGGTGGAGGTACCTCGACTTTCAATCTGAAGGTCGTTGGCGTTGGTTCGAATCCCGGCGTGCATCAATGGATTTTTCTGTTCGAAAAATTTATATGCGCATTAAAAACACGTGCTCAAAACGGTGAAGGAAAACATCGTGACGAAACCAGTTAGTATTCTTATAAGCGGCGATGGGATTGCAACCTGTCACGTATGGAATGCTAACTACTGCAAAATGTGGGCATGTGCCAAATATAATGTTTGGACGTGCCTCTTACTACCCCCACTAGACATCTTCAAAGGATCTAAGCGTCTGGAGATCTGAGAGGATGTCTACCGTACTTGGGGATTACAGTCGTGATCCTATTTTTTATTTTATTTATTACTAGCGACCCGCCCCGGCTTCGCACGGGAAGCATGTTATTATACATATAAACCTTCCTCCTGAATCACTCTATCTATTAAAAAAACCGCATCAAAATCCGTTGTGTAGTTTTAAAGATATAAGCAAACATACATACGCGGGAAGCGGAAAGCGACTTTGCTTTATACTATGTAGTGATGATACATATTACATGTCTGGTATGACACTACTATTTTAGTAGTACTAATTAGTATACCTAATAAAAGGAAAACATACACTTAGACAATTTGACGGGGGTTGAATACTATATTCATTCTTAGGTTCATTATAAAAAAATTTTGAACTGTTTAATTATCTTTAGTTTACAGTTTAGTTACATTGAAAATTTCTTATAAGTAACTAAAACACTTTTTTTACTTCTACACAAATATTGTTTTTTTAAATAATATTTTTCGTATTTCATATCTTATTTAATTAAAATATTGACCTATTCAGCATGTAATGTTTTAATTCTCCTGGTCTCCATTGGCGGAGTTCTATTCCTCAAATTTTTATTCTGGTCTTTGCCATCCTGTTTGATCCGACCTTCTAAATAAAATGGGTTCATCAATTTCAATAGCTACTTTGAACAAAACATTTAAACATGATAGAGAAAAGCTTGTGCATCATACTTGGTTGGTTTGGCTAAGAAAACATGAATCTTATAATTTCTGTATTTCATGAAGTTATTATTAGAAGAATTCGCAAAAACAGTGCCATTTTCATGACACAGTATTTCAAAAACTGCATATTATTCTCAAAACGTAACAATATTTATGCTACAACATTTGTTCGTCTGTAAGTGGCGGTTCTCGTGACGAGGAGCTCGCGACTTCCCCGCGCGGAGGGCCCTTCCACAAAATTATACCCTACACCACACCCCGCGCGAAACACAACCGTATTTTTACTATGAAAAAGCTGAAATTCCCCTGATGGTAGCGGTCGAGTAATCGCTTAAATTGCCATGGGAACTTGAACGTTATTTCTGAAAGAGTAAGATACAAAGTAGGTTGTGGATGGTGGTCGTGTAATGGCATACATTATTGGTTCGTAGCGGAATCGTAGCAGTGCTACGATAATATTGTAGAGGGAAATGGAGTTGGAGTGTTAAATATCGTTGCTGTCGGTACAAAAAGTAGTATGTCAAAATTTTGCCATTTTTTATATTGGCTGTATGTGTAGTAAATCGATTTGCAGGATTATAATAAACGTATGTAAGCTATAAAACTAAAGCTATTTACATTTAAATATTGTAAAAAAACTTCATAGATAAGATAATAATCAGTTTTTTGTGTCTCCTGAAAACCTAACGTTTTTATATACGACTTTTTGTACCGACAGCAACGATATATGACCAAATGTAAAAAAGATAATTTTGGTGAGAGATTAGCATTTTAGGTTTAAAGAAATCTTAAAAAAAGACATTACAGACACTTACATTGAGTAACATAATATTAGAGTAAATAATTCACAAAGGCGTTCAAAACTACATTCAGTGTTCTAAACCGATTTATTTGCTTTAACTTTGTACTCACAAATATGGTAGACATTCTCTCAGATTTCTAGGCACGGATATTAGCCCTTATCCTGAAAAAGTAATGCCATCAAAAACATAACTTGTAAAAAAAGCCAAGTCTCGCAAAGCAACTCAGTTCTTCTACCGTAAAAAGTTGTGAGATCCATGTAATACCAAGTCGGTTAATTTTTTCAGTCCCTACTTTAAAAGTTAGTTAGTTTTTTTCTGATCTGGGGGCACTGCCGTGCCCCCAGATCAGAATAAATAAACTAGAAGTCAATTGTCAGTCAACGTATGAGGAATATTGAAAAAAAAAATTATGTAACTGTAACTCAATTCAATTTCCAGGGTTTTTTCCATACTGATTGTTAAAGCTGTTAAAAATACGGGAGTCGGAAACTAGTTAAGAATGCAGTGAGAAATTAAATGATATACCTACCTAGATCAAATAATTTGGACAAACATATATGACGAAAACGTGCTATTTAAATGATACTATGCTTTTAGCAATTTGATCATAAAACAGGGTTAACAAATGTAGAATTTCACATTACAAGCGTGACCAATCGATCAGCGGACATCGCGATCGGTCACGCCCGCGTGTTCCATTGTGCGGAACACTCGGACACATGTTACTGCTGACGGGTTAATAACATTAGGGTACCATAGTCAAACTCTAAATAGTCGACAAAAGTAATTATACTTTTGTTTATCTATACTAATATTATAAAGAGGAAAGATTTGATTGACTGTTTGTTTGTTTGCATCGAATAGGCTCCGAAACTACTGGACCGATTTCAAAAATTCTTTTACCATTACAATCCTACATTTTTCTTGATGAATATAGGCTATAGTTTATTTTCAAAAACGTTAGGGATCCGTATGAAAACTTCGATAATGTAACCCAACGTGTGAAAAAAAAATACTTATATTGCGTTTGCTGCAGAAAGTATTGACAATAGAGCAAAGTGATGTACTACAGTTTTATAGAGGACATCAATATCTACAAAACAATAAATTATTAACAATAAATACAAATCGAAGTTTCTAACCTTCCTTGTCCACATATTTAAAAAAATAATAATAATATGAGCACGACTGTAGTTCCCACAAGTATGATAAACATCACCTCTTACAAGAATACTAACTGGCCCTCTTAGTATGAAAGTAAATAAATTATTTTTTGATCTTCGAATCTCTATTAAACTAATCATCTAATACTAATATATTACAGAATATTTACTAGATATCTAAAGACCGTTGCAAACAGTGTAGGTAGCTCAACTGATCCAGATCTCACTGTAAAAAAAAACTATAGTAAACTCCTCCGAGAAAATAAACACTTAAACAAATTGATTAGAATGTTACTCCGATTATCGCCCTGTACTCTGACCTCACATTATGTCACGCACCCCAAAACAACGATTCGTCCCGCAGCCCGTCACGTCACGATAACATTCCCATGTTTCACTACATATCTGCATGTCTTTAGGGAAAAACCTTAGCTGAGGTCAATATCCAGTAATGTATAAAGTCTATGCAATAAATTTATTGCTAGTTTAAAGTGAAAGTATACATATTGGTGGCAATTATGTTGTGACCACGCTAAAGCTTGAATTTCGTAAAATACGATCGCTTTTATTCCTAATTAATAGAGCCTATTAATTAGACATAGTTAGACAAATTGACTGAGTTTATTTACTGACTAAATATTGCATGACTGTTCATTTGATCACTCAAATGTTTGACTATTATACTAGCTTATTCTGCTGACGCTGTCCTGTCGAAATTTTAATATTTTTATAATCGCATAGAGAGAAACACAGTTTTTCATAATTTCTCATTTTTTGAGATAACTTCTAATTATTTCATATAAAAGTTGTCCTGAATAAAAATTTTTGAATACAGACTATTACCGACCTTAGTACGTTCAACCTTTTTGATAGAATGCGTTGCTATTTCGACTGAATGTTTCTACTTCCAAATAATTCCAACACTACAACTCGATACATCTACCGAGAAATTATACCATCATAGCTTCACAACCGCGGGGCGTTCTAAATTTAATAATTCATTGTCGTATTCATTGGCACCAAATTCAATTACCCGGGAGTCCCGCGGGTATTCCCCCCCTCTCGTTTCCCGGGGGATTCCCCCCCCCCCCTCCTCTAGCTTGTTTACTAATTCACGCGGCAATCTCATGCTGTAATTATGTGACGAATCCGATAGTGTGTTGTCATTGGGATAACCCTTGTAGTTTGTTTGGTAAGCTTGTTAGGATTATTTTATTGATATAGGTTTAATTTATTTTTAGACAGTTTTGACGAAATAGTGCCTTTATATCCAAAATTTAGTATTACTAATTTCAAGTAAACCATGCTTTTGTTTTGATAGGTTAGAACCAGACTATGGGTAAATTAGGTAGGTGTATTATAAAATAAATAGACCGAATAAATGGGTCTAACCTCCTTTTGAGAAAATGAGCATAGAAACTGTATTTAAACTTCATGATTATCGATATTTAGTTTTTTCGGTTCTAAATTCAAATAATTAGTTTTCTCATTGCCAAAAAACCTGCTTAGTTTATTTGGTTTTACCCGGCTACAGCGAGTTATTGAATGATTATTTTTGTATACGCTTTGATCGCTTTGACGAACACTTATTAAGTTATGACAAAATGTTTAATTTTAGTTTTATTCTCCTTCTTTATGAAAAATGCTAAATATTAATTTATTTGCAGGTGTATCATCATTGGAAGCGGCGAAAGACTTCACAGTCGACGGCCTCAACAGTTTCAATGGAAAGAAAAAGAAGAAAAAACGCAGACATAGGTAAATATCATTAATCATTCAAATTCACTATAAAGTGTATGAGTATATTCCATAGCCTAGCTTAGCAGACTGCAATATTCATCCGTAGGCATCTAAAGCGCGGTTAGATGACAATATTACAAGCATCACTTTAACACAAGCTAGTCAAAAATAAGCATCCAGTAGTTACCATACCAGCTTTTGCCAGCGGCTTCGCTCGCGTAGGTATATTCTAAGTTTTATCCAAATTCGTTTGGTCGTATCCGAAAATTTTTGAGAATGTATGTACCTATAACTCTGTCACGCTTAAACGATTTTTGATGAAATATAATAATACATAGCCTATGCCCTGGAATAGTATATAATAAGCTATTTTTATTCAGGTACCACGCGAGCGAAGTCGCTCGCAAAAGCTAGTATAATATATAGCAATGCTTCTGATTTACCCTTAGACATCTTCAAAGAAGTGATGATGACCTATAATTATGATTATCAATAAATAACTATTATGACTATTATTATTATTATTATTAAGTGTCTATCCAGATTATGAGTCTATTTTCTGTTACGATTTGTTTTTTTATCAAAAGTCGTATTTTCTCTACTGCAGCCGAACAATCTTCACATCATACCAGCTGGACGAGTTGGAGAAGGCTTTCAAAGACGCACACTACCCTGACGTGTATGCACGAGAGATGCTGTCACTGAAGACTGACCTGCCCGAAGACAGGATCCAGGTCAGTTAAGGCAATTCTTTGATGGAAGGAATTCTGAGTTATATTCCTGAAGACAGGCCTAGACAATATTCTATTGGTGTTCTTTAGAACCGTATGCATTCTTGACATGGTTACATCATTAGTAGATATAACATATTGGCACTATATTTAGGTAGGTATATAAAATACAAAATAACATTAGATAAACAAAATTAATGAATAATCCTGAACCAACGAATTATTTATATCCTTGTAGGTAATTGTTTATGAGCGGTTGCACCAAACTAAAAGTTCAATCTTAACTCTCAAGAACGAACTTAGCGAAGTGAATGTGTATGAAATTATCATCATTAAGTGCGCTCTAGAAAGTTAGGCATGAACTTAAAGCTAGTGCAATAAATATTATAAACAAAAAAAAAGCTTCTAAGTAGGTATGTCCTTCAATACGACGGAGTCAAGACGATCGCGTTTTTTTTTTCACTATACTTTAATTAAATGCAATCATAAAATTATCTTCACCCACAGATACCTACACAGAATGTAAACTTGTCGAGTGCCTAATCGGGTAACTCAAGCCCCCGTTTTTTTCCTCCAAGTATCATAAAAAATCCCATTGAAAAGTGTAGGATGTCGCAAAAAAATCTATTATCATGTCGTTAGCGTCAATTGGCATCGATTGGTGGCATGTAACATGACACGAAGCTTACAAAGGAACAACTTTACGATTTATTTATCAGTAGAGATGTTGGATTTGGGCAATTCTGTAGACAGTTCGTGTGACCTTGTTTCATAATACAGTATCAGCAGGCTTATTCTTTAAAAATTGATCATCGTTTTTCGATTTTCATTACAATACTGGTACTGTATATTTATGTGTCCTTGTACTAAGTCGTTAAGTTCATCGTAAACTGTCGTAGGGTATTACTAGAGTAGAGTCATGTTTATATTCAAGCTCTATCAGACTCTCCATAGGAACCATAACAGAATTACAAAATATACCTTTAAAAATGAATACGTACCTTCATTTCTTTATTAGTTCACGTGTTTTACTTTTTATTAAAGAAAGGGCATTGATAAATAAATTTTATTGATTATTCACCTATTGTATTAACTTCTACGAGTATTTAATTCTAAAATCCAGCTGTCAATATCGACGTTTTGATTCAATTAAATGGGCACATTTTTTGCTTCATCCCGTGCCCTTGTGGTCCAATAGTTCAACTCACGGCTGTCAAACCACATCTATCCACATCAATCCACACCATTCTTCACTAGTGTTGTAGCAAACTCGACACCGGTACGACATACGATACTTTGCGCAAACAATGATGAATTTCTCCAAGACTGTTGTGATTTCGCGGAAGGAAGCGGTTTTTTTACCATCAATTTGTAAACGAATGAATTTATTCAGACGCACCTACTTAGCTGCTCTCTAAGCTGGGAGTTTTAGCTTTATTTATAGTTTTTTTATCGCCTTGGACCACAGTACATTTTACACAACTGCCTAAGTTTATAGTATCAAATCCTCACATACATGCTATTTTAAAGAGCAGATATTTTATTTTAGTGGAAACTATCGCGACTTCGTTCTCGGGAAGTTATGTTGAAACAGACTTTAACCCCAGCTGCACACTTTTAGGGTTTTGATTTTGGAAATTCACCCCAGCAAGAGTGTGAAGTGCACCTCTACACACCGAATAGGAATCCATCCTCCAAATTTAAAGTTTCTAGGACCAGTGCGGTTTAGACTGTGCATTGATATATCAGTCAGTCAGTCATTAACGCAAAATTAGAAATTCATAATGAGGAATAGCATTTTGAAATATAAATAAAGCCTCTACCGTTAAGGCACGCGTTGCTCACCCTAGTAACATGAAGTAGGTTTAGGTGTAACTGAATGCCTCCATCCCATAAGCACAATCCTCCTAGTTACAACAGTAATTGCTAGACTCATAATTATTATTAATAGTTTTCCGTCCGTCACAACGGGGGCTCAAGTATCGCGGAACCTGCGGGGAAACACAAATACGAGCCCCCCCCTTCCCCACACAACCCCCCACCCCCGCAAACACCGCACATTTATGAAAAAGTCATTTCCAAACTTGGAACCCTCGACATACAAAAACGAACCCTAATCCCACCTAGTAAAATTCACAGCCACTTAATTTAACGCGAGCTCGGCGACCTCGAACGAAAATGAAATTTATTTTCTTTCCTTCAAAGTTTCTTTTAGATGAAAATTGGGTGGTTATGAGTGATGGTAGTTGAATTTTCGGTATAATGGCTTACGGGGATTAGGTTTCCCCAATTTTAGGGCGGTTTGTGAGACGTTGCAATAAATGGATTCACTTTTTATTATGCAATCAGTTTGCAAGCTGATATTGGGGCATCTTTTGAAATAGTCCCGGGGGTGATTATAAACTGCTTAAGACGGTAGGTAGTACAAACTTACAAATATGAATTTTAATAGTCATATTAGGTAGATAAATAATTATTAGTTCATAGTCAGCTTGACACACCACGGGTCGATCTTCAAATTAAGTTGTAACTTTTTTCTTTTCGTCGTGTTGCTTCAAATAAAATTATTAATAGGTGTAGTACCACCATTAACTCCAGACAAGAGGTTTTTTTTTAATTTTATACCTCGTCTGTCTCAAAGATTTAAATTACATTTTAGTGTAACCATGATTTTAAATATCATTAAACTGAGATCATACGTTTTAAGTTTCATGATTTGGGTTTTAATATTGGAGTTTATACAGGTTACTTTACATTTTTTTGGTAGGTTTTTTGGTACCTAACTAATTAACATAATAAATAAAAAATATTATTAACCGTAAGTTTTTTTAATGTGTACCTATATTTCATAGTTAGGTCATGAAAGTTATTCAACTCCCTTAACCAATTCCCCATGAGTGTTCCACATCAAGGCATACGAGTTCATTATAAGAATATCAAGACAATCTCCAAGTCACGCCATCTATCGAGCATTCGCGCCAACTCGTCGCTATGGCAACCACGCGCTGATTGGCCACTTTTCCCTTCCATGCGTGAAACGGAACGGAACCAACCGCCACTTAGCATCACAGGAATTTAAACCTTGTTACTGTGTAAATCTGGTTTATTTTCAAAGGCTCGGTCGGGGTGGGGTTTCACGTTTTTGTTCGGTTTCGGCTTCTGATTAGCTCCGCCCTTTTTAGCGGCATGGCGGACCGGCTGATGTCTTTTTACGTCGTGTTTTGTTCTGAGCCTCTACATACGTGTATGTTGGTATGTGTAGAGCGGATGTGTGGCTTTGATTTCTTTTGTAATCAAAGGTAATCACGGTAATGTGATTAGTCGATTCTAATTAAATAAATTGGTTTGTGGTTTAGATGCCCATTAGGTACCTTGGTTCTTACCTAGGTAGGTAGGTAGGTACTTATTATTTAGACATTAATTAACAAGATTTTATTCTTCGATAAATTAAATTACATGAGTACTTCAAAACGTGTTATCTATTTGGTAAAAAAACAATAATTATGATGAAACTCTTAAATAACTACTAAGGGAACCTATTTAAAGAAACGCACACCGTCGGCATTAGAATCCGGAGTGCAGATGCGATCGCATTTCCCGCCAATTACGCGCCGGTAACTGAACGCTCCGGTATCTGTTACTACGCCTATCAATTTGCACTTCGGGAACTAGAGGTAGATATTATTGGTACATCGCAGATAGATACGGCTAGTTACAAGTGTACCTATTGGGCTATTTATTACTTCACGTCATCAGTATTACCTACCTACGTATTATCGTGGAGCAAATAAACGTATTGTCTTTCTTTTTTTCTTTCTATGGGAAATAAGCAACGGAAAATTCTTAGCATACGTATTTCTTCTTCATCGTTACTTAGGTCATTGAACTGAAAGAACCTGACCGTCTCAATGTCCTACTACACTCCATTTCACGCAAATTAATAAATAAAATTTAAAATCAGATGGTAGGTACTTAACCGTTTATTAGTTTGGTCAAATAGAAATAGAAATAAAAGAAATAGTAGAAATCTTAGAACACTTTTATTAAAGTTTCAGGTTAACTTTATTTTTAAGTAGATAATCGTGATTAGAAAAGGTAACACCAATAGTCGGATTGCCTTATTCAGAGCCCTTTGATGGCAAGATTAATCCAAACATTCCCTGATAACGCGATAACAATGTCCCTTAGCATTTTAAATCAACAAACCTGACAACTTTGTCAAATAATACTAAACAACTAAACATAGCTACCTAAAGGTAGACTGTATGCAAGTATGCAACGGTCTTTAGATGGTTCAACTAGTTCTTAATATATTTTGTAAATAATCTGTAATACTTATATTATTCTCAAAATTAAAAAAAAAAACATTATCAAATCATAGATCCTTGAATATAAACAGAGGCAAGATGTAGATGTAGTAAGAAGGCTGGCACTGGCACTGTGTGCAAGTTAAAGCTCAATATCGTCCACACAACAAGCAAGCTATCGATCGATTGTACGTCTCAGAGCAAGCGAAGTGCAAGTTTGAGCTCAATATCGCTTGCACAACGACCGGGCCGTCTCGGATGCGATGATCGCGTTTCTCGGCAATTACTCCCGTTCAGGCGAGCCTCGTAGCTGACACAGCCCAATAGGACCCAGCGGGTTTCTTTTTATTTTGTAGTATTATATACAACACTAGTTTTTAATTACCAAAAAAAATAATAACGTATTGTCAGTGTCTGTTACTAATTAAATTTAAGTAGTTAAAACTTAAATTAAAAAATTAAAAATAATATCCTTAAAAAAAACACAATATTTAGTTAACCGTTTATTCATACGCACCTACCACATAGCTACTCATATTTTCACGATTCTATCCATTCATAAATAGCTCGCCGTCTCCGTTGTAATTTGTGTAGTATTTTCTAGTACTGAGACCATAAATTAGTGCCAATTTTCGGTTAAAAAGAAACCTCGATAACTTTGTGATAGTGCAATAATAAATCATGCTGACAGTGCTCAGATCATAAGAAGCTTCTGCTGCAACGGTCAATTTTTTTTTTTCGGTATATTAAAACTATTATTGTATAGGCTATTACCAGTTAGTATTCTTGTTAGCGGTGACGGGCTTGCAACACGTGTAGAATGCTAACTAATGCAAAATGTGGGTATGTGCCAAATGTAATGTTTGGACGTGTCCTTTAGGCATCTTCAAAGATCTTAGCGCCTCTAAATCCGAAAGGATGTGTACCGTACTTGGAGATTGGATTCCTTAGTATTGATGTAGTTAATTAATACATAGGTACTTATACTTTAGATACGTACTGCTTTATTTATTTTATAAGTATTTAATAACATAAATTGGACACAGCTGGTTCCGTGTAACTGACATGTAAAAGAGAGTGAGGGAATACCTGATCTGAATGAGTTATGAATGGAACGGTACCTACATACAATAACCACAGGTTTAATAGACAACAGGTAGTAAGTTTAATAAGAGATAAGGCTTATTATTATCCAAGAGAAAACAGCTTGTGGACGATACAATGTTTCTGGAGAAGATTGTTACTATTTACGTCAATATTGAATGCTTAAGGTCTAGCCTTATTATTCTAAATGATGTTAAAAGGCAGATACTTGACGTAATAAAATATCTTAAATCTATCCTTGTATTAAAATTGGGTTGGAACCTACCTACTATAAATTGATATCTAAAGTTTAAAAGCTACTGGCTCGTGTTTGATATTTGCTCTATCGAAATGTGTGCGTTACTCTCGTTGAGCTGTGTATCGGGATAGCGGTAGAAAGCCGGCAGTCGGTGTGTCTACAGCCGATAATGTGCTCGAGAAGGTATCGACGAGTCGGAAGGAAAGGTGCCAATGGATTGTCTGTTTTGTTGACTTGTTTGTTGGCCGCGCAGAGAGATTGTTGGCCTATTTACAGAAGCACTCGGAATAAAGACTGCCTTAGTAAGTGGGACGTGGGGACTTAGTTTATTGCTTTGGATTTGGGTAAAACCTCTTAAACTCACCACATAAAACTCGGTAGTGTCAGCTCAAGTGACCCAAGTGTACCAAACAGTATTTTTTACAGTTTATAGGTGCCGAACTTTAACTGGGTAAATCAATTAACCGTAATATTCTTGTTTTGTAAGCAATTATAATATAACTTAGGTACCTCAATAAACAGGATAAAAAGTGCCTATTTTTCTTAAGTAATATAGTAGTAATATCAAAAACTTGCAATAGTAGATTGGTAAAAATTATGTAGCGTGGCGGAAGAGTGAACGACTGAGGCGCAAAAGGTTCAGTTTTGTTTCCTGTGATAGGACAAACGTATCCTCTTTTTATTATTAATTTACCATTTACACATTTTATTACAATGAACAAAAAAAAAAACGCTCTCGCGCGCTAAATATATATTTCTTTCATAAAAAAACATAGAATTGACTATTATTGCTTCGTGAAATTGTGAAGAAAGATAGATTATATAATTGAAGTTGAAATAATACCCAATTAGAATCTAATAAGATGATTATGCTATAAAATCATAACATTAACTAAGCTAAATTTTCAATTTTCTAATTCCGAAACGAGCAAGCCGACAGCGAACAAAAAAAACAATCCCAAAATGGAAATTATTACTTAATTCGTACACAAAATTTGAGCGTAATTTTCATAACAAACTCTCGCAACCCCGCGAGGACAATAAGCCCACCCTACCCCCTCGGGGGATGTGGGGAGAGGGGGGTTGTTCCGGGCGAATTTAGCAATTAGCGTGCGTGCGCACATTCCGGAGCGCCCGGACGTAATAGCCACCTAGCCGGACGCTGCCCAGGTGACGGCGGAATTAAGGACATTCCGATCCACGCTAGCCGATTTTACCATTCCTTTTACATAGAGATTTTCCACATTTTTATCAGTGTGACTACACTGATAAAACTAACTATGTTTATAACTACTGTAGGTTTTGATTAAAAACAAAGATTTAGTCTAGATAAAAGAATAGAATAAAATAGAATATTTTTTTATTTCCACTACAAAATACAGACAACAAAAATAATATAAGAATAAGGTTTATATTGTGACAGTAATAAGGCTATAAAATAAAGAGAAAATATTTATAAGAGAGATTTTATGTAGTGCTTATGTCATGTGCGAAAATAAGTTTGTATGAAAAGTGTTAGTCACTAATCCGGGAACCATATTTCAAAATAACTATACTTACCAATGTCAAACGACAACAAACAATGTAAAACATTATGCATTATGAATGCATTAAAATCACGTAAAAACGTCAAAACATTTGTTGTTTTTCGACCGCATGTAAATATGTATGTTTATCGGTTGTCCTCAACAGCCTCATCGTCATGGTCACCCTACATCACACGCTCTATACCACGCTCGGTCCAGAGCAGACTCCTTATAGCTTATTTGGATGTTTGTGGCGTCTTTGCGCTTATCGTGCCAGATTACTTTCCCGAATAAGTTCTCTAGGTAACTGAACCTTATAAACATACCAGTTATAAACTTCTAGAACGTAGTTCTCTCCGAACTGAGAGCTCGCGATGTTTTGATAGTAGTAGTCATTTCCAATCTTACCTGAACTACGACGTAATTCAAACACTAACAAATGAGAGTCCATGTTATATTGGAAATATTGAACTCTTTTTAAACTATAAAGCCTAGAACAAAATATAAAATTAACTATGAAATCTATCGCTACTTAATAAAAATAAAATGATATCGCTTGAGGTCAGAGTAAGCAGAGATTCATGCCATAATAACATGTGACATGTATCATGGCCTATTACAAAACACTAACTGATAGATCATGAATCCTAATAATAATATTATAAATGCGAAAGTTCTGAGGATGTTTGTATGTTTGATAGTCAATCAGGCCTAAACGACAAAACTAATTAAGATGAAATTCACTGTAGATGTAGAATGTTACCTGAATTAAAAAGTAGGGGGTGTTTATAATCCGAAAAACATCCCTAAAATGATAAAAAAGACGGGATGATTTGGGTATAGATGGCGCTGATGTGCAAAAATCTGACATCAGTTGTCACAGCAACGTGCATTTCTCTGTGCGATTATTGAAATTTGGACAGGACAACGTCTGTCGCGGGCCCGCTAGTAGACACATAAAATGGTTACTGACTTGTGTCCATCAACTTGAGGCATACAGGTGTTAAATCTCATTTATTTATTTATTTATTTATTTATACTTTAATTGCACTTATAAAATAAATACAAAAAGGCGGACTTAATGCCGAGGCATTTTCTACCAGCCAACCTAATTGGTAGTGGAAACATGTAGTTGGCAACTAAAAAAAAAAAAACTTAAAAACTAGGTAATGAAAACATGGAAAAATAATATACTTAATTTTACATTATATTTAAAATAAATACCACACAAAATATTATTATAATAATATAAGAATCTAGATATATAAAAATATATAAGTATATAGATATATTTATGTACTTATATCAAATTACTTAAGTATATAAAAATTATAAACCTATGTTGTATAAAATAAGTGCAGTTTCTAAATGAGTTCTTAAAGTCATGCAGGATAAGTAAAGTACCTACCAGGGAAATTATAAATGTTTAAGGAAATGTTCGCGAGTCAATTTCTTAAATCACTCTTTAGAGTTAACTTTTCTTATATCATACGGTAGTTGATTCCACAGTCTCACAGCTTTTACTGAGAAAGAGTTCCCACGGAAAGAGGTGCTGTGCTCAGGGATATCTAGAAGGAGGTTTTCAGCTGATCTTAGATGCCTGTCATGTGTGTCAGACCGGAAATTAAAGCGGTTTTTAAGATAATCAGGAGGATCCGCAGATTCCGGCGTTCCCTTATGGGAAGCCATTTCAGTTTAGTGCGGAAGTGGCTAACATGGTCAAATTTGCGGAAACAGTAAATAAAACGAATGCAGGTATTCAAGAGACGGTCAAGTTTACTAAGGAGTTCCTCAGAAAGATCTAGGAAGGCTACATCGGCATAGTCGATTATAGGTATAAGAAGTGAGTTAACTAACGTTATTTTTGTGTGTTAATTTCACCAGCAACCCATACCTTTCAAACTGGAATACAGCAATGCTGGGGCAGAATAGGATATTATAATATTTACCTAGTACTTCCCCAAACCAACCCCTTCACAAGAAACTCTACTAGGTAGGTGCTTCTAATATAATAAGTTTGTATAAAACCCTTTCGTATGACACCCTACTTGACCAATTTGTTTCATTTTTTTACCCCTTTTGGACCTCTGTATCTTAACAACCTCTTGACTGATTTAGGTCACACAGGTAGATACTTACCAGCAAATCTTAGTAGTAGGTACAATTTATTAACTCTGCAGTTATGCTGACATATTTTAGTTCAACAGACATACAGACAAACGCCCTTTTTATCAAGTCGATTCAGGATTACTAGACGACTAAATAATAGGAAATCTTTATTCATTTTTGATGATCCTTTTCGTACCTAAGCTAAGTAGAGCTCTAGTAAAAGTAAAAACTCGGCTTAGTTTGGGGCTATATGGCGCTGTGTGAAATGTCCACCAATATTTATTAATTTATAGTAATAGAGAGTTGAGGTAGCTACTTTCACACTAATCTTACAATACCAATAATTTGAGCTTCATAACCAACCCCGCAGCTCACTGTTCCAGTGCATCAGCATCCAATTTACGAGTTTATCAAGACAAGTTGTCGAGGGTGGTGTTGTTACCGAGGGTAGTTACAAAGCGGTAAGTGTAATCCCCATTGACCGCCTCTTGAGTCGGATTTATTAAATAGCCGTATGCCTCAGTCTGCTGGTATGCTTTACAAGAAAACATCTCGATTTTAATTTTGTTTCTTTTTTCTTGAAATAATAGAAGCTTGATAGTCAATTTTTCATTAATTTTTGCACAACTTTTACACCAATCAAAAATTATTAAAATAAAAAATACTTTACAAAGTATAGCTTATTAAAATAATAAAACTTCTTGACTAAACATAAAATAAAATAAAATACTTAAAAGCTTTATGCATCTGTATTGTAGTAGTCGCCCGATCTGCGTAGGCCTCCCTCAAATATTTCCAGTCAAAGTGAAAAAGTATTTATTTCAATACAATCACAAGAATCACTTTACGTCTTAGAAGCTTGGTCGCAAGGAACAAGCGTAGCTTAAACGCTTGTTCCTTGCGACCAAGTCTAGAAGATCCACAATTCCAACTATCTCTGGTCCGTGCTTTCTTTCAGTCTGGGCCGTACTACAAGCTTAAAAGTAATATCAATACAATATTACTCACGAGGTAACAAGTTCGTATTGCGTTGTCATTTTTGCACCGCGAGTATTATTGTTTTGATATTACTTTAGAAACTTATGGTATGATCCCTAGTCCACACCTTTTGACAAATATGTCTCACAATAAATGTAGTTCGATCACAAAGCTCTTTATATGATCCCAACTGATTTATTTGTTTACCATTACAAGGCAAATAACAAAGCAAGTCGACCACCACAAGATAAATGGGCGAGCTCATGAAACTCATAACAAAGTTAAAATCAAATTAACTTCGTCATAAAAGTTCCGACTATTCATTGCACCGCAAGTATACGTAATCCAATTTGTGATACACACGCACTTCTACTAAGCCACAGATTTTGGAGGATAGCTGGTTAAATACAAGAATAAGTCGACTCGTTTCTGGTAATATTACCGTGTTGTTAGACTCTGTTGATGTTGTCTCAGAAACGCACGTTTGGTCATCAACGAGCTTAATGGTAGAGCCATTATCAATATCAACTAGAGAGACAAAAACTTTGTGTTCTATGTTACAGGCTCATGATGATGATGATGATGTAAGACTCTAATAAAACTGCTAAGGAACCTTGCATTTTTGTAGCACATGACATAGTTCTCCTTATTAGTACCAAATAGGGTATTTAATGGACGAACTGTCTCTTTTATAAGCTATGGCAGAAATAATTGATTTGCGTATTATACTAAAAACTATCATGACGCAACTTTAAATCTATCACATTTTAAAGACTTTATCTCAACTACGTAAAGCTTAATTTCGCCTAAATGTGTGTTACTTTTGTAATACACCCTTGAATATGTGTTCGGGGGTGCAAATTTGTTGTCCCCTAATCCCTAATAATGAACTGGTACAATGACTTAAATGTTTTAATGCTGATTGATAACTTTTTGAGTATTTTGGAACTTTTCCTATGTCTATGACTACACTACTCTATGATAATTTATTTGTTGTGAAATACTGAAATGATTTTTAAAATAATCATTAGTTTTTTGTCAAAAGTCCAAAATAAAACTCGGTTCTTCTATCTACTTGTACTATGAGAACCAGATAACTGATAGAATACTTATATTATATACTTGTTAATACATACATATGATACATAATAACACCCAGACACAGACGAGTCTTCCACCCACAACCTACAGCGCTGAAGGCAGAGTTATCTACTACCAACTGAGCTAAGAAAATTGTGACTAAGAATCTATCTAAAGTATAATATTTTTCAGAATAAAGTATTCTTAATATGGTTGTTCACTCCCTGGTGAAAGCCACTTTCTCATCCCTGTTTTGACTCCAACCATTTAGTAAGTAAAACCAAATCCGACATTGACAAATCACCAACCCCCTTGGGTCCGTTTGCGAGCCTTAATGCTCAAACTTGGCCCAAATTATGAATGTGAGATACTCAACCCCAGATAATTGTATTAACAGAACATCCCTCGTAAAGTATTCATGTGAGAACGTTTATGTTGTTTTTATTTGATTAAGGTTCGTGAGAGGGTAGTTTTTGTTAATGTTGAAAGGTCATAAATTTAATAAAAGTATTTGGTCGATTTGGTAATAAATCGACACTACTATTAAAATAAACATTATTTTATTGATTTTAATCCGATAATTGGGATATTTAAGAGCTATTTTATTGTAGGTACCTACTTGCTTACTTCTACTAGGTACTAGGGACTTGCTAGGTCTAAAGTTCACACAGTTATTTTTCGACTTCAAAATGGTTTCAGTCAAAATGTACGATAATCTCCCATAAACGCGTTTTATTAGAAGTATTAGAACCTACTAAACCTACCTATTTTAGCGTTATATGGGCATAATATTATTCTGTCTTTGTAGGTATAATGAAAAACAAAATGTTATTAGAAATAAACTATGTACCCTAACCACTGATCGCCCACATAATGCTGCGCGCGCGCCGCGCCGGTAAGTCCACTAATTGCGCCCTAATGTGGGATAATGTGGGATAATGGAGGGTCACAATGCGATGCGTTTGCGTTGGATGCAACTTTAAACGTAACAACCGGTTAAACACATTTTTATAAAGATAACTTTGTTATTTTAAATGATTGAAGTGTAAAAGGTACACTATTTTCAAAAGCTGATTGTAATAATTTAGTAACCTATTACTGCTATAAGGTATGCCCATCATTTGAATACCCATAATTGACGCGGCTGTAGGTACCTAAATAAAGAAGTTTGTTTTTACAACTGTAGCTATTCCTAGCATGACTAACCCCGAATTAACTTTAATTTACTTATACGAGTAAGACTGACATTACTGACTGTAACTGTAGTAAAATGGAATTATTTATCAGAAATATAGTCTCAAAATTGCCCCTCCCACAACTAAATATAACTACAGATTTATACAGTCTAAAGGAAACCTTAAAACCCAGTC
The DNA here is from genome assembly GCA_912999785.1 of Hydriomena furcata. NCBI lineage: Eukaryota > Metazoa > Arthropoda > Insecta > Lepidoptera > Geometridae > Hydriomena > Hydriomena furcata. The sequence goes on from OU538835.1 coordinate 385,586, forward strand.
AGATAAAAAAAAACAGGGGTAACATACCTACTCGTATATATTTAAACCCACATATATTCGTTAGCAAACTCAAGTGAACAACAGAGTTTTCTCATACAGTATCAAAACTGTATCACAAAAATCCCATTGTTAAAAACTATAAGCAATAACACGAAAAACGCACGTCACAGCGGGTGTCCGGGAATCGCACTCGTTAGTGTGACCATCGGACCCCGGGACCCCGGGATTGCGAGTCCCGGGACACGCGCGGACGGCACGTGACAGGACAGTGATTATGACAAACGAGAGAACTAATACGTCGCTTGCGGCTATGATTCGGAAATGATGGGTTGATGTTGTAACTGGTTGTTAGTCAAATTGCCAATTTGTTTAGCTAAGCTCAATGAACAGTGCGTGTTTGTTGGTTTATGTTGTGTAAGTAGGTAATATACAAAACAAACTTAAGTAAATATGAACAAGAATAAATTGGCACACGGCTGTATATGTAGTTTTTATTACAAATTTATAAAATTACTCTTGTAAGGTCTGATCGTTGTTGTGAATGCGTCTAGAAACTGAAAAATAAGACTTCAATTCTCAAAATAAACCAAACAAACTCACAAAACAGCATTAATCCTAATAAAATGGCTTCCCTTTTGTTTATCCTTACCGGTCGACGTTTTATTTTAATCTTATTCTCCGGTTATTTACGACATGTGATCGGTATTATGGTGCACTCCCACTGCCTGAGTGTCCGCGTATTTCTTGAATCGTGGTCACAATGGACGACCGATTCTATGGTGGGAAGTTGGTGTGTGTAATGAGCGATTGCGTTTTAATTTTTATATTCTGTTTTTTGTTTACAATTCTTTATTTTAGTCATGGGACTTTTAACGATACTGAGAGTTACTTCTTTTGTTACTTTTATTAAAAGACAAGATAAAAAATTGAAAGAATATAAGAAAAAAACCAGTGTGCTGAAAATATTATAGTTAACCTTTTACATAATGAATTTTCAGTGTGTTGCAATACATGCAATACACAGAGTAGGTACTTACATATGCTATACTGTAAATATGTAAATTTAGGCAATAAATGAACATCACTACATAGTATAAAGCAAAGTCGCTTTCCGCTTCCCGCGTCTGTATGTATGTTTGCTTATATCTTTAAAACTACACAACGGATTTTGATGTGGTTTTTTTTAATAGATAGAGTGATTCAGGAGGAAGGTTTATATGTATTAAACCCGTGCGAAGCCGGGGCGGGTCGCTAGTAAATTAATGAAAAAAATATCCAGTGCTTATTACAGAAACCACTAAAGCTTTTATATTGCACCAAGAACCCACTATACTCAACCTAAGAATAATGCCTTCGGTTAGTTAATCGTCTGAATTGTCCACTAATGTAATAGTCGTCCGTCCGTCCGTTCGTCCGTTGACGTATCGCCTTACTGATCGAATTACAGGGAAATCAGAACTTACTGCCATTGTGGGTATTTGGTGGGCTGATTCAATTTACTTGAGTTATTTCACCATTCATGATAAAAATGTCAGTGGAGTTTTGGATGAGGGAAAACATAGAAAATATTGCCAACTTTTCCTCATGATCTTCCCAACCAAGAAACTCCTGATAAAATACCCGGATATTTTTTTGTAACTAATGAATTACAATTCACGATAAAGTGTTTTATTGATATTGCTCAACTCAAGAGAAAATCCATAAGTTTTTGTCTTCATTGAATTACAATATTGCTTCTGTCAAGTGAAAGGCAACTAGTAAAAAATACACCTCCTACTATTTTATGAAGTCGGTTAAAAAGAAGAGCAATTTCTCAACAGTATGTGTGGGTTTCCTACCTACAGGCAAGTTAAGTTAGCTATCATGTTATAAAATATATTAATATTAATAATACCGTTTTTTAACACACCGACCACATCATGCAACTCATGCCATCCTATTGGCATTACCAGAAATTATCTCGTGTAGAAGTATTCTCGTCATTAAATGACAGCTATGTCATTTATAGAATAAAGAATAAAGAAATTAGATCAAGAATTGCCACGCTAAGTAAATGTATTAGGGAAAATATGAGGAAAGAAAGAGAAAACCACAGACGAGAAGTAATTGAAGAACATATAATAAAATCTGGGGGAATCAGAAAAGCCCACAAAAACCTTGTTGATAAAAAGAATTGGATTCCTAAACTAAAGAATAAAACCGGATTCGATAAAACAAAAAGAACAGACATATTAAATATTGCTACAGAATTTTATCAAGCACTATACAAACAACAAAAGGAAGGAGAAAATGTAAATATACAAAGTAACAAGCTAGACACACCAGAAATTCTTGTCAGAGAAGTAGAAAAGGCAATAGAAACACAGAAACAAGACAAATCACCGGGACCGGACAACATAACGAATGAGGTAATAATGCATACAAAAATTACATCAGCAAAGATACTAACTATGATATTCAACGAAGTCCTTACAACGGAAAAGATACCGACTCAATGGACTGAATCCAAAATAGTGCTTCTACACAAAAAAGGGGACATTTACAATATTAACAACTATAGACCAATTAGTCTCATGTCTAACATTTACAAAATTTTCGCCAAGGTACTACTCAAAAGGCTTACTAGTACACTGGACGACAACCAACCTATTGAGCAAGCAGGATTCCGAAGCGGTTTCTCTGTTATAGACCACCTGCACGTTGTAAAACAAGTTATTGAAAAATTCAACGAGTATAACCTACCTTTATACTGCTCCTTCGTGGACTATAACAAAGCGTTCGACTCACTTGAACACGACAAGATATGGCAGGCGCTAAAAGAGCAGGGAGTAGAAAATAAGTATATCAGGATTATCAAAAATGTGTACACCACGAGCTCGACAAGAATTTTATTAGAAAAGCAAAGCAACCCCATACAAATTGAAAAAGGAGTACGGCAAGGTGACCCACTGTCACCCAAACTCTTTTCAGCTACACTAGAGAGCGTTTTTCGTCAGTTGAAATGGGACTATCTGGGAATAAACATCAACGGAGTCAGATTAACACACCTTAGATTTGCCGACGATGTGGTCTTGTTTTCAGAGACACCTGAAGTCCTAAAGAGAATGATGGAAGACTTGGTAGAAGAAAGCGCTAAGATAGGACTTACGATAAACGCTGAAAAAACCAAACTACTAACCAATAGTGAGAAAGTAGAGATAACAGTGATGAACAAATGTATAGACTACCAAGACGAATACACATACTTAGGGCAAGTTATCTCCACTAAAAACCAAAGCGAAAAAGAAGTAAACCGACGGATAGCCCATTCCTGGAAGCGATACTGGTCACTAAAAGAAGTGATGAAAAATAAATCTTTCAATATAAAATTGAAAAGAAAACTATACGAATCTTGTATTCTGCCGGTACTCACTTATGGCTGCCAAACCTGGGCTCCCACGAACACGCAACTCCGCAAACTATCGACCTGCCAAAGAGCCATGGAGAGAAGCATGCTCGGCGTCAGGCGGCAGGACCGGAAGAAAAACACAGAAATAAGGGACGAAACTAGGCTGACAGACGTAATCAACAAAACAAAAACATTGAAGTGGAGATGGACTGGACACATGCTAAGAGGTATCGACAAGTGGAGTAAAAGAATAACAGTGTGGCACCCAAGAAATGGTAAAAGAAGTAGAGGACGGCAATACAAACGATGGAAAGACGATATTGAGGAAACAGGAGGAAAACTGTGGACAAGGATCACAAGCGAAAGAGGGAAGTGGAAGGAATTGGAGGAGGCCTATGCCAAAGGGCACACAGACTAAAATAAAAAAAAAATAAAAAAAAACATTTTAGGTTAACATTATAATTAGGTAATAAATAATTTAAGTAATTAGTTTTATAAAATGTAGTAATAGAATAGTTTACCATTAGCACCTAATTTTTTTGTTTTTTTGTACTTACGTTTCACTTTTATGTCTGAATAAATGGCTTTATTATTTATTATTATTATTATTATTATTATTATGTCATTTATATAGATATTTGTCGTCACAAAAGTAGATCTAAGATGGTTAATTCATTTTTGAAAACTGCAATCACTTTCTCTTATCGAAGATCGAAGATATCTTGTAGAAATGAGAATTAATTAAACCGCTGCAAAACCGAACTCTGTTTTAAATAAATAGTGCACGAGCACAAAGGTAGAGTTAAGTTTGAACTTCTTAACTAGGTGCAGTTCAATTATAAAGTTTCGTCGCTTTCTAACTATACCTAACTCTATCGGGAAACTTCTTATGGAGTAGCCTTAAAGGAAGGAGCATTTAAGGGGCTCCCAGTCGCTGATTGCTCTTTTTCGAAACGAAAAAAGAAATACTTGTGAACAAGCCACATCTCCTATTTTAATAAGTATATTACTTCAGGTTCCTACCTAGATTTCTATTAAGCTGAAAACATAATAGCAGAAACTTTTCACGATAAAGATATTATTTCAAAATGATACGTTTTAGAATTTATGATCGAAATATTTTATATACCTACTATTAAAATCAACTTGTGATTTATTGTTAAAGATAGGTAATATGTAGATCTAGATTTCTATTAGAATAGATTTTTGATAAGTAATTATACATAATTTATATCATTAATTTATTCGAAAAGCTAAGGCGGACCACGCGCTGACGTGTGTTTGTCGTCATTGCAGCGGTCGGTAGGATTATTTATCGAAGTGATTAAAGATGGGTACATCTTTATTCACATATACTATACATTATAAAATAGGAGATGTGGCTTGTTATAGTATTTATTTTTTCGTTTCGAACAAAATCAATCGTCGACTGGGAGCGCCTTAAAGGTATTTTTATATATTATTAACTTACAGCCTTATTAGAAAATACATGAACTGTTTAGGAATATTAAATTAATAGGGATTATGAGTCATTTAACACGTGTCCAAAACGGCGAAGAAAAACGTGGCGTCTCGTGACAAAACCTTAGTATTCTACGAGTAATAAGTGGCCACGGGCTTGCAACCTGTCACGTATGGAATGCTAACTACTGCAAAAAGTGGGCATGTATATGCCAAATGTACCTAACGTTCTGACGTGCCTCTGACTACTCCCTTTAGTCATCTTTAAGGGTCTAAGGGATTTCAAAGATATTTACCGTACTTAAGGACTTTACAGTCGTAATCCTATTTAAAAAATATGTATGTATGTCGAATTAAGAACCTACTCTTCTTTCGCCGGTTAAAATTGAATTAGGTAGGTAAACAAACCACTTAAAAAAAACGATTTGTAACAAATCAAATAAACGTTTTAATGAAACTATCAGATTATGTAAATCAGCGTGGTAATGGCGCATCGATAAGTTGATAACGGCCCTCTTTATTAGACAAATGATGGCGTGGAATGGACGCGACGATACATACCAGAGGCCGTACCACAAGCTCAAAAGTAATATCAAAACAATATTACTCACGGTGTGAAAGTGACAACGCAATACTTGGTTTCGTACTCTTAATTATTATTCTTGTTTAAGCCCCCACCTTGTTTTTTACGGCACCACACTGGAGCGCTACATACAAGTAGCATTAAGGAAAGGATCATTGAAAAAAATAATAGAATCCAAGCTGTTTTTTTGCCTAATTTTTGTAGGTCGCGAGGAACAGGCGTAGCTTCACCTAGCTCTTAAGATGTTTCAGAGAGATCCTTATGTGGTTTTATTGAAATGCCTTTTGAATTTGAATTCAATACAAACTTGTACCTACAGCGTTGTCACTTTCGTACGAGTAATATTGTTTTGATATTACTTTAGACCATTTGGTATGGCTCCAGGACAGTTTACTAGAGGGGTTTACAATGTTGAGTGTTTTAAGTTGCATCATTTCACATATCGATTGTGTTCGTGTTTTTGGCAAAATGCGACGAGACCAGAAGAAAACCGATGAAAATATTTCGATCAATCAAAAACTCACAGGACTATAAAGTTTTTTTTTAAGTTTTATGAGGGACAATCAGTCCTACATAAATATGATTCAAATTGGGACCAACATGGGACTATTCTCTATTAAAAAAAATATCGAAATCGGATCACCAGATAAAAAGTGCGGTCATACAAAAATATATACATACAAACTACATGTCAAACTGAAACCTCATTCTCGAATTTGACTGTGTTTTTGGCAAACTACTGCGACGAGAAAACAACGAAACAGCCACATATTGAATTCCTGTGTTTTACTTTTACCTAAAGTTTCGAGTTTTTCACAGCACGTGTAAAAATATAAAATAGATAATATCGACACCCTATTGCAATGACCAGCCATATCACGAGCTCTAAAGTAAAACATTACCTACTAGGTAGGCTACACGGTGCGAGAGTGAGTCGTATAGTCGTATAGCGTTGTCACTTTCACACCGCGAGAGCTTGTGGTACAAACTCAAACAATTAATGAAATGAAATTAAACTAATCTAAATATGATGAGGACTCTAAATGATCCAAGTGATTTTAATGAATAAACACTTTGTTGACTTTGTTAGTGCCCCAGGTATGATGACCCCAAAAGGGACTGGTGTGAGGATAGTTGGAGAAAAAACCAGTGTAAGTATAGTGCGCATAACCTTTCTACTACCTGCTTTTAACAAATGAATTGTGATACCTTGTATTAATTAAACTAGCAAATTAGCGAACAATAGAAACGCCATCAGCATTACAAATCGGTTGTCCCGCCTGCCGAAGCACAATGGTTCCGCAATCCAAATCGATTATAACATTATTTGCTCACAATACGGACACGCGATTCATTTGCTAATGTGCCGGTTTGTCTGTCTGTCATGCGCCAGACAGGATTAATTACTTAATGAAGCTGACTTGGGTTTTTAAGCTGAGATTTGAAGGGGAAAATTGGTATCTCTCTACAAAAGTTTTAATTTACTGTACCTTATTCCTTTTACAAGTTTCATTCGAGAATTTTTAGATGTTTATAATGGTATTCAATTGATAATAACTTATAGCTTGTAAAATGTGACACATTAATTTAATGAAATGAAGATCTATTTTTAACGTAATAGAATATTCTCAATTCGTAAAAATATATATTTTTTTTAATAAATGACCTCGCATATATATTTTTACTTGGAGATCCGATTTTGATAGTTTTTTGTTTACAAGACTTGCCTGTACCTACTACTCACGTAGAATATTGACTGCTAACAAGTATATAACTTAATATTGGTCATATTATGAGCATATTTTGAAGATAAAGTCTAGGGACAAAGTCAATGCCAATAACATGATTTTTTTAAATTAGTCTTATAACACTACTGAAACATTTTCAGCTTTTTGGTAGACAGGAGAGATCTATGTTCTCATTAGGTACATAATGAAGATAAAAATATGACCTGTAAAGTCATTTGGACACACACATTAACAGACAAAAACCATTACTACAAGCCCAGACGCAAACAACGAACGATGTCGTTCACAATAATTGATTACAAGCTTCGCAACTGCATAAATACGAGTATAATTAACTTTAAATGTTGTGCGTAGTTACACTACCCTGCGAGGTTGCTGGAAGTTTACATACTTTACAACATGTCATTTTTAAAGAACTTTAAAAAGGAGGTTCTCATTTCGGGGCCAATATATTTACACCGATTGCTCCTTAACGGCTAGTCCAACTTAGATATTTATTTCGCTATCTTGAAGAAAATGAATACCTACGAGGTAGTTTTATATAAAGTTCATCGATGTTGAACTACTAATAGTTTTTCCATTTAACCAAAGGGCATCGAACTTTGGCGAGACATTTTCATTCAAATCTTTAAATATGCCTAAAGGGGATAGCAAGAAGCACGTCCAAACATTACATTTGGCACATATGCCTGCAAAATTTTAAATTTAAGACAGTTAAGTACAACAATAATAAAATCTTGCAAGAGATTCTTTGGTGATGTTCCAAAGTGCTCTTATAACCGTTTGCTGGCCAGACGGTAATATACCATGAATAAATCTTGTATATTCTCAGCTAGTCAAATATACTCAAACTTTACAGTATTTTACAATCGGGTTCCTGATGAAATAAAGAGGAGTGTAGCCTTCTCAATTAATAAAAAAAATCATCTATAATTTAGACTAATTCGTTCTTTTAGGCTTAGTTGCAGGAACAGGCATTGCTTCACGTAGCTCTTAGGACGTTTCTAAATGATCCTTGCGATTGAAATAAATATCTTTTGGCTTTGACTTTGGCCGTTTGGTAACTTTCGTTCATTGTGAGCGTAGCTTTTAGTTTGCGTTATATTCGTCACGGTACAAATAATATCAATTATGGTTCCACTATTTGTATGCAATTAATAATCCGAAGCCAATTGTGTTTGCTATAGTCTACCATTCGTTTTTGTTTATTTTACGAGTACCTACATGCTACTTTAGAAGTCTGTTTTACCCGTGTTTATTGGAAAGTAAGTAAGTTGGTACCTACTTTTTCTTTTACAAGAACTAATGAAAAATGTTTTTGTGGTACTATTGATGCATTCAGTGGGAAAAACAGATTTTATCATAACCAGTAGGTAATATCGTATCAACACATTGTGAATTTTTCTTCTCACTAGATATCAAACTAGGTTTTCTACTGGAAATAAATGGTTATATTCATAGCAATATAGCATTGACTTTTTAAATTGGTCTTACAGCTCACTTGGTAGTGGTACCTAGTACCTAGTGCTGAAGATTTTGGGTTCAATTCCCAGCTGTTCTGTATCTATGTGTTTTGTATATTAAGTATGTATATATTTTAAAAAATATACAGCTATTTGGTACAAGCATTGCTTAGTTTGGGTTTAGATGGCGCTGTGTGAAATGCCCACTAATAATCATTTATTTATTTTATTGACATCTGTTAAACTACAGAAAATATACGAAAGATTCCGGAAATAGACAGATAGAGGTAAAGAGGTAAGTAATGTCTGGACTAGATGTAATTAAGTTCTCGCTTGGGGTAAGGGAATAAAGACAAATCAATTGTAGCTACGAGCAAGATCTACGGATTTAGGGAATCCTATTACTGCATGGACAAAACACAACGTCGCTATTCCAAGCTTGGTTTATTTATAATAAGACCACAATTTACCACTTGTAGCCTCTGCCATACGAAATTTGGAAAACGTACCCGAACAAAAGGAACATTTGCAATTGACCATCTTGGGCCTTTCCTTACGCTCTCATTGCTAGTAAAGTACACAACAAATGTAACCTCTAGACTCCAAAGAGCAACAAAGTCCTCGATCCGGAATTCCGGACTATTCCGGACCAATTTACGAGGCGGTCTAGTAGCCAAACAAAATACGACTGAAAAATGTAAAGGGATCCTCCAGTTTGTTGATTGTAAGGTATAGTGGGGTCCAAATTGGACAGGTAGGTGAAGGGTTGTGGGACCACAAAACTATTCCAAGTGAACCCTTCAACGGCACTCTCATTATTCTATTTGCTTTCTAGCTCGGCTTTTGGTGATCGATTTGTAAGAAACTTCACCTTGTTTTTATCCTTGTTTTAAACAAAAATACTATTGTTCATTTTTGGTTTTGCTGTATTTAAGGACAATAACATCCTTACTGTGACGTAGTTAGATTAATTTGCATCGCCGATTTGAGAAAAAAAATGCAAGTTATTGCTTTTTGTTTTATCTACATGGGGACAAACGGGAATGACGACCTCGTTAATGACGAGGGAAAAATAAAACTTATCTTTTACGTATTTTATTTTACTCCTGTCTTGTTCTTTACGTATAACATTATCAGAATAAGAATTTATTTATAATTAAAAAATATAAATAATTCGTTTATGCGAGATTGACTCGCTCTGGTACTAAAAACTAGGGCATCAAAGAGATTCAAGATGATGATTATTTGCACGAATAAGAATTATGGAATGGTCCAATAATGCCATAACGGAACTCACAAAACAACCGGTTGTTCTTACTACTCGTAGTTATACCAATCAGTTCCGCCATGCACTACTGTGGACAAAACATACCGTTTTGAAACAACAACAAAATCACAACATACTCTACCATGAAAACATGCGAGAACTAACATGGCAGCGTGTCTATTGGGCACGCTAAGCTCTTATATTTATAACTAGCAGTTCGCCCCGACTTCGCACGGGTGTACTAAAGATTATAGGACATTTTTGTATACCTTTGGTTACATTTTTGCAATTTTTAGGAATCTCTAATTAAAAAAAATATATAATATACTCGTATTCGCTGATAATGTAACTTTTGGTAGGCGTAGTAGTCTTTTTAGGGTACCATATCAAGGGTAAAAACGGTACCCTATTACTAAAGACTTCGCTGTCTGTCACAGGGCTGTATCTCATGATCCGTGATAACTATACAGTTGAAATTTTCACTGATTATTTATTTCTGTTGCCGCTATAACAACAAATACTAAAAACATAATAAAATAAATATTTAAGTGGGGCTCCCATACAACAAACGTGTTTTTTTTTTTTTTGCCGTTTTTTATAGATAATGGTACGGAACCCTTCGTGCGCGAGTCCGACTCACACTAGTCCGGTTTTTTAATTTATCAGTTAGGTACAAACAAAAATCTTTTTTTTAAATACTTAGTACTAGTAGAAATGGTACCACCATTAAGTCCGCCTTTTGTATTTAATTTTTAAATGCAATTCAAGTATTAATAAATAAATAAATAGAAATACAATCTTTAAATACTAGCGTATATTATATTACTTTGCGATGATCTTGCCTCATAACAAATTCAATTCTCAAACCCAAATTAACGACAACAAAGCATCGCTCAAGCCCAATCTAAATAAAAAAAACTTGATAATTTGGTAAGTAAACAGCCATCGAGTTGGATCCTACTCCTAAGAAAATAATCCACAACACCAACAACAACATCTTGAGTCGGATCGTGTTGTCGTTGGAATAATCTATGAGCCCAACACTTGGAGAGGAGCAAACACTTGAGGACCAGTTGGTGCTGGTGCTCGGCCAATTATACAAAAATCTAGTTTATTTTACTACTTACACAAATGCCTGTAGATACGAGTATATCTCTAAGGATGTTCTCTGAACTGTCACTTTTCAACATTATGTTTTTGGGACATTCTCTTTATTAAATAAAAAAAAATAGGTATTATTACCTACTTACACAATACTTTATTATAGGTATTGCACATTATTATCTGGATCAATGAGCTGAGCTACCCATTAGATAGCTTAACTGGTTTTTGTGTATTTTCTAAATATCCTGTAATATATACCATGATATTATTTATTTCGTTGAATAAAATGTGGAATTGAATATACATAAAAATAATCACAGCTGTTAATTCTCTACTTAAACCTCTATTAAAATCTTGGCTTAAAAGGCAACGTGTAGATTTATTTTAGTTTTTCCTTTCGTTTTGATTAAATCAGTCTGATCTTGACACAAGTCTGATTTATTCTACAAAAGCCCTATAACTCATAAACTAATTCTTTTATTCATAAGATTTGAACAAAAATGCGATTCGTTTTTGGATTTCAATAAGTAACAATAAAGTTTTTTTTATTCATTTTATTGACTTAATATCAATCTGTTATCCCGTCTGTATCACAAAGCCCTATTATCCGTTATTATTTTAATATTGTTGCTTCCAACAATACTCCATCCTATTTGTATTGCCCCTAATGAGCGTGTAGGCACCTCATTTTAAAACCAACATACCATTACACTGTACGCCGCCACGGACAATCCAATATCAACCTTATTTCTATACCGTTAGAATTGTGTTATTACATTTATGTTGTAGAAATAAGTTTGTGTTATAGACAAAGAGATGACATGGGTTACATCTCGAAGTGTCAAGTCGAGTTTTGAATGAAAATAAACGCGTAATTATGTAAAGTAAAGGTGTGTGGCCGCTCCCAAGTGCCTATTTTATTAGGTTCGGCTGAGGTGCGAAATTGGCAAGTAATTGTTGATGTTCTTGAGACATATACCTACTCGTAGGTACTAACTGAATGTAGAATGGGCTCTGTGGTAGAGCATGTATATTAATCATATCTCATAATCTCAAATGGCAGATGAATATTTCCCTCTCGAGTCGCGTTTACTGTGCCATCCTCTTGTCTTTTGCGAACTAATATCTAAAGTCTAAATTAGTTAGACAGTTAACTTAACGGCAGCAATCTCTTTCTGTTTTGTATAGAGTAAAAGAGAAAGCAATAGCTTTAAAGACGTCTAAATCGTTTTTAGTTTAGTTTGGTGCCAACAGAATTGACACCCTTTTCTACTAATAGGGAAAGCTGATTTTTAGAATAGTTTGTACAATTATATTACTCGTACGAAGCCAGGGTATTTCAGCTGGTATTTGGTACCTATACACAATATAATAGACACAAATTTGCTTCTGCATTACAGTTATACGCATCCAAAAAGCATTAGCCTAATAGAGCACAATTGTCCTGATTATGTTGGCACAAGTGGCGCATACAGCATACATACACACGTACAGCCAACATTCCTCTGTCTGTTGGCATGGTCGACCAATATTTGGTTATCGTTACGTGTGGTGCTTCTGGAGAATAGGACGTTTATTGAGCGCATTTCGGGATGTTTAAGCAGGTTTATAGCAATCCGCGACAGTTCAAATATTGCACTGTAGATACACAAAGCTTCTACCTCAGTTCGGCAACTAATGATAGCTAATGAATTAAATAGGATCGCACTTTTTTATACCGGTAATCGGTAAACATACAAGTATAATGGTGATCGTTGCTGGTAGATTATTTATATTATCATATTATTATATTACAAAATGTTTTTGTTGGGATTTCACTTCTTTTTGTAGAAACGTGGGCTTATTGATTTATTTTATTAGATTTTCTTATTTGACACAGTTTTTTGCAATGTCAGTCGATTTTTTTATGTACCAATAGTAGAAGGGGGCATCACCATATCTTTAATACAGCTGAGACCAGCTGATGGTTCTTCATCAGATACTTCAGATCTTTGATTTTTAACATCAAATGAAGCGGCCCACCAAGTTGAATATTTTTTGTAAAGGCGGTATGTCGATCTCTAATAGTTTGGTTAGGCTCTTGTGTTTTCTAATCAGGGTCACCAGGTACCAGATCCAGATCTTCGATTATCCTAGTTTTTATGGTTTTCCCTTTACGTGACCATTAAACCCTAACTCTGTAGCAAATTTCAGCTCTCTGAGTTTATGGGAAGTACTAGTTCTATTCTGATGATCATGAGTGAGTGAGTGAGTGAGTGTCGAAAATCCGAAACTTTGCTTTCGCTTTACTTCGGAACTAAATGACCTACAGACTTGAAATTTTGGATTTTATGTATGTGATTATAGCTTACTGGATGACGAAAATTTCTGCGTTCTGGTATTATCCAGAGTTCTCAAATAGGGGCCTGAAAATGCGGCGAAATGGTTCCTGTAAAGGATGGTACGGCAGTGTTTGCTTCGCGCTCGACTTGGCGGGTGCACTGCCGTGCCCCCCGATTGGAGATATCACATCCACGTTTTTCAATCCGATGTTCAGATCATATCCGATATTACATTCGGATTTGCGTTTTGCGATTTCGATCCGCTTGTGTAACATCCGATCAAGTTATTACACATCCGATTGGTAGTGGGATTAATTTGTATAATCCGAAATGAAGCCAATGAACTGTGGAAACAAGTGTTTTGAGGATAAACTACAACAGTAGGTTTAAGCAATTTGATTTTATGAAACTAGAACAAAATTAAATACCCTTTTTTTATAAACTTTTGCTTTTTTGTAATGGATTAATAACTACTGCAATATGTGGGCATGTGCTCCATATATTTTTTGGACGTGTCTCTGATTAACCCCTTTAGTCATTTATAAAGAACTGAGCGTCCGGAGATCTGAGAGGATGTCTACCGTACTTTTGGGGGTTACAGTCGTGATCCTATCTATTTTTTTATAATATTTTCTGAGATTTTTTTATCTTATTACATTAAAAGCGACGAGTATATCGGAGTTTGGTTTTAAACAATGAAAGATACAGTTGAAGAGATTGCAAACGTGATTAACAGAATACAAGTTGTACAAATCCAAAGCAAAGTACTCTCAAGTCCACGCCGATGTATCTGAAGTGACCAGCGACAAATCTGGCGAATCGCCAATGCGATTAATTAAAAAACATATTAGGGGGGCCCCGTAATCCTCTACAAGTACCTCTCAAGGAGATCATAGACATGCTGAGTGGCTAACTTTATGAAATATCTTTAAATCGTAACCTACCTACATCTGTGCACTTTTTAAATACGATATTATTATAGATAAGATTGGTTTGATACATAGTTTGAAACTGAAAGTCATTATCCCAAAGGCAATTTTACGATGGATTTTTTTTGTCTCTGCCTACCTCCTCTTGACATCTTCAAAGGATATAAGCACCTGGACATCTGAGAGGATGTCTACCGTACATGGGGATTACAGTCGTGATCGTAAATAATATTACCTCTTTATAATATTTCCTATAAATAAATAATATTATTAAAAATATAGCTTATTGAAAAGTTATTCTATTAGCAAATACCAAAGTGAAAGTGGGTACTTACTCAAGTCAAAGTCAGAGTCAAAGTAAATATTAATTTCAGTAAAACCACAAGGACCACTATGAAACATCTTAGGAGCTAGATGATGTCTGTTTTCTCCTTGTCCACCAATCCAATGCTTAGATAATTTAGATGCTCAGTATTTAATACCAAACAACTTAAGCACATAAGTTTCACGTAAGGCCCAATAATCGCCTCGTTTATATTCAAAAACAAACAGCGCCTTGATGAGACGTGAGCGTACGTCATCGGGCAAATTGTTGAGTTATTATAGCAATTATATCGGGCGAGGCTGGAAGGCTGGCGATTGCCTGAAACTGCTTATTCACGGTCGCTAGTTGCCTAGTTAGTGCAGCTGTCAGTGTGGTGCAAGGTGTGAGCGAACCACTGTTCTTAGGAGGCCAAGTGTGGACAGAGCTAATAGGACAGGACAGGCGTTTTATTAACTGTGTTCAAGAGACCTTATTTACACATCGACTTTGTCTAGGGATATTGCATTTGAATAATACGCCTAGAGATAGGCGCGCCATCACTGCACAGTGGACGCAAAGGCGCATTTCACATGTTTTATACGTCGTCGCCCGTCGTCGCCACCGCGCTAGGTTCGGCATTGTGGACGACCACTAGCCAAGTGTAGACAAAGCTATTACCAGTGGCGGATTTACCACTAGGCTGAGTAGGCTGGAGCCTAGGGCGGCAGATTTTAGGGGGCGGCAAATTTGGGTTAATTTTTTTAAACATCACTATTTATTTTAGCCTTTATCGTCCCACTGCAGGACAGATGCTTCCCTCCTACAGGAAGCACCACTTTTAACTAAATCGTTGGATTGTAAAAATAATCTCTGGGGGGGAGGGGGGTGCAATGCAATAGCCTACTGGCGGCAAATGTGTAAGTCCTCCACAGGCTACTACGCTGCCTGAGGCGTAAAAAAGCGTTTACATTTATTAGCGCTGGTCAAGAGACCTTACTTACACATCGACTTTGTCCAGGAATGTTGCATTTATTTATTAAATGTATATTTTTTACTTTTGACTAATACATACGTAGTCTCTAAGACAACACAGTTGCACTACCAAAATAAAATAATTTTGTTAAAATTTTTCAGCTTTTGGATAAGCAAAATTAAATCGTTGACTTGAAAAATTACGGGAACAAGATTGGGAAGGTTTCCATTAGTGACAAATAAATGCAATCTCTAGACACGTTTAAACAGTGGTTATAATTGTGTTTTATGTGATTAATACACGGTTTTTTATCGCGACGTTTCGTATATGTTACAAAAGCCATGGTCCCGTGACCATGCAGGCAGACCTTTTAGATTTGTCAGTGAAACAGTGGCCCCGCGTTCTCCCCTGCCCAACACCACCCTACAATCCGCGATCGCGACATCATGTTTATTTCCCTGCTGTCGGAAGTCGCCATCTCTCGTTAACATTATATTTTCATTACCACTGGCCATTGCCCATTGCAGGCCGTGACTGGCCACAGCGGCGCACTTTCAATAATGGTGGCTCTTTTACGCGTAGTGCAAGAGCGCTGGTTCTAGGCACTTTAACAACATTGTATTTTTCAAATAAACGTTTTATATTAAAAAAAATGATTAAAACGACCTCTTTTAAACATCATAGAATAGAGTAATTATCTATATTTTCGGTTAAGCAAAGGTTTTGCTACAGGCGATATTTATTTATTAATTATATTTATATTTTAAATTGATAAAACGGGAAATAATTGTTTGGGGGCAAAACAGTCTAGAGGTACAAGGCACCACAAATGTCACTAATCAAAACGGACCATAGATAAAGATTTGTATCAACTATAGACTTTATACAAGATTGTTTGCTATGCTTAGTTATTGACTACCAAAATTTAAAATTCCCAAAGCCGGGGTAGGCACAACCAGGTCTATGACCCTAATTTAATGACTTCCGTTTTACTACAAATTGACAGCTAACCGATGTTTGAGTATTTTTGTTAATTTGCGTTATTTTAAAATAACAAGGCTTATAATAAGGGTCTATTCGGTCTGTTCCGTGGCCTATTTATTTTATGACGTGTTAGAAATACAACTTGATTCCCGGTGAGCGTTGGATTTCGATTATGTCGAGTATATCCTTAGCTGAATGGAGCTAGATATGAGTGAGTTCTATCTAACAAATAAGTACCTATTACTCGTAGCTATAATGGCCGGTACCTACGAGTATGTTCAAAACACGATCCATTTACAATTTAACATGATATCTTAAATATAAAAATGAATCCCTACTTCCCATTCCGGCTGGACCGATTTTGGTTAAGTATTCTTTTTTTTTTGTGTTTATTATTGTCAGGAGAAGGTTCTTCCAGCATAAAATTGCAAGTTTGACATAACGTCTGTCGGGACAGCTTGTAGCTTGATTATTATACACTAGCTGAACCGTGCCCGCTTCGCTGGGGGACTGATAGTTTCACATCTGGTATTTCAATCTTCAAAATAAACTATAGCCTATTATGTTGCCGACTAATAGCTACATAACAAAGAAAGTTTCATCAAGATCCGTTTAGTAGTTTTTGCGTGAAAGCCGGACAACAGACAGACAGACAGACAGACAAAAATTTCAAAATGTTTTATTTTGGATTGTGTTACTTGTATAAAGGCCCCTAGGAGTATTTTTTTTAGTTTTTATTCAATGTACAGAATTGAACTCTTCTACAGTTTTATTATATGTATAGATTTTACTAATGAAAAACATATTTTCATTAGTAAAATCTTATGTAATGTATTAGATTATGTATGTGTATTAGAAAATTTTATGTAAAAAATTGCAAACTGCAAAAGTAACAATCTTAACCACTTTATAAGAAGTTACCAATAAAGTGTTTACTTTTAAACTATTATCCTACCGATACTTGTATGTACTATGTAGGTGTAGCATAGGAATAAGTGACTGCAAATAATTGATGACATTACGTCCCTCAAAATCTCATAAGACATCAATTCGGACATTGAAATAAAGAGAGATGAGGGAAATAAAATGCCATCAAAAACATAACTTGTAATAAAAGCCAAGTAAAAAGTTGTGAGATCCAAGTAATACCAAGTCGGTTAATTTATTCAGTCCCTACTTTAAGGGTCCTTCTGACTTATGTTATTACGTAATTAGCTAACCTTTACGTAATACACCCTTAAAGTAGGGACTGAATAAATTAACCGACTTGGTATTACATGTTACGGTAGAAGAACTGTGTTGCGTTGCGAGACTTGGCTTTTTTTACAAGCTATGTTTTTGATGGCATCTCATTTATTTTTGTAGATAGCCCTACTTTTTAGGGTTCCGTATCTAAAGAGTAAAAACGGAACCCTGTTACTAATATTTCACTGTCCGTCCGTCCGTCTATCCATCTGTACGTCTGTCCGTCTGTCTGTTCGTCTGTCTATCACAGGGCTGTATCTCATGAACCATGATAGCTAGACAGTTGACATTTTCACAGATGATGTATTTCTGTTGCCGCTATAACAACAAATACTAAAAACAGAATAAAATAAATATTTAAGTGGGGCTCCCATACAACAAACGTGATTTATGGATAATGGTACGGAACTCGACGTGTGCGAGTCCAACTCGCACTTGGCAGGTTTTTTTAGGATTTTTACACTGAACACTATTTGTGTTTCAAATTTGAAGCTTCTATGTTTGCTAGAAGTGCCTTAAACTTTTGATGATCGGTCAGTCAGTCAGTGAGTGAGTGAGTGACAAAATAGGGAACTTTGACTAGTTATAATTCTTAAACTACTGGTTTAAATTGAATGAAAATTGAAATATACCGTGTTTATATAGTGACTGCATGGTTACTGAAAATTCAGGCTTCTAGTTTTATCCACAACGAAGTTATAGGGGGTCGAAAATGGCCTGAACTGCTTCGAGAAAAGGATGGTACAGCCGTGCCGCTTTATTGCTTGACTTGGCGGGGGCACTGCCGTGCCCCTAGATCTAGTTATAAGTCATCAAAACGGGACGTATCGATTTTATTAGAATGGGGCTCTAATCCAGAGTAGAAATATTAGAATAGTAGTAAAACGCTAAGCGGTTTTATTAACCTTCCAACCAATAACTAATCTTTCAAGACCTTAGAGGTGCGAGTTCGAGCCCCGCGGCGGGACACATGTATGCATGTTCTGTAAATGTTTGTTCCGCGTCTGGATGTTATGCTAGGTACCATTGTTCTCGTAGTGGTTTTACCAACGACACGGTGGATCCTAGTGTGGGTTCAGTATAATTGTCTAGAGGAATTTAAAAAGGTAATTTGTTTGACTGTCTCTCCACCTCTTTCTATCTACTCCACATTCTCTCTAGTGAAGCGTTGCCATTTGTGCCAAGCATTAGTCTTATAAAGGGAAGAACCTAGCATCACCTACCCCAATTACAGCACAATAGTATTGCAGCCGCGCATTATCTCATCAACTAATCAAAATGTGTCCGCCGCACAAATTGAATAACAACCTGTTAGCGTGACACGGCGGGCGACGCGGCTTTGTCCCGCAGATTGCCGCCAAATTGCCACCAGACTCAATCCCAACTCCATTTTACCCAACGCCTGCACCTGATTGGTCGACACGCCTCCCCCCCACACCACCCTTTCAAACCTGAGTGTCGAAGAAATGAAATTATGCACTCCGTAAATAGAAACTTTTGTTTGATTATTTAACGTGTTTTAGCTTAATGATACGCGCTGTCCAGTTGACGGGATCTGAGTGGCATTGTGTGAGGCGTTTAATGGTTTTGTTATTCAAAGTTACCTTTGAGATGATGATACAAAAAATGTGGTTATAGAGATGCATGTCATGATTCCACAGAATTGAAGTACCTAATATTGGTCCAAATAATAAGTACCAAGAAGCGGTTACTGCGAATATTATAGCAGGTTAACGCAATTTGTCAAAGAATTTACGATCTTTGTCCTTGCTTAAACTAGTTTTAAACCTAAGCATTCCTTTTATTTTAAAATTAGAGATGAAAAATCGATTACCTAGTAATTTGTAAAACAAAAGAGAATTAGGCAAAATAGGTGGAGTAGTAGCTCCTAAAATCCGCCGACACCGACAAATTGTTTCACAAGCTACATTACAACCGGAAAGTAATGCGTCCACTTAACTTGGCCTCTCATAAGCTCGCAATGTTTTGGGTTAGAATGTTAGTTCACTTTCATTTTACTCAAGCATAATATTTCTGTTCATTGCTAGGTGCCTGATGCATCTACAATTCAGAAGAAAATGAATACTTAAATGACATTTGTTTATTTATGGCGACAAAATACACAATTTTATTTTATAAGCTGTAGTAGGTATTGTCTCTTAAATAATTTTCCGTTATTTTTCTTTCCCATTTAGGTTGCGAAAATACAAAACTGCTATCTCAACAAACACCACAGCACTGTCAATGAGCTGGTAAAAATAAAAGGAAAAGGCACGATCTTTATCTTTATGGATAAGAGACAGCTAGAGGCACGTCCAAACATTATCACACCAGACATTTGCTCACATATAACACAAAGCCAAAACGTTTTGTATTTCGCTCGTCACTCCTCAGTGCGAGCTCAGGATACATTGGGGTTCCTCTCATACGAGTAATAAATTGTCTGGCGTAATACTCTCCGCGTCATTAGCACGCGTGAATGTGCCAAATTAACAATTACACCGAGTTCCGTAGATAATTAGTACTCGTGTCAGGCCCGCACTGACATATTGCATTCCGCGAGATACAACGTGGGATTCAAATTGTGAGGGAAATTACTTTACCTACCTTTTTGGGTTAAAATTAAAGCAAAATTGCAAAGCGACTTGCAATAAGATTTTGAATCAATTTTTTTAATCATAACCATTTTCCAGTCAGAATTTAAAATTGGTAGAATAATTTGGTCTAGGAATAAGTACCTAAGGTAGGTATACGAAGTTGGGACTTTGTTTATGTCTGTTCGGTCTTTAATATAGATAACAGAAAGAAAAACAGAGAAACAGAAAAAAATATGAATCCGAGACGTTTAAAACAAATTAGGTAAACCAAATTAGGTAACTTAACACCAAATGAAATAACCTTTGTTTTTTTTTTACAAGGATCTACAAACTGCGACTACTTGTGTTAACACTTGTTTCAATAAATCCTCGATGTAATAAAAAAGTGTGTTATACAAACAATAACATAACTTAACACTTTCCCCTGATGTAATCCATTGTAAGCGCATAATGCCGTATTCACACTGTCCGACACAGATTATAAAATTTCACAGCAGAAGCAACACTAAATTTTGATTTTATCATAGGCAGTTTGGCTTGGATAGTATTTTTGACTACCCTCACACCGACATAAAGTGAATAGCAGTTGCTGTAAAATTTGAGGCCTAGAAAATAATAAAAAATGTCTCAAACTTTATTTCACGACTAATAATAATGGCCTTAGCGCCACTTGCACAAACTATTGGGTACACTTACTCGAAACTTAGCTAAACTAAAACATAAAACTCTACTAAATCAAGATTTCACTACAATGATGTACAGAAATAAACAACTAATATATTACAGAATATTTATGAAATACACAAGAACCAGTTGAGCTATCTAAAGAAAAATTGCAATGATGTTTCTATTGTAATGTAGTGTTAATACTGCATAAACCGTACTATACTGTGTTGTCCGGTGTAATGAAGGGCGTGCGCCCAGGGGACAGAGTTACAATGTTGCAAGCCAGGGGACGGTCGGAGTCGGGGGGTGACATAATGCGAACATTTGTTTATTAAATTGCGTGGGCTTTAAGAATGATTATGCAGCGCTTAAGTGCTTGTTGGTAGGTCATGATTTGAGATGATTCAATCATATTATAGCTTGCGAAACTCATGGAAGAGGGTTCTTGTGTGGTGTACGTGCAGAAAAAAAGAGTCGGACGGTCCCACTAGATAAACCGATGATATTGTAAATTGATGAACGAAGAAAGATTCAAACTCAAATTTAATTACTTAATTTTTTTTAAACGTATTTATTTCAATAAAATCACAAGGATCACTTTGAAACGTCTTAGGAGCTAGGTAAAGCTACGCCTGTTCCTAGCGACCAAGGCTAGACGAATCAGGCAACAAACACAACATGGAGCCTATATTTTTTTTATTTAAATCACCATTCCTTAATGCTATGTAAAGCTCCAGTGTGGTGCCGATCGAACAATGTGAAGGCTCAAACAAGACAAATAAAGATACTAAACAAGTAGGTACAATAATAAAAAACATTAAATAAAGAACTTCAGCAAAAGTTTTAATTGATTGATAAAACAGGTATAAGGCGAGTGTTCATATTTTCTAGGAACAATTTGGTGACGTTTTGGAAAAAAGCCAGGTCAAAAGTACTCTAAACCGACGAGCAGGTATGAAGAATGTGATGAGAGTGAATTAAGCAAAAGAGGTAGGTATGTCAGGATCGTAGCAAGTAGAAAGCCGTGATCTCTACCTACCCCTCTGGGAAACAAGCGTGCTTGTGTATGTATATTGTAAATTGATAAAGCTCAAGACCACTAATCGTGGCGCTAATTTAAAGCAACTATGTAGGTACGAGTATATTTACTTTTATTAAATTGGTAGATAGATTTTTCAAAATCTAATGGCATTTATTTCAATAAAATCACAAGGATAATTTTGAAACATCTCAAATTCAAATTCAAAAATCATTTATTTCAATAAAATCACAAGGATAACTTTGAAACGTCTTAGGAACTAGGTGAAGCTACGCCGATTCCACGCGACCAAGCCTAGAAGAATCAGGCAACAAAAACAGCTTCTATGTATGTCTCTAATGATAAAATTGTAATTGTTATGAAATGGAGCTATTGAAATAAACGGCTAACTTGACGCTGGCAGCATCATTGCGGAAATGAGTCATCCGGCGCCGTATCCGATCAATTTACCGGACAGACTGATACAGCCTTCACTAACACACTCAAAGCTACGTATAGCGTAGGGTTGTGGAGTTTAATATTATTTCAAACACTCATTTTAAAACTTGAAAATCGAATGGGTTGATATCATAGGTAGATATTTACATTAAACTAAGTCTAAAAATGTACGCATAAAACTCGGTTCTCATGTTTCAATGATAGAATCGATAAGGTCCTTATGAAGGTTTCACTAAGAACAAATCAGGTAAGGATAGTTGCTAGTTAATGACTTGCAACCTGTGGACCAGAGCTTTCAGCATTGATAGTTCCCATACGACGACCAATACAACTTTTGTATGAAGAATTATGAGAAAAGAAGAAAGATTCCCTATTTAACTAAACACGAGGGTCTAACGTACGCGGAGTGCGTTGTCAGGGAGATACTTCTAAAGAGAAGATTTTGACTTCCGACACAGAACGACAGTGGAACCTGGGTGTTTACTCCGCGAACCGAACGATTCGTTGTCAAATTCAAAATATCGTATTGTTTTAGTGAATTGTTCGTAGGGATGGACACGATTATTGTCATCTCCCAATCGAAGCTTTGGACTCAGCATAGATGCTGAACCACACATTTTAAGGGTTGCGTACCCAAATGGTAAAAACGGGACCCTATTACTAAGACTCCGCTGTCCGTCTGTCTGTCTGTTACAAGGCTGTATCTTATAAACCGTGATAGCTAGACAGTTGAAATTTTCACTGATGATGTATTTCTGTTGCCGTTATAACAACAAATATTAAAAACAGAATAAAATAAATATTTAAGTTTGGCTACCAAACAATAAAGGTACCGTTTGCCGTTTTTTTATAGATAATGGTACGGAACCCTTCGTGCGCGAGTCCGACTCGCACTTGGCCGGTTTTTTTAAGTGTTTCTAGATGTTTGCCGTTTTACATAAACACGTGTGTGAAAGCCCTAACTGCATCCTGAACGTATTATCCAGGGTGTGGGATTGCCCAATAAATCAGCACTTACACACGGCGCTATAATTTATTTAATATCACTTTTTGTGCTATGTAATGTTACCTACTAACAACAAAAAATATAACTGTCAGGTTTTATTTGATAAAATTAATAATAAACCTATTCCAGAAATGTTCAAGGGCTCAATAAAAATGTTACACCTGAACATGACACAGGTAGTTTTTAATTATTTAAATAACGAGAATTTTCCTCCACTGAATTCTCCACTGTGAATTGTGACTCCACTAGGATTCTGTGTGATAGGTAATTGGTTCACTATTTATGTCTTAGTAGGAAACTAGCCAAAGCCGAGCCTCCGCCTTCGGCCCAACAATATTGATTGTCCGTAACACTCGACCGACAGTAATCCTAGCTTACTCACCGCTGGCGCCGCACCCTGGGTCCAACAGACTCGCGTTGGGGTCGTGTGGACCGCACGGCAATTGTGCCGGAATTAACCCTTAATTCGCTTCTCTGGCGTTGATTCACGGTGAAGAGGATTAGTCGACAGCTGCCGGTTAAGTGGATAAGTTTTTCATTAGACGGTGCTAATGCTAGAGTACGTTTATCTTGATTGTTTTTGTCTACGCATTCTTTTTATGTACCTACCTATCATTGGTTCCTTTTTGTTGAAGACAATACTACTAATCACGATAGTTTGAAAAAAAAATCTTATCATTTTGAGACTACCTTCGTGGTCAGAAAACATTTTAATAAATATTAAAATAATTCTACTAATATTATAAATCCAAAAGTTTGTGAAGATGTTTGTGACTCAATCACGCCCAAAATGACTTATTACTATACTTATTACGGATTTGGATGAAATTTAGCTAGAATATAAGCTACTTTTAATTCAGGTATAACAAGAGCGAAACCACTAGCAAAAGCTAGTATTAAAGTAATAACTCGATAAATACCCGTTAGAAATATTAAACCTATTTTGTAAATCTATAGAAGCTGAAAATTATTATTGTTCTAGATATTTAAAAAGACAAATAAGATTTAGGCTTGCTTTTCTCTCCCTTTCAAGACAAAAAATAGTGGTAGAGAACTCTCTATCATTGATTGGTCCGTTCATGTTGTCCCTATACATTAGTCTACTCTCAATTTTAATGATTATGTAAACGAATTTTCATGGGTAATTATTATACTATACATCACCCTCCAATTACACCACAGATACATGAACATATTTCCTCTGGCAATATAATTGAAATTAATTAATCCCCTCAAACATATTATCTGGAAGACAGGTGTATAGTAACAGCTCTACGTAACGTAATAGGTACTGGAGTAGTATTAATTTAGTTGAGAGGAGAGCTCGGATCTTGTTTAATTAACAAATTTAATTAGAAATTAACTGTTTTGTTGAGATGCCTGTGTGGTCGGCAGGCGCACGCTTTAGGGCTGTCACAATCATTAATTTTTTTTATCATGAAAACAAGTTTATTTTACAGAATATAGATAAAAATATATTTTTGTATATTTATTTTCCCCATTTAGACAATCGTGAAAATCGTCATAATGAACATTATAGTTATCAATTTTGGGAGTAGCTTAATTACATACAGAGTCTACGTCATTTATACATTAATAAAGAGAACAGAGCGTTTCATAAACGTTTTCATTGCATACAAGACTAAATTTACAAATTATTTACGAGTTTGTACGCAAACATGTGAGCAGTTTTTGGAGTTTACTCCTTAAGAAACGATTTGAGCTATAAGGCCCGGTACGGAAATTTTATGGGGAGTAAAATCAAGTGTAACACGAAAAGTTGAGGCGTTACGTAGAAAGAGACAAACATATGTATCTGTAGGATTGAACGTGTAAAAGAATGAGATAGAATACATTACACAGCGTATCTCATAAAAATTGTAGCATTATTTATTTCTGCGCCATCTAGTAGTTTTTGTTTGAACCAACTGTAGCTAGATACAACACTTGAATGAAAAATATAATAAACGATCGCTCTTATTACTATTATGTTAAAGTCTAAATTAGCGTAATCTCAAAATGAAAATTACGTTTTTAACGTTAATGATATTTTGACTTTGTTATCTTTTTGTACATGCTTTTATGCGAATAAAACGTAAAATAATGAAACCTAAAATTAATAATAATTATGGCATCCCTCTCTAGCGCGCTAACTTTCAAGCGCGTAGGCGAGATGAAGATATTATTAGCGAATAGCTGGAATATCGTTCACTATACTTTGACCTATGAAAGCAAGTTTCGAACACTTTAAAACTAGAGTAATAAGGTTGAGTTTCGTCTACACAATTTGAGAATTGTATTATGTTACATTGGTTGTGTGGTATGGTACTACTAACCGTTTAAATCCAAACCAAATTAAGTAAGTAGGTAGGTACCTACCTAGTAAGTAGGTACACTGAGTGAGCCTAGTGCAGGAACATCTGTATTTGTGGCGATAAACCACCAAAATTAAATTAAACACTGACCATACCAAAACTACCTAACTACTTATCTGTTTGGACGTGCCTCTGACTAACCCATCTTCAAAGATCTGAGCGCCTGGAAATCCGAGAGGATGTCGAGCCTGCCTACCGTACCTGAGGATTACAGTCGCGATCCTATTTATTTTAGTTCGATGAACTTGGAAAGATAAAAGACCGCCTAACAAAATCATCTCTGTTGACCACCTGAACTAGATGAATGCAAATTACGATAGTTCAATGCATGAACTAAGAACTATTTTTAGAACTTAGAACTATTTTTTTGTAACATACTTTATGTAATACGCTTTATTGAAGTAATATAAATAATCCGAATAATTACAGATATATGTTTGTTTCTCTTATCATTTTAGCAGATGCGTTCATTTACCCTTTTTTTCTATTCGATATATATCATAATTATCGTTCGTAAGGAGTAAACTCCAATCGTGCGTCGTAGCTGACACACACACTTTTTTTTTTCGTAGTTTTTATCCCGATAAAATATTTAAAAGAAACACTGAAATGTCAATCAAACTCCAAACTTTTTTCCTTCGCTGTTGAAACAGAACACAAACGCGACAGCCCTGCCGAGAGTAGGTGGGCAAACACGAGGCGCCGGCGAATTTGAAAATTTAATTTAGTTGCGTTTTGTTCCTGCTAATTGGTTTGTTTTCGGCGTTTAGTTAGTAACGCAGCGTGGTGACAACGTTAAAGCCTTTCAAACAGGGGCTCACGAATAAAAATATCAAAGTTTATTTACGATGCAGTTTGTATATTTATTCAAGGTGTTTTAAGGTTCATACACAAACGTAGGTCACAAATCACTTGCGTCCATTTTAGGTACTCCGTAAAATCACTACTGTGCGTTTGTTGTTATAGTCAATTGTTTTGTTTCGTAGTTTTATGTATTTCTAGATAACGTAGAAAAATATAAGGCTTTGTTGTCTCTTCTTATTGTCTCTTCTTATGGTCTCCTGAATATGTTTTTGCAAGAATGTGCGTACAGTATTATGTACATTGTGTATTGTTACTTGAGTTAGGTACTCTCATTTTCGTGTTACTAATAGGATTTAGCAATAATTTACTTGTTATTCGTTGTTATGTGTTATGTTTATCATAGGTCTTACGCCTTTAAGTATTTTTTATTTTCTTAACTTACCTATGTCATTATTTTTGTTCTCGCCTTAATGTTATTTATATTGCTTGGACACACTTTGGTTACGACGGAAGATCAGTGTTGAGTAATGTCTATGCATAACTCAACAAATGCTGAGTCGGACGCCAATTTGTGGCATCACACTTGCATCATCTTGGTTTAAGTAACGTATACCTACATACTGTTTTGTTATTTTGTGTGTAATTTTTTACCTGTTACTTTTTACCTAGGTCTAATCTGTTTGTTAGGTATATTAATATAATATTATAAGATGTGTAACCTAATTTTAGCTTTATATTTGCAAGATGCCACAAATAAAGATTTTTCTATTCTATTCTATTCTATTCACTAAGAAAGTATTTTATGCCGAATCAAAGTCAACGGTTAAAGTTAAGTTAGGTTTTTATTTCATTAAAATCACAAGGTTCATTTTGAAACGTCTCATAAACTAGAGAAAGCTACGCCTGTTTCTCGCGACCAAGCCTAGAATGGTCTAATAAATGTGGCCGTTCAACTCATCTTTTTATTCTTGTTCTAGGTCTGGTTCCAGAACCGGCGAGCAAAATGGCGTAAAACAGAAAAGTGCTGGGGCCGGTCGACCATAATGGCGGAGTACGGTCTCTACGGCGCCATGGTCCGCCATTCCTTGCCTCTCCCAGAGACCATCCTCAAGAGCGCCAAAGAGAACGAGGCTGTCGCCCCCTGGCTGCTAGGTGAGTTCGGTGAGATTATTGTTTTGTAGCACTTCTACTTTGCTAGCTCAACACTCGGATACCTGCCCCCGTACCACGAGTTCTAAAGTAATATTAAAATAGTACTACTCACAGTGCGAAACTGACTACGCCATACGTGTTTGTACCTATAGCGTTTGTCAATTTCGCACCGCGAGTAATATCTAATGTTTTAATATTACTTTAAGATCTTGTGGTACAGATCCTGGATAACACAAGCCTGCACGCCTAGCATAAACACCCAAGAAGAGTATAAATATTAAAATTTATACATATATAAGTTACTTTAAAGTATTTTACAGTAGCCCAAAACATTTTTTTATGTTAAAAACAGCTATTTTTTACAGTGCGTGGCAATCGCAAGAATTAACGAAAAAATATATATTTCTTCACTTGCCTCGAACGTCTACAGCACTATATTCTACGTCCAAATGTAATTCTTGTCTATGCTTTCGTAAACAAATTAATTTCTCGGGTGAATATGCTAGGCCTGCTGGTACTATAATGATGATCAAGATCATTAAATACGTACTGCGTTTTTTCTATAAACGACATTATCATGGTTTATAAGCTATGGAAGACCTCGCAGACAGACTTCTCGCTCTGTACTAGTTCAAGATTAGCCCTGATATGTTAACAATGGTAAGGTAAGTTCATCAATTAAACCAGGAGACGAAATCAGCATCCAGCATAGTCAAGCGAAGTTGAGATAAGGTAAGAGTTATGTAGAAAATCATGTGAGTTTTCTGTGTGTTTGTAATTTATTAAGTTGCGTCGCAAAAGCATTCAAAAAAGAGAATACAATGTAAAGTTCCCTTCTTCTTTGAATCAAACTGAGGATTAACAGTCTAGCAAACTTAGAGCTCAGTAATAGACTTAACTTCCGCGCCTCATCAATACTCAAAGGAATAATCAGGTTAGGTTCTATTCTCACCTCGGTAATTTTGTTCAAGAATCGAGCGCAGTGACAGGGGCTCCGTAGCGGCTGCCCCCCTCCCCCCGCCAACCCCCCCGTGACCACCCACCACTGGTGAGTCCAACACAACGCTATTCTGTACCGCTCATTGTCACTGCTGATTAGCTTGGAACTTGAACAAATTTGCATGAGACGCTAGACTACACCTAACGAATTATTACTTAAATAAAATCATTTATTCAGAACATGGTCACAAAATACATGGTATGGTGTTGTGGTGCCTACCCCGGCTTTGGGCATTTTTAATTTTGCCAGTTAAGACTAAGCATAGAAAACGAACTTGTTTAAAATCTACAGTTAATACAATTCTTTGTCTATGGTCCGTTTTGATTAGTGACAGTTGTGATGCGTTATACCTCTAGATTGTTCAGCCCACAACCAATGATTTCCCGTTTTGTCTTGTTGAATAATTAATAAATAAATATCGCCTGTTACAAAACCTTAAAGAAGAGATAGATAAATACTCTATTCTATGTTGTTTAAAAATCGACGTTTTAATATTTTATTCAATACTAGCTGTACCCCGCGGTTTCACCCGCGTATAACTTGCGTTTTGTTTATCATTTTGGGAATGTTTTTCTTATTTTAAAGTAGTCTATGATTTATTCGAGCATTATACCTACATCTACAGCAAATTTCATTTTAATCCGTTTTGTTGTTTTGGCCTGATTGAGGCATAAACATACGAACAAACTCACAAACTTTCGCATTTATAATATTAGTAGGAAGTAGGACTAACTGGATTTTATTTCTTACAATAAATCCATTGATGCACGCTGGGATTCGAACCCACGACCTTAAAATTAAAAGTCGAGGTACCTCCTGCTCGACCAACACCGCTTACTACACTTTTATTTATTTAGCTATTTGTAAAAAAACTAATTGACCATTTTATAAAAAAATTCAACATTTTTATTGGGTCAATCCTAAGGTAATTTAATACTGGCAGACGTCATCGCCCGCTGTGCACTTGAAACGTGCCGTTGAGTCAAAGGAGTTAAGCTCATATTTCCTTGCGTCGTTTGACATCTAGAAAGTTATCTCGGGACCCCTTCTAGTACAATTCCAGATTTTTGGAGTACAATTTGTACATTTCCATAGATTTGTAAATGCATTTTAACCCCCTTAAACACGGTGGGTCCGGTTGCGCAGTATCACACAAAAATTGTATGAAGCTCGCGCTCGGACGCCCCGCCTTTTTATACCTTCGGCCGCGAGACGCGTCGAGCGCGGCGACCGATTCTCGAACGTTCGCGACCGGCTGCACTTGACGCATGCTTGACGCCTAGCTGCTAGGCCGGTCGCGAACGTTCGAGAATGTTCGTTTTACGAAGCTACTCGCTAGGTGACTCGCTAGCCTCTAGGCGCTAAGCAAGCCGCCTGCCTGTGCGTTCGCGACCTTATATACAAAAATAATCCTTATAGCATGATTCAGTATTCACGCGCGATGGCTTATTATTAGCGTATTTCATGTATAACTTTGGTGTTTCTATATCGATTTCAATGATTCTTTTTTTATGGAATAGTTAATAATGTAAACTTTTTTAATTAGGGATGACTGAGAGTGTTATAAACGTAAGAGTAGTCAAATATAATCAGAAAGCTTCGAACTGCTAAGCTATCGGGAGTTACACGTGTTATTGTGAGTCAACCATAAAAGATAAACATATGCTGTCGTGGGATATTTTTTATATAATTTTAAGGAGAACATTTCCGTCATACATGATTTCTGTGTAGCTTTAACCATTAAGGTTGCACACGCGACGGAAGCTTAAGAAATGCAGTAACTACTCCCGTTTTCCCAACATTTCCCTTCACTGCTCTGCTCCTATTGATTGTAGCGTGATGAAAAGTATACTATAACCAGCTCAGGAGTATGAAAAATAATTGTACCAAGTTTCATTAAAATCCGTCCAGTAGTTTTTGTTTCTATAACGGTTATACAGACAGACAGACAGACAGACAGACAGACAGACAGACAGACAAAAATTTTACTGATTGCATTTTTGGCATTAGTATCGATCCCTAATCATCCCCTGATAGTTATTTTGGAAATATATTTCATGTACAGAATTGACCTCTCTACAGATTTATTATAAGTATAGATTAACCGTTTATTTGAAAATTAAAATGTGTTATTGTGCCCAAAACCAGCGCTCTCATACTACTATACAAAATGTGCGATGAAACCACAAAGGTTAAAAACTGTGTAGTAGGTTCAACGCTCACCTCCTTAACTCGAATATAGTCTGTTTATTAAGAACTAACTGAAAATAGCTAAATACTAACTAAGCTTTATAAATAAATTTGGTAGATATTTTACACAGCGCCATCCAGCCCCAAACTAAGCAAAGCTTCTATGGCAGCCAGATAACAGATATAATACTTTATTACGTTTATTTTGTAAATTTCGTTTCGACTAGATGGAATTTTGGGGCTTGCCAACGAACGTTTTTTAATTGACTAGAATAAAATCTTACAAAATTGGTTAAGAGTAACGTAAGCCCTAAGGTATTATTCTTAAATTTAAGTCCCTCTTAGCTTTGGTGGACATTGGAGTTGTGGCCTGAATTCCAAAAACAAAGATCTTCATTTCCCTGTTACAGTCAGCAATAAACAAAAAAATAACAAAACAACAGACTTTGAAAACCACAATCAAAGTTTATAACAGTAACTGAAAGACAGTAACCACCACATAAAGTGTCTTTATTCCTGAAACTGCGCTCGAAACAAAGAAGAGTATAATTTTTAATCTCAACAAAGGAGATGTTCATTTTTCAGGCAGGCTTTTACCTTCTACCTCTGCCAAGCCAAAAAGATCTCTATTGGTATACAAATAGGGGTGTATTATAGGCATTAGATGTGTTGTTTGCCAAAACAAGAATCCGTTGACAGCTTATGAGCAGTTTTGTTTTGTTTTAACGGAAAGGTTTATGTAGTAGTTTATTCTCTGTAAAAATATACCGAGTATTTGTTTGTTTCTTAGACCAAAAGTGTTATTGTATTGAAGATCATAAACTCATAGGGTTGTTACTATGAGTAGGTACTATATAAAATAGTTCACATTATTTATAAATACTTCTACAACATGTTTGAGTGTAAAATAAAAACATTTGTGTCGAACCCATATGAAGTGGGATGAGGTCACGGATGATGATGATGGCTTTACTGACTTGAGTGGTTTGGTAGATAAGCACTATTATTATTTTAAAACATAATGAACTTAAACAAGACTTTGTTATGGTTCATTTTTGCTTCATCGACTAATTAAATAAATGTTTTCGTAGACGCTCGTAGGTGCTTCGTAGCACCATCTACGGGAGCGCTACGCTCAACATTAAAACTGTAAACGTTACTTTTATTTTAATTGCTGTAATCTGGCTTACGCAAACACAAACAAACCTGTAAGTACACACAAATCCCCACTCACACATGTGCATAAAATTGAATACGCAAACGAGTTCTGCCAGATATGAATTAATAAAGGCTAAGTTCTCCCCTTAAGCCTGCACCCCCCGTCCCGTGGGGAGGGGGAGGGGGTAGGGGGGTGGGTGGCCGCGACGGGAGGGGGTAGACCCAAGATGGCGGCCGCATTGTCTAAGGCTTGATTAACGCAGATTTGAGGGCTGCGAGCGTACATATTAATTATGTACTTAAATGCACTCGCCCGGGTTTTTCTGCGGAGTATTTAGGTACCGTTGCGGTAGGTATTTATTCCGCTTACATTACTCACTTATGTTTCGGTTAGAGATTTGTTTTGTATTTTTGTTAAAGCTCTTCACATTGTGCGACATGGAACTTGTTAACTGTGGTGGGGAAATAAGAAGAAGGGAATTTAATAAGCTCTTAAATAGACTACTTGCTTCAGAAAATAATTTATATTAGTAGTTGGTCGGTACCTAAACCAATTAATGAATACTTCATAATTATTAATACTTACTATTCAACAATATCCTTTTCTACTATTTTAAAAGTTCTATCAAATTAATTATGTAGTCGTAATTGAAATCAATTATAAGAATTATTGACGGAAAAGTATAATGTGCTTTATTTGTGCTTTCTTAATTTAGTAAATACAGATAAACTTTTATTAATTGAAATATATTTTTTTAATAATTAATTATGGACATCTGAAACTTTGCAGTTTTAAATTAGTAATACACACTACACCTCAATTATTATTTACGAGAAGAACGTACTACATTATGCAATATATCATTCGCACACCTACAATTACTCAAAAAACCTCAAACTCAAACTTGGATATGAAAGAGTATGCACGCCGCACAGAAGCGACACTCCACACATTCGCAAATGGATTCTAATGCATCCAAAGAGCAAGTTATAGAATTATCTGCCTATTATCCACTTGCTTTGTTGCATCCTTTCATCTCAGAATGAATGGAATACATCTCCATTATCTAGAGTGAAAAATATGGCTGCATAGATAGAAGTGCTTCTGCCTGCACTCACGTCAAAGAACTTTACACTTTATAACGTTTAATATTCACAAAATTGAGGGAATACACTTTTAAAGGCATTTAAAATATCCTCTGATTGGTAGATAAGTTGCTCTTTATAAAAGTTACAAAGGAAATTACAAAAGTACGAGTAGAGGTTTTTTGTGTCATTGTTGAATTACTGAGTGGCACTTTGATCATCCTAACTTAAAATGTATCGTCTGAGAGGCAGAATATTTAAATAGGTACTTAAAAGTGTTAAAAGTAGATTCAAAAAATCTGTCTATCTACTTGGTTAGTGATAAAAATATAATTGTTAAATAATCTCTTTTTAAACGCACACAATAATTTTGTTAGATTAAACCAAACCTATTTAGAGTTGAATAACAACTGCAGAACACAACTTAGATCAAAATTACCCGCGAATATATCACGAAACTAAAGTCTCGTTACCT
Source organism: Hydriomena furcata (assembly GCA_912999785.1). Taxonomy (NCBI): domain Eukaryota; kingdom Metazoa; phylum Arthropoda; class Insecta; order Lepidoptera; family Geometridae; genus Hydriomena; species Hydriomena furcata. The sequence continues at coordinate 419,342 of OU538835.1, forward strand.
AAATCATGTAGATTTATCCTCGTCTAATGGGCGAACTTGCCGACTTTGGCGCAAATGTACGGACAACTGACGAAGAGTCGCTAATCACCAATCTGCAGGGAATTAAGATAAATGGTAATCACGCTACGAGAGGATTAGCTTATATTTTTACTATATTTTATAAAGAGCCAAACAATCCATTTTAAAAGATAAAATACAGTTTTATGTCACTTTTTGGCGTTGATCAGGATACATGAACCAACAAAATAATCACAAAAAGATTTACAAGATGTATGTTACTCCTGCAAAAAAAAAGTGACTAGACGTTGGCCTTACCAACTTTCAATAATTACATGGAAAAAAGCTCTTCCAGTCGCTCGAATAAATCAATTTTCCGGTAGATTTTAAAACAATTTTCTTTTATACAAGCCAGTTTAGTTCAATCAGACTTCTTTTAAAAAAAAGCGGATTATAATTCATGGTATATTACAGTTATGTCTCATAAACGTGCGCCACGGCCGCGACTGGGGGCTGCGAACATATTAATGAAGAGTGGTCCTTCGCATGCAGATTTGTCTTTGCATCGGATCTACGAAATGTGTGATGTACGAGTATTTGGAAACGGCAAAATAATTTTAATAGATATTTAATTTTAAGCGGAATTCAATAGTTATTTAAGCCAATAATGCGAATAAGCATAATAAGGCTTTATTTGTTTACTATTTAACGCTGCCGACTACAGCAGTAATAATTACGTTTTAAAAACTAAAAAGAATATGAAAATGTTTCGACTAATAGATAAGTCAAGAGAATTCATTAGTTTTTTTTTTAGAAACTATTAGTCTTACGTAAATACAATTTAAATGAAATCAACTTTGTACTATTCTCTACACAATAGAAAAAAATCATCACCAGATAAAAAGATGCAACAAAAATTATCCGCGTCGAATTGAGAACCTCCTCTCTGTTCAGTGTGGAAAATTGAAAGTTTTGACAACATAAATCGCTACCTCGAATCGCACACATGATTTTTAACTTCTAGCACCATCATAAGACTTCATGGATTTAACAATAACCTCCTGTAAAATGATATCTAGTCTACCTAATCCGGAAAACGCTAGGTACCCACAAATAAAACCTCCACTCAAGCGTCTCCCAGATAATAAACCACCCCACATACCCCGGAGCAGCCAAGTTTAATATCTCAACTTGTAGTATTTTACGAGATTTTTACTGCGGTGCAGTCACTGGCTACGCATACCTAATCAGTCACTGCGGGCGTGTGGCTCTGCTCGTACAGTCACACTGAATAAATGCTGCCTTTTGTAGTAGTTTAAGAGAGGTAGGCTGTCTGGGAAGACGCTTTGGACCTGCCTTAACTGCCCTATACAAAGTAAAGTCATATCTGTCTATACTAGTGGGAACCGCAGAGAATATAAGTAGGTATTATGCCTGAACTCGCGATTTAATCCTACTTATAGTAATATTACGAGATAAATCCGAAAGTTTGCGAAGTTGTTTGTACGTTTGTGCCTCAATCATGCCCAAAGGACCGAACGGGTTTAAATAAAACATATTTAGAATTTACAAGCTTATATCCAAGAATAATATATAGACTACTTTTTATCTAGGTACCACGCGAGGATGTTTACTGTACTCGAGTAACGTTTCGTAGTAACGTTCATTGCGTTACGTTACGTTTAACTAAAATCAGAAAAAAATGAAACGTTTTTAAAACGTAATTTTTTTTTTTTTCTGCATCAACACACGCTTTTGCAGCATAAAGCTGAGGAGTGACCAATTTTGCTGTTAATGTTGTTATTAATATAGGTATGTTACTGTTATCTAGCTATAAGTTGGCAAAATTGCAGTAACACTGACCACAGACACCAAAAACAAAAGAAGAAGAGTATGTTGACACAAAAAATGGTTATTCTTTCTTTGACTGTCCCTATAGTAGAGTAATTTCTGTTCGTATGAGTAACGCGGGTGTACCAACTACAACTCACGGTCGCCTTGCATTCCTTGCATGTCTGGAGATTAATGGCGAGATCGTGGAATGTAACTGATGGCATATCATTAAACTGCCGTTCAACATAACAAGGTGCTCATTGAGTGATGATTCATTAGTCTTACGAGTAGAGCCACTAAAGGATAATTTTATAAGTCTACTTATAGAAGACTTACCCTCGTATTCAAGAACGACACTATGAGAACACGCACCCACAGTGGACGAAATCTTTTTTCATAAACATCATTTTATGTGTTGAGCGGCACTATGGCGCACGCTATCGTGTGCCTTTAGAGCTCAACTTTGGCTAGAGGCACACGACAATGTGCCTCTAGTCACACTATGCAGTGTCGCACAGATATAACAGCTTTCATATTATCTGGACATGCTTATAAACTTCACATAGTCTCTCGTAGGTACGAGCACATTCTCACTTCGCGCTTTCAACGCTATCACTTTTTAGGTTCTCTGAAGTTTTGTTGTACCTACTGATTTAATTTGTCCGCGTTAACCAGACCAGCCACAGTAAGTGCGTGCTTTAGAGTATTTCGCGTTGTTTCCATAAAAATAAACCGATGAAAAGCGAGTCGGACTCGGCAATTAAGATTCCGTATCAGAACAACATACCGCGAAAAATCCTATTTTATTCAGTAAGACCAATTTTTATGATCTCTGTGTTTTTGGAATTGTCTTTGTCCGTAATAGGATATTATGTATTAAAACAAAAACCTTGCAGTGAGTTCAGTTTGATTCCTCGGGAACGGGAAAGGGAACGGAACGGGTAGGGGAACGGGAACGGGAACATATGGCAACATTATACACAAATATTAATATTAACAAATATTATCTCGTAACCGTATTGTGAAAATTTAGACTGAACTCGTTTGTTACAGGTATGCACCGGAAGTCGCTGGAGGCAGCTCAGCACCTCAAGGAGTCAGGCTCGGAGCGGGAGGGGTCGGAGGCGGAGCCCGAGCGCGCTACCTCAGCCTCACCGCCTCCGCACCATCACGACAACCATGACAACCAGGTAACATTTAATTAACTCTGACTACCTAACTCTCTAACGATGAACCGATAACGATAACCTGGTAATATTCTTGTAAGCGGCGACGGGCTTGCAACCTGGCCGATGTGGAAACATACGTCCGATGTGGACGTGCCTCTGACTACTCACTTTAGATATCTTCACCTACCTATCGTATCTTCTTGAGATCCGAGAGGAATTGGGGATTACAGTCGTGATCCTATTTCATTTCATTTGACTCTGACTACTAACTCACAGAATCATCCCTTACCTACCACCTGCACTAATACATTAATAGACCGATGTTGGTGAAAGGAACAGTGCGGTGATAAACTAGGACCCTGAGGCAAAAGTCGCTCGGTGGAAGATCTTCCGTTTTCATATCCAGTCGTCCCGCGTCTCGTCAGTCACTAACAAGCTCAGGGAATGTTGTAAAATCGCTAGATTCAATATTGAATCAGCATTGGTTTCATAGATAGACGTACCGACGAATACCGAGGCCCATAGCTTTAATCGTAATATGTACTGTAACTGTATCCACGCCCTAAAATGACAACTTAACTCTTAATCACCTTAAACCATCAGAACCTACGACCGATTTTATTGGAGAACGACGCAATAAGTGACTTGTAATGAGAACTAATAAATAACTGGGTAGGTGTTATTATTCTTGTTTGAGCCTTCACTTTGTTTGATCGGCACCACACTGGAGCTCTACATAGCACTAAAGAACGGATCATTGAAAAAAATGATAGGCCCCAAGTCGTGTTTGTTGACTGATTCTTCTAGGCTTGGTCGCGAGGAACAGGCGTAGCTTTACCTAGCTCCTAAGATGTCTCAAAATGATTCTTGTGATTTTTGATTTTGATGAATCTGAAAATTATGTTTCAAAACGTATTTGTCGCTTCAGGCCCAGAGTTCGCCCGCCAGCAGCACGACCGCCTCCTCATCAGCCAAGGGACGCGCGTCCCCCGAGATTCTGCCGCGGGAGGCCTACGAGGACCCGGAGGCCTTCCGCAACAACAGCATCGCGTGTCTGCGGGCCAAGGCGCAGGAGCACCAGGCCCGGCTACTCTCCAACAATCTGCTTCTTCAGGTACTACTTAAGAATATATAAAATAGAGACGTGTTAGTTACACCATTAATAACTCTATTCCTGGATTGATCTTCATGATTTTTGATTTGTTGGATTTGTCTCCGTCCCGAATAGCAGAATGAATAAAACTATTAAAACATTTGAAATATTAAAAATGCAGCTAGTTAAAATAAAGGCATTTATATTGTTGGTAATGATGATAACACCAAAATCTTACTAAAATTAGGTAAAATACGATCTCTCCTATTCTGTAGAAGTTAAAGTTTAAATTAGAGTAGGTACAATTTAGAGGTAAGTACAGTCTTAAATTGGTATGATAACATAGTTTTGATAAAATTTACGACTGCGTAATGTGATTTACAAACATAAATTGTACTTAATCTGTAAACTGGTGTTGACTAAATATTACACTATCTTAATTTAAAAAAAACTCAAAAAAATACTCACTAATTTTGGTTTCACACTAATTTCGATTATAACATATAGAAAGTTTTTGGGCGGCTTAAGCTGTAACGATGATAATTTAATTGTATTATAAAGTTCATATTTTTGGACTGGATGGAGGTTCATGCAGACAGTTTTTTTTTTCTTAACATTTTTTTGTTTTTCCAGGTGCGGGGTCTAACCCGTACTCCGGCAGGCACCCCCATAGGCGAAGACGACGGTCCGGGGGACATTGACGTGGGCACCGAACCTCCACCCCTCGACCCCGCGGTCAACCATCATCATCCAGCGCATATGTACTGACTAGCCTACCAACACAGTCTTGGCAATCTGCACTCGTGAATGATTACAATTTGGTGCGTGTGTACGTGTGATAGGCAATTAATCGGAACTATTTTGTTAAAAGGACGCCATCTCTTGCCGGAAATACAAAGTTCGAGTATTGGCAGTGATATAAGTGACGCCTATGATTAATTGGCAATACGATTGGCTAATTCAAAATTTTTACGTGTTCCAACGTTACCGTTGTTGGTGGGATGTGTCACTGAAAAACTGTTATATTTAAGTGTAATTATGTAAATTGTTAATGAGTATTTAAATCCAAGTTTTTGTGCAATACATTAGTTAAGTATTTATGTAGCCCTGTGTTAGAGATATTGTATAAAGATTCCCGAGCACTAAGATTATCTTGGATGGATTTTAGTCAGCAAAAATGTAAAAAAATTTAACCTATTCTAATACTAAAATGGGGCAAAACTTAAACACGCTCTTTAAAAAACGCTAACCGCGTAATATGGGGTACACTGCCCACTAAAGAACCCAATACTTTTTCACTTCTGCTGACTATAATTAAATCTAATATTGTAACTAATATTAAAAATTATAGTAAAAATATTATAGACATAAATTACGCCCGCTGTAGACACATTATTTTTAAGATATCCACTTATAATTATTTGACTGCAAGGAATTTCTTTAGATCTGATTAAAAATACCCGATGTAGCTCTATTATAGTGACGTACTCGTGATATATTCATAGGTAGAGCTAGATTTCGTTATTGAAAGCTTAATTTCAGTCTAAATAAATGCTACTTGATAATATGTAAACTTTCAAATATGTCTGTATCCATTTAAAATTATAAAAAGGCCTATTTACTATCTTTAACAACGAAATCTTTTAAATTGAACTGTTTTTTAAACGAATAACACATCGAAAGAATTCCCTTTGTACTTATAAATTGATATTTAGCTATTTTACTTCTACACTTTTCGGAATTTGTAAGTACATAATATTTGCATTTGAATGCATTTAACCCTCCTAGGTATATTTAATTACTGATAATTAAAATAAAAAAGATTTCAAAATGAACACAATATATGCTACGAGTCTCCTATAATTTGTAAAATTTATATTCATTTTGTGAATATAATAAATAAGTGAATAATAATTGTGGTTTTACAACATTGATTAGTGAAATGCAACAAAGTTAAACCCAGTGGCCAATGTTGGCTTGCTCTGATATAGTGGAAGGTGTACTTTAACTAGTTATTTTGCAATAGAAAATGTTAAAGTGATAAATCAGTACTTACTTTACCCCTGTACTTAAGCATAGAGTTGTAATATATTTCTTAAATCGACAAGATTATGGACTTCATCGTAACTATGTAAGATTATGATGAATAAAACGTGTAAAGCATAGAAAAATATTTTATTTATTACATCAAGTTTAACTAAAATTTGGTAACATTCATGTTACGATTGCCAAATTTTAAGAACAGATCTGGTAAAAACCAGCCCGATTTAATTAAATAAATAAATGATGGACAATTGATTTGATTGACAAATTTATGGACAAACGCAATAGTTATATAAAATTATCCCTAACCGCCGGCCATCGACCATATAGCCCAATAGAATAGTTAATTTCGTCAAACAAACAATTCTGTCAAAACGTTTAGGTGTGCGGGTAAAATATGTATTCTGATTGGCCGGTTCAATGTCACAGCCTGCCAAGGGACGCGTCGTTAATCGCGCTCGGTAGTTTACACAGGTACCTAGCCCATATGTGATGTCTGACAGTGTTCGCCTTGCATGAGGAGTCTAGGCTGTGTGGTCGGTGGATCCAAGCGATTATACAAGTGTATTAAATTAATGATTTAATAATTCGATTACCCATTCAACTTTGCTTTACCAGATGTATCCAAACCTGTTTCGATGTCATTGAGGGTCGGCGCGGTAGGACCCGCGACCGTCCTATTCACAGTCTCATTAGCCATTACGTTGTAAATTCCGGGCAATTGATACAATTGATTGTATTCGTTGTGACTTTTAGGAATGACAGTATTATTAAAAGCCGCCTCGTCAGCCATTATGCTGTGAAGTCCGGAAAACGGATACAATTGATTGTTTTCGTTGCTTTTGGGAATTTCATCCATCCGCATACATCGGCTACACTGTGGCACTGTGTTTCTATCATTATGGCTCATGGCATCATTTTCATCATTGGTATTCGACTGCGCATTTTTCAATATTTTCATATTGGCAACGAATGTTTTTTTAACATGTCGGACGTACATACAGTTCACAAATATAATGCTAGACCAGCAAGCACCTGGAAAAAGAACAGTCGTTTTAGAAGACTTGGCACACATGGGCTTAGCGAGGTACAGGCAGGGGGGGACAGCTGCCCTCCTCTAGAAGAGCTAAAAGAGCGGTCGATCAATGATAATCTTGTTTCCTCTATATTCTAGAAATATTACTAATAATAATAAGACTCCACTACTCATTTGAAATACCATATGTTAAAAACCACGTTGAAAAAAAAACAGTCTAGGATTTTTTTTATCTGCCCTAATAGAGAACCATGGCTACGCCCTTGCGGAACAGCTCAGTTGGTAGTAACTCTGCCTTCTGCGCGGGGTTATGGGTTCGATCCCCATCCAGGATAAATATTCTTGCGATGAACATTGATGTTTGTCCTGTGTCTTGTCTGTAATATTGTTATAATGTAAATGGTAAAGGAAAAAAAATAGTAAGAAAACCAGTAAGTAGGTGTTCTTATAAGCGGCGATGGGCTTGCAACCTGTCGCATATAGAATACTAACAGATAGAAAAAGTGGTCATACGCTAATACTAGCAAATGCAAAAGTTTAAATGTTTGATTTTTGCTCGACTGTTACTCAAGCAACAAGAAAGTCATTGCGAACCGATTTTGATGAAATTTGGTATCTAGATAGATAATGATCTGGATTAAAATTAAGTGATACCATGCGAGCAAAGCAGCGGGTATCACATTGTAAAAAGATTGAAGATTTACCAATAATTAACAGCCATATTCCATAATGTTCCGTTAGGAAGCAGGATAAGTTATCAGCAGGTGTTTGGGTCAACGAGATCTTCCACACTCGGTAATCCACTTCAGGAGGCGTCAGCACAGTCAGCGCGCATTTATCCCATATCTGTATCAGCAGCACGACCAGCATTGATAGCATCGTCACGATTTGTAGCAAGCTCACGCTTATTATCATCGACATCCACAACCAAAAACCGCTTAACTTCGTCTGGAAAAGAAAACACGGTTACGACTGTAAGGGGTCATCCAGTATGTATGTAGGTATGTTTATATGTCCGTTTGTTTATCACACCTCTACAGCCCAAACGACTTGACGGATCGGATAAATTTGAGGTGTCGTTGGATTAAAAAAACCGGCCAAGTGCGAGTCGGACTCGCGCACGAAGTATTCCGTAACATTGCTATAATGTGACAGACAGACAGACAGACGGACAGCGAAGTCTAAGTTCTGTTTTTAACCTTTGGGTACGAAACCCTAAAAAGTAAAAGATCCATCATACCTACATGATTAATTACATACATTATATCATTATATCGCATACATTATATCGGGTGTTTTTTTAAGAGAATAATAATGCAAGACAGAAATATTGTTGAAATTAATGTTTCATTATTATAATCTGGTAGATAATTTAATGGCATTGCAAAGCTTGTAACTACTATGCGAACCAGATTACTGAAAAATAACTTACTTATATACTTTTTTTGTTATAACATTCTTAAACAATACATATGTATATAACACCCAGACACAGAACAAACAACCATGTTCATCATACAAATGTTTGTCCTGGGAGGGAATCGAACCCACAAGAAGTGCGAGTGAAGTTTGAGCCTTCACCTTGTTCGATTGGCACCACACTGGAGCTCTACATAGCATTAAGGAAAGGATCATAAAAAAAAAAGGTAGACCCCAAGCCGTGTTTGTTGCCTGATTCTTCTAGGCTTGGTCGCGTGGAATCGGCGTAGCTTCACCTAGTTCCTAAGACGTTTCAAAGTGATCCTTGTGATTTTATTGAAATAAATGATTTTTGAATTTGAATTTGAACAACCTAAAGCGCAGAAGGCAGAGTTACCTACTACCAACTGAGCCGTGAAGCTAGACAAATGATTAAAAAGTAGGTACTATACTAATCTTGGCTTCAACCCATTATCGGTAATTAATTTTAAGCCCGGTTACATTCGTCTGTTTTCCAATGTTTTTTTTTTCCTTGTGATAAAAAATTGCTATGTAGGTACCTACTGCTAGGTGTTACCTACCTACTTACAAAACTGAAAACTCAATAGTGCGTGCGGACTCAAAAGTAGAATTCTAGGTAAAAGGAAAATGGTAGATATGCATCTACATAATTATGTCCCGCCGGCGCTGCGGGGATCGAACCCGCACCTTATCACCCATAAATTGCAAAAAATCTTTATTTACAAAAATAAGTAACATCCATTATATACATAGCCTATGTTCTGGAATAACATACGAGCAAAGCCGCTGGCAAAAGATAGTACCTACTTATAATATTACAGAATGTTTACAAAATATATAAGAAACAGTTGAGCAATCTAAAGACTTGCAAACAGTCTAGGTATACCTTCTACTACTGACTTCCTTTTAAATTGCAATCCACAAAAAAGGCTCGATATTTTTTTACTTTTTGTTTCTTATCCCCATATTCTTAGTTGTAACGTCGACTCTACCTTGACTCAAACTCTTTCGAGGCCTCTCCAACTTCCCTCGAAAAGTACCTAGTGTTTGGTATCTTTAATCGATTTCCTCAATTACGTCATTACGTCATCAGTCCGAGGAGATTTTCATCAAACAAACCGTCACACGCATGCGTCGTTCAAAAACTGTCGTGGAATGTCAAGGTAGGTACATACATCTCGAAGTACCTTGAGTTGACAGTTTTGTTGACTGAGGAATCCTCGACTAGAGGCAAACTCGAGGTAATTTTATTAAATAAAGATACCAAAACACGGTTTCAAGGTCGACTCGAGGTGGAGATATTTCGAAGTGACAACTAAGAATATGGGGATTAGAGTCGAAATGCTTTATAACATGAAAGAATATTTAAATATCTATTAAACAAATAAATTAAGTATAAATTGTGTAGGTAGATTGTAGTGCCCCAGCAAAGTCCATGTTGAGAAACACACAAGTATGTATACCTACCTACCTAACACCATTAAGACCAACTAGAGCAATAAATAAATGAATATGAATAGATATGTTACCCTAAAGCCCTAAATAAGTAGATCAGTTACCTTGCATCCCAAGCACGTGCTCAGCACGATCAGCATAAATAGCAAGATGCTGATGATGGTCATGGCGATTGAGAAGATGTACCACGGGATGTAAGTGCTGAAATGTATACTCCCATTGTTCTCCCTGAAGCCAATAGCCAGCATAGAAGAACAAACCGCGACTCCAACATGCCACACCTAAATAAATAAATAAATATTCTTGAAAAAGTCAATTAATGATATAAATGTGAAAGTTTGTGAGGATGTTTGTATGTTTGAAAATCAATGAGGCTTTATACGACAGAACGGATTAAGATGAAATTTGCTATAGATGTAGATAAAAAATCTGATTACAAAATAGTGGTACGTATAATCCGAAAACCAACCCTTAAATCCAATTAAAACATGCAGTCGTCATAGCAACGCAGTTTGACTAATGAATGATACGCATTCTAAAATTGCTTAGGTATTACCTACTATGCGATTTTTTAAATTTGGACAGAACAAAGTCTGACGCGGGTCGGCTAGTAGGTACCTACTTTCTAATGTTTAAATATTGTTTTACCTGACCGAATTATGAAGTATGTATTTTTATTGTAAATAAACATAGTTAGCTTAGTTAATGAAGATTATAAACAAATTTTTGATACTTTGCGAGTTTTATTCTAGGATCTCTAATTTTTTTGAAAATAACATATGACATTTAAGTAAAATAAAATAAATAGGATCACGACTGTAATCCCTAAGTAAGGTAGACATCCTCTCAAGATCTCCAGATGCTTAGATCCTTCAAAGCTGTCTAGTGGGGGTAGTCAGAGGCACGTTCAAACATTATGTTTGGCACATGCCCACATTTTGCAGTAGTTAGCTTTCCATACGTGACAGGTTGCAAGCCCATCGCTGGTTAATGGAATACTGGTTTCCTCAAGATGTTTTCCTTCACCGTTTTGAGCACGTGTTTTTGATGCGCATATAAATTTTTCGAACAGAAAAATCCATTGATGCACGTCGGGATTCAAACCCACGACCTTCGAAATGAAATTCAAGGTATCTCCCAATCGGCCAACACGGCTTATGTTACTCGCTAATAATGTAGCTTTATATGTGATAGAACTTCTGAAGTTGCTCTATTAGTTTTTAGTACTACCTATATTCCATACAAACACAAATACAAAATTGACCTAGGTAGCTACTTAGCTCTTTAAATCAGTAATTAAGATCAGGGCCATTTCTCTCTAGGTGGAGGTGCAAGGGATCCACCCAGGGCTCTCAGGTACTCAGGCGCTTAGGCACGGGAGAATACCTATCACTTAGCTACTCAGCTCAAACTTACTAACCCTCGTATTCAAGAACGACACTAATGAGAGCACGCACCCACAGTGGACGAAATCTTTTTTCATAAAAATCACTTTATGTGTTGTGCGACACTGCGTAGTGTGACTAGAGGCACATTGTCGTCTGCCTCTAGCCAAAGTTGAGCTCTAAAGGCACACGGTAGCGTGCGCCATAGTGCCGCTCAACACAGTGATGTTTATGAAAAAAGATTTCGTCCACTGTGGGTGCGTGTTCTCATAGTGTCGTTCTTGAATACGAGGGTAAGCGTCTACAGCGCATCTACAAAATCCACTTCGAATTTTGTGACTTGCCACTGAGCATAAGAGTTTGCACCTCGGTGCAAGATGATAGGCTAAAAACCTGGTCCTGATAAAGATGCCTCCCACTTGGCCAATACGGATCCTTATGATGATATTATTGAAACATCAAGTATACTATTATCTACTTACACCAGACTGAGACGAACTATGACTCTACTTACCAGTTGCAAAGGTGTCACCAATAACCACCAAATTGTGGTATTCATTGATATCGTGCATTTTCCCATTGTTACTATTTATTTGCACGAAAACTCGCTGTTAGTAGGTATTTATAGCTATTTCTGAAAGATATAAAAAAAAATGAAATAGGATCACGACTGTAATCCACACGTATGGTAGACATCTTCAAAGTTTATAAGCCTAATAAGAGTAAAATACAATATTACAAAAAATATTGAAAGCACATTAATAAAACCGGCCAAGTGCGAGTCGGACGAACCATAACAGCGAATAATCACGTTTGTTGTAAGGGCCCCACTTAAATATTTATTTTATTCTGTTTTTAGTATTTGTTGTAAAGCAGCCACAGAATTACATCATCTGTGAAAATTTCAACTATCTAGCTATCATGGTTCATGAGATACAGCCCAGTGACAGACAGACGGACAGACAGCGAAGTCTTAGTAATAGGGTCCCGTTTTTACCCTTTGGGTACGGAACCCTAAAAACAGCGAAAAAATCACGTTTGTTGTATGGGAGCCCCACTTAAATATTTATTTTATTCTGTTTTTAGTATTTGTTGATATAGCAGCCACAGAATTACATCATCTGTAAAAATTTCAACTATCTAACTATCACGGTTGACATACCTACAGCCTGATGACAGACAGGCGGACGGACAGACGGACTCTTTGGGTACGGAGCTCTAAAAACTACTGAAATGAAGGTCAGTATAAAGCGGCATGTTGAGGTAATAACTCACCAGAAAATTTGTTATCTTTCCTTGCACTTATAATCACATAAAAATATATATTATGTTTAAAAAAACTATTTTATTTAAGTACATGGACTCGATCTCTTCAAAGCACACTCATAAATGAAACATTGACCAAACGCCATAACAAATAAATACAATAATTAGGGTTCCGCGACCAAGATAAGCGAATGTTGGATTTCCTGTACGATTAGACGATTAAATATAGCCAGTCAGTTTCAAATTACTTTCGCGATCAGGGTCTACTCGCGAACCGAAAACGATAACTGAAAACGTTACATCGTTTCGACTAATTTGAACGATATGGAACGACCGTAGATATATTTTTACAATCATTGAATGTTCGTTACCCTACTTACAAATCACTATACTAATTAAAAACAAGACGAGAGTTTGAATTTGACAACGAAACGAATGTTACGATATATCGTTTTCGGTTTGCGGAATAAACACCCGGTAAAGTAACCTACATACATAGATATATAAAACTATTGCGTCAATCAATGATCTAGTTATCAATGCAAATACTAAACCAGAATCCTTTTGGTGTTTAAGGGTGCACTAAGTAAGGAATTACAGAAATTCAACTAGTTAGGCTAGTTTATAATAAAAGGTAATAACGCGATAAATACTCGTTTGGTATTGAGTAAATTGGCGAAAACGCTTTTATTTAATACTAGTGACCTGCCCGGGCTTCGCACGGGTGCAATGCTGATACTAAATATACTACAGAATGTCTTTATATAAAACGTTTCTTTTTCACAGCTTTTTTGTCATTAGACAATTATTGATGATTTCTTTTTTTCTCGAACGTTCGCGACCGGTCGAACTGCGCGTTTGACGCCTAGCTGCTAGGCCGGTCGCGAACGTTCGAGAATGTTCGTTTTACGAAGCTACTCGCTAGCCTCTAGGTGCCAAGCAAGCCGCCTGCCTGTGCGTTCGCGTTTTTAATTAGGGATGACTGAGAGTGTTATAAACGTAAGAGTAGACAAAAATATAATCAGAAAGCTTCGAACTGCTAAGCTATCGGGAGTTACACGTGTTATTGTGAGTCAACCATAAAAGATAGACATATGCTGTCGTGGAATATTTTTTATATAATTTTAAGGAGAACATTTCCGTCATACATGAATTCTGTGTAGCTTTAACCATTAAGGTTGCACACGCGACGGAAGCTTAAAAAATGGAGTAACTTCTCCCGTTTTCCCAACATTTTCCTTCACTGCTCTGCTCCTATTGATTGCAGCGTGATAAAAAGTATACTATAACCAGCTCAGGAGTATGAAAAATAATTGTACCAAGTTTCGTTAAAATCCGGCGAGTAGTTTTTGTTTCTATAACGGTTATACAGACAGACAGACAGACAGACAGACAGACAAAACTTTTACTGATTGCATTTTTGGCATCAGTATCGATCCCTAATCACCCCCTGATAGTTATTTTGGAAATATATTTCATGTACAGAATTGACCTCTCTACAGATTTATTATAAGTATAGATTTTATAATGATAAAATTACAATGATTCCAACCCACGACCTTGAAATGATGATACGAGCTAAAAGTCGATATTAAAATTACCGTAATTTGAAACTTTATGGTTGAAGAAGGCACTTCTGTTTTCTGCGGTTTTCCCCTTCCTTTTACTCTCTATATTGCCCTCTCGCTCGCACATCTCTATCCATCTCACCTGGCAGCGCTGCTGTTAGCTACAGCGCGAGCTCCGATCATTGGCGTCTTGTTTTCTGCAAGCACGGTCGTGCCTCAAGGAGTATCACCTACTTACACAATACTGGGCACATAAATTTATTTTATTTTATTCTATGTACCCTGTTAGAAGTTTAAACTTTTCTTAGCTATTTAAACTTACTCCTTTATACACGACCATATTGCGTAAGGACCTTTCACGTGAGTCAAATTTATTACTTTTTACAATATTTAACGGTTTTACCGTTCGTTTTGGGTTAAGTGTTTAAAACATCGTATTTTATTTTAAGTTCGCTCGAACCTAAGCTATTTTTAGATTCGTGTTCAACTTTGAAACTACCCTCATTATATATTTTTCTTGAGTTTGCTTTGAACCTATGCTATTTTTAGTTTCTTATGGTCTTATTTTAAGTGTGTAAACCTAAATACGGTTTATTTGTTGCCCTAGGTATTTTTATATCGTGCTAACGTGTGAATTCATAGATTGATTTTAAAATGAGTGATAAAGAGATTGAAAATCGTGACACCATCTCTAAATCGCAAGCAAATGTTGCTAACGGCGGGTCTCGTAATGATCGAAAACGAACTAAAAGACGACGTAGCCCCTCTAGCAGTAGCTCTTCGAGCTCCTCAAGTGATTCCAGCTCTTCGGTATCATCCAGTTCCGATTCTCGGAAGCAAGATAAAAGTCACAAGCGTAAAAAAAGGGGGGGTAAACGTAGTCGTCATCGTCAACGTGACCGCCGCCGTCTTAACAGGTTAACACAAGAAATGCACGAACTTCGAGAAAAATCCAATTTCAATTACTTGAATTCTGAAGAAATTTTAGACGGCAATATCAGTGGCGAATTATTTAATGACGGTAGCGTTCACGATTCAAACCTCAAATTATCGGAAGCACCCACTGAATCGAACTTCATATTTGCAATTGAAACGAAGCTGAAAGAGCCTACAGTTCCAAAGACCCCGCAAAACTTTTTAACGACTCTAAAAGAAATCCAGCGTTTTGAAAGCAGTGAGTGGTCTGAAATTCGTTACGCAGAAACCCAGAAATCATATAATCACACCCCGGGTTTTGTCGAATTAGAAGTCAACGACGAGGTTAAGCCCTACGACTCTTTGCGGCACCTTGCCCATTCTGATAAAGCATTCGCTGCTTTGACTTTTTGCGTTTTAAAACAACGTGAAACTTTACAAACCTCTCTTCGGAGTCTCTTGCAATGGGCTCATGATTCTGAAATGACCTACGAGGGTCTCAGTGAAAAAATAAACGAGCAATTTTTAAATGGTGATTTTTACAAAATTTCGTCTGAGTTACTACAGCTAGTCTGTGGACATCGGGCGGAAGTGGTTCAGATGAGGAGAGACGGGATAGTTAACTTTTTACGGGATCCTTTGACCAAAGTTGCTGTAAAGAAAATCCCTCCTTCCTGCCGCCATTTATTTGAAGCCGAGCCACTGACAGCAGTGCTTGAAAAAGCAGGCGGCATTCGAAAAGCTTTCTTGCCTCTTCATAAACCAGGCTCAAATGTTACCGCTTCGCAAGCTGGTCCGAGCAAACAAACACACCACCCCTCGCAGGGGCAGGTAAACCGATGTATACCCTCGCAGGGTACCTCACATGGATGTTGCGCCTCTGGGCGCATTTCCCATACAAACCAACCCTCGCAGGGTTGTTGCCATTCTCGTTCCTCGCAGGGACAGAGATATCATAATTACGCTGACAACCGCCCTACAGCCTCGAACAGCTACAGAGGTTCCTTTCGTCCGAGAGGAGGCCACCAAGGTAAAAGACCCCAGGAGTATAATACCAAAGGCAGTCAGAAAAGGCCCGGATCTTTCTCGGAGAGCAACTCTCGAGGAAGTAAACGTAAGTTTTGACAACCAAATTTTCAAAGCGGGTCGATTACTTCTATACCACCGACGTTGGACTCAACTAGGCGCTCCAGCTTATATTTTGAAAATAATAAGAGGATATCGCATCCCCTTTTTCCAAAAACCACCACTGGTATTTCCAAATCTGGCGAGCAATCAGTTCAACACCCCAACATCCGACAAAATGACAGCTGTATTAGCTCAAATGCTGAACCAAGGTGTTGTAGAAGTAGTCAATTCCGCACCAAGCTTTGTCTCGAGTATGTTTCTGGTACCAAAAAGCGACGGGTCTCACCGACCCATCTTCAATCTATCCAAACTGAACGAATTTGTAATAGCAGACAAATTTCGTCTCATAAATGTCTACCGTGTTCCCGACTTTCTGCAGTCCAAGGATTGGATGTGCAAAATAGATTTGTCACAGGCGTACTTCCACCTACCAATATGTGCGTCTCACAGACCATTCCTGCGTCTAGTTTACAGAGGCGAATTGTTGCAAATGACATGTCTCCCCTTCGGTTTGAGTACGGCGCCCAAAGTGTTTGCTTCCCTGACAAATTGGGTAGCTCAAACTCTAAGAGAACAAGGGATACGTATTATCGTTTATTTGGACGACTTTCTCCTGGCCCATCAAAGTCGTCATGTCCTACATTCTCAGGTACAAATAGTGCTAGAAAGACTTTCTTACCTCGGTTGGCAAATAAATCTAGAGAAATCAATAACAACACCCCAAAAAAGACTCATCTTTCTGGGAGTTCAATGGGATACTTGGAAGAACGAGAAAACTTTACCAAAAGAAAAGTGTCTCAATCTCTGTTCCAAGATCACGCGTATTTTGAACGACGATTTTGTAGCACTAAAAGAATTACAGAGCCTAGTCGGCCTTCTCAATTTTTCAAGCTTTGTAGTACCCAAAGGGAGACTTCACTACCGAGATCTTCTCGATCTTCTCAACACCGTTTCCCAAATGACAAATACCAGACGTTTTCCACTTCCGAAAGCAGTATCAAGCGACCTTCAGTGGTGGCTCCAGAACAATCACTTACCCTCTATGATTCATTTGCCATCACATTTTCTCGCGACAGATGCATCGGACCTAGCTTGGGGTGCGCAGTTAGACAACCAAGCATTTTCAGGACAGTGGACCGATCAGGAACAAAAACTACATTGCAACCAGAAAGAGCTGCTCGCTGTTTTGAAAGTCTTACAAGTGCAGCATCAATTCCTGAATCGATCCACGGTTCTATGGCAAAGCGACAACAGAACAGCGGTCGCTTACATTCGACACGAGGGAGGAACGAAATCCCCAGCGCTCATGAATATAACATTCCAGATTTTTCATTTGTTAGAGCTTTATCAA
Source organism: Hydriomena furcata (assembly GCA_912999785.1). Lineage (NCBI taxonomy): Eukaryota > Metazoa > Arthropoda > Insecta > Lepidoptera > Geometridae > Hydriomena > Hydriomena furcata. The sequence goes on from OU538835.1 coordinate 437,021, forward strand.
ATTCAGATGATTGCTCATCATATACCGGGCAAGTTCAACGGCCACGCAGATCATCTATCTCGTTACCGGTCACCTCCAGAGTGGCACCTAGTACCTCTTTGCACAGAAATGATCTTCAGAAAATTCGGAATCCCTGTTATAGATCTTTTTGCCTCAAAGAATGCCCATGTAGTAGCCAATTATGTGTCTTTAGATCAAAACGACAATCAAGCGATTTTACACGATGCTTTCTCCCATCAATGGAACTACCACCTAGCGTGGATTTTTCCTCCACCTTACCTGATTCCCAGAGTGCTAGCTCACCTCAATCAAGCAATAGGCACATTTCTTCTGATAGTCCCGTGGTGGAATCGTGTATTTTGGAGGTCAGACCTCAAGTCCAGAGCTTTGGCAGCTCCATTCACACTACATCACCTAGATCGGTACCTAATAGACACTTCGACAGGTCTTCCACCCTCCAACGTTCAAGAAATGACACTAGAAGTATGGATATGTGGGGGTGGACTGAAAATCTAACCACCTGGGATGTTTCTCAATTAAATTTGCTGTTGTCATCCTGGCGTCCTTCCACGCGTAAGACGTATAAAGTAGCATGGGACAGATGGCTGTCTTGGTCTAAACTTCAAAAACTTAATCCTTTTAGCCCCAGTGGTTCTAATCTGGCAAAGTTTTTGGCTGACTTACACATAAAAGAAAAATTATCTTACAGCACAATTTTATTGCACAAATCAGTCGTATCTACCTTATGCAATACGGAATTATCAGGCCATCTGAGTTCTCATGTCCTGGTTAGACATGTTTTAAAATCAATTTCCTTGAAAAAACCTGTAGCTCATACAAAATCTGTCTGGAATATTGATGTACTTGTTTCTTTTTTAGAAAGATACAATATTGATGAGAACAGTTTATTTCAAACATCTAGACATTCTGCAGCCTTACTGTTATTATGCTCGGGTCGAAGAGTACATGACCTTACTTTGCTAGCTATAGACGAGGATCATTATGAAGAACATGATGATCATGTAATTTTATGGCCCAAATTTGGTTCTAAAACTGATAATTCTGATTTCAGGCAGTCGGGGTGGAAATTATTAAAAAACCCAAAGTGTAAGAATCTCGATCCTGTTTTTTGGGTGAATCATTGCAAGGAACTCTTAAGTGACAGGCGTGAAGTAGCGAATATTACGAATTTATTTGTACATCTACGAGGACAAGCCAAAGTTGCGTCACGAACGGTGATTGCAGGATGGGTGAAATCGTTACTAACGGAGGCCGGGATCATCGCGTCTCCAGGATCTATACGATCAGCGGTCGCTTCAAAGAACTGGACAGACAACCTTCCCATGGACGAAATCCTTTCCCGAGGAAATTGGAGATCTGGAAATACTTTTAGACAATTCTATAGACGTGAAGTTATGAAAGCTCCTACTTATAGCAGTATAACGAGTTCTTTTGTTCCGTTTGATTAATTTGAATTAGTTAATATGTGTAATATTGATTTATTAACATTCTTGAATGTGTTAAGTTTATTTTGGAAATTACCTATGAAGTTAATAGGTTAAATTATTAGTTAAATACACTAAATTAAAATGATTTTCTCGCACATTTTTATATTTTTATTTATTAGATAAGCACATCTAGGTACACAATCTAAGTTTACCTATCTCTCAAGTACATTCATATGTACATCATTATTATATTACGCTTACGTAGCACAGCTTCCCTACTGTAGGTATAAACAATCACATTGGCGTCCATCTCCACCAGGCGATAACAAACACGTCTCCAACCATAAAGTTTCAAATTACGGTAATTTTAATAGCAGCGTTTTACCTAAAAATAAAACGCTTATTAATACTTACCTAATTTGAAACTTTCATTTTTAATTCTGCCTGGATGGTTTCGACTCAATGATCGGAGCTCGCGCTGTAGCTAACAGCAGCGCTGCCAGGTGAGATGGATAGAGATGTGCGAGCGAGAGGGCAATATAGAGAGTAAAAGGAAGGGGAAAACCGCAGAAAACAGAAGTGCCTTCTTCAACCATAAAGTTTCAAATTAGGTAAGTATTAATAAGCGTTTTATTTTTAGGTAAAACGCTGCTATTATATAGGTATTCAAATAATTAAATACATTTTATATCCTGTAGGCATCCAGCTTATCATTTCCCGCCAAAACGTTTCCGTCTAACTTTCCGAAAACTTTAGGTTTCTCCATCCAGGATAACATAATATACATCAGTATTATTTTTTTATTATTTTGATCATTATTTATAAATATGTTTCCTTATGATGTGGGTATCAGAAACTACGTACCTACTATCAGGAACTACGAGTACTCAATTTTGAAAACTGTCTGCCGCACGACAAAGCTTACTTTAGCAAAGGTACCAAAAATGAATCATCAAAAGCTACCTAACTAGACATAGATTGAGGCGATTTAAACTGTGTTGTACAGCAGGCTTATTGAATATTGCAGAGCTCTGAACATTATCGATTTTTATCCAAAGTACCACATGTGAATCATATTTTATCCTATATTTATGTTGCCTGTATTTTGTAGACCAAATATTTTTATTTCTATTCTTAGAATAGAGTGAATTATTATATAGACTTTGGTATTTTTTAAATTCGAAAGTTGTGGCAATGAAAATCTCTGGTCTGTGTGGGGTTAGCCTAAATACTTATCGAAACGTATATAATAGGACACTTAGAATAAAAAATAAAACAATATTGTAAAATTCGGCCAAAACAAAGCCTTGTAAATAGCAGCTTATACATTAAACAGTGGCTAAAAAATATAAAACATTTTACATTAAAATACATCTAAAACATATCGTTTACTAGCGACCCGCCCCGGTTTCGCACGGGTAGCATGTTATTATACATATAAACCTTCCTCCTGAATCACTCTATCTATTAAAAAAAACCGCATCAAAATCCGTTGTGTAGTTTTAAAGATATAAGCAAACATACATACAGACATACAGACGCGGGAAGCGGAAAGCGACTTTGCTTTATACTATGTAGTGAAGTACGTTAGTATTATTTCCTCAATTACAGTTTCTGGAGATGTACCACAAGCTCAAAAGTAATATTAAAACAATATTACTCGCGGTGCGAAAGTGAAAAAGCTTTAATATGACTTTAGGAGCTTGTGGTATAGCCCCTGTATTTTATTCGCAATTCGTTAACATAGATTAAATATAATATTTTTGTTACTTATATTACTATTAATATTACTTATAATATCGTATAAGATTTGTGCCGATAGCTCATATCAAATAAAAACTACATTCTCATACGAAGATTCTACAATTTACGCATAAGGAAGTAGTTTTTACCATAAAACTTTTTTTCAAAAATATCTTACCGACTTTTACTATTGATCGAACTTTTTAATTTCTGGTGCATAAGTAATTTATTTCAAAAGTCATTAATATTAAATCCGTAGTTGTAATTCCATATAATTTTGCTGAGTAAGTATCTTATTAATATTTTTTTAAATTATTTTGTTACTTTTGTTAAGTATCTGTTTTACTTACAGTAATTGGGATAAGGTACCAAAGTACGAGGTAAAATGTCAGTTTAAGTACTAGTATTTTAAGTTACAAACTTTGCGACATGATTCTGCAGCATTGACTTACATAATCTCAAATGTATCTTAGATAAAATGCTATTGAAAGGTATTGGGAACAGATAAGGGAATGCTAGTCGAGGCGGCGTCGAGGCAAGGGCGCGGCCCCGCGCCGCTTGCTCGCCCCCACCTCGACATTGAAACCGACCTCGACTCGAAATTGACAACGCAACATATGGAGTTCTCACTTTCGCACCGCAAGTAGTACTATTTTAATATTACTTTAGAGCTTATGGTATGAGAGCAGGTAATAAAGGTAACTGTCGAGTCATATAGAGGTCAAGGAGTCAGGAGCTGTTTAAACGAGAAGTTCAAAGCTGCAAAATGATTTACGGCAAAGTTTAATAAGTAACTACTACTTATATCTATTGGTATTTACGTGTAAATGGCTTATTATTATATAAAGACTACTTCCGAAAACTGAAGACTTTTCATTGTTTTTGTATCTGCGAAAAAACTTGTGTTTTTCTAAAACCCTATGACAATGGCAATAATGATCGCTAATGAACTGAACCCAAAATTCAAAAATATTATCTTCATCGGGATTCAAAAAAGCCGATTAAAATATGTTGAAAACTTTACCATTTTGTTTTTTTTTCGATTTTAATCCAGTTTTGTCTTCGAGAGTAGTCTTTATACACCCTTTATTTGCATAATAAATGTCTTTGTGCTTTGTTAGCAGCATTATGAGGAATAAAGATTGTAGGAACTGTAGTTTTAAAAAAAGTTATTTTATTAAATTGCCATGTGAGCCAGACAATCTCCGATGACGGAACTTTAAGCCTCAGTCATGGCTTAGCGACTTTTAAAGGCGGGACCTACCTCTTTACAGCTCAAAAACGCTCAAATATATAATCTATTATATTACTAAATTAAGCTATTGAAAGCTAAGTATTGTGTAACTGAACTGTAGATAGTAATCCCTTTCTATGTTGTTTCAATATTTCAAATGTAAAACCTCTGTTTATTTATGCACATAAGGACGTTTGTTGAGATATAAATATCTTATCTTATTATGTTTTGACAGTTGAAACCGGTCTAGCCAGGCCCCTAGCACCTGTTTTTTTGCAGATAATCTACATTTAAAGCTAGCGAAGGAAAGCTTTAACTACTAATGGACGAACTACATCAATAAGCGCCATCTATCGGCACATTAAGCAGAATATTTTTCTTCTGTAAGATACAAGAGGGCGCAAAGGAGCTCCGAGGCACACAGTCATGGCACTTATTTTCAATTTTTATTTTACATTTCAGACTTTCTTATACTCGTAAGTTAATTAACATTTATAAGTAAACCGGAATTAGAACTATAGACTCGAGTAGTGGGACCGAAACAAAGTATACATCTTTCCCACTCGCACTTGTAGGCTTTCAGGGCTAGACTTAGGGTAGGGCAACCGGGGCAATCAAGTCTTTTTCTATTATATATTTTAAGTCAATATAATAATTTGATTTTCATTATATTCTTGAAACGCTTGAATGAACAAAACCATTTAATCTATTTGGAAAATAATTAAGGACCTCTACCCTAAATCCGGCTCTGCGTGTGTGTATTATGTCATTGTCATCGCTAGTGATGTACTTGTACCGATATCGTTATAATAACAATATAAGGGCAAAATGGATTCATAACCTCTTACAACAATAGTTAACGAGACTAGCTATTGTGCGCGGCTTCACCCGTGTGGTACCCGGAATAAAGCACCTTTCAAATGATGAAAGATTTTTACTAATAGGTTCCGTAGTTCCGGAGATTATTCTCCATACATAAAAACTAGCTGCCCCGGCAGACGATGTCCTGCCAAATTTCAATAATCCCATAAAAAAGTACTTTCTATTTTTCCCGAATTTTACAATGTCCAGGCCACTTATCCCATTTTTCTTTATTTTTAAACCACCCCTGTATTAACAAAACAAATCGGTTAAGCCGTTTTTATATTTTAACAAGAGGAAGAAAGGAGATTTGATTTAATTTAGATTAGTTAAACTTTGAAAACAATTGTAATTCCACATTCGTTTTTGTACTAATAAGAGTCATGAATCAACTTTGCTGAGAGAACTTACTTAAAAATAGTTATAAGAATGTTATCTTAGTAACTCTACTAATAACGTAGATAATGGTGTCGATTCTGTTGGCATCGTTCTAAAATTAGAATTTCTTAAAAAAAAATTTTTGCTCTTATCCCTTTACGTTAAAGTCTAAATTAGCCTACATTGGCGATTCTGTTGTGTCCTTTCTAAAATTTCGGAATCCTAAAACACGATCGCTCTTATTTCTTTACGTTTAAGTCTAAATTTGCGTAACCTCAGGATGACAGTACTAAAACGTAGGCTAGTTTTAAGTACCTAATCGAACGGTTATTTAAGTAAATTTTGTCAGCATGTAAAAGAGTGTTGACTAAAGTAAAATTTTGATTAATTATTTTCTTTGTACATCCGGAATATATAAAAAAAACTAAATTTAATAATTCTTCCATTTTGAGGTTACTCTAATTTAGACTTTAACTTAAGGGAATAAGAGCGATATTGTTTTATTTGTCATTTTAGAACGGTGCCAACAGAATCGACACCAATGTATAATATTTTGTATTTACTAATATATGGAATATATGAATAGGTACATTATTAACAGTTTATTTTATTTATTACATTAGCCATAGAACATAGTTCGTCAAATATTTTCAATTTAACTTTTCAAATTACAACTATCATATTATGTGTATTTGTTTACAAAAAATGCTTATTATTGCCCGGATTTGGTAAATGACATCACCTAATTAAGAGTTACTTAAACTACCCCCAAAGCTGTACAATATAATTATAATTTATTGTTTGAAAGGTTTTAGAAAAAGATTCATAATATTCAACTTTTATATTTGACCACTGAGAAAATCACCGACTGGTGATCTGGATCGGTTGAGCTACCTATAGACTATATGCAATGGTCTTCAGATAGCTCAACCGGCTCTTGTGTAATTTTTAAATATTCTGTAATATATTATTATTAAGTAGTGTAAAACAAGTTATAACGTAGTAAATTCTAAAAACATCTAAGTAATGAGTTATTATAAAAAAAATATATAGCATGGTCCTCTTAGCAGGCGCTCAGATAAGATGTCTAATAGGGGTAGTCTGAGGTATACTATAACATGCGCGTTTCACGATATATTATTTTAAATGCACTGTTTACTACGTTATTTATCAGTGGCGCTAAAAATTCGAAATAACTTATAAAAATGCCCTTTCTTCGATAAAACTGTAGTTCTCCCAAATAGGCCCTTTTACAACTAATATAAACTTATTAAAGGCGTATAGGTACCTTTTTAAACAGATGTAAATGCGAAAATGAGTTAATATACGGTTTTGTGAGGTCCCTCCATGTCTTCGGCGCTACGAAGTAACAGGTAGTAACTGTAGACGCACAGGATGCTGTATAGAACCACTCCTGGAAATATATAAATTATTATTTTTATTAATAAATTTGGAACATAAATACACATGCATAAAACATAAAGTTGAACACTGAAAATGCAGAAGTAAAAACTGTGTGGCAGTTTCTAGTGCCCGACCCAAGGAAGCCAGGAGATATTAGTGGACATTTCAAACAGCGCTATCTAGTCCCAAACTAAGCATGGGAACAGAGATAACACCCAGACACAGAACAAACATCTAAGTCATCAGGCCAGTCATAATAATAGAACCATGACCGCATACAATTCTGATTTAAAATGTCCATAGTAAGTGAATAAAATCGTACCAAAGAACACGACGCCTTCCAAGAATGAGAGGAAGATTTCAGATCCGGATCCGGAGCCCGAGGCGCCGTGGAGGGCCAGTTCCACAATTATGAAGAGGAACGCGGCAGTGCAGAGTACGCCCATTATCCACACCCACGCCTTCAGGCCCCATGTCACACGCTGCAATAAAACATTTCAATGAGACCTCGAAATCTAACTTGTGAGTTTGTATATAATATGGTAGATAATCTGAGGAACCACGGCACACATTACAGCATTAAATAAAATAAAAATATTAAATATTTGCGAACTTTACACACAGCGCCATCTAGCCCCAAACTAAGCAAAGCTTGTACTATGGGAACCAGAAAACTGATAGAATACTTATATATATTTATATATATATTTTTTTGTAAATACCTACTTATTATACATATTAACACCCAGACACATAACAAACATCTATGTTCATCACACAAATATTTGCCCTGGGTGGGGATCGAACCCACAACCTACAGCGCAGAAGGCAGAGTTACTACCAACTGAGCTGTGAGGCCAGTCAAAGAAACCAAATGGTGAAAGAGTGGAGTGAACTATCGTAGTTGTTAAGCCTTTTAACTAGAAATACGGCTTTTCTTATTTTGCTCACGTTTCGAGATAATTCAGATGCTCTCCATCGTGGTAAGCTCAAGATTAGCCGTGGGGGGAAGCTATTTAAGTATACATGGTACGGTACCTTAAAAGCTGAATAGAGAAGCATGCAAGCCAGCAGGACATGCACACTGGTCAGCACTGACACACAGATGGCAACTTTGTACCATCTGGTGTAGAGGTGGTCTTCCGCATCCTCGACTGTTCCGATGTTAGAGAGCACGCTGTTCGCGAAGATAGAACATATGATGACCAGAACTATGGATGTAACCTGGAACACAATTGTTGAGAAAAATTAACTTTTTTTATAATCTTGGTGCTAAACTACTCGTTAGGACCAACCCGACGAGCTCGAACACCGGTGTTGTATTCCTTCGAGTAATATCATCAGACCAGCGTACGTCACCATAACATTTCCACCTTACCTTTGGCACAAATGCCCACATTGTGATAGAATTCAAGCCCATCACCGCTTGATCAAACGCTAAATGGTTTTCCTCACAATATTTTCTTAAACATTCGAAACACGTTTTATTGCACATAATAAAAAAAAATAGAAAAATCCTCCGATGTCCTTACATCCGATGTCCGACATTACATTTTTACTTGCACTCACGATAGTTTTGAATGTGAAATAGGAAAACCGGCCAAGTGCGAGTCGACGCATAAAACAAACATGATTACAACAAACATGATTTTTATGCCGATATTTATTTTATTCTGTTTTTAGTATTTTTTGTTTATAGCGGCAACAGAAATACATCATCTGTGAAAATGTCAACTGTCTAGCTATCACGGTTCATGAGATACAGCCTTGTGACAGACAAACAGTAGGACAACGGAGTTTTAGTAATAGGGTCCCGTTTTTACCCTTTGGGTACGGAACCTTAAAAATGACGCAAATTCTGGATTTAAACCCCACCTTCGGATTGAAAGTCGGGGGACCGGACCCGACATAGTTGCATAGTATAGTTACTATAGCCGCTATAATCGGTATTAGATGGTATAAACCATCGACTACATGTAGTCGATGGTATAAACATACTATAGGCATACCTAACACGCTTCGCTGTCTCTGATTAGATAAGGTGACGTCATATCCAGCTGTGAATGTTTTTTACCCAACTGGCCAAAATAAAGGTTGTTTATATTGAACTAACAACTGAACTCTTATAAACACGCGTTATATCCGTACTGTTTGAAGTGAGCGAACACCTTCAATACTATCGATATCGATAGTCTATAAATAAATAAATATTGGTGAACTATGCACAGTGCCAAAAACATAACAAAGCTGTACTATGGGACCTAGATAACTAGATAAAATAATTAGATACTCTTTTTTAGGGTTCCGTACCCAAAGGTTAAAAACGGGACCCTATTACTAAAACTCCGTTGTCCTACTGTTTGTCTGTCACAAGGCTGTATCTCATGAAGCGTGATAGCTAGACAGTTGAATTTTTTTCAGATTATTGTATTTATGTTGCTGCTCTAACAACAAATACTAAAAACAGAATAAAATAAATATTCCCATACAACAAACATGATTTTTTTGCCGTTATTATAGATAATGGTACGGAACCCTTCGTGCGCGAGTCCGACTCGCACTTGGCCGGTTTTTTTATAAATATAAATACATACTTATAATAACACGCAGACAGAACAAACAGCTGTGTTCATCACACAAATATTTGTCATGGGTGGCGATCGAACCTAAAATCTACAGCGCAGAAGCCAGAGCTACTACCAACTAAGCTTTAAAAAACTGGCGGAAAAATCCAGGATATTATTAAAGATAGATAGATAGAATAGACGCTTCTCTGAATGTTTATTTTGTCTCCGGTTAACTGACAGTAGCCGAAGATTGGAAAAAGGTAGACAGTAGACAAATCCAGAGCAGTTGGATGATAATAATGATCTTACCAAATGCACGAACCCGATGAACTTGGATCCCATCTCCAGGCCCATGCACCAGCAGAATGAGGTCACGTGTGGAAGCCCCATGGCGGCAACGGCTACGGCTTCTGTAGGCGGTCTGGAACTAAACAAAAAACACAAACTCAAATGGGTTTCTGCAAGCATCTGTGCGCTTGGAGATCAGTGCGGAGGACTATCGTACTGGGGGATTACAGCCGACACCCTATTTCTGTATTAAATAATGAAATGAAAAAAAAAAATAGGATAATGATTGTAATTCCCAAGTACGGTGGACCTACTCTCAGATCTCGAGGCGCTTTGATCCTTGAAGATATCTAAAGGGGGTAGTCCACAGGGGAAAGCCCACATTTGTGCATTTGAATTTGAATAAATTGAATATGAGTGTAAATTCGGTTTGTTTAAATTCATGTTTAGTATTCCTCTATAGAACGCACTCAACGATGGATATGTCTTTGCTATGCTAGGTAGGTGTAGGTATGTCCTAAAAATTGAGCATGTACTAAAATAAAATATGTTACAGACGGGTAAGTATGTTCGTATTATAAGCTAGTGATCAACTCCGGTAACGGAGTTTTAGGCCGGCCAAAGACCTCCGTCATGGCTTAACGAATTTATCTTTAAAGCCGGGACCGACATCATGTTTATCCAATTCTTGAAAAGACAGGGGCAATACCACAAGGTCCTGAAGTAATATCAAAACAATACAAAAGTGACAACAATAATACGAGTTCGTATTGCGCAATATTGTTTTGATATTCTTTTGAGCATGTGGTACGGCCTCAGGAAGTGTTATCAACAGCGTTAAATGCATCGAACTAGATGTTTAGGAAATATACAATTGCAATAAATAAAGTAGGTATGAAAATATACTATTTAGTTGAATCACACTGATTTGTTTGTTCTGATTTAAACTGGTTTATCCTTCCAATTAAGTATATATCAGCAATTAACTGTTAATTTATAAGGAATTTGCTTTATAAGAAAAACGATCATATTCGTAGGTACCTTCGAAGTGGGGGATCCCGAATGTGTCATCACCTCTGCTGACGGATGGAATGCCTTTATCGATTTCACCTTTTTTAGTTTATTAAAAGTTTATAGCACAAATTTGACCAATTTTAAAAATGCTAAAAACTGTGGGCATGTGCCAAATGAAATGTTTGGACGTGCCTCTGACTAACCCCTTTAGACATCTTCAAAGATCTGAGCGCCTGGAGATTCGAGAGGATGTCTATCGTACTTGGGGATTACAGTCGTGATCCTTTACCTAGCAAAATCTACAGTATCAGCGAGGTACATAAAGTCATTACCTTATTTTCAAAAAAAAATAATGTTCTTTTGAAAATTGCAATAATCCTAAGGCTAAAAAAATGGCCTATATTTAATTAGTAAAATAAACCCGTTGGAAGCTGGGGCGGACTGCTATTTAATAACATAAACTCACTTCGACCGATTCCGTCAACGTTTTCGACGATGTCTTCCCTTCATAGCGTATTTTCCTTAAAAACTTCTCTCGGGGAACAACCAAGCCGAAGTCCGTACCAAGTGGTGCCCTTGAAACAGTTGCCCCAACCTAACTTTATTATCGACCGCAGCGCCTTTTACAAGCAACAGCAACAGCATATAAATTCGTTCGGAAAAAAATATTATTTGATTTTAAATAAACAGATTTTCAGATCTTCAGTCTACACATATGATCATGACCTCTGAAGGTATCTAGAGGAAATAGATAACGAGTCACCTCCAAACATTTAACAAATTAACCGTTGCCATAAGTAGTCTTGCGATATTTTATTTACATTCTACATGTATCTAGGACGTACTGTTTTTCCTTTACCGCTTAGCTCTAGTTTTTCACACATGAATATAATAAAGAACTTACTGGTTATCTTTAAGCTCCATTGTCCTCGATCCCGAGACCACAAATGGGCCTGGGCCTAGCAGATCGAACTGATCTCGATACATTGAAAGAAAAAGTGAACTCAGGCAGGTGGATAAAAAGTGGGCCCGGCGGGTTCTAGCGCGTTTCACGAGTAAATGCTGAGTAGGGCAAGCAATTACTCAAAGCTGATGGAAGGCATAGGCGAATAGCGGTCAAACAACGGCTACATACGTGTTAGCGCCAAAAACTAAAGTTATTGCGGGCTTAAGGAGCTTCGTTATCAGGGATGACAGCCAATTCGTGCGAACTCACACGTACCCAGCTATTTTTTCTGCTGTTACCCAAAGTAAGGGTATTTATTGCAAAAAATCACAAGTATCACTTTGAAACGTCTTAGGAGCTAGGTGAAGCTACGCCTACTCCTCGCGACTATGTCTAGAATATTCACGCAACAAACACGGCTTAGAACGAAACTAAAGGAAAACAACACACGCCGTCTACAACTACCAGGAAGGTAACTACATCTCTCATGCTTACTTTTTGGTGTTATCAAACACGAGTCCCCTGGGTATCTATATGAGCGTCTCACCTGGTTTTCTAAAACCAGATCTTTGCGTAGGTGCTCAACACAGCTGTCGACGCAGTACCACCGCACTACCGCTTTTAGGGGGAGTTTTCGGTATGCTGCGTCGAAGTGCTGGAATAATATTCCGCCTCCCATTAGAGACCTTCAGAGCATTCATGGGTTCAAATACAAGCTAAAGAAGTTCTTACTTGACCACCAGAAACAATGTGAAGATCTCAAAAACGAACTGTCATTTTTGTAAGAAGTCCACTACTGTGCGTTTGTTGTTATAGTCAATTGTTTTGTTTCGTAGTTTTATGTATTTCTAGATAACGTAGAAAAATATAAGGCTTTGTTGTCTCTTCTTATTGTCTCTTCTTATGGTCTCCTGAATATGTTTTTGCAAGAATGTGCGTACAGTATTATGTACATTGTGTATTGTTACTTGAGTTAGGTACTCTCATTTTCGTGTTACTAATAGGATTTAGCAATAATTTACTTGTTATTCGTTGTTATGTGTTATGTTTATCATAGGTCTTACGCCTTTATGTATTTTTTATTTTCTTAACTTACCTATGTCATTATTTTTGTTCTCGCCTTAATGTTATTTATATTGCTTGGACACACTTTGGTTACGACGGAAGATCAGTGTTGAGTAATGTCTATGCATAACTCAACAAATGCTGAGTCGGACGCCAATTTGTGGCATCACACTTGCATCATCTTGGTTTAAGTAACGTATACCTACATACTGTTTTGTTATTTTGTGTGTAATTTTTTACCTGTTACTTTTTACCTAGGTCTAATCTGTTTGTTAGGTATATTAATATAATATTATAAGATGTGTAACCTAATTTTAGCTTTATATTTGCAAGATGCCACAAATAAAGATTTTTCTATTCTATTCTATTCTATTCTATAATTAATTATGATCTACGACTCTAAGTGCGTAACGTCAGTAAGCCAAGACTAATTCCCATATTCTTAGTTGTAACCTCGACTCTACCTTGACTCAAACTCTTTCGAGGCCCCTCGAACGTTTCCTCGAATAGTAACCTCATGTTTGGTAGAGGCAAATTCAAGACAATTTTATCAACTAAAATTACCACAACACGGTTTCGAGGTCAAGTCGAGGTGGATATATTTTGAGGTTACAACTAAGAGCATGGGGTGAAAGAAATGACGTCACTGCCGCGGATCAGCAGAATACCAGCGCTGAGTAGGTAAACTTCCTACTTAGCTTAATGCTGATCTGACACTTGTCTAAATGAGGCTCGATATCTAAAGACTTTTTCGAATGAGTTACTTTCGTCTTCTCTACTATCTCGTTTTAAATGATTTTTCTTTGCTTAATTTTATCTATTTTGCTAAATAAACGTTTTAATTTTCAAGACAGACGTTCTGTGATTTGTTGCACAATGGAACAAATTATTATTTTTTTCGTACTTTATGCTGTTTGTCTCCGAGACCCAGTTCAACGATACCGAACTATGTATGCCTTAATAAGTTTACGCAATAAATAGGGCTTCGGATCTTTAAGCTAAGCCATGACGGAGGGAAACTTATGGGTTCCACAACTAGGGCGCCTTCAGATTAGACGCTACAACAAAATCTTCATACTTAATGAATTAATTAATTATTTTAGCAACAGTTTTTTTATGTTTGCTGGCTCTGTGGCGCTTCCTCGAGCGTCTAAACTGAAGACGCCCGGGGTGGCTAATAGCTTATTTAAGCTATCCCACAAGCTTTTTACTTATCCCACGAGCGAGCTGTCGCGTTATAATGACAGTGAACTCGTCAAGGACTCACCTTGTGTTGCTGACATGCGCATTACCTGTTATAGCTAGTTACCTAGGTTTGGACCTGTTTTCAGTATTACAAGCTGGTATGTGTATGTAGGTACTGATTACAGCCCCCTTACCACAAGCTCTAAGTAATGATAAAATGACAACGCCATACGAGTTCGTATAGGGTTGACAATTTCGCACCGCGATTAATAAATACTGTTTTATTATTACTTTAAAAGCTTGTGATACGGCCCCTTTTTATACGATTGATTGGGTAACCACTTAGGCTGGAATTAATCTTTTTCTAATAACTTTCGCAATTAGAACACTAATAACTGATATATTATATCAAATGGGTATTTATTGCTGACTTCTTCGGGAAACCGTCTCGCGATCAAGATAAACAACAGTAAAAACGGATTATTCAAAACCTGTCAAGTGCAAGTCAGATTCAGTAAAAACGGGACCCTATTATTACTAAGACGCTGTCCGTCTGTCTGTCTGTCACCAGGCTGAACCGTGAATCTCATGAACCGTGATAGCTAGACAGTTGAAATTCTCACAGATTATGTATTTCTGTTGCTGCTATAACAACAAATACTAAAAACAGAATAAAATAAATATTTAAGGGGCTCCCAGTCGCTGATTGCTCTTTTTCGAAACGAAAAAAGAAATACTTCTGAACAAGCCACATCTCCTATTTTTATAAGTATATTACTTCAGGTTCCTACCTAGATTTCTATTAAGCTGAAAACATAATAGCAGAAACTTTTCACGATAAAGATATTATTTCAAAATGATACGTTTTAGAATTAATGATCGAAATATTTTATATAAGTACCTACTATTCAAATCAACTTGTGATTTATTGTTAACTAGCGACCCGCCCCGGCGTCGCACGGGTAGCATGTTATGATTATACATTATAAACCTTCCTCCTGAATCACTCTATCTATTAAAAAAAACCGCATCAAAATCCGTTGTGTAGTTTTAAAGATATAAGCAAACATACATACATACGCGGGAAGCGGAAAGCGACTTTGCTTTATACTATGTAGTGAAGATAGGTAATATGTAGATCTAGATTTCTATTACAATATATTTTTGATAAGTAATTATACAAAATTTATATCATTAATTTATTCGAAAAGCTAAGGCGGACCACGCGCCGACGTGTGTTTGTCGTCATTGCAGCGGTCGGTAGGATTATTTATCGAAGTGATTAAAGATGGGTACCTATGTCTTTATTCACATATACTTATACATTATAAAATAGGAGATGTGGCTTGTTCACAAGTATTTATTTTTTCGTTTCGAACAAAAACAATCGTCGACTGGGAGCGCCTTAAGGGGGGCTCCCATACAACAAACGTGATTTTTTTGACGTTTTTTGTACGGAACCCTTCATGCGCGACTCCGACTCGCAGATCGACAGTGCAGATACTGTTGGTCCTCTAAGTACCCGCTTCAGACATCTACAAGGATTTCAGCACCTGGAAATCTAAGGTGACTTCTACCATACTTGAGGATTACAGTTTTATCCCCATTTTTCGACACATAATATCCCACACACATATGCATGAAATAAATGAGAAAGTTAGTATGTTATTGTTTGTTTCTTAATCAGGTGGAACGGCGGAACCTATTGCATTGAAATCTAAGAACAATTCTTTCAACTATCAAAAGCTACATTATCAGGAGTAACATTCTAATAGACTATATTTTATTTTCTTAGAGTTTCCTACGAAAATAGTATTATCGTAACCTTAGGTATCAAAACTTTACCCATTATCCTTGTTAGTACAACCGTGCAAAGCCGGAGCAATGTCTAATAAAGATAATGGGCATTAACACTAGCCCACGCTTGTATAAATAAAATGTTGTAGAGCTAGTTTATATACAATAGCTGACCCGTGCCCGCTTCGCTGGGGGACAGATAGTTTCACATCTGGTATCCCAATCTTTAAAATAAATTATAGCCTTTAAGTTGCCGAGAACTAATAGCTACTAGGGTTCAGAAGGGTTCAGGGGAATTCCCGGTACTTTCGGTACCGGGATTTCCCGGTTCTTTTGTCAGTAAAAAGGAACCGGGAAATCTAATTTGATTCCCGGTTCTTTCGGTACTTTCGGGAATTTTATTTTTATAACTCGGCGGGCCTCGCAGGACTCGCCACGTGCGAAAAGTAAGAAAAAAGTGTCGCGCGTTTGACTCCAAGGTAAGTATTACGTTGTTCCTCATACCAAACAATGGTGACAGAATGTAATTTACTTCAAATACGACGTATTATCATACTCCTAATATGTGATATTATAAACAAAACCACAGTAATTTTAGGGGCCGGTATCTTATCTTAGCCTATATCGTCCCACTGCAGGGCAAAGGCCTCCCTCCCTTCTTTTTACACCTTTCGATCTCCAGCTAAGTTGCGCCAGTCATTTAAATGACTGTCGAGATCGTCCTGCCATCTCCTCCGGAGTCTGCCTCGAAGGCGTGTAGTTTGTGGGGACCAATCGTTTGTTATTTTGGCCCAAAGATCGTCCGGCATGTGAGCGACATGCCCTGCTCAATCCCATTTGTGTTTGGCCGCTTTATGGGTGACGTCAACTATTTTTGTTTTGGAGCGTAGTATCGTGTTTCGTATGCGGTCTGTGAGTCTGACTCCTAAGATACTACGCTCCATGGCTCTTTGGCAAACCTCGAGTTGGTATCTCTCATGAGCTGTCGGGAACCAAGTCTGTGCACCGTACGTTAGAATTGGGAGAATGCACATGTCCATAAGTCTGCGCTTATTGCAGAGTGGCAGTTCGCCATTCATAAGATGTTTCATCGACCAGAAGCTTCCCCAGGCGTTTTCGGTGCGTCGAGCAACTTCGTTTTGTTGTGCCTGGAATGAAACTATCTGGCCGAGATACACATACTCATGGACATTCAATCTCCACATTCTCCACGTACAATCTCCTCTTCGTGCCATTGGCTGCTTGGTCTTGCTCATATTCATTCGGAGTCCCACATCTTGGTCGGCTTGCTTGGTTCAGTCCTTGAAGCATATCGCCTAGTTCTGCAGCTGTGGGGGAGAAAAGGACAATGTCGTCGGCGAAGCGCAGGTTTGTTAGCCTGCTATCTCCGACGACGATGCCCTTCTCAGCCCATTTGGGCTTCAATCGCTTGAACACTTCTTCCAAAGTTGTAAACTGTTTAGCTAAAAAGCTGTAAACAATTTAGGAGAAAGCGGGTCTCCCTGTTTCACGCCTTTTACAATTTGGAAAGAGAGCCCCGTGAGTGAGGTTTTTATGGATGCTGTACTATTGCTATAGATATTACGGATAAGTTGATTGTTAGTTTAATTTATGTTCTGATTAGAAAGTGCCTCGAATAATGGTTTATGTTTTATGCTATCAAAAGCTTTTGAGTAATCTACAAATGCAAGATAAAGTGGGATATTTAATTCTACATGTTTTTTTAAGAGCTGGTTAAGGGAATGGAAATAATCCGTCGTGGAGAGGCCACGGCGGAAACCCGCTTGTTCTGGTGGTTGATGTAAATTGAGCTCACCGGATATTCGATTTTCGATAATTTTTATTTTCGATAAAACTGATGGGACGATAATTGCCAATGTCGGACTTTTCACCCTTTTTATGTATGAGTATAATGGTGGAGTGGCAGAAATTATGAGGAAAAGACCCGGTCTGAAGAATGTCAAAGGTTCGTAAGGTGGTACTGGTTCTCCGATTTTTAAGGCTTCGGTGGTAACATCATCTGTACCTGGGCTCTTGCTATATTTCATGCTGCAAAGCGCGCGATGAACCTCTGGTCCTGTTATCGGATATATATCATTTTTCTGATATACTATATTCATTCCTAATGTTATCTATTCTCGTCGATCTTAATTGTAGTTGACTTTTGAACCTTATCACTTGTTTTATAAATCAAAAACTGCCAAGAACCGAAAATACCGAAAGAACCGGGAAATCCCGGTACCGATTTAAAAAAGTACCGAAATTCCCGGTTCTTACAAAGAATACCGGTTCCGGAAACACTAATAGCTACATGACAAAAAAAGTTTCATCAAAATCCGTCCTGTAGTTTTTACGTGAAAGCCGGACAACAGACAGACAGACAGACAGACAGACAGACAGACAGACAAAAATTCCAAAATGTTTTTTTTTTGCTTATGTTACTTGTCTAAAGGCCCCTAGGAGTATTTTTTTTTTGTTTTATTCAATGTACAGAATTTAACTCTTCTACAGTTTTATTATATATGTATAGATATAGATAGATTGAGGCACATGTATGTTTTCTGACTTTAAAGTTTCAACTTTAAAACCAATCATATAAAATTCATTCTGCAACTAGGGGTAAAATCATTTGGATATAAGGTACCTATTAGTAATCTGTGTTTGTATTTTGTTATCATATCACAAACAAACAACAGTAATAAAACCAGAGAATAATTTGCATGAGTGTAATAATGATTTAGTATAGATTTTTTAGACCTTATGGTATTCTAGATTTTTTTGTAGATATTGATGTCCTCAGTGGTGGATTTATACTAGGGGCAGTCGGGGCTAGTGCCCAGGGCGGCAAATTTTCTAGGACGGCAAAATTTGGAAAGTGAGATAAAAAAATTTATACAATAGATAGATAGATAGAAAGATAGAAAATACTTTATTGCACACCATAAAAAGAAATAAAACATATATAATAAGAATACACAACAAAAAAACTATGCTGAACAATGGGCGGTCTTATCGCTAATCAGCGATCTCTTCCAGACAACCTTTGGATGGAGAACAATATATAATTAACTAATTCTTTTAAATAAACATTTTATCTTTCAAGAAATATAATTCAAGTATTATGTATCACATTAAAATTTTGTATATTATAATATAGGAAATTTAAGTAAAAACTACTATTCAAATAGTTTAATTTATTTATTTCCATAAAGGTTTGAAACAATTAAAGTTGATATTTTTATTTTCTGGAACTGATAAATTTATGTAGTTTTTTCAATTGAATTAATCAATTAATTATTCTAATTCTTAAAAAATAAGATATCAAAACTATTAAAATAAAATTTAAGTCATAGGGCGGCATTTTCAGTGCCCCAGGGCGGCACAAATTTAAATCCGGCCCTGGATGTCCTCTATAAAACTTTGCTCTATTGTCAATAATTTCTGCAGGAAACACATTTTTTTTCACATGTTGGGTTACATTATCGAAGTTTTCATTTCAAGAGTTTTTTAAATCAGTCTAGTAGTTTTGAAGCCTATTTGATACAAACAAACAATCAAATCTTTCCTCTTTATTATATTAGTATAGAAAAATTGCATGTAGATTATCTCTTTTGCTAACAGTTGGTGACATCTACTTTATAAAATAAATACTTACTTGGACACATCAGAACTACCTACCACTACATATAAATCTGGAGTGATAAAATCTTCCGTGCCTGGTGCCCCATTTACAAACAGCCTTATCTTTCATGTGCTAGCTAATATTTCTTTAGTGCTGTTTTTGGTGCCCCCCAAGATGTGATGCCCTATCATTTGCATATGGGTTAATCCAGCACTGACCTTCTCCAAAAACTTGTACCTACATCTATGCCTAACAATACATATATAACAAGAAACAATGAGAAACCTAGAAACATACACATAGATTTGTAGTCTTAGGATTGGATGGATTATTTTTCAATCTATTGTGATTAGTAGACATAGCTAGATTTAAACACGGGTCTTTATCATGTAATTACCAGTGTAAAGATATAGTTATGATTAGATGGATGTAATAAAATATAGAATTTTCCTGCATTTTTCTAAAAGAATTAGGTACTGCTATTAGTAAGATCAAAAGTAGGTAGGTACAGTAAATTCAAAAAATATTTTGTTTATTGATCTAAAATCAGCTGGTAGGTTAACAAATAAGTAGATTTAATTATGCAGATTTGTTGATTGGATAATTAAGTTAAATACCGCCAAAGACCTTCACTAAAGTCAGCCGGCCAGAAAGGAAATAATCGAATCTAATCATTTAGAGACTAAACCATAAAGACAGTGTGTGTGTACAAATGTAAACACCGACCATCTCCATCGCTCTACGAATCTATCATGGAAAATACTGTAAATTAATTATTTATTATGATTAAAAATTGTGAAAAACCAGTCACAGCCAAAAATCAAGAATTGAATTAAATAATAAAATCAGTACATACCTATCTCAAACAACACGGCCTTGATATCACCAAGATTGCGCACTCCACGAACGATCCAAGTAAACTGTTTGCCTAAATAATCTAAGCTGTTTGCCTGTTATTGTCCTGATAAAGTCAGATGGAAACCTCTTGAACCGTCTTTTCCCTGTAGGTTTTGTCGCTACTAACCTACTAACTACTAACACAACACTTTTATGAGAACTGAACTCCTACTACTCCTAGCTCCTACGATCTACGACCGTCTTGAGTCTCGTTGAGCCTGAATTAATTAAATAAATGTAAAAGAAGACGAAGACAGCCAATACATAAAGGAGGAGAGAGCGAAAGAGACGCAATAATGTTTCGACTTTTTTGACGTATGCGTGACGTCAAAACCTGTTCCGTTTTACGTAAAGTCCATTATGAACTGGTGCAATAGTAAGGACAGAACGTTCTGATTCACGCAAATTTCCGTATCGAACTACAATGTTTTCTGTTTTTTTTATGTAGGTAACATGTTTTTATAAGGAGCTCTAAGCTTTTGGCGCCACCATGTCGCTTGGACTGATTCGGCTCAATTAACATACCTATGTACAGTACAGTTATACTAGGTAGGTAGGTACCTACATTACATAGCGCATAGCGCACTCAACCCTTTATGTAACAATAACAACTAAACAAAAGTGTTCGTCTGGCCACAGTCTGACTTGAATATTAATGAATAAATTATAGGTTTAGGAGGACGCAAGACGCAACGATCTAAGCACGAACAGTTTTTAGATGAGTTTTTGGATGAGGTAACTAGTTTAAAATAGGGAAACTAAGTACCTAGTTAACTACCTAGTTAAGTATTTAGGTAGGTAGGTATAAATAGAACAAAACAAGTGCGAGTCGGACTCGCGCACGAAGGGTTCCGTACTATTATCACAACAGCATAAAAAACACGTTTGTTGTACGGGAGTGTAGAATACAGACTGTCAACGGACAGTCTAATGACACTGGCGTGTTAGCAATGTTATAAATATGGCCGACACTGGAGAGGTGGAGAGAGGGGCAGTTGAGTTTCGCACGCCGGGCAGGCAACACCTCTACAGTAGTTAGATACGTAGTTTACTAGACAGTGTGTATTGTTGTATTTAAGTGATTGTGATAAGTTAATAAAAACATTTACTGAATAAATGTGTATTCTTCAGGGAGCCCCACTTAAATATTTATTATATGCTGTTTTTAGAGAAATACATAATCTGTGAAAATTTCAACTGTCTAGCTATCACGGTTCATGAGATACAGCCCTGTGACACAGACGGACGGACGTACGGACGGACAGACAGACAGACAGACAGACAGACAGACAGACAGACGACAGCGAAGTCTTAGTAATAGGGTTCCGATTTTACCCATTGGGTACGGAACCCTAAAAATTTAAGTAGTTAATAACGCGTCTAAAAAGAAATCTTTATTCATACAAAACCAAACATTTTCCTATATAAGTAGGTAGGTTTCCATTGTGCTACTGCAGACCTCACCCAAACACGTAGGATACCTATTGTATTAGGTACCTACAACAACCACCACGCCATAAAACTCGGACTTAATTAGTTAGGTCTCAGTAGTTAGCTAGGTACAGTCTTTTTTGTAGTTTAGGTAAGTATGTAAGTAAAAATGTAGGGTACCTACTTTAAGCTATAACTATTATACGCTATTATCTATGAAAGAGTCAGAGCGTAGAGTTCGCCAAACCTACAACAACCACCACGCCATAAAACTCGGACTTAATTAGTTAGGTCTCAGTAGTTAGCTAGGTACAGTCTTTTTTGTAGTTTAGGTAAGTATGTAAGTAAAAATGTAGGGTACCTACTTTAAGCTATAACTATTATACGCTATTATCTATGAAAGAGTCAGAGCGTAGAGTTCGCCAAAAGAAGTCCCTCGGACGATATTCGTGCGTGGTCCTTAGTCTATGCCTCTATGGATTTATTTTATGACAGACATTGACTTCCACGGGAATATGGCGCGGATACAACTAAAGTGCATGGTCAGCGTAGCCCTGTTCCTCTGTCTTGACCGCCTGGTAGAGTCTGGCAGACCGCTGGAAGCTTTCAACGTCCTCCTCGTACATTAACTGCTTGTGTCGGCTGTGAACGACCACGATGCAGTAGACTGAGATGCCTGGAAACAATAGCATCATAATTTAACTGTCAATGTTTGGATTACTTTGTTTGGATTACCCGTTCCCGTTCCCGTTCCCGTTCCCGTTCCCGTTCCCGTTCCCGTTCCCGTTCCCGTTCCCGTTCCCGTTCCCGTTCCCGTTCCCGTTCCCGTTCCCGTTCCCGTTCCCGTTCCCGTTCCCATTCCCGTTACAATTCCCGTTCAATAGTTTTTGTAGCGCACACGAAGAAAGCAAAATGTTTAGCAATTTTTTACACCTTGCTTCAAACTATCGTCATTCTTAAAAAGAATTATTACTTTTTCAAAATAAAAAATAGCCTATGTTACCTACTCAGGGATAATGTAGCTTGGTAATGGTGAAAGAATTTTTGAAATCGGTTCAGTAGTTTTTGAGTTTATCCATTACAAACATACAAAAAAACAAAAAATCAAAACTTTTCTCTTTATAATATTAGTATAGATTAGTATTAGTATAGATATAGAAAAAGGCTGTGTTTGGCTGAGTGGGAGGTACCTCAACTTTTAATCCGTAAGGTGGATTCGAACCCACGACGGGTTCGATTCCCGGCAGTGCATCAATGCGCATTAACACAAATGCTTACAAAGGTAAAAGAAAATGTAAAGAAACCAGTTACTTTTCTTATGCAACCTGTAACGTTAGGAATGCTAACTAGGTACTGCAAAATGTGGGCATTGTGCAATGTTTGAACGTGCCTCTGACTACCCCCTTCATCTTCAAGGATCTAAGCGCCTTGAGATCTGAGAGTACCTATGTCTACCGTGCTCGGAGTTTACAGTCGAGAGTCGAGATGTGATCAAATTTTTATTTTTTAAATGCTTACAAGCTCTGACGAGATGGACACAGATGACGATGGACTCCACCTCCAGCAGTTCGCCGGAGTCCTGCAGCACCAAGCTGATTCCGGTTAGAGTCATCACGAAGAATAGCGCCGTCAGGATGCCTGTCACTATCGTCCAAGGCAGCGTAAGGTATGCAAGTTTCTGCAATCGAAATAAATAAATATTGAACTATATACACACAGCGCCATCTAACCCTAAACTTGCGAAAACATTATGTCAATAACAGTTTATTTACCTAGGTAAGTTAGTAGTCTAATATAATTATATCTAACTCTATTTTCGATAGTTGTGGTTGTGTTGTGGCCATTTTTAACAGACGAAAAATGAGGAAGCTCTTTCACAGTTTGACATGTATCTTTTTTTAGGCGCATATCTTTTTACCTAGTGAACCGAGTTAGATGTTTTTTTTTGTATTGAAGAAAATAGTCTCAAGTTGGTCCCATTTATCATGTTGGACTAAATGCCAATACAGTGCCGGATTAAGCTAGCGCGGGGCCTGTAGCAAATTTTGTAAAGGGGCCCTTAGTTTGCTATAGGTTCTCACGTTAAGGGTACTTACCTATTAAATAAAACAAAACTGTTACAAATCGGGGGGCACGGTAGTGCCCCCGCCAAGTCGAGCGCGAAGCAAACAAACACTGCCGTACCATCCTTTACAGGAATCATTTCGCCGCATTTTCAGGTCCCTATTTGAAAACCTCTGGATAATACCAGAAAGCAGAAATTTTCGTCATCCAGTAAGCTATAATCACATACTTAAAATCCAAAATTTCAAGTCTGTAGGTAATTTAGTTCCGAAGTTAAACGAAAGCAAAGTTTCGCATTTTAGACACTCACTCACTCACTCACTCACTCACTCATGATGATGAATAGAACTAGTACTTCCCATAAACTCAGAGAGCTGAAATTTGGTACAGAGTTAGGGTTTAATGGCCACATTAAGAGGCTGCCAGTCGCTGATTGCTCTTTTTCGAAACGAAAAAAGAAATACTTCTGAACAAGCCACATCTCCTATTTTTATAAGTATATTACTTCAGGTTCCTACCTAGATTTCTATTAAGCTGAAAACATAATAGCAGAAACTTTTCACGATAAAGATGTTATTTCAAAATGATACGTTTTAGAATTTATGATCGAAATATTTTATATACCTACTATTAAAATCAACTTGTGATTTATTGTTAAAGATAGGAAATATGTAGATCTAGATTTCTATTAGAATAGATTTTTGATAAGTAATTATACATAATTTAAATCATTAATTTATTCGAAAAGCTAAGGCGGACCACGCGCCGACGTGTGTTTGTCGCCATTGCAGCGGTCGGTAGGATTATTAATCGAAGTGATTTAAGATGGTACATCTTTATTCACATATACTATACATTATAAAATAGGAGATGTAGCTTGTTCACAAGTATTTATTTTTTCATTTCGAACAAAAACAATCGTCGACTGGGAGCGCCTTAAGGGAAAACCATAAAAACCGGCCAAGTGCGAGTCGGACCATTATCTATAAGAACGGCAAAAAAATCACGTTTGTTGTATGGAATATTTATTTTATTCTGTTTTTAGTATCAACTGTCTTGCTATCACGGTTCATGAGATACAGCCCTGTGACTGACAGACGGACGGACGGACAGACAGACAGACAGACAGACAGACGGGTAGCGAAGTCTTAGTAATAGGGTTCCGATTTTACCCTTTGGGTACGGAACCCTAAAAACTAGGATAATCGAAGATCTGGAGTACCTGGTGACCCTGATTAGAAAACACAAGAGCTTAACCAAACTATTAGAGATCGACATACCGCCTTTACAAAAAATATTCAACTTGATGGGCCGCTTCATCGAAGGTCTGAAGTATCTGATGAAGAACCCTCAGCTGGCCTCAGCTGTATTAGAGATATGGTAATGCCCCCTTCTACTATTGGTACATAAAGATATCGACTGTCATTGCAAAAAAATATGTCAAAAAACCTGTGTCAAATAAGAAAATCTATTAAAATAAATCAATAAGCCCACGTTTCTACAAAAAGAAGTGAAATCCCACCAAAAACATTCTGTAAAAAACTAGCCAAGTCTCGATGGAGCTGCTTGTTTATCTCTAAAAAGTAATGAAATCTAGACAAAGTTGTGCCAAGTCTGAGGTTCCTTACTGCGATTTCTTTATTATTATAGTCACATCATTAACTATAATAATAAAGAAATCGCAGTAAGGAACCTCAGACTTGGCACGACTTTGTCTAGATTTCATTACTTTTTAGAGATAAACAAGCAGCTCCATCGAGACTTGGCTAGTTTTTTACAGAATGTTTTTGGTGGGATAAACTTTTCTAGATTTAATATGGGCAAATTTAGCAGTATTTAGTCTTTTTCTCGGAATATAATAGATATAATAATTATAAGGTCATATTTCAGGTGGGAGTGAAGCATACCCTAGTAAAATATTTTTACGCTCCTATCTACATTATTGTTTTACAGTGAGAGTTGTGTTGGACCGCGGGGCCCCTCGAGTCGCGGGGCCCGTAGCATTTGCTACTCTTGCTACGTGGTTAATCCGGCACTGTGCCAATACCATTCATGCAGGACTAAAAAAACTTCTTAAAACGAGTAATCGTTTCTTGACTTTCGATTGGTCGAAACATTTTCGTCAGTTTTTTTTTTTTGGGTAGTTATACACCTACCTTAGAAGCTGCCACCACCAGCAAGACAGAACATAGAAGGTGCGTGCCGCTGACTACCGCTGCTGCTATGTAGAGCGCATACTTATGTGTGGAGATGGCGACCATTCCCGACTTTCCTAAGGGCACCAGGGTCACAAGAAGGCTGTAGCCTGTCAGTTCGAGGAGCGCCCATACCTGTAATTTAGCAGATCCTAAGTAAGAACAGCAGCCCTGTTGTGTAAGCTCACTGATAAGTGATAATCGTGATCGGCTTCAACTACCAAAATTCCAGTGTTTTGACAGTTAGGTATACCTGGTAGGTAAGTATGTACATTGTACAACGAGAATTTAGGCTTACGCAATAGGTAAGATTGCAGATTGAAGATTTTGCAGATCGCGATAATTTAAACACGTATTATATCTATCAGAGCAAACGTTCTATACAAGTGCTATTCAAATTATGACAGGCGTTCCAAAAAACAATATATTTAGGTGTCAGTTGATATTGCAGTGAGCAAGTCCAGACAATTTGCAGTACCTACGATTTAATTTTTAGTCACAGTTCAATAGGCAAACATTTATTTAATTGGCAATCTCGGTGGCGTGATGAGCGAGCGCCCAACTGAGGTGCGGGTTCAACTCCCGCGACTAGACAAATGTTTGCATTTGCAGATATTTTTGTTACCTACCTACTTGTAATTTCTGAAACCCCCAACACGGGGAATCCTAATGTTATTCTCTAATATATACAAGAAAATTGTGATGTCAAAAGAGTGGCCTTGACTACAGAACAGACACAGAGCTATATATATTTGCAAGAATTAAATAGTTGCACCTACGGTATAAACGTATCCAATAATCAATGTCCCAGTCTGCAACGTCGCACAGCAGCAACATTTTTTCACAATAGGCACTCCCATTATCACCTTTTTACTAAAAAAAAACAAAATAACAGCTAATTCTGACTAGAATAATGTAAACAAACTAAATTACTAGATCACATGGCGCGCGCGTCCGTCTGTAGTGATCGGTTATCACTAGTAAAGATAAAGTAACAGTTTTGCGATAATAATCCTACTGTATTGGTGTACGTTATCAAACGACACGAAGGACATCGCAGCTAGAGTTTATGACGAGTTTTGGTGATGTCATTTTCTAATATTATTTTAATGATTCTTCTCGAACTTTCGAGTTTGAATTGTTTCACCTACTCGTAAAACATTACCTAGCTAGGTGCAAGAGTGGAAAACGAGAGAAATTGATAGAAATACTTATAGATTAAAATAAAGAGAGATACATCCTGTTCGAACGAATTTGTTTCCATTTACGATGGGAAATAGGGAATATTCCTAAAGAGGATTGACGTCAGGCAGCAATGACCACTGACCGGTTGTAAAGCATACGCCAAATCCTTTACAAGATGGTTGTCAACATAATGCCGGCCCCCTAAAAAAAGAAGAAAATGATGATGAGAAATGAGCCTGGAAGTGCTGAAGCGTACCTAATGAAGAAAGAAAGAAAGAAAATACATTTATTTGCTCCACAATAAGCACAACACAATAATATTAATTTGAACAACAAATTGTGCTATGTGTGTGGAGGCAAATAGGTCCACGTCACAGCATTGAGCTGCACAGCACCGAACCTAGGGAGTAGGCGAAGCGCGGTGCGACGCTGGTACATAAGTAGTCAAATCAGGTCAACTTCGAGTTCTCAAAAGTGATAAAAGTAGGGACATACCCTGGTAGGTACCAATCTAAATCATAATGAACAAGTCGATTATGATTTACGTAAACCTGATGGGTGGGGCTTATCTACCTATGGAATTCTTTCTCGCAATCTCAATTTAAATCGGGTGCTTGTGAATGTTAAACCCTAGATAATATATTTACGTGCTGTATTTTATACCTAGAAGAATTTCTCGTGGGTATATACTTAGGTACCTATAGGTAGATATTAGATGACTGATAAATACAAAAAGAAGGTCTACTACCTATTCTAGGTCACGAACGAACTATAAACTATTAAAAAAAAATAGATAAGTAAACTAACCCCAAGTACGGTTGTCATCCTCATTATTTCTTAGGGTGGGTTTCCACTGACGCGGAGCTGTGCGGAGTGGACCGTGACAATTCACGGTATATTGGCCAAAGCCAATCACAGCGCTCGAAATTATTGGGTCAAGTATTTCGAGCTCTGTGACACCGCTCGGACGAAACCGCAGGCAACAGCTAATCTATACCTAGACTAATATTATAAATGCGGAAGTAAATCTGTCTGTATGTCTGTGACGATATCACGGCCGAACCGCTGCGCTGGGTCGATTCTGATTAAATTGTATACCTATAGAGATAAGGACGGACATTAGGCTACTTATTTCCCAAAACTTTCTTTTGATTTTCCGAAATTTCAATGTTTTACGATAAAGTCGTAAAAAATCTATTTCCTTAATATATGCGGACCAAGTCGCGGGTAAAAGCTAGTTTGCCATAAATCTAGCGGCTTAGATAAAAGTTCCGACTGGATCTTGGAAACCAATGTTGACAAGTGATGACTATAATCGTCAGTTCTTTGTAACGTTATCATATGAAATCATTGTCTAGCGATAGTAGCTAATGATAGTGTTTCACTATTAGGCGCCTGCACATAAGTTTAATCGTAAGTATCAGTTTTATGAGAGACGCGAGCGTGTTAACCGGTCAATAAAATAATTATAATTGTATAAATTAAATACCTATATTTGGTAGTAAAATGTGTCTTTCTCTAAATAATTGCTGTTGCTGCTTTAGTCTTAATGTGGGGACAAAGATCATTGGTGTCACAAGCACTGTAAGTTTATTTAAAATAATGAAACTCTTTAGTAGAATACTCAAGTACCTCTCATTTATAGATTAGGCACCTTATAAAACTAGAACAGTGCATTTAGTTAGGTACCTAGTTCTTGATTCCGATGGAACACGAAACGTGCAAAAGAAAAATGAAAATAAGAAGAAAAATAACTTGAAAATAACAATAATATTAATTAGTTTGTGAGGATGTTTGGATGTTTGTGCCTCAATCACGCCCGACCGAACGGATTTGGATGAAACTTGGATATGTTCCAAGTTTCAAGAAGCTTATGTCCTGGAATAGCATATATTCTAGAAGACGCGGGGATGTCCAGTGATCTATGAGAATATCAAAATAAGGATATACAAACTAAGCTGCACAACTGTTTGTGATGTTTTTCTGAAATAAACGGGACACCGTAGGACATGGTAGATGATGATGACGGATCCAGAATCTGGATGGGTGTTGGGAATGAAGTGTAGGACTTTTGTGCACAAATAGAAAAACTGGAAACTAATAGAAAAAATATGTTTACGATGTGCTATGCTAAAAGATAGCAGAAGCCTGAACTCTGATTTATGTTATTATTTTTAGATTTCAGCCTTAGTATTAACACTTCTGTACGGGTCATCAGCACTACTCGGCTCCAAGCTACCTCTAACCAGACTGTGGTTCTACTCTTTTATGGCGGTCACCGGCTTCGTGCAATGTATTTTTGGACTAATCCTCATTTATGGAGCTTTTGCGGTAAGCTATTGGTAGCCCAGTACCAATAGTACTGGGTTCTCATCCTCATAAATATTATCTTTGCTGGGCAATTCTTAGCAGGAAGCTAACCTAATTATTTTAACAAACAAATACAGCTTCAGATCTCAATGAGATCACAACTGTAACTGTAACTCCCAAGTACGGTCCACAAGATATCCACTCGAATCACCGGGCGCTCAGATCCTTGAACATGCCTAAAGGGGCTAGTCAGAGGCACGGGGTTCAAATATTACATTTAGGATATGCCTACATTTTGCAGTAGTTCTTATTTAATAGGGAGCAGGTTGCAAGCATAAGAACTGGTTTTCTCACAATGTTTTCCTTCACCGTTCAGAGTAATGCTACATTATGCTAGAGATAGACACATTATGTGATCACCATTTAATTCAGTGTTCTTGATGTTGCAGAACAGACCGAAACACACAGTTCCGTGGACTATTCTCACCTGGAGCCAAGCGGTGATCCTCATCGTGCTAGCGCTGGCAGGCACCATGCTGCTCAGCTACAACCGATACCAGGAGACAACGGCTGAGATCAGCACAATTATATCCCTGTACTTCATTTATGCACGTGAGTATCTAATGCTAAAGTTTTTTATTTGCCCATTTATTCTCCACTAGCGACCCGCCCCGGCTTCGCACGGGTAGCATGTTATTATACATATAAACCTTCCTCCTGAATCACTCTATCTATTAAAAAAAACCGCATCAAAATCCGTTGTGTAGTTTTAAAGATATAAGCAAACATACATACATACGCGGGAAGCGAAAAGCGACTTTGCTTTATACTATGTAGTGATTTCAAATTGTAACTTCAAAAATTAACATTAATTTTGGATGAAGGCCTCCTCCAGCCTCTGCTAATTTCCTCTTTCTTGTCCACGTAGCGCCTGCTATCCCCATAATGTCATCACTACATCTTAGTCTTGGTCTTCCTCGAGGTCGAGTAACACACCCTTTCACTCCATTTTCTGTCTGACGCTCGAGCTAAAGTTACTTCTTTTTACCAACGTGTCCTTGTATAGTTTCAAATATAAAGAGTACCTACTAGTTCGCAATGTCAATCTCAAATCTTTTTGTTTCCAGTAATATTATTCTACCTTGCGTCAGTGGTGAATAGCCGGCGGCAACAGATGCGGTTGGAGGAGCAATCGCAAGCATCGAAGAGACTGATGCAGCATCGAGTCCTGCCTAATTATTACGTCTAATTTAACTATTTTTATTTTCATGGGGAGGGGCTTCTCTGGAAAATGATCTCGAACTTTGTATTTAGTGAGTACGTGATAAAAGTTCTCGTCAACTCTGCTCTGTTGTTTGCGTTTTCCTGATAAAACTCCCTGAATAACGCTAGGCCAAAGTTTATTTTAGAGAAATTAGTTTAACTTGATATAAAGCTTTTCGTCTATTCGTTATCGTGTATGTCTATTGTCAAAAGTTCAATAGACTGCTTGGTGCTAAAGTCGGTGATTTTTTCTGAACCCACGCAATGTTTGCATCATTACTGGGTGGGTCATTTCAGTTCGGTTGGGTTTGCCAAAGACAATGGGCTCAGCACAAGACTCATTAGCCCACCGTTACGCATTACATGGAAGCGATTATACCACAATGAGGAGCGCACGAGCATGTTTCGTTGCGGAAAATCACCGTTTTCACCACAGCCCAACAATGCCAGTTATTATCAAGTGAATTTATAAATATGGCGACGCGGGTGACGGTGTGACAGTTTGTGGACATATTGTGACGTTAATGGGTGCGATACCGAAGCATGGTGAGTGGAATATAAAAATAAATAACACAGTCAACAAAGTGATTAGGAGTTGGGGGAACAACGAAATATTATGTGGTTGTAGGGGTTTTTAAAATTTCATGGTTTCGTAGAGGTATCTGATAATGTATATAAAGTATACCTTGGGTTATAGGCTTGCCAAGGAAGACATGAAATAGCATACTGGGCAAATCCAAGAGAAGCGGACACAAAACTTTGTACTCACAGTTTCTAATACTGAAGGAACAATACCTATTTGTAACCTACAAGGTAGTTTTGTTAGGCGTTGGATGCTGTACCATTATCATCTGATTATTTTGCCTCCGATTGGTATAAATAAAATAACAGCATTGGTGTGCAAACTTCTAAACTGTAACGGAAACCGTGCAAATAATTGATAGCTTTGTAATTGCTGGAGTATTGCATAAAAGACCGGTCCGTCTGAGCATTCATAGATTCTAATGAATGGTTAACATGTAACTTCCTAAAGCGTCTAAAATGGGTTCCAGTTTTCTAAATCTTACTCTTAGAAATAATAGATAGAGCTTTTAAAAGGTACTGTTCCATTTCTGAGCATGGACACGCTACACAGATGTAGGTAAATACTTCTCCTCGCTTTCTATTAAACGGTATGTGAGGTCATCAGTTTCCGTGCTTTAGAGAATTAAGGAAATAATCTCTGTCTACCCCATTTAAACATGCCAGCCTGGAGATACGAGAGGATTGTCTACCGTTTTTGGAGACCAGTTGAGATTCATTATTATTTTAAGTATTTTCACTGTGTCAACTTTTTTATTTCCTAAAACCAAACTCAAGCCATTATGGAAGTCCTAGGGCTGCCTAAAATCTGCCACAAGCTCTCAACCAATACCAGACTTACTTACAGAGGGAAATTCGAGGGGCCTCAGAAGAGTCTGAGTCAAGATAGTTTCGAGGTTACAACTAAGAATATGTGGATTAGCCACAAGCTCTAGCAACTCTTATATAATTACTCCAAGTACCTACCTACCTATTATGAAGACTTACAACTTGAGAGCTTGTATTATCCAAATCGATGAACGATTCCATCTCAGTTATGACACGGTATGATCCGGAATCGGCGATTAGTTGCGTAAGCGTGTTACGACCACTCGCGGAATGTTGGACTTGCCCAAAGGCAGGTGACCTACTGAGTTTGTTTATTTTGGCTCAAGTTTTTTTTTTATGACGCTCTTTCTTTTCATCTATTTACTTTTTGAATGTTTTTTTAAAGAAATGTATAATAGTGGCTTTTGTTAGTGGCTTCGCTCGCGGTACGTGGATAAAAAGATCTTCCATCAGCTTACCAGAGGATTTCAGTATTTATTTCACATAAAAACCTCAAATCCGTAGGGTTAATAAATAGTCATCTAGAAGAGTCTAGAAGATAAATATACTGGGCTATAATCCAGAGTCGACTTATTGACTACACTAATCTAGAATCTAGGCATAATACACACTTCCCAACTTCCCATCCATTAGCAGCATGAAAACAAAATAAATAATTAAACCAAAGTAAATTATTGTAATTCCCACGGCGGGTCAGGGGGGGGGAGGAGTGGGGAACCTCGTGCCATCACTTTCACTGGCCATAGACCACACCTGCTGAGTGAAGATTACTTAGCAGTTACTACGTGGGCTAATGGCCAACTCTGATGACGGAGTTCATAAAGGAACTGCCTGAAGACTTCCATCATTGCTTTGTGACAGCTAACTTGCCAAGATATTGTAAATGTATTAACTGTATTTTGTTGTGTTGGAATACATAAAAATGTATATTATAGCTGTCGTGTGTGATCTCCTGACGATTTCTATAGAAAGATGTAATGAGATGTATCGTGCTATAATGTACATCTTTACATTATAGCTGCTGTGTGTAAAGCCCTTTATGTATGCTACCACCTCACCCCTACAAATATCCTACACCTAAATTAAAGGTAGATACGTGATAAAGACCCGTGTAATAAATAATCTATAGTTAAAAATCTACTAATCACGCTAGTTTGAAAAATAATATCCTACACCTAGCCTAATTTTTTTCATACAAGAAGCTAAACTCTCAGATGTCCTCTTGGAACCTGCAAATATCATTATACCCAGGTACATCTACTACTGACCCTGACGGCCTGAGCCCCTGACTACAGCCAGCCGGCCAGCAGTGCCGGTGGCTCCACACTTACATAACTCACTTTCACCCAATAGTAAGAGGACAGTAAGCCACTGACTGTCCGTCACACCGCACAGACGTATAATGTTATCAGATGGTTAGCTCATTAGTAGGTTAGTTTTATTTGAAGGTGGATGGCGTGCCGAATGCCGATTCGCCGTTTCCTCAAGATAGATCGTTCGAGAAAAATGTTTCAGTGTCTGTGATGCAACAGAGATGAAAGTTGTCCCAAAGTCTAAAGTCATTTAGGTAGTAAAAATATATGACGACCTCGGTAAGGTGCGGGCTAGAGCCAGAGTCTAATAGAGACGCAAGAGGTGCGAGTTCGATCCCTGCTGAGCCTGGGGGACAAATGTTTCCATGATCTCTAAATATGTATATTTTCCAGATCTGGTTGTTGTGTACCTCGTAGTTTCTAGTACCCACGATATATGGAGTCCTAGTGTGGGGTCAAGTCAGAACGATGCAGGGACTGAAAGCGGTAGAGGTTAACGGTATTGGTACCGCAAAAATATAACGGTACCGTTATTCGATAGCGGTTGGGCCATACCGAAATTATACCGGTATGGAATAACGGTATCGAAAAAATCTTGAGTGTCGTTCGTCGGCTATGAGAGAAGGGAGGAGGGGGGGGGGAGGGCGCGTGAGGGGCAAAACTCAGAGCGAGTTCGTTTGTTGTGAACGCACACACACGTCTTTGTCAATCGAGCGACACACAGGTTAATAAAACTTTGTTTGTTCTGTTCTGTTGCGCACGCGTTCACGCACAGTAGGTAGGTACCTACCTACCTTTAACTATAGATTTTGACACGGGTCTTTATCACGTAATTAAGTACCTACCTTTAATTTATTTTCCCGACTATGACGTCTGCTCGCGACCATGGCTATTGTAATTATTTGTAGGTAAGTAACATAATCGAAATGTCGGGAAAATAAATTACCGGCAGGTAGGTATTTACCTAATAAATACACATAACTTCTCTTTTATTTCTTTATGATAAAATTTAAATTAAAGTAGGTGGCGATTCTATTGTGCCCATAAAAAAATTTCGGAATCCTAAAACACCATCGCTCTTATTCCTTTACGTTAAAGTCTAAATTTGCGTAACCTCAGGATGACAGTTTTAAAACGTAGGCTAGTTTTAAGTAATTTAACTATTTTTTTACGTAAATCTAGTCAATAAAAGTAAAGTGAAATTTTGATTTTCTTATTTATTTCGTTCATCAGAAATAAACGAAAAAAAATAATTCCAAATTTAAAATTTTGAGATTACTCAAATTTAGACTTTATTGTAAAGGAATAAGAGCGAAATTGTTTTAATTGTTTATTTTTTTGGAAATTCTAATTGTAGAACGTTGCCAACAGAACAATTAATTACTGATTAGCGTATTAGATTATGACCTGTATTTAAATATAGGACAATTTTTATCTATACCCGGTCATAGTCTATCTATAAACCAAATTTCAACCAAATCTGTCTGTTTAGTAGTTGAAGTAGTTGTAGGATGGATGTTTGTTACTGTGCAGTCGGCGGATCTAGGCACTGGTGATGTTAGCCGTTTGGATGCGCGGCAGACAATTTTCGACTTTATACAGTGACATAATAACCATTTGTGCGTTTCTACGGCTAACTTCACGAGTGCCTAGATCCGCCGACTGCACAGTAACAAACATCCATCCATCTACACAAACTTTCGCATTTATAATATTAGTAGGAAATATAAAATAAGTAATAAAGATAACATTAATACATGTTTAAAATTTGCATAGTTTTTTTATTTTTAATCAATTTTGTTGTACATCTAGTGTTTAAAAGGTGGATAAGTTACTTGGATTTCTTCGCCCATTTTATGTTGCCCTTTTACTGCGTCAACAATCTTTAAGATATGCCTATACGCCATGTTTCGCATACATGGACGTACAAATTGTAGCTCATCCAAGAGCATGTGACAGAAATGATAACTTCCCTTATCAATTTTATTTTCTCTGACACAATCATCGCATTCGAAAACACATTCAGTTCCTGGTTTCTCTTTTTCTTTTTTCGGCGACGGCATACAGTTCTTCAAATGTAAATCAGATTCATATACAGGGGACACTGGGGCTGATAGCGATCCTTCATCAGATGAATTAGAAACTCGTCTATGATCTGCTTTTTTGCGTTTGCTAACTGTCGGCAAAATACTCTGCGACATTCCAACATCCAAGCCGCAAAAAACATCTGATGACAGACGTCTTTTTCTACCTAAAAAAAGGTTATACACATTGAGAAGAAATAAATAAAACCCACATACCATTTCCCACAAATTAATACAGTTTTCTGCCCGTCCATATATTTATTTATACTTATTTTGATGGAGTTAGTCATCTGTGGCAGTTATTATAATAACAAATAGATTTATGTTAAACTAATAAATAAATAAATAAATAGATATATATTGTTGGACATTTTACACATCGCCATCTAGCCCTAAACTAAGCAAAGCTTGTACTATGGGAACTAGTTAACTGATAGAATACTTAGGTAAATAATTTTATACTTAAGTAGGTACATAAATAATTATGATAGATATAGTTAGGTACTAACACCCAGACACAGAACAAATATCTATGTTCATCACACAAATATTTGCCCCGGGTTGGGATTGAACGCACAACCTACAGCGCTGAAGAAATTTTAAGTTTCGGTTTAGGCTGTGTGTTGATAGATCAGTCAGTCAGTAGGTAAAGCAAAATTTTTATATATGTAGATAGGTAAGTAAATACGATATAAACTTCGAAAAGTGAGGCATCTATTCCCAGTCTTACCCTTCACTACACACGCACAACAGTGAGGCATCTATTCCTAGTCTTACCCTTCACTACGCAACAGTGCATAGGTGGGTGGGTCAAACAAATATCTACCTATTATAAATTTTTAATTATAGGTAGGTATTAGGTAACCTATACTTACCTACCACATACCACATAATATTTATACTTTAATAGTAAGTAAAGTACATAGGTACTACCTACTCTATACGGCTTTCAATGCAGTTTAGGTGAAATAGGTAGGTAGGTATTCTCTAAAATTTATGAGAATTCCAATTTATATGTCCCACCTAAACTTCATTGAAAGCCATAACATGATAAACATAGTTTTTACGAAATAAGCCGGCTGACCCGGGTTGGTGGATCTTGGCATCTGTGAAGTGAGCTGTTTGGTTGCGCGGCAGACAATTTTCGACCTTATCATGGTTTTGTGTCACTGACACAAAACCATTTCTGCGTACACACAGCTAACTACACGAATGCCTAGACCCGCTGGCAGAACTGTAGGTAGGTACCTACCTACCTAGGTGGGTAGGTACCGAGGTAGGCAGGTACCTACATTCAATAGGTACAAAACATAGTGAGGCAGGTAAGGTCAGTAGGTACCTACCTACCTACGTGCCGTGTCACAGCAAGAATGGTTATGTGTCACTGGATAAGGTCAAAAATTGTCTGCCGCGCAACCAAACAGCTATCTTTACGTAGGTAGGTAGATACTTACCTAACTAAACTAAGATCCGCCGACAATACCTACTAGGTAGAGGTAGATACAGTACCTACTACGTAGGTAGGGAACAGACCTATCATCTAAGTAATTAAATTTTGAGTTCGATTTTGAATTTGCAGTTCGCTATAGGTATAGTTCGTATGTCGCATCACACACAACTGAAACTGACACAACACAACAAAACAAACGTAGTAAGTCGTTTGATGCACCGACCGCCGCCGCCGCCGCTCCCCGCCGCGCGGGGGAGTGAGAAAACCTATAATATTTGGGTAGAAATTGCGGTATCGTTATTCAACCTTTAGTATACCACTATGAATTTCGGTAGAAGCTTTTCGGTACCGTTATATTTTTAGGTATTGAAATATATGGAATACCGGAATTTATCGGTATGACGTCATATCGATAAATAGAGGTATCTTAATTTTTCGGTTATTCGGTCCCTGGAACGATGTATCATATCTTGATCATTGAAATACTCGTATGGAAGAAATCTAATGTATTTTGCGATAGTATTATTTAAATTGTTATTATTATAAGGTTGCTGATTACTTTTATAGATTTGTAGCTCAACTTGTAATTTTATGACATTTACTATTTTATTTTACTCAAAGACAGTTTGTATTTTAATTTTAAACTCAAAGTGGCAGCCATAAAAATCTATAACTACTTATTATGAACCAATCGGAAACGGATCGTATCTTTATGACCGTGTAGGGTCTGCCAGCCTGCCAGTCGCCATCAGACAATGCGATAGATATCGAGAAAGTGCAAGCAAACCCTGGGGCAAAGGCTAAAGGGCAAGGGCCGCAATGTCTCTCAGCAGTAAAATAGATAAAGCTAATATTATTCGAGTGTGATTTAAGTGCTTAGATTCTCGTATTTCTTATATCGTGGTCAATAAAGTTATGGTAAATGGTACGGTTTTCAAAACAACTTTCAAGCATGATTCTTTGCAGGTTACTTATAGAGAATAAACACTCAGAAAGGAAGCTCGTATGAGCTGTTAGGCTGCTCAAAGGAGCATCCATTTTACATCCATTTCGTGACCACGCTTTTATTACGATCTTTCAAGAACAACTAGACTGCCTACGCCAAAAAATCCAGCAGTTAGTATTTAAGACTCATCTTGAAATTTAATGATTCCAGATAATAATATGGAGTCTACTCCTGACTGCCGCAGCATCAGCCCACAAGGTCGTAGAAAGCACAGAGGACATCGGCCCTGAAGCATTCGTCAACATCACTACCCTCTACCCAGTGGCAAATCAAAACACAAACAACATTAACCTCAATGAAAACTTTATGAAAAATAGTACAGAAAACGATAAAAGCACGGTACAAGATGTTAAAGAAAAACCAAAATCCGAAAACACATCTTGGAAAATAGAAGCAGCGTTTGCTGAATCGAACTTAGACGAAGAGGAAAATACTACGACATCTGCTCCTGAAGTGAAACAGAAGAATGAGACAAAAGAGTTCAGACCCAGTCAACATCTAGGGAGCTTCTTGAGTGATGATGTTGTCCCTACGAGGGAAACTTTTGATTCCTTTACGTCGGTTATCAAGAAGCCCGCTTCTGGTTTTGCGAGGTGATTTTTGTTATTTTAGGTCTTTGAAGTGGCTCTTATCTCGTAAACACAGATCTCCAAATACCCATAAACCTCTACAGAATCCTTAAAACTCCAGCTGTCATAAACTCTGACTTGCTCATACTATTTTGAACTTTAATTTGTAAATTAATCAGTTTTATAGAACATTTTTCTATCTTTCTCAGCTCAAAAGAAGTATACCACTCCAACAAACAAAAAGAACTACTCCGCACTCATAAGGAGTACCCATACAAGTTCGAGAGCAGCATATTCACAAGAGCCAAAGATAGCTGGAGACCAGACCGGCACAAACCCTGGCCCACAGGAGGTTCAGAACTCGATGGTTCAAGAGAAAAGCCTGGAAAAGGATGGGATATAGGAAGCTCTGGAATTGATAATTTAGAAAGACCTGGGAAGGGAAGTCATGAATCTTCAGGATTTGAAGGCTTTGGATATCGACCTGGGAAGCCTTCAAGTGGAAATTCAGGGTTTGATGGTGGAGACAAGCTCAAAGGCTGGGACAGCTGGGAGCCCAAGCCAACAATAGAATCCCCGGTAAAGCTTCCAGCTGGGGGACTGTATAAGTACACTGATCCTTTTAAGGAGAAGCCAGGAAACCATGACGGGGACTTTGGATTGGAGTTCAATAATGATGTAAAAGAGAGTTCTCTTAAGAAACGGTGAGTTGGACATATATTTGACCATACCCGTTCACAGCTTTTGTTAATTCTTTTGACCACACTTCATAAGGAACACTGGCCATTCAGGATCACGTTGTGATCATAGTAACCCTGAAAAGGTCTAAAATTGAAGAACTTTGACAGCGTGAAATACTTGTTTGCTTGTATTGATAGTGGATCTTTCGTATGTGTTATGTTATGTTGACCCATAATATTGAATCATAAAACTATTCTAAATAAAGATGAGTATAAAATAGAAAACGTGCAAAGCTGAGATTCTGATCTCGACTCTTTATCTCAGGTGTGTGTGGCCAGTTGTAGCAATGAGTAGCAAGTTGACTTTTCCCAAAAGGAATGCAAAGATCTGCCGCTTTATCATCTCGAAACCTGTTAAAAAGTGCAGTTACCTACCGGTAGTAGGTACGTAGTTGTAGGTATTACATGATCCATGAATCATTTTCCAAAAACAACACAAGACCTGTCACATAATTGCAAACGCAAACACACAATTAAACTTAAATAAGGCAATTTGGAAAGTAAAATGTGTTGTATGTAATTACTCGGTAGGTAGGTGAGGTATTATAGCTTATATCCTTTCACTGGCAGCCGGACGTGCGCAAGCGCATGCTAACGCGATGACCATTATTCATAATGCGTCGATTACTAGCGACACACCCGGGCTCTGGTGGAAACCAGCCAAGGATGACCTGACGAAGCACCAGATAATGTTTCAACCCGCTTTGTAACACAAGGACCAAGTGTTTTTGTTTTTAAATACATAGTTATGTACAAATCATTTAAGTATAGGTAAATATCGTGTCGACAACGTATATGTTCAAATGTCAAAATAGACACTTTTTGTATTAAAAGTGTCAGTTTTGGCATTTGGGCGATAGACGTAGGTATATCTTAAAACCAGAAAGTGGCCATTACCTACAGCATCTACAAGTACTTTAAAAATTCGTATACCAACGCCCATTTATCTAGACAAAAGTAAATCTAGGTTCATTATTATTTTAGATTATTGACAGATAGAAAAACACAACACAGGTGAGGTGAAAGGTGAAAGTCCAATATCGATCTGATAAGCAGATGACCAAAACAAACAAACATGTAATACATTAACCGATCGATGTACGTCGTGATGTTATGAATTAGATGTTATTTCGTCGTTCTAGTTGGGAGATCGCTGTAGAGATTTATGAAGATTAATGCTTGGGAATTCATTATTTGACTGTCAGATATTTGATTTCATCTATAATAAGACCTACGTCAATATTTAATTGACTGAGCAAAACAATCTGCATATAATAACCATTACCAAAACCAGTATCTGTTATAGAACGTTCCACTTTACAAGTTTCTACCAATCTCTACCGGAAGTGCCAACTTCTAGTAATTTCTACAGTAGATTCTGTATTATGAACTGTCCACCATACCATCTATTTGCCTGGATGACCTTTTTACAAGCTTTTATTTAAATTACCTTGTTGTTAGTTTGTAAGTATGTGCCGTTACAATCTTCCAATTGAATTTTAAACCAGTTCCCTCCAATCAACTAACTTGAAATTTAGTATTCCTACTTGTGTAATTTATGTGATAATAAAATAAAATGAATCTACAAGGGTTTTTTTGAAAAAAAATAAATAAACAGAAAACTTATTTCCATACTAGATGCATCGTATAATCTAGAATTCTAGACAAAAATCGTGACGTGTTGGTTTTGTACGTTATCTTTATCTCTATTGCCTGTGAAGTGTGCGATAGATCTTATATTATTTAGGTACCTACTGTTTTTCTAGTTAGCTTGTATGTTATCCCATTTCTGGCCAAAAGCCTTTCCCCTTTGCTCCAGTACCAATTCTTTCATTATGTTTTTCCATAGATTTTCAACAGATTTTAACAGGGTTTTTCGAAGTGGGATATTATATTTTATGATTTAACAATGGCATATTCCAGAGGAAATCCTTGGGAAGGCATCCTTAGGATGTTGACAGCCTTCATTCCTGTGGGCCTCATCATCTCAGCCCTAACTCCGAGCATCATCACCATCGAAAACACTGCTCCTGGTAACACGTAAGTAGAAAGATTATTTATATGTAAAAAAAATCGAATCCACTTTGATATTAAGATATCACGGTAGATACTCGTAGTTTATATAACCCACGACATTATGCGAATGGATTATGTCCTACCTAACCCCATACCAGATTATCTGCAGGATGTTTATTAGGAAAAACATTCTTTATAATGATGGCAAGATACTTAGGGGTAAGTACACACCCTATTTGGGTAATATTTAGGTACGAGAGTACAGATGAAATCAAGATTTACCTATGATGTAATGAAACGGAGTAAGGCAGCTTGAAAAGTTGATGACTTTTTCGGAACTTAGAAACTATTTGTTTTAGGAACTGTTGAGTGTTGACATACCTACTTGAACATGAACATACTCGGTAGGTACCTAAGTAGGAAGAAACAAAATGGTGTGTATAAAAGCATCCACGAGTCATCTTAACAGGCCATAATTTTACATTATTATCAAACGACATTTGAGTTACAACAATATCATTATAAGAAAGTGATGAATAAGCAATCATTTCGAATATCATAACGCCATTCACAAACCAATATTAAAATCAAGTTTCACCGTTTAATATAATGAGATTAGGTAATATTGTAGAATAATCCCGATGTCACGTCACAAAATTATAAATTCTTAACTTTGCCACACATCTTCCTACTCTCGCTTAGCGAACCGTATTTAATCATCTATCTATACTAATATTATAAATGCGAAAGTCACTCTGTCTGACTGTCTGTTTGTCTGCGACGTTATCACGGCTAAAACGCGGTGCCGATTGTAATGAAATTTCATATAGAGATAGTTTAAATTCTAGGGACAGACATGTTTTTTTTTCCTAAAACTTTCTTTTGATTTTGATGTTACTTATATGATAAAGTTGTCAATCCTGAATATACGCGGACGAAGTTCCGGGTAAAAGCTAGAATCTCATAATTACATAAACATTATTTAGGTACTTACCTACAAGGGAAAAAGGAATTGATTACCTAAGGGCTTTGT
Organism: Hydriomena furcata; assembly: GCA_912999785.1. NCBI lineage: Eukaryota > Metazoa > Arthropoda > Insecta > Lepidoptera > Geometridae > Hydriomena > Hydriomena furcata. Next base: position 479,539 of record OU538835.1, read on the forward strand.
TTAACTCAACTTAGCTGTAAGATCAATCAACACAATACTCACGAATAAATGTTCTATTACCTTTGTAAATATAATACGTAGTCTTCCAATACTAGACATAAATACATAACCTGGAGAAAGTTTCTATACCTACTCTCCTCTATTTTCTAGTTTAATAAAGACTAAACAAATTTAATGGATTAGCGCACGAAGGTCATCACGAAGCGTGGGTTTAATAATATAAATTACACGCTATAAAGATAAAATGGGCTTACAAGCTTTATAAGCTATTTTATTTTATACAACTGATTGTCGAATACCTAACTCATAAGTCAAAATATTAAATAATATTCTGCCTACGTTACGTATTCTGTAAACATTATTTCGAAACTCAAAAGCTGAATCTGTATAGTGAGTTTCTACGCATACATAACAGCTCTGCTGTACTTTGAGAAAGACTCTAACTAAACTAACTGACTAAAATAACAAGGATAACATTGAAATGTCTTGGAAGCTAGGTGAAGCTACGCCGGTTGCTCGCAACCAAGCCTAGAAGAATCGGGCATCAAACACGGCACACACATAATTTTTAACACGCTTTTATCAGCTTCACCTGTAAACCAATACAATCTTGGAAATCGCATTTAACCAACCTCTAATAAAATGAAATAGGATCACGACTGTAATTCCCAAGTACAGTAGACACCCTCTCAGATCTCCAGGCGAACAGATCCTTGAAGATGTCTGGTGTTAGACTTCTAATCATTTCGTAAAACTCTGTTTCAGATATCCTTCAAACATCTACAGAAGAAGCGAGGCTGACACGTCTGAGCTGCCAGCAATTAGCGAGAGGTGCCGAAGAAGGCTGCTCTGCGAACTGCACAATGAGAAGAACTACAGCACCGCGCAAAGGTAACTACTATGACTGGCAAATATAATTATTTATCTAAATACTTATTATCTAAAACTTAATGGAAAAAAATCGGATGAGGGTGTGTTTGACTCGCGCACCGAGGATTCCGTACAAACTTGTTTGTTGATGGTTCGTCTATTACGGAAATTAGGTGGCGAAGACTTTACCACGATTTTTAAGTCCTTAAAAATATTTTAATGTGATTATAGGTAACTACAAGATGTTATCCATTTTTGGATTTTTGGCCATTATTATTTGTTATGACTGATCGTACAACTAAGTATTTGATATTCATTTCAACTTGATCCTCCACGCGTTCCTGTGAAAAAGTGTCGTCACAGACAGACACATGTAAACGGACAACGAACTGAACATAAAAGGGTTTTTCTTTTAAGGTACATAACCCTAAGAATAAGTTAAGATAAGATAAATTAATCATTCATGCCCTAATACAGTGATAAAACTGGCATGTTATGAGATGACCTCCTTCAAACCGCATTATCATATTGTCTGCTTTAGCCTTAGCCTTTTATAGTTGTACCTCCACCTACCTACAACTTTATCATCACTGACCTAAACAAGGTCTAGAAATAAATATGAACGTAAATAAATTTTCCTTGTTTGCCTACCAGCTTAGATATCTACAGCAGTCGTTTGTGGTTTAGATAATGCTTCAAAGCTAAATATTCTACTTGACAGTTCCCAATACCCTCGGAAGTGGAAGCAGTGTCATAGAATCCGGTGTGAGAACACAGAAGCACTGGCGAAGACTCTTGAATGGCTACTGGAGAGACAGAAAAACCAACACAATAATGATATCGGGTGATTCTTATTCAAGTTGTGTTTAGTTTTAAAATGTTTTGTTGACTGATTTTTATAATAAAACTTTAAAAATACATAGATAATTAACTTGATTTAATAATTATATCTAGTCTTCACATAATAGTGTGGTGTGGCGAGTGTGAATGAGAACGTTCGAAGAGGAAGTCCTCGGCGCATTTTTCTGGACCAGATATCTGGACCATTTTTCCAAAACGTCACCACGTTTTGAAAAAAAGCCAAGTCAAAATCAAAAAATCAAAATCAAAATAGCGTTTATTCATAATTACTTCATTTATTCATTGAAATCACTTGGATCATTTAGAATCGTTAAATTTAGTTAAGTTTAATTTAGTTTATGTTTGTACTTTGTTTGTTATTTAGAAGATCACCTACTCTAAACTGACGAGCATGCATGAAGGTGATGAGAGTGCATGAAGAAAAATAAGTATGTCAGGATTGTAGCAAGTAGTATCTGCCTACCCCTCTGGGAAACAGGCGTGATTTTATGTATGTATGTCTTCATATAATTTCTCTACATGAAGTGGAGAAAACTGCCTTCGTTATTTCCCTTAAAGTTTCCTATGCTTAGAAGAAAACAATCTTTCTCAAACGCTACAAACAAGATTTTAAACTATGCGTAGGTTCCTTTCAACGTTGGAGGTAACTATTTAGTTATTTTCTAATAAGAAAATACTGTCAACGTAGTTAAACACTGCAATCATGTCTCGTAATTTATATTTCCAAGTTAAGTTTCCTTTTCTACTTGCGTTTTTTTATGGCGTATGCCAACTAAGAAAATATTGCCATTGACAGTATTTAATCATAATTACGTTTAGAAAACTAAAAAGAAAATAGACTAAAATGTGCCGACCAATCAATAAAATTTTATGGGACCAACTTCGGAGTAATATAAAAAGAATTATCAAAATTGGTCTACTCTGTCAAAAGTTATGCGTGGTCTAACATAAAAAAATATATTCGTGTCGAATTGAAAGGAGGTTTTCAATTCGACCATTTGTTTCATTGGTTAAAAAACTGTTGTTTAGCAAATAACGACATGGACATGGCGGTTTTTTTTTAAACTTCGTAATTTTTCATCATATCTGAAAAACACATAAGACACTCCCGTTTTAATTACACACACTCGTGTTTAATATTGTAGGCTTTATCGATTAAAATGCCATAGAGATTAGATTAGATATACACACATTCTAAAACCACAAAACTAAAAAAAGGCAGAGCTACGCTTTGCTACAAAATGGTTAAAAAATAAATTAAATTGTCGGTCACGTGGTCACATCACTAGTAGGAATGACAGATGACAGGGCGATTATTACGTAGAGAAACACGCACGACACGCGACACGATTTACGAGTATTGTGATTTCCCCGTTTTAAGATACTTACCTTTTATGTTTCTACCAATAACAAACTGTAGTATTTCTCATTAAACTTTACCTACTTCATAGGTACAGTTTACATTACATTCTACATATACCACAAACCTGCGTAGTGTTTTTTTTACCAATTTCTCCCAAATACTGAAGGCACAAGCACACCTACCCCTATCAATGCCCTCATAGAAAACCAAATTGCTTAATTCTGAAGGATGTTCAACTTGTGACTGTTTTTGTACCAATTTGAAAAAGCTAAATGAATTTTTCAAAAATCCTAATTTCGTATGATAATGGCAATACCACAGACATTAGAGGACGCAATAATGATAGCTAATGAACTAAATACAAACAAAAAAAAAACTTCATTTAAAAAACCTGATTTTTTAAAAATGGCAAAAAAATGTTGAAAAATACACCGGTTCATTTTCTTTTTTTTTTTCGGTAAAATAAATCAAGATGCATGGTTCATCCAGTTTCAGTTTTCGGGAGTAGTCCTTATATACCTTGTATATTTCCCTCCTCAATCCACATACGCAATGTGTTTTCTTTTTTTAATCATCTACAGATCTACTTACCCAAAACAAACTGTTTGAAGAACTACAGCTTAGTTGGTTCACCAATATTTTTTTATTTGATAACATGTTGACCTGTTCGATGAGCGTATGTAAGTAATAAGCTCATTATGTGAGCAAGCCTATGTAAGTAACTTTAGACATACAAATAAACGATGCTAATCATTCTAATTGCATGCGCATTAAGCTGAATCGGAAGCCCCAGGCCTCCGCGGCATGTCCGCCCCCAATCGCCGCGGCATTCAATGCCGAGAAATCTATAGAAAGAAGCATACTTTATCTGGAGTAATCAGAATCATTAAAGATGCTGATTGATGAATCATTGGGATACTTAACAGAATTATTATAGTAATGAAAGTAGGTACCTATTATGGTATGATAGATATGCAGACTCAATTATAAAAAAAACCTAACAAGTCGGGGGAAAATCAATTGTGGCTCAATCACATCCAAACGACCAAACAGATTTGGATGAAACTTGGAATATGCATAGCCTATGTCCTGGAATAGCGTATAGGCTCTTTATCCTGGTACCACGCGAGAGAAGCCACTGACAAAAGCTAGTAAGTACTTATTTAAAAGAATTTATACGACCATGAGTGGATTTTCTCAGAATTTTTCTATGTTAAGGATCCCGTATTATGTTAAATGAGCAAATACCAGAGCATGTATTAGTTAAAAAATTCTGTAGCGTACTTCACGTAAAGTAATAATCCCACCAAAAACATTCTGTAAAAAACTAGCCAAGTCTCGATGGAGCTGCTTGTTTATCTCTAAAAAGTAATGAAATCTAGACAAAGTCGTGCCAATTCTGAGGTTCCTTACTGCGATTTCTTTATTATTACAGTCACACTTAACTATAGGCACTGCCGTGCCCCCCGATCTGCAAAACATGATAAAACAAATTATAATAAAAAAACAAACGACTGCTAAAAAAAATGTATGCCTTCCTTAAATTTTTTGGGGAGGGGTGCATCATATTTCAAAATATATATAGCCCATAATGTCACTCCCACAATTGAGACAAATCCAACGACACTTCATATTATTTTCAAACTAGCAGTACCCCGCGGTTTCACCCGCGTATAACTTGCGTTTTGTTTATCATTTTGGGAATGTTTTTCTTATTTTAAAGTAGTCTATGATTTATTCGAGCATTATACCTACATCTACAGCAAATTTCATTTTAATCCGTTTTGTTGTTTTGGCCTGATTGAGGCATAAACATACGAACAAACTCACAAACTTTCGCATTTATAATATTAGTAGGAAGTAGGACTAACTGGATTTTATTTCTTACAAAAAATCCATTGATGCACGCTGGGATTCGAACCCACGACCTTAAAATTAAAAGTCGAGGTACCTCCTGTGCGTTCGCGACCTTATATACAAAAATAATCCTTATAGCATGATTCAGTATTTACGCGCGATGGCTTATTATTAGCGTATTTCATGTATAACTTTGGTGTTTCTATACCGATTTCTATGATTCTTTTTTATGGAATAGTTAATAATGTAAACTTTTTTAATTAGGGATGACTGAGAGTGTTATAAACGTAAGAGTAGTCAAATATAATCAGAAAGCTTCGAACTGCTAAGCTATCGGGAGTTACACGTGTTATTGTGAGTCAACCATAAAAGATAAACATATGCTGTCGTGGGATATTTTTTATATAATTTTAAGGAGAACATTTCCGTCATACATGATTTCTATGTAGCTTTAACCATTAAGGTTGCACACGCGACGGAAGCTTAAGAAATGCAGTAACTACTCCCGTTTTCCCAACATTTCCCTTCACTGCTCTGCTCCTATTGATTGTAGCGTGATGAAAAGTATACTATAACCAGCTCAGGAGTATGAAAAATAATTGTACCAAGTTTCATTAAAATCCGTCCAGTAGTTTTTGTTTCTATAACGGTTATACAGACAGACAGACAGACAGACAGACAGACAGACAGACAGACAGACAGACAAAAATTTTACTGATTGCATTTTTGGCATCAGTATCGATCCCTAATCATCCCCTGATAGTTATTTTGGAAATATATTTCATGTACAGAATTGACCTCTCTACAGATTTATTATAAGTATAGATTACAATATAATAAGAGTTAATTAGGTACATACAAACATACGCTCGAAAAACTTACCCTCTCTCTGGTGCAGTCGAGTAAAAACGATTTCACAAAGTATGTATATTGACGTTGTTTTCCTTAGGTTACAAAACAACGGAGACATTCATGATGATAATATAAACAAAAGATTACGCAATAAATGCCTAACAGTTGAAAGCCGCATTTGTTTGTTAAAAAAATAAATTGTACATGTTTATTTTTGATTAGGGACGTGAGTCGTTTAGCGACTAAGTCATTTACTACATGTAACTATTTACAATCAAATTATTTAGTGGTAAAAAATCGTATCATAAAAATGTTCATTATTAAGTAATTGTCCAAATTCCAATCAATGCAAACATTTATTTACAAAATCTTTTCATTGATTAACATCCGCTTGCAAATTGAAAGTCTGTACGTAGGCAGGTAAGTGCGTTTTGTCCCCGCTCAATCCTAATTCATTTAAATGTGTAAAATAATTAAATAACTAGTGATCGACTGAAAGTTCGGTTTCGGTTTCGGCCAGTTTCGGCCTTAGTTTCGGTATCGGCCAAAAAATGGCCAAAACTTTCGGCCGCGCCAAAACTCGAGTGTTCGTGAATTATCATGCGTAATTTGGCGAACTTCGAAATAAAAAAATATATATTCCATTTAACTATATAACTGTCGGTATAAATAGAATAATGCAAATAATGTGTAAAAAAATACAATAGATTTCAGTATGCCATAGAAATTTTAAATGTGTTTAAGCAGGTTTCGTTTTCGGTTTCGCCCGAAACTGAGAGCGAGGCCAAAAAAGAAGACGAAGAGGGCGAGGCCGAAAGTTCGGTTTCGGTTTTTGGTCGGACCTGCTCGCAAGTAGGTGCAGGTATTATACAATTGAATGACTTTCAACGCGAGTTAGAAGTTTTTGTGTAGAGCTTGATTGGGCACTTTTTTTATCGTATTTAGGTATGTACTTCGGCTGTCAAATTAGGTAAGTATCAACCCACATAATATAGGTACAGGGTGTATAAAGACGACTCCGAGTACACCTTGCGATATCTAACATTCTCAAAAGACGCGAGATGCTAATTCTTACGGGAAAATGTTTACATGACCTGAAAATATTTGCTCTGGATGTTGTGATGCCAAGGTACCTACCATTATCATGTGTAGTCTGGATTATGTATCTGTTATGTGTTTACTTATTATATTCGTTGGAGGGTTAACAAGAATCACGTATATCGACCATTTTCGTATTGTAAAGGTGTCAGTTTTGACATTTGGACGATACGATGTAGATACCTACGATAGTGATTGCAGGACTATTGACAGCAGGGCTATTTTGTAAAAACATGATTATCATGTTATGTTGTTGAATGCAATAACCTAATCAATAACCTATTGGAAGCGTAGGTATGGGTGCGTAAACAGCATAAAAAGCGTAGGTATTATGGCATTCAGTACCATAACATGATAATCATGTTTTTACAAAATAGCCCCCCACTTTGCGGTTGAGGTGAAGTGAACATCGAATTAAAAAAAACCGGCCAAGTGCGAGTCGGACTCGCGCACGAAGGGTTCCGTACCATTATTTATAAAAACGGCAAAAAAATCATGTTTGTTGTATGGGAGCCCCCCTTAAATATTGATTTTATTCTGTTTTTAGTATTTGTTGTTAGAGCAGCAACAGAAATACATAATCTGTGAAAATTTCAACTGTCTAGCTATCACGGTTCATGAGATACAGCCCTGTGACAGACAGACGGACAGACAGACAGACAGACGGACAGCGAAGTCTTAGTAATAGGGTTCCGATTTTACCCTTTGGGTACGGAACCCTAAAAAAACTCCAAAATTTGTTAGTCATTGAAATCATCAAGGATCTTACTCTACAACCATACTCAAGAGTTACATGTAGAGGAGGGAAGAGAGGGACCTAAAGTACTCTTGCCTCTGATTGTAACTATGTTATTCAACATCGTGTATAACGAGAGGTAGGTCCCTCCTCCGCAAGCCGACCCCTGTGAGTACCTCTTGACTGAGCGTCAAGTGAAAACGGCCCTCCCTCAAACATGTTGTGAAACCTATCACGGTGGCCTCATTCAAAACTTTTTAGTTACTTACCTAGTTTTATAACATACAAAGAGATCTAAGGCCTTGAAAAGTAGGTAAAAAATTATATCTTGTGTTTTTTTAATTAGCGGAAACCCTCGCAACTTCCTTCACAATAATTTATTTTCAAACAAACTTCGATAAATTTCGGTAATTCCTTTTTTAGTGCACCCTTTCACATCAAAAGGAATACACCCTTCAAATTTCAAGTTTCTAAGAGCAGTGGTTTAGTTAGGCTGTGCGTTGAAAGATCTGTCAATCAGTAACGTAAGAGTTTTATATTTTAGACTAGCTGGACCCGCGATAGACGTTGTCCTGTCTAAATTTAAATAATCAAATAGATAAACGCACTTTTAGTTTTTAGAATTTTACAATTTTTCATTCCGATTTCTTGGCATACAAGTACAAAGTTCGATAATAATAAACTTTAACGCCCCTTTTTACCCCGTTAAGGGATGATAATCAAAAAACCATAATATAATGAATTTATTTAATTGCATTGATGAGAAATGTACTATTTCAAGTAATTTTGATAATAAACTTTAACGCCCTTTTTTAACCCCTTAAGCGATGAAAATCAAAAAAACACTTAAACACGTGCTTCTTTAATGGTATTGAAGAGCATAAATACCTACTAAATTTCAAGTAATTTTGATAATAAAAAACGAATTTGTCATACAAACTTTAACACCCCTTTTACCCCGTTAAGGGATGAAATTCAAAAAGTCCCTTAAAGTCATCTTTAATTATTTCATAATTTGAAATTAAATACTGTGATGTACAAGTATGAATAAATGATTCGGCTAAACGAGCCGTCCGCTTCGCGGGTAGTTCGTTACTTCACGCCCGAACGCCGAGCGATGCGGGCGGGTCGCTTGCGACTGTTATAATGGAAGTCTGATATTTTATTGCCTTACCCTAGAAAGGTACAAGACACCACAAATGGCGACGAGGATAAAAAAACGTGAGTAAGACATGCCATAAAAAGTACCATACGACTTGAAAAAAAAAAAGCAGGTTATTAGTTGAAAAACATAAAATGTGGGTAATTAGAAAAAAAAAAGGGAATGTGATGTAACTGTAGTGTTCATCTAGATGCTATTAGCTTTTTTTAATACGTTTTGTATAAATCATCTTGTTGTCTCAACATTGTCGTAATTTTAGAGAAAATTTAGGTAGTAGCAGCGTTAATTGCCGTAACCGCCTATGCCAATAACAACTTGTGTTTTATACTAAGTAAGTACCTACTATGTTTTTTTACTGATAACGCTTGATGAAGTCGTACAATTTATTCGTGCCTGCTAATATATACCTAGTTGTTCCATTGTTGTATAGTTAAACTAAGTTGTTTACCAACTGACTATACAACAACAAGATGTGCCTGTATAATATTAGCCAAGTCAGAATGTTAAACGAGAACAATCTGGCAAAGTAAAAATAATACAATGTTGAAGCATTGTTAATTGCCGTGCCTGCTAATATATACCTACCTATGTACCATTGTTGTATAGTTAAACTAAGTTGTGTACCAACTGACTATACAACAACAAGATGTGCCTGTATAATATTAGCCAAGTCAGAATGTTAAACGAGAACAATCTGGCAAAGTATTAAAAATACAATGTTGGAGCATTATTAATTGCCGTGCCTGCTAATATATATCTATTCTAATATATATGTTCCATTGTTGTAATGCACTAAGTTGACGTAACTCCTGACTATCTATAGAACAACAAGATGTGCCTATATATATTAGCCAAGTCAGAATGTTAAACGAGAACAATCTGGCAAATAAACAGAAATCAACGTAAAGCGAATGAATAAAATAAATCATCAAGTTCAAATTGATTCATATCAGTAATACGTAAAATTAAAAGTCCCAATTCTATAAGTGGGTAAGTATGTACGAGAAGACCGTACATGATTTGCTTACTTAATAAATGGACTAGTGGATAGGTATGTATGTATGTTAGAACTACAAATACATATATACTTGCCATATTGTAATAATAGTAGTATCATCTACCTACACCTAAATAGGTACCTACTTATTTTGAAATGGCGGACTTGACACACAGCGCCATCTAGCGCCAAACTAAGAAAAGCTGTTACTATGGGAACCAGGTAACTGACAGAATACTTATATATTTTTGTAAATATATTATTTACACCCAGACACAGAACAATTGCGTCAGATCAGCAACAATTTTCATAGCATATGAAAAAAAAAAGAAACTCTATATGTTATTGGTTTATTTGAAGTTTCAATCGCGGTAGGACCGCAACAAAAAGATGCCAAATTATAATACATCATATAAAACGGCACCTGTACTTAATAGACAAAGAGAAATATATGTGCCTAAATGTCCTTAAATTAGGGTAAGTAATTTAGTGTAAATTACTTACCCTATGCTTTCAATATTTAAGAACGTACAACTAAATATAGCAGTTGACAATTCAGTAACACCAATTAGCCGACCATATATTACATTATAGGTCATAGAGTACCGATTCCATTAGAAAATAAATTAACGATAAGTTGACGAATTGGTTAAAAAGATAATGAATTATATTCGGTTAGTTAAAATGGGTTATTGTCACTTCATACACTCTTAAGTATACTGCATAAGTATAATGCAACTTTTTGCAATTTTATGTCAGCTAGTATAGGCACGGCCTACAATACAGTCAAAAGTAAACAGTGTTTTATCTGATGATTGATAAAATAATAAAATCGACTAAGTACTTGTATGAAAAGTAGGTAAATTACCTACATTTTACCTTATTACCTTACCTTAAATGTTTTAAGAGCATTTGTAAACGATAAAAGATACTCAATTTAGTATGAAAAATAATCAACCTTATTACAAAATCATTGTTTAACATTTAACATAAAAAAATAAGGTAGATACTTACATAAAATAAACAGTTTCTTTATCTGGATAATCAACAAGGTAAATAAAATAGGGATTTATAAAATAACCAGTTCTCTTAAATGTGTTCAGCAGTAAACTTAGTAAAGTTTACTGCTGAAACGAATAATAATAATACAGGAAGAACAAAATGGTAAGTTAAAAAAGTATAATAATAAAAATGTCTACAGGAGTAATTCCCAAACAGTTTTTCCAGTCTCTCAATTTGTTAGATTTACCAAAACATACGTATACGCTCTTCTACAGAAAGCAGTTATTTGGAATACGTGTTAGTAAGAAAGTTTTTACAAACCGACGACTCCTCGACCGAATTGTTACCACCTAAAACGAGTTATCATAGATTAACACATACTGGTGCACAATTGGCTAAGGCCCTTGTGCTAAATTTCGGCTATTATAAACCGAATAAATTTAATAAAAAAAAAAAAAAAAACGGTTTAAGATGTTTATTTTCTCATAAAATTACAAATTCACAGAGAAAACTAAAGCTAAATAATATAATAATATCGAATGTGCCTGTGGGCGTTTTGCAATACCAAAACAACGAAAGAAAGTAACAAACATACAAAGAACAAATAATATGATTAATATTATTAAGCATTCAACAGGTTAACAAAGTGCTTAAGATTAAGGTTTCTTAAAGTGTGATGTTGAGAGAACAGAACAAAAAGGGTTAAACAACAGATTTCACACAAGGCTGGGCCAGTATCGTGAAGGCCTTAAGCGGAAAAAAATAAAAAAAATAAAAAAATAAAACAGTTTAGAATATTAATCTACAAAGAATAATGTAGTACAATTGAAATCAGTCCTTTTAATATAACATGCAACTTATAAAGTTGACACATTTGTACCTGATTTTTCAACCATTTTCAACACTGACTTCCGATCTTTTTAAAGCTTCTACACAACATCGTTACAAGTGTGAGGTTTTCTTCGAGGACGGTTTGTTCCATCAGAGTTAAAGTAGCATTGCACTGGTTCTTCACTTCCACCATCACTATTATTTTTGTTTCTAAAAGAACAAAGCGAGTCACAGACTTCGAATATTTTTCGTTTTATGATTGTATTTTGATCACTGTTTTACTGATTGATAGTCAGATAAATTCTTGACAAATTCCCATCACCAAATTTTGTGAAGCAATTAGGGAATTAAAATAACTTTTGAAAATCAATCTGATGCATTATATCATTTCTACTTGTTTTCATTGTTTTGAAAAACTTTATTAATGAAATAGATAACCAAATAAATATAGCAAACAACACCAACGCAGTCTGGGTATTTCACTTAACTCTAGTTTTCTATTTGTGAAGTCGGAACACCCAAGTTCCAACCCAATAGGCTATTTGACAGTATGAAAAATAAAGTGTTGTTGATAGTGATCTATTTAAATTATGCCTTTATAAAGCGTTATAGAGTAAAATAACTTGAAAAAAAAAAAAAAAAAAAAAAAAACTATTTTAAACGACAGTCACGTGACACAAATGGTCAGTATTGGTCGAATCTATTATGACGTAGCAAGCTTGTCAATATGTCATCCGCCGTTATTTAAATTGTCAATATTTAATATACATTTTTAGGGCCAATACTTAACAGAAATGAGAATAATATTGTTATGGGTTCCACAGTCACTTCTGAATAATCTAGAATGGTTTTCAAAATCTTGTCAAATATCCCATTTTATGTTGGTGTTGGTTTACCTACTTAACTGTGTCTGCGTTGATATCACGACTTATACAGACAAATAATGTTAAACTGGACATTGCTATATGGGTAGGTACAAACCTACGCCTTATCTACATAATTATGCATTCTCAGCAGTTAGGTATGAGAGTACCTTACTCTAGTATAGCTAAAGGTAGGCCCTTTTAGTAATTGGGTATTTGGGTAACCAGTTGGTATGAACAATTTAGTTACCTAGTAATTTACCTACATCCTACATGAAAAATATACCTAGGTACTTACAAACTACAGCCATGTAAATAATAAATAAATGGTTTTATAGCTACAGTTGTACAATGAAGATCTCTAAATTAAATTACCTATCATATACAAATTAACCAAGAATGGCTTGTACTTATATAAAATATATATATATATATATATGAAAGCGTTGTTAACTCTAAGTACGTGTTCAAACTTTTTCATAACTTTTATTGTTTGAGGTAGGTACGAAATATATGATGGGTTTATTTACAGCTAATAACTATTATCATATGAAATCTCTTATCCGTGCAAGTATAGTTAATTACTTATGTTAGCAAGCTTGTTTCAAATGAATTAAAGAATTGTTTTGAGTAGAGAATCATTTTATTAAAAAGTACATGCTATCTAACCAACATTAATAAATCATTAGTTCTTTGCTGACCAGATAAACTAGGCAATCATTGTACCAGCCGACCCTTCACCATAATAGCTAGAGAAAATGCTTTAAGATGTAGAGAATAGGAACATAGATTTAGAAGTAAGTAAGAAGTAGAAGAAGAAAGAGGTAGAAGAAAAAGGTTAATTAAACGAAGACAAAAAGAAATGAGAAGAAATATAATACACATAAAGGAGGCAGAGGGAGGATGGAAAATTCAAGCTAAAACAAGACAGAAAATTAATTGGAAACAGATGCTAATTAAACGATAATTTATTGTACTCGATTATTCTAGATTAAATGACTAAAGTTTAAATTACAATTAGCCTAGAAGTATATTGTATTGATTTGTGAGCTTAGAAATATATTATATTGATTTGTGAGCTAGATTAGAAAAATAATTATAAAACATTATTGAAAGAGAGAGATGTGATGTACAAGTATGAATAAATGATTCGGCTAAACGAGCCGTCCGCTTCGCGGGTAGTTCGTTACTTCACGCCCGAACGCCGAGCGATGCGGGCGGGTCGCTTGCGACTGTTATAATGGAAGTCTGATATTTTATTGCCTTACCCTAGAAAGGTACAAGACACCACAAATACCACATTTCATTTGTTTCAAATAAAAAATGACAGTTTCATAAAAACTTTCATCCCCTATTTCACCCCCTTAGGGGTAGAATTTCGAAAAATCCGTTTTCAACGGATGTTTACGACATAAAAAGAACACACCCTCCAAGTTTCAGGTCTCTGCGATCAGCGGTTTAGGCTGTGCGTTGAAAATCAGTCATTATGGACAAAGCATTTTATAGGTATAGATTAGCTCTGACAATCTACAAATTTTAAAATTTTAAGAATTTAGAAACTAAATTCGTCTTCACATGCCGATTTTGAAACAAAACAGGCATTAAAAATAAAACTACACTTTTATGTTGACACTTTTATTCACACGATATGCTAATAAAGGAGACTGTAGTATAGATCAGAAAATTGATCAACAGCGAACTTGAAAGTATGCCATAAAGCTTTTTAATGGGCATTCCGGTAACATATACTAGTATTATACGGTTACGCAGTGTTCCTACTGGTTCATTTATTGACGGACATTCGTAGATTGTAGTAACTAGCTACAAATTTATTAATACTTACATAAACGTGAAACGCGAATACGGCTTCGTTATTATAAATAAGGTTTAATAAATTTATTCTCAAAAAAATACAGGAAACAACCATTCGTTTTGAGGGTTCCGTACCCAAAAGGTAAAAACGGGACCCTATTACTAAGACTTCGCTGTCTGTCTGTCCGTCTGTCCGTCTGTCTGTCACAGGGCTGTATCTCATGAACCGTGATAGCTAGACAGTTGACATTATCACGGATTATGTATTTCTGTTGCCGCTATAACACCAAATACTAAAAACAGCATAAAATAAGTATTTAAGTAGGGCTCCCGTACAACAAACGTGATTTTTTTGCCATTTTGTATAGATAATAGTACGGAACCCTTCGTGCGCGAGTCCGACTCGCACTTGGCCGGTTTTTATTAGAATTTAGGATAAAGTATTCATTCGTTCTAAGTCTAACTGCAACAACTTAAATAATGGAAAATAAATCTGCATGCATACTCAAAAATTAGCGATTGAATGTATTTAGTTCGGCGAACCTTGCTCAGTTCCACGCTGCTCGAAATCGAATATTGTCACGTCATGAGCCCCCCCCCCCCAGTTGGAAAGACACAGCTCCAAAAAGGCAATAAACACTATAGAGTTGAGTAACAGTGTCGGTATAATTGCAAAGAAAAACAGAGCGGCGAGTAGAAAGCCGAGATGACACAGACTCCGGTTGTGCCATCAGATGCTCAGATGGTGCATCGTGGCAGTGATGGATGGCATGGCTGAACGGACAGACAGATAAATTAATATCGGTGAATGTAATGACGGAAAATATGCTAATTCGCGTTTAATTGGTACATAATTCAAAGTTTAGCAAAGTTATTAAGCGACAGTCGACATAGCATTTGCAAAGTTTAATGTCAATTTTAGAGCTTAATGGTTTTTATTTTTGTAAAGTTGTTGGTAATCTAAAATAATACCTAATAGAGAGATATTTATATACTTAAGGTACCCGCGTAGTTTCATTTGAATCGGTTTTTGTTACGTTTTTCAAACGTGATTATTATTTTGTTGGTGGAAAAACTATGAACTCTAATCATCAAATTGTAATTAGGTACCCTGTAGATGTGCTTGTTCATAAGTACCTACATAAAAATATATGATAATGATGATAACAATCAAAAATACAAAAAAAAATATCATCATATTTTAATTAAAAAAAACAAAATTTAAACAAATTGATTTATTGTACTTATAAGTAAGCAGTATGCAGATTTAAAAAAAAAATACAACATTTTATAGTTAATTCAGCCTTTGATCTTGGGATTTAGTCCGCCCAGCACGCGTTCTACATCCGGCAACAAGCGTCCGGCCGGCGGCCAACACGCGTCCGGTGTCACACTAGCTCCGGACACACAGATCACACACAGACCGGACACAGATACACTCTTGCCCGGACGGGTCTCGTGCGAGTTTTCTCCGGTAATTGTCGCGTCCCGTCGCGTTGCGTCATGACTTCATAAGCGTGCGCGCAAAAGGTACCGACAGCAGAAGCGCATTGGTCAATAAATGGTAGATTAGTAAGAATCACCATAAAATAAAATACATTTTTTTAATGAAAAAGCTAAATGACTGTGACTTGACTGGTGATGATTTGGGCCTTGCCAAAATAATGACAAGAGTGACTAATGTCAATAATATGCTAAGTAAGGTAGTGCCATAGGTATGAACTGCGAGCTGAAAGTATTTCTAAACTAAAAACTAAAACTACAAAGCATTCAAAAAATCAAAATAATAATACCCTCATCGCCAAACTAAATAGCAATTATCAAGACGGATCACACCTCCTAGAAGGAGGAGTCCACCTGCATTCTTTCTTCTCAAAACTAGAAGCATTAACACCTGTTACATCTACCTTGCTGTTATCAACCAACATTCCAAACCATAACCTACATTCGATCCCTCTCTTACGCCTCTACCAACCGTACAACACCAAAGAGTTACACAACGCAATGCGCTCTCTCTGGTTGTTGCCAGTCGCACTTGCCGCTCGAACTGCACCCGACCAGCCCGCGTATGCCACGGAATTAAAAAAAAAAAGAATCTCGTTTGTTTTTTTTATCAAACCGCGTATTCTGTGTTTATTCTACCATTATATTTTGAATTCGCAAAGTGCAAGGTCCGGTTGGACTAAAGTGAGAGTGTTAGTGTAGCATGCGCAAGCGCTGACTGTTTTCACTTTCTATGAGAGGGACATATCCAACGGTGAGTTGCGTAACATTATTTATAGATATATTTTTGTGATGTGCAATTAAAGTTTTGTAAGTAAAATTATGTAAAATATATAGTTTAGCTCGTAAAATGATACTGCCTGCGTTTAAACTTGGTCTAGGATTTATTAAAAACTAAATTAAAATCACAAGACAAGATAGAAGGCATTTTCTTGAAGAAAATTTTAGCACGCTTTTACGTCTCGCTTCGTCCGATACGACGTGAAAAACTAGGTACCTACTAAGCAATTTTCCTTAGTTTGTCTCTTCAAAATATAACTTTTCATGGAACTTGCTGAATAATAACTTCAATAAGAACCTATACACTAAGTAGGTAGTAATTAACACGTACTTACCTAGAACTCGAATGCTAATGGCTGAACAGAGTTTAATAAAACTTTAAATACAAATAGGTACCTGCAGTGGCGGATTTACACATTTGCCGCCAGTAGGCTATTACCCCTTCCCCTCCCCCCTAGATTATTTTGACAATCCAGCAATTAAGTTAATAATTTTAAGTAGTGAAATGTTGAATGGTGTGCGTGGAGTAAATACATGTTTTTTTTTTAAATTCCAGTAAGACAGTTTGCAAAATCAAGTGATTGGGCAAATGTAGGTAGAGATCAAGATGTGTGGAAGAAAGGGAGGGAGGCATCTGTTCTGCAGTGGGACGATAAAGGCAAAAATAAAATAAATAAGATGTTTGAAAAAATTAACCCAAATTTGTCGCCCCTAAAATCTGCCGCCCTAGGCTCCAGCCCACTCAGCCTGGTGGTAAATTCGCCACTGGGTACCTGCATGATAGATATATCGCTATTAGCGATAAGCCCACCCATTGTCACACTAGTTATTAGTTTAAACTGATGCTTAAGTTTCTCGGACGCACATCGCAGTGATTCCATACAAATTGGTTTTGCAAGTGATACAGATACAAAGCATGATCATAAAGGTACAGAACAGCTTAACCAAGAAAGGAGTGTGTCCAACAAAGCCATAAGAAGCATCATCACGTGATAAAGGATACCTTCAGGTAGCAGCATCATTGACCCAAAGAGCCGGAGCATGCATATGCATAATGCATGAGCTCTAACACCCGACGCCATCCATGCAAAATAAGCAATATTGCAAAACATGAAAGTAGAATGGTTTCATAAAACTCTTTAGTTTTCTAGATTCAAACCTATAGCTTTGCTCTTTTATATTCTTAAAAGCGACGATGGGCTTGCAACCTGTCACGTATGTTATACTAATTACTCCAAAATGTGGGCACGTGCTAAATGTATTGTTTAGACGTGAACTAATTAATTAATGCGCAATAGTTGCTAAATATGAATCGTACGCGGGTCATAAATATAATGATTCGCGCAAGGTGACTTTTAAGATCTCCTGGACTTCAAGACATTCTACTACAACTAAGACCACTACTAAAAATCAGTTTCTTGTGTAGGTACCTATTTTGTAAATATTTTTGAAACCAATTTACCAAGTTCTAGTTTATTTAAAATCACAAATATACAATAATAATTTCGTAAAATACAATAAATCCTCCTTGACAATATTTCGTGATCTACCAATCTACCATACTGTTTTTCCCTGCCCGCCAACTCACAACCTTTTTAAAATTCGAACGCTATCTAGTATTTTAGTAAGAAGTTTTTATTCTACTTCATACAAGGAAGCTGCAATATGGCGCCGACATTAACTACCAGGCTAATTATTACAAACCAAAAGAATAATTGTACATTGATAAAATAATATAGTAGCTGACATGTATTATGTAAAATAGATGTTATTTCTTTTTAATAAACAAGGATCGAATTATTTCAACACCATTTGACTTCGATATCCCGATTAGTATATTGCGTTACGCGTCGAGCTAAAACGTTATCTGCATTGTAATCGAGCTGAAGACAATGGCAACCTTTAGCAATAATACGAGTACCGACCTGCTTTTAAGCAATAATGCAGTGCAAGAAATACCCGTACGTACTCTGAGTACCACTATATACATACCTGCATCGTTATCATCATAGACCGGTAACGTCTAGGATAGTTAATTTGAGAGTTTATTAAAAATAGATTACCTAGGATCATTAGGGTATATCTACTAAGACCACTCCGTCTGTGGCTTGAGCACGAATTACTATTGTATCGACATCGTATCATCCAAATGTCAAAACTCATACAATATAATGAGTGTCAGTTTTAACCATTAAGTTTTAGTTTTCAGGAATGGTCTAACGTAACTTCAAGCAATGGTAAACGTCATTAACAATCAATCAAAGAAACAAACCACAGAGTATTTTGTATAAACAAACAAATGTCATGTCGGCTCATCACCTGTGGCCGTACCACAAGTTAAAAAGGAATATCAAAACAATATTAATTACGGTGCAAAAGTGACAACGCAAATTTTCTGATATTACTTTAGGACCTTGTGGTATGACCCCTGATATCTGTTGGAGTTATACTATAAATTACAATAAAATTTTCTTGTATGTCTATACTATCTATACTAATACAATATTATAAAGAGAAAAGTTTTGATTTTTTGTATGTTTGTAATGGATAAACTCAAAAACTACTGAACCGATTTCAAAAATTCTTTCACCATTACCAAGCTACATTATCCCTGAGTAACATAGGCTATTATTTTTATTTTGAAAAAGTAATAAATTCTTTATAAGAATGACGATAGTTTGAAGCAAGGTGTAAAAAATTGCTAAACATTTTGCTTTCTTCGTGTGCGCTACAAAAACTATTGAACGGGAATTGTAACGGGAACGGGAACGGAAGACAATATTTGTTAATTCTAAAGCGATACGAAGTTCGCGGGGTCAGCTTGAGATATTATTAATAAACCAAATTCGATATACCATTATAACTAAAGTAGGTGTAAAATAATACGAAAGACAAATAACAAAACGTAGACTTATCATTCAATACGTCTGTGGTACAGTTAACGACATAGTCGTAAGTACGAATAACATTTTTTTAAGATATGATTAGTATAAATATTAGCGTAAAAACATTACACCGGCATAGTTGGATGTTTATGGATACATAATTATACTTACATACCTACACTTTACTCGTAGAAGTCGTAGTTTGTACTGCGGAAACATACGCTAACCTACCGATACCGATTGGTGAGTATAACATAGCTACTGCGCAAAAATAAGTCTTTATTTAGTTACTTTCGAGGCGTAGATACAGTTCCAAGTGCGTAATTGACATTTTTCAACAATTTAATTAGCGAATGTATTATGTCGCCGATTGTACTTATTGCTTCAATACACCGTGACAAATAGCATTGTGTAAGTTGCATGAAGCTGTTTGCAAGTGTACCGTTTCTCATGTGAATGGAGTTACATCACCCAAATGTGGGTCATACAATGTGCAAAAACATTGGGAACCGGTGGCGAAAAGTTGCAGGAAAAGATACTTTGCTAATATACTTAGTTACAATCTTTGCTAACAATAAAAGGAATTGAAGCTATCGTGGTTGTTAATCATTTCAAATACAAATACGGTTAATTACTATTACTACGTTATTCTTGTATTGCTTACGTTTCGAGTATTCGTCGATCTACCGTTCATCGCGGACGCGGGCGGTGCTCATGATAAGGAGCATCTGAATTGTCTCGAAACGTCAGCAGTACAAAAAAATAATGTGGTAATTAGCTATTTCTATTTTATCACGATAGTTTTAATTTTTTACAATAATATTATAGAAGATTTTTTAGATAATTTTTTATCCTCTAAATTTTCAATTTCTAGGACTGTGGTTTAGGTTGTGCGTTGATTTAATTATTTCTCTATTTATTTATTGATAGATCAATCAGTCAGTCAGTAAAGCAAGAGATATATATGTATATAGATAGACCTAACCACCTACCTTAAACTTACAAGGTGATCTTGTCTCTGTTCCAAATAACTGAATGTTGTTCATAAATATTTAATTCGAGTCACAGAACCCATTAATTTGTTTTTTTCGGCTGTAAACATTAATAAATTGAACCTTTTCTCACAAAAGCGAGTCCAACGACCTGATTGCTGCATTTATTTTACTCGTAAAACAGACAAATATGGTCATTGGTCAGTCGAGCTATGAAGGTCGCAGCTTAGGCACAGTATAGTACCTTTTAAACACAGTATAGCCACTCGTAATATGTCAAAGCTCGCTAAAGCTGCTTGCTGCATTGGTCTTATGAAAATATTGGAATAACAATAAAATTATTATAAAAATAAAAGCCAAGATTTTCACACGTTTCTGATGCGAATTATGCCCGTGTAACCTTAGTGGAGTGATGGGCGAGTGCCCGTCTGATGTGCCAGAGGTGCAGGTTTGGTATAGTGGCAAAGTTCCTAATACCTACGATACAAGAAACCCTAGTATGGGGCTATATAAATTAACTATTCTGATTTGAAATAAAAATGCTTAAAAAGATGACCTACTTTGATATAAAAGGGGAAATAACTTTAACTATTTTGATTCTAATCCGTTTGGCATTATGTTAGCATTAGTTAGTGTTATCATTAATTCAAACATAAAAAAATATTTCATATTATGGTCTATGAATATGCCTAAAGGGGGTAGTCAGATCTCCATGCGCGAGGCATGTCAAAACAAAACTTTTCGTAGTAGTTAGTGACAGTGACAGGTTGCAAGTTCATAGCCGATTATAAAAATACTATCTACCTACTGGATACTATCCTTTACGATGTTTCCCTTCATCACTAATTATTATAATTTATTTTATTAATTTACTAGCTGACCCGACTAACTTCGTACCGCCTTTATACACCTATCTAATACCTTTAAACGAGAATCTCGAAACAGCTTCAACGATTTTCATGAAATTTATGCAGGGATTTTCGGGGGCGATAAATCGATCTAGCTACAAAAATTTTAGAAAACCCCGTTTTATCCGTGTTTTTAGGCAATTAAATACCGAGCGAAGCTCGGTGATCCAGGTAGGTACTATTAAGAGAACAGCAAATCAAATTTGGTAACATACCGACAGCAGCGCTACTTACCGGGTCCAATTGTGTTTTTAAACCATCCAGGAACCCATTTAAATATACATACGAAATTACAACCAAATCGGTCCAGCTGTTTAACGAGGCCAGAAGAATCATAATATATTATGATATCATAATACTATATATAGTATTATGATATGTGCTTTGAATATGAAGTCGATGATTTAATTATACAATATTTCTAAAACATAGCAATAAGTTAAGAAGTAAATTAAAAAGAAATAGTATTCGTTTTCAGTTTGCATTATGCAAAATGTCTGACTAACGAGTTCCAATTAACCTCATTCGCTATTTAAATTAGAAAAAACATTTGGTTACGAAATCATAATTTGCGGTATGGCTTTGCAAATTGTTATGTTATGTCATCTAACTAGTTAACATAGCGTTTTTACTTCCATTCGGAAACGTTAAATTAATGTTCATTTTATTTATAAAGGATTGATATATTTTTTATTTTTTATTTAATTAAAAATATTCACTACATACACGATCTTTATCAAATTACTAGATGTCCCGTCCGACCGACGTTGTCCTGACAAATTTTAATAATCACACAGAAAAAAGCACTTTTAGTCTTTCCCGAACTTTAGATTTATCGTACGAGAATTATTAAATTGCCATCTTGCAACCCTATTGCACATTAATGGATGAAAGTAATAATATCGCTATTAAATAAATACCAGCCAAGTGCGTATCGGGCCACATGCAATATAGGGTTTCGAAGTTTACACAGGTAACAACGTTGTACTAAAATAGTTATTTGTTATACAAGAGTGCAAAGTTGCTTTTTAACCGCGTGTTCAATTTTGATGACCGAGCAAGCGAAGGATTCTAAAATTGAATCAAAATTAGAATCCTGAGCGTTAGCGAGGGAATCAAAAGAGCACGAGGTGAAAAATCTTTGCACTCGAGTGCAACACGTAACTTTTCATTCCACCTCAGCGAGAAAATGACTAAATGCAAAAAAAAACGTTTACAATCACAAGATAGGTACTTTTATTTCAGTTTAGGTATTAACTACTACATTATGACAGGTAAGTATTACAGAATAATCTTAATAATGACGTGAAAAAATGCCGCGTTAAGAACCGCGTACAAAGCAAATTGAAAAAAGAACACCAAGAAGGTTCCGAGTCTGAGTTTTTAACAAATTAAAAAAAAGTTGTATGATATACTCGGCACCATAGAGGTAGCAGTAAATAGGTTTAATGATTTTTTTAATTCACAAACTTAGTGCACACGATGTTCTAAATTCAATTTACTTTATCCTCTAGAGAATAAAAACGGCTTTTGCACTCAGATATTGAAGAGCAAAAATACTCTTTCCGAGATGGTGGGATGAAAAAAATATTATTTCTTATGTATGTTGGTCGACTATTACGTTTATTACTCGTAAACTATGTAACTACCTTGAATTTTTTCATGCCTCCAAAACCAACAGTTTAGGATATAGGGGGAGGAGAGGGACACTTGACTCTAACAAAAATGAGCACTTTAAAAGTCACGATTTCACAATAATAAATAAATAATAAAAATAAAATCATTTATTCTACTACTACACTTCCCTAATTACATTTAGCGTGCATGAAATTAATTTTATTTATAAAATCAAAATAATATATGTAAATATTCGTTATCTAGTCAAGTTAAATAATTTAAAAAATAATAATAATCATTTATATTATGATTATTATTACAAATAAATTTTATACTATATATTTTCACAAATGGCTCACTTCATCGAAAAGTTGTTTTCCCAAACCGGCAATATTTTTTAAAGACCTATTCAAAGACGAACCTATATTTTACCTACGAAAAAAATCGTAAGTAATATAATAGGTTTCGGATACTTGTTATGGTATGTTTATCACAAAAAATAAAAACGAAATGTCGAAATGTCAAAAGTCGTTAATCTCCGTCAAGGTTCGCGTACGTTCGGGCGACGAATGCACCACTGTGCCTCGTAACATGACGCAACTGCTTTCACTGCGGTCGGACAACTCCGATTCCGATTTTATAATTATAATGGAATGCGATGCTTTCTTATTTTGTTTCGTTGGTTTCCGCGCGATTGCATAATACTTGTTCTACTGAACATCATAATACTTCCGTTTTTGGGCACGGTCGGACGTACCTAATAGGCCCCATAAATGCATTCGGCGTTCTGAATAGAACCGATAGATTTATTATTGACAGCTCTATTTTTAAATTCGAATTCCGAAGGCGGAATAAAATGTAATAAGTTTTCTGTTTAAAAATATTTTTTCAATAACAAGCTTTCGTAAAGCCACTCTTCTTTTTCTTCTTTTTGTTTTGGCGTCTGTGTAAAACCATTCAAACCATCGAGCACCAGCGCGCTATCACCTGTCACATCATAATAACATTTTCATCGGAACTTTATGGAGTTCCGTTGTGAGTGTCTCCATCATCAAAACACCTCGCTGTCATATTATTGTAGTGTCACCAGAACTAAAGGTGTATGTAAATTTCAGCTCAATCGAACAACCTACAGATGGTCGAAAAATAGATTGCAAATTTTGAAAGTTACAAACAAACATACGAACATTGCAAGTTAAATAAAAGCTTGTAAAAATGTAATAAGTAAATCAATCATCTCTCAACGAAAGAATAATTATTTTAGTTAGAGAAATGAAAACGCAACAAAATCTAATACAAGTTTTTCTTCCAAAAGACTTCAACGCGCTGCTTCACCAAGCCAACGTTGCAGTATTTTTTTATTTTGTCAAATATCAATTTGTGAAATAAAACTAATTAAATTGGATCACTACTGTAATCCCCAAATACTTAGGTACGGTATTTGACACATGCCCACATTTTGTAGTAGTTAGCATTCCATACGCGTGATAGATTACAAGCCTTTTTGTCAATAATAATTATCACCTACGAGAAAAATACTTCATTATGTAAGTACTTACTTAAAAAGTGTTGAAAAAAATCATGTCGAATTCAGAACCTCCTCTTTTTTCGTCGGTTAAAAAGGTCAATAGCTAGCGGAAGGAAGTAATAGTGGTGGATGCTTTAATTAATAAAATGGAAGTACTTAAGTCTATTTGTTACTTTAGTATTATTTGTACAAAAGGCCTACAAAAGCATGTACCAAACCGTTATAAATATATACCTACTATTTAGATTTACCAAGTTTTCCGCACGCATTAACTGTCGCTTGTCAATAAACAGACAGTCACGCATTTGCGTTCGCGATAATAATTACAAATGGCGATCACGAACAGACAAATCCTTGACACTGATGTATGATTAGAGAGCACAGACGGACGTAAAGACTGCGATTTATGTAAATATAGCCGTTTGATAGATTATTATTATTCGAAGTTAACTTCCTTGAAGTGAGTAGCTTAAGAGTAGGTCGTACAGACATACCTGGGGTCTACTCGCTAAGCGAAAACGAAATTTCATGACAATATTCCTTTTTAAATTACATCGTTCCGAATATAGTTTGAATGATGAAACTACCGTAATTACTTTTGACAATCGTAATTTCGTTTACGGTTAGCGAGTAGACCACCTGTACCTACTGAGTTCTTGTATGTACCTGAATATGTCGTATCTATACCAGTACATCCAAATGCTAGTATATTTAAATTATATTATTATTATTATTCTATTAAATTATTAATCTCGTCTTGGTTGGTAGGTACTACTAAAATATAATTTACAGATTAACCTCATAGTTTAGTTGGTAGTTGGTAGCTCTGTCTTCGGAGCTGTATGTCTGTATGTAAGTTGTCGGCTCGATTTTCATTCAGAGCAAACATTTGTGTGATGAAAATAGATGTTTGTGCTATCAAACCGTCTTTTAAAATACCTTACCACATTACTTTAATTTTCAAACCACACGTTTACTTTTGTTCGTGAATCATACAATTATTTATGCTATAATCTGGTTAAAATACTTTTAAACAAATTTACTAATCAATTAGTTGATGATATGTACGTAGGTATAATCTATTAATTTAATCTTAATTGTAACACTAGGCTAGAACTCATATAATAAGCATCTAAGAGTCTGTTATTATTCCTAACTTTAATACTATAACACAATGCAGTAAGTTAACGTCCTTTCTCGTAAGTCTCTGCTTATCTAAAAGTCTCTACTCACTATATGTGTGACCAGATATTGCGCGGCAATCGAGCGCGGCAGCCGCGCTATGTTTGGACGACAGCCGCGAGCTACCTGCCGCGCTCAAACAGTGTTATTGTTCGTTCGCACGTCAATCTTGTGTTCTGCGAATGTCGCGCTCGAATGCCGCGCTTTGTCTGGTCACACCTTAACAAAAATTTCAAATTCAAAACTAGCAAAATTTTAACCTACATGCGATACAACACGATTTGTGCATAAAAAATATTTATTACCATTTTATTAGTTGTGCTAAACAAATATATAAGTTATTTTTCAAGCTATTGTGATTAGTAGACATAACATAAGTGAATATAATAATATTTTAAATGCGAAAGTAACTCTGTCTACCTCTAAACGAATCTCAAGGGTTTCCATATGCCCATAGATTTCCAGCTTCTTGTGAATAAAACTAATAAATGTCCCGCTATCATAGAGAAGATATTCGATTTAATTAATAACTATTAATAAATAATCAGAGTAATTGCAGGAAACTAGCAAAGTTGATTAACAAATTAGCATTACATTCACCGACAAATGAATATTACTGTTGGTTTTCCCTATTTCATTGTAACCTAACCGCCTAACCTAACCGCTGTTTATGCTTAATAAATAACATTTTAAATGGGTATTTGTCGCGTGATTACCTTTTTCATCTTTAAAAATAAATATTAGGAATTAGGAACCATTGCTACGAGTTTAAACGTAGTACATACATATTTCTTATTCGGCTTACATAAATATTTATTTAAACAACATAAAAAAAAATATACAGTAACATAAAACCCGACTGCCAAAAAGTAATAAGGAAAGGATCATTGAAAAAAATGATAGACCTCAAGCAGTGTTTCTTCTAGAATCAGGCAACAAACACGGCTTGAGGCTTGGTCGCGAGGAATCGGCGTAGCTTCACCTAGTTCCTAAGACGTTTCAAAGTGTTCCTTGTGATTTTATTGAAATAAATGTATTTTGAATTTAATAAACTATAAAAAATATTATGCACCCCTTTTTAAGAGAGGGAGGCGCCACATTTAAAAAATATATAGCCTATGCCAATCCCACAATTAGAACGACTCAACAACACCTCTTAAGTTGTAATCCGTCAAGTCGTTTGAGCTGTAGAGCGTGCCAAAGATAATATGGGCTCTATAATATACGCTCGAAAAACATTACCCTCCTCCCGGCGCAGTCGGGTAAAAACTTACAATCATGTCAAATAACAAACACATAATTTTAAAATAAAAGTGTAAAAATTGACACAAGGAATAATAGAGGCTTCACGAGGTTTTGTTATTGATTCGGTCGAAATATACAAAATGTTTTAAACAATCCCATTGAACAGACCTACAGATGTTTTAGTCTTTATTTCTAGAGTTATAAGGCTCAAATTAGTAATGGCATCTGGATTAAGTAGAGCATAGATAATTGTTGGATATACATCTCGAGGTTGGTGCCTTCACCTTCTGTGTGGTTAGTGTAAGTATATAATACAAATGGTATTGAAAAGCGGAAATGAATTTTAATTAGTTATTCAAATAGATTACTGCGCGTTATTTAATTTAATTGCGTTTATAGATAGATGTACTTGCAAACATTTTTCAATAAATTGGATCGAAATAAAAAGTATAGGATGAAATAAAATCATGACTTTAAATCCCAAGTACGGTAGACATAGACATATTCTCAGATCTTCAGGCTCTTAGATCCTTGAAGATGTTTATAGATAGTCAGACGCACGTCCAAACATTATATTTCCTAATTGGATCTTGATATACAAAGAGAATTATTGCTGGGAAATACGTAGCGCGAATAAAGTAGGTACAATATAAATACACTAATTAGCTCCCAAAATAATATCTATATGAAACCTGCTGTATGCGTGTCTACTGTCTACCTACACTAATGTGGTACACGACTGGATGCGAACCCACGACCTTGCGCTCAGAAGGCTAGCTCGCACTATAGTCTATATACCATCAGTTATTTAGGTAGTTATTTTATCTTTAAGTTTTATTTCTAAATCAAGTGTAGCGTGTGCTGCTTTTTGAATTTGTGCTGAGGCTCTTTAGTTATTGTTATTATTATTATTTTTTATAGTTTACGTACTTGAGTAGTACTTTTAATAATTATTCTTGTTTGAGCCTTCACCTTGTTCGATTGGCATCACACTGGAGCTCTACATAGCTTTAAGAAAAGGATCATTAAAAAAAAGGTAGACCCCAAGCCGTGTTTGTTGCCTGATTCTTCTAGGCTTGGTCGCGTGGAATCGGCGTAGCTTCACCTAGTTCCTAAGACGTTTCAAAGTGATCCTTGTGATTTTATTGAAATAAATGATTTTTGAATTTGAATTTGAATCAGTGAAAATGTTAAAATGTAAGCTGCGTAATTCGATACGAAAGTGCAACTAGTGCTCGCTCTCTGATTCACGCGGCGAACTGGAGCGTAAGGTGAAAATGGAGACGACACAATTAAACTGAATGAACAATTCCGACGGACATTTGTGAGAATAAAATAATGAATAGTAAGCTTGCTCGTAGAATAAACAAGGGTAGAGTAGGGTAAGGTGGGTAGGTAGATACCGAGTCCTATCTATGCGATAACTCGCTGCCCTAGTTTATTTGGGGCGCGGTATATGTGGTGGTGCATATTTTACTCGACTAGGTTATTAAATCCCTAGTCTACTCTTGAAAAGGATCAACGATATATCGGGTCACATCGTTTCCGACTATATTATGAAAGATGCAACAACCCATATTTTTTTTATCAAAAACAATATTTTTCACATGATTAGTGATTATATACATGATTATAACTGTAGATTTTTACAAATAAAAGATAATTACGTGTTACAGACCCTTGTAAAAATGATCGTTACAACACAGCGAAAACTAAAGCAGGAACCAGTGTATCACATTATGTAATCCTGTATTTGAATGCAATTAAAACATTTTGTATTTGTATATTTGTATTTGTTACAATCGACAGACGACAAATTCTAAGAGTGCGGTTTTCCCGAATATATCGGAGCACTGTCACTGTTGTCGATAATGCCGAAATCGTTTTGCAGAGTAAGGGCCCAATTATGCGATTCCAAATAGGAAACTTGGTATGTGTTTTTAGGGTTCCGTACCCAAAGGGTAAAATTGGAACCCTATTACTAAGACTTCGCTGTCCGTCTGTCCGTCTGTCTGTCACAGGGCTGTATCTCATGAACCGTGATAGCTAGACAGTTGAAATTTTCACAGATTATGTATTTCTGTTGCTGCTCTAAGAACAAATACTAAAAACAGACTAAAATAAATATTTAAGGGGGGGCTCCCATACAACAAACATGATTTTTTTGCTGTTTTTATAGATAATGGTACGGAACCCTTCGTGCGCGAGTCCGACTCGCACTTGGCCGGTTTTATTAATACTTGCAAGCCTAAAATATTAATAAAGCTCCACTCCTTTAACGTTTTGAAATAATGACAAACCGGACGGTTTTTACGTCCCGCGGTGCGCGATGAGTGTGCGCGTAGGCATAATAAGTATTTTCTTCACCGTCCAGATTTCATCCTTAAATAATGATATGTGTAAGGATTAAATTCCTATGCAACAAGGAATACAACCGGTGATCAATGTAATTAATCTATTCTACGTCTAAATACATTAGAGTTAAGAAAAACCCGGTTGTACCAGTATTACTTGGTACTGGTACACAAAATTGGAAGTACTTACGACCCGCCTCTAATTTGCAAATTTCAGTTATCAAGAAGTTACGGAAGCTCACTACAAAACAAAGTAGGTACCTATGTACTTAAAGTTATCACATTAGTACAAAAGTATTTACCGCACAACTGTACCGGGCGTTGACCGCGACACAGCATAGGCATACATTATTGCGACCACGTACAGGCGCGTAGAAAGTGAAACCAGTGATGATACTTGTCTAACGACCTGTAACAGGACCTGTGGGTTTCCGAGAGTATGAATCCGTTACCGTACGCGCTAGTCCATTTATTGCACTCCACTATGGTACTAACTTACTACTTATACAACTACAATACTATAGATGGATAGATAGATTAGGTATATTTTTATTGTACACCATTTCAAAAATACATTTCCAAAAAAACAGGACATAAAACAAACAATAAATAAATATTTAAAGGCCTTATCGCTGAAAGCGATCTCTTCCAGGCAACCTTTGGATGGACAGAATAGATACTTGACTTTAATATTATCTGTTTCAAGTTTTATCAATTTGCGATACTAACACACTCACAGTATTTTATAATCTACACCACTATTATAAAGAGGTAAAAATTACTATTTTTATATTTATGTTTGTACCGGAAAAACTAAAAACTACTGGTCCAATATTAAAAATGATTTCATCTATCAAAAACCGCATTATCAGCGAGTAACATAGGCTGTATTTTATTTTGGATCGATTTTATTTTAAGATAAAATTTGAAGAGAGAAAAGAGATTTCCATAGGAAAACTGCATCAATGTAACATAAGGTATAAAAAAACTGCCTATAATCTTCATTAGTAAACCCACGCAAAGCTGGGGCGGAGTGCTAGTCATAAATAACAACAATTAGGTCAAAGACATCTTAGATCACAGTGCAAAAAGATGCAACATAATTTCTAAAAGATATTCCGTGAGAATGCTGTCTGAGGGAAAGGGGAAACGGGGGAAGGCTGTGAAAGAGAAAAGTGAAGACAATGTCATCGATAAGAGGCACATACCTGTTATTATGTCAGCATTATGTTATGTGAGAGACGGTTTCTTGGAACTCACGAAAGCTTGTAGACTCTCATGAGGTTATGGTAGAACAGAAGTGATATATTGTATTGTGGAACAGAAAGTAGTACAGGTAACAAAGAGGGAGCATGTGCCAACTGTTTTTATGTGCCTCTGACTACCCTTTAAATATCGCCACGGATCTGAGCACCTGGAGATCAATGTTAAAGTCAATATCTGACAACAGAATCAGACAGGATGTCTACCAAGATTTCATCATCTCGATCTCGAGCAAATATTGTCAGTGTCATTTCGAAATAAAATTGAATTGAAAGCATACATGATTATTTATTTGAATTGAAAATAGTTTTTACATTGGTAACGTTGAACTTAGGTGATTTTTAGAGTTGGTATGTATGTATTAGTATAAAAAGATGGTGTAGCGAAAAATAAAAACTTGAAAAAAAATTGTTTATAAATTGTAAATGTAGAAAGAAAATGCGTAGGCAAAGGCATCGAGGTCTAGTTGATCCGGTACCGCGTGGGAAAATCCTCATCTTTCAATATAATTTAAGTACTACTTATTAAACTTTCACTTATCAATCAATAAAATATCGAAATAATCCAGACAGCCATTACCGCGGTTTCACTGATCATTATCGTTGCATTACTAAGCATAATTCTTCTAAGATTGGGTTGTATAAGCTTAACTCAATTTACTCCAGGCCTCGTATTTCTATCCCCATATTCTTAGTTGTAACCTCAACTCTACCTTGACTCAAACTCATTCGAGACCCATTGAAAGCCCTTGAAAAGTACCTCATGTTTGGTGTATTAAATCGATATTTTGGAGGTTCCTCAATTACGTCATTACGTCATTAGTCCGAGGCGATTTTCATCAAACAAAGCGTCACACTCATGCGTCGTTCAGAAGCTGTCAAGAAATGTCAAGGTACATCTCGAGGTACTTTGAGTTGACAGTTCTGTTAACTGAGAAATCCTCGACTAGAGACAAACTCGAGGTAATTTAATCAACTAAACCTACCAATCCACGGTTTCAAGGTCGAGTCGAGGTGAAGATATTTCGATATACTAAGAATATGGGGATTAGAGGTGTTTTATTCCACTCCACTCAAAGACAGTAGCATATATAATTTCGACTAAAAATATAGTTCAAAAGATTACGTTATGTTAGCTCCGGTAAGCGTTGAAATGAGAATTTGAAGTTAGGATGAACATCGCATCTCTAGCTAGTTCATTGTTAATGACATTCATCTTTGGAAATCGATAGATCCAAGGACAAAGCCCACATTATTTCCTCTACGTTATTTCAAATCGATACAAAAAACTTAAAGCAGAGTTATTTCATTGTCGAAATGACAACTTTGTATCTAAAGTTATAGGATTACCTAATCAAATAAGTTTGAAGAAAAATGATGTTTGTATGGTGAACGGAAAGCAAATTGTAGTTTCATGTTTATGACTTAATACCGACCATGTGGGATCGTTTCGATTTTGTATATCTCGATAATTGTACAAAGATTCGATCAATTTGTCGATTAACTTTCCTTTTATGGTGGCAATTTTCACACCTTATCATTACTGTGATAGATTGAAAGCGGTATGTCGAATTATGTTTTAGAATTGTATTACATATTTTCCGTAGATGATTATCTATTAAAGTGAAACGGAACATAAAGGATTTTTTAACATCTGTTATAAATGATAACTCTTTGATAAAAAATAACGTTTTTTGTTACATTGTTACAGATGATTCCCGTGATACGGACAGGAGCTATCCTGTGGCTGGTGGCCGCCGTCGCCTGCGCAGCCGACGACCAGAACACCACCACCACCAAAACCATTCGCACCACCATCCTCCCTTCCAAAACCACCAGAACCGAACTCAAAGTATCAAGGAGCCTCAACCCACACGAAACGCAGACCTTGAACGTAAGGTCCAAAAACGGCCATGTCACGCAACTAATTGTCAAGAAAAAAGACACGAAATCGACCACTGTCAGCAGTACGACTCCTGCACCCACCACAGCGGCGATCAGGTTTAATGCGACAGCTGATGACAAGAATAAAACCGAAAGCAGAGACCAG
Organism: Hydriomena furcata; assembly: GCA_912999785.1. NCBI lineage: Eukaryota > Metazoa > Arthropoda > Insecta > Lepidoptera > Geometridae > Hydriomena > Hydriomena furcata. The sequence goes on from OU538835.1 coordinate 512,149, forward strand.
AGAAAGCTCAATTTCATGGGTACGGTCAACAGTGATTTAGCCGGCTACGATTATTACCTCAACCGCAACAAAAATGGCGAACAACTTGCCGATATCAAAGCGGAGTACGGCAACTGGTCACCTGTTTCGGTTTACCCTGAATCGCACATACAAGAAGACGGTGGAATGCCAGAAAACGATCCTGAAACATCAAGCTACTATCCCACTTATGATAATGAGAAGAAGGTGGAAAATAAGAAAGTTTATATAACGTCTGCCAGTATGATGGACTATGGAGGACCGATCAAAAACTATAGGTTTGATCCTCATAATCCAGTGATCAAGAACGACAGGAACCCAGTCTATATTGAAGTTGTAAGCACTAAGGTTTCAGAAGGTGAAAGAAAGTCATTCAAAGTACCCGATCCAGTCGACATCAGCTCGGAACCGATGTATCTTAAAAGAGCCATTGATAAATACAATAACAAACGTGGAAGATCTATTTTTGCGATCGGTGATGATGGAATTCCAGAAATTCACGGCATCAGAGTGCCCGATGATGAATCCGATAAGAAAACATGGCGCAACGCGAGAATCATCAACGGAGAACTGTACCCGTACCCTGAAGGGTACACTCCACCCAAAGCGATCCCCGAAGCGGACATATACCCTGACCTAGCTGCAGCAGACCCTGATAACTTCGGACCCTTCACAAAAGATGCCAACTTTGAGCCCAAAGATGGACCGTTCACTAAGTTTGACAACATCGTCAAATTTGAAGCTTCAGACAGCGGTCCATATATGACGAGCGATAACCCCCACTATGCATACAAACAAAAAAAGGATAACTACTATCTGAAGTCAGGTTACGGTCCATTTACGAAAGCAGACAACTCGAAAGTAGCGAACTCGAAGCTCATCGAATACATCAAACAGATCAACGACCAAGAACTGAAGAGGGATTACTTCAGCGGTCGCAGCTCAAGATCCCACGGAGGTGATATGGACTACGCTGAAAGCCACATCCAGCGACGCATGTTATTACACCCCGGAGATGTCAACTTCCCCAACTCTGCTATGTACTCGCCTAAAAACTCCAAGCCGTCTTTCGATGAGAGTGTACGGAACCCTATCTTGCAGTACGCCCACCCGGACCTAGGCGTGCAGCCGGCGAAAGCAACGCGCGATGGCGACGGCTCGCAACAGAAAGTGAAATATTACACCAACGTGCCTAAAAGCGCTCACCCTTACCCAATGGAGCCTGTCAATGGATATAATCAGCAACGATCTAATGTCAACCACAACAATAATGCAAACCGTTATTATGAAGACGAGTACAACAAGTTTTCCTACTACGAAAACAGCAATCAATACAACCCCTCGCAACAACGTTACCCCTACTACGGCATCGTCAAGAGAACCCCAGAGCCTTCTCTATGGCAGAGGTTCACCAACTCCATGAAAGACACCCTCAACAGCGCAACCCAGACCGTTCAGTCCTTCACCAGACCTATCACCGACCCGATTGCAAAGCTAACACAGCCCGTGTTCGATCCTATTGTTGAAGCTACTCATAAAATCACCAGCAACTTGGGTATTTATCCTTCCAATTCCATCCAAACACAAAGATACGCCCAGGATAAGATTGGAGTAGCTGCTGCTGCTTCCGGAGCTCCTGCTATGTTACCAGCACTTGGTCTAATGGCTGGAGGAGCTGCGTTGGGACTTGGTGCAGTAGCCATGGGTAGACTCTTAGACGTAAACCTGATGCGAAGCGCCGGTTTGAGCGACGATGAGATCCAAGACGAAATTGAAAAAGAACACAAAAGGTCCTTCGGAGTCAACCCCTATGACATTGACAGACAGATCATCAGCAATCAGAAAGTGTACGATGATAACTACAAAATGCCGAGCGAAAACGTGTACGTAGTAATGTCTCCCGAAGGTGCGGATGGTGGTCGTGCTAAAAGAGAAACCCTAAGCTTCTATGAGCCAGTTTATCAAGGTGCTGAGTTGAGGAGGGTCAAAAGAAGACACGTAAAACGGTCTTTGAACGAGGACATGCCTGAGGATTTGCAACGATTAGACGGCAGTTCAGGACCTTCGTCTTTAACTTCTGCTGCCATGGACCTGGTGAGGCAAACTGACTGGAGGGACTCGCAGTGCGCAAAGTATACCTTTTGCAAAGTGCTGACGTCACAGTCTTCCGATTCTCTCTTCGCTATGGAAAAGAAAATGGAATCTCTTCTTAAAATGTGAGTAACCTTTATTTTCATGACTTGAATAAGTTTTAGCTCGTTGTTGTAGTTTGTATGCGGTGGTAAGAGATAGGCCAACTCTGATATATAACATAATTTTTATGGCCAAGACTTAAAGCTGAGGCTTAACGTGTCCTCCGAGCCAAGGAAGCGATCAGCTGTCAATGCCGCTAATGGTCTCCCATCCGTTTTGGTGACCGCGCTGATGGATACTTAACTTAAACGATCTGTTCTGTCAAGTATACGCCATGAGCGCTTTTATTTGGCTTTTAGTACTTGTTATCAAAGGCAGATATAATATTGTGATATGAAAACTCAATGTACGTAAATATTTGATCAGATAGATGCTCCAATCAATTACAAGTCGTGCCATGTCTGCCATTACGTAGGTACGACATTTTATACCATCAACAAAATGATTTCGCAACTGTTTATCGTAATATCTTACTGCATTTAGCTAAACAATGGAGTGTTTGGCAGTTGCGCTCGTGACTCAGCCAGCAGGCATGTTTGGGTCGAAGTTCAGGGGCTATCGGCAATCGAAGACCTTTAGCTGCGACGTGTGACAGCCTCATAAATCAAGATGAAACCTATTATGAGATAATAAACACCAACAGGCTCATAAATGCATCTCAGTTCCAAGTACAAGTGCTAGGCACGGTGTGAAGGTTTGTCAATTTATTTTAACAGACCTCTAAATAAGACTTGCATCATTGTTACCTATTATTAGCATAAAACGTGTCTTATCCTCTTTCCTACATATTTAAAAAAAAAATATGCGAAAGTTTGTGAGGACGTTTTACTGACGAAAGCTAGTATAGAATTACCAAACGTCTGCCCCACTCACCACAATTTATAACCATCATAAAATTAATAATAAATCACATATTACGAAAGGGTATATTACAACTCAAAGGTTACATAATACAAAGTTATCACATAAGAGAGAAAATACCATATTTCTTCCGGAAACTGAACAAAAACAAGCACTTTCCCGCAGAGTCGTAAAATCACTTCCTGCGTGTTCTTTGGTGTCATCAGTCAAAAACATTATAAAAGACAAACGAAACATAAAACAGACGCAAACCTTGGAAAGTCATACATGCCTAATCCCCATTTTAGATAGATAGATAGATAGATTATAACTTTATTGTTCACCATAACAAAAATACACAACAAAAAATGATATAAAAACAGTGTAAACAATGGGCGGCCTTATCGCTAACAGCGATCTCTTCCAGGCCATTCCAACCCATTTTCTTAGTTGTAACCTCAACTCTTCCTTGACTCAAACTCTTTCGAGACCCCTCGAACTTTCCCTCAAAATATTTTGTATCTCAAATCGATATTTCGGAGGTTCCTCAATTACGTCATCAGTTCGAGGATCAAACCGTCACGCGCATGCGTCGTTCAGAAGTTGTCGAGGAATGTCAAGGTATATCTCGAGGTACCTTGAGTCGACAGTTCTGTTGACTGAGGAATCCTCGACTAGAGGCAAACTCGTGGTAATTTTATCAACTAAAGCTACCAAAACACGGTTTCGTGGTCGAGTTGAGGTGGAGATATTTCGAGGTAACAACTAAGATTATGGTAGTTGTAGTTGTTGTGTATAGACACGCGCTTTTGTATGACAACGATACTGATCACTACACACACAACTAAAACCAGCCTGCCTTCGGAGATAGACCAAATGTAATAATTAACATCCGAAATACCCCTTCGAGGAGAGAAAGGTTTTCTTTTCATCGTTTCCAACCAACGAAATTTGTTTATGAAAATTTCACTTTGTGAATTGTTTCGTGATAATTATTTTCACACTACGCCAGCTTCCATAGTTCTATACAAGTTGCAGTAAAGCTCAGTGTAATGACACTGTGAGGTAATCAACTTTCTAGAGGTCAATAGACAAGCTCATACTGCACTAGGTTGTACCGGTTAGATATGTCAGCGGTTTCTTCACTGTCACTCCATTTATTTAGAAAATACCCGTTTTTCTCGGACCAAGAACCGGTGTCGTTGGACAGAAAGCGTGGCGGAGCCGCTTTTTACCCAACCACGGTGAAGTTTGAAGCCAAGGTGTGAGTAATTAATGCGAGTAAGTACCTACTCTTATGTAGGTAATTATTACGCTGATGTGTGGTACAATCAGTCATTGTTGGGAGTGAATTGAACACCAAAATCAAAATATATAATAATAATACACAAACCGACTCCTCAACCGAATTGTTACCATCTAGTACGAGTAATCATAGATTTTATCAGCCACTGCACTGGTGCGCAATTGGCTTAGGCCAATGTGCTACAGTTCATTTCCGACTATTATGAGCCGTGTAGATTTTGATTTAAAAATAAATAATAGCAATAATAATAATCTTTATTTCAGGCAACACGAATAATGTTAAATATAAATACAGAGGCCCATATTAATAAATACTTACCTTATAGACTAACATAAAAGTACCTACATAAGCTTCCCTATACCGTCAATAGACTATTCCCGCTGTCCAAAAGTCACAAGGTTGTGCATTGTTTACCATGAAATAGAAGAAGAAAATCATAGAAGAAACATAAAACTTGGAGGGTACCTATCATTAACATACTTTTGTTGTAAGGGTGCACTAAGAAAGAAATCTCCGAAACTCAACCCCTAAGAGGTTGCAGCAGGATTTAAGTCAATTTGAAAATAACTTCACGTTAATTAAACTAGGGCTCAATCAATCAATATGATCATAAAATAATTTTTATAACTGTCTTACTTGACAATAAATCACTGTTATCGTCACGTTAGTATCGTCGTCACTTATCCCGGTATTGTTGATTACTAGTATTGGCTATTATTGTCCTTGGATTTATGATATAATTTAGTACAGAAATTTATTTCGAGGCTTATCCCCATATTCTTAATTGTAACCTCGAAATATCCTCGCCTCAACTCAACCTCGAAATTGTGTTTCGGTAGCTCTTTAGTTGATAAAATTACCTCGAGTTTGTACCTTGACATTCCTCGACAGCTTCTGAATGACGCATGCGTGTGAGGGTTTCTTTGATGAAAATCTCATCGGCCTGATGACGTAATTGAGGAACCTCCAAAATATCGATTTAAGATACCAAACATAAGTTACTTTTCGAGGGAACGTTCGAGGGACCGCAGAAGAGTTTGAGTCGAGTTTGAGTCAAGGTAGAGTCGAGGTTACAACTAAGAACTAAGAATATGGGGTTTAATTTAGCTATGATTACTTTATCCGCAGAAAATTCCAAAGGCCCTTGGTGTCTTCAATCTATGCGATGTACATTTAACAAAACAAAAAACAGCCCCAGGAATTTTCCAGGAGGCTTATGAACTCATTCTCACGCCTTCAAACCGTTTGACATTTGAATTACTTTATTTTAGGTTTATTGTCTTTACAATCATCTTTTATTGGACCGTGTCTAACAGTTATTTGACAAATTTTCCACGCACACGCATCTTTTATTGCTCTACACAAATATTCAATGCATCTTTGTGGCCGTAATTTCTCAATCCGTTACAATTTAAAGACGTCAAAAACAAATAAAATCGTATTACTCAAGTTTCACAAAAAACAGTAAATTAGTAACACAGTCACAGTGTAAAGCCCACTTTCCACTAAACAGGATTTGTAGACGTAATCGATGCGAGGTCTCTGTTTATTTGGGGGCATCAAGCATTTTTTGTAATGATTATGTATGTTTGTTCGCGGCTACGGGCTTGCAACCTGTTACGTGTGGAATGCTAACTACTACAAAATGTGGGCATGCTAAATGTAATATTTTGATGTGCCTCTGATTAACCCTTTTAGACATCTGAGCGCCTGGAGATCTGAGAGGATGCCTACCGTACTTGGGGATTACAGTCGTGATCCTATTTTTTTTATTTACGACGTTTGCATTCGATTATTTAATCCAATCATCACGAAGTTTGGATGTATGTACCCAACATTGATGATCCCAAAACAATTTTCTAGTTTGTTTTATCTGTGGTTGAAATCACATATAAAAACTTTGCGCGTATAGTTTCAGTGGATCGTAGACTTAATAAAGTGCGCGTCGTGTTACGTACAGCTTTACATACAAAATATATGTTACGTGACAGACAGACAGAGAAAGTGTTTGTGAGTGGCAACTTAATGGTCGTAATGTTGGTGTGATGGCAAACAGTGACCTCGGCGCGAAGAGACACTTTACCACACACACGTTAGACATGCATAATAGGAAATAAAACTACTTTTATACTTACTGGCGATATTTAGATTAAACTACGAGTATGTTCGGTGCATGGTGCATGGTATTGGTATGGATGCAAAGTCAAACTCAGAAGGTTTATTTTAATAAAATGAGAAGGATCACTTTGAAACGGAGAAGACACCGGATATAAAGTACATAGCGTACATACTCGTAGGCTACGACATATATTTGTTTCAAGATTCATCTTCTTCACAAACATCCATCGCAAAATTACTTTTCGATAATAAATTATAATTGGTTATGCCAGTAGGGTTTTAATATCTGTTGTTATCTGACTATTATTGTATAAGTAAACGCAATGATATGTACGAAATAACAATACCAACAACTTTATAGGAAACGCGAAAAAAATATGTTTTTGCGATTATTCAGGATTAGTTATAAATGGACCAAACATTAAGCCCCAGTTGACCACAAAACCCGATTTAAACTAGAGCACAACAACAATAATCAATTTCCAAAAGGCCATCATCTGTGTTCCTTTTAACCAATTTCACAGTCGACTAGTTATCTGACTCACAACATCAATTACTATTCAGATCTGGATCCGGGAATGAGATTGCAATACAAAAAATAAGCTAAATTTACTTAAAAAATAAATAAGAATCAACTATATAGTTAATCACCTGAGTTCAGTTGGTTGTACATCTGCCTTCTTGGTTGTGGGGTCGATTTCCACCCAGGAAAAAAACTTGGGTTATGGCAAAGAAAAACAAAAGTCACACATTACAAACAAATTAGATTACCGAATGTGCGCTCTCCTTTGAAAAGGTCTTCAAAATGAATAGTGACAAAGGTACAGTTTTTAAAAATTATGTCATCTTTTCTTTAGGGAAAACTATAAAATGAAATTAAATAGGATCACGACTGTATTCCCCGAGTTTGATCATCGATCGGTATATACGATCTTCAGGCGCTATGATCCTTGAATATACCTAAAGGGAGTAGTCAGGGGCACGTCCAAACATTACATTACAAGGTATTAGCATTCGATACGTGAGAGGTTGCAAGCCCATCGCCGCTAAGTATGCAAACTCGTTTCCTCTCGATGTTTTCTAAAAGGATGTAACTATAAATTAGCTAATCAAATAATGCGGAACCCTAAATGGTCCAACACGCTCTTGATAAAACCCACTTGACACAGACAGCGTGCCGCCGAAGTGCGTAACCTCGATGCGTTACATAACAGACGTAACGTGAAAGCAGGGACCGAATAACCGAAAAATTAAGATACCTCTATTTATCGATATGACGTCATACCGATAAATTCCGGTATTCCATATATTTCAATACCTAAAAATATAACGGTACCGAAAAGCTTCTACCGAAATTCATAGTGGTATACTAAAGGTTGAATAACGATACCGCAATTTCTACCCAAATATTATAGGTTTTCTCACTCCCCGCGCGGCGGGGAGCGGCGGCGGCGGCGGTCGGTGCATCAAACGACTTACTACGTTTGTTTTGTTGTGTTGTGTCAGTTTCAGTTGTGTGTGATGCGACATACCTACGAACTATACCTATAGCGAACTGCAAATTCAAAATCGAACTAAAAATTTCATTACTTTGATGATAGGTCTGTTCCCTACCTACGTACCTACGTAGTAGGTACTGTATCTACCTCTACCTAGTAGGTATTGTCGGCGGATCTTAGTTTAGTTAGGTAAGTATCTACCTACCTACGTAAAGATAGCTGTTTGGTTGCGCGGCAGACAATTTTTGACCTTATCCAGTGACACATAACCATTCTTGCTGTGACACGGCACGTAGGTAGGTAGGTACCTACTGACCTTACCTGCCTCACTATGTTTTGTACCTATTGAATGTAGGTACCTGCCTACCTCGGTACCTACCCACCTAGGTAGGTACCTACCTACCTAGGTGGGTAGGTACCGAGGTAGGCAGGTACCTACCTACCTAGGTGGGTAGGTACCGAGGTAGGCAGGTACCTACATTCAATAGGTACAAAACATAGTGAGGCAGGTAAGGTCAGTAGGTACCTACCTACCTACGTGCCGTGTCACAGCAAGAATGGTTATGTGTCACTGGATAAGGTCAAAAATTGTCTGCCGCGCAACCAAACAGCTCACTTCACAGATGCCAAGATCCACCAACCCGGGTCAGCCGGCTTATTTCGTAAAAACTATGTTTATCATGTTATGGCTTTCAATGAAGTTTAGGTGGGACATATAAATTGGAATTCTCATAAATTTTAGAGAATACCTACCTACCTATTTCACCTAAACTGCATTGAAAGCCGTATAGAGTAGGTAGTACCTATGTACTTTACTTACTATTAAAGTATAAATATTATGTGGTATGTGGTAGGTAAGTATAGGTTACCTAATACCTACCTATAATTACCTAGTCTAATAACACAAATTTATAATAGGTAGATATTTGTTTGACCCACCCACCTATGCACTGTTGCGTAGTGAAGGGTAAGACTGGGAATAGATGCCTCACTTTTCGAAGTTTATATCGTATTTACTTACCTATCTACATATATAAAAATTTTGCTTTACCTACTGACTGACTGATCTATCAACACACAGCCTAAACCGAAACTTAAAATTTCTTCAGCGCTGTAGGTTGTGCGTTCAATCCCGGGGCAAATATTTGTGTGATGAACATAGATATTTGTTCTGTGTCTGGGTGTTAGTACCTAACTATATCTATCATAATTATTTATGTACCTACTTAAGTATAAAATTATTTACCTAAGTATTCTATCAGTTAACTAGTTCCCATAGTACAAGCTTTGCTTAGTTTAGGGCTAGATGGCGATGTGTAAAATGTCCAACAATATATATCTATTTATTTATTTATTTATTAGTTTAACATAAATCTATTTGTTATTATAATAACTGCCACAGATGACTAACTCCATCAAAATAAGTATAAATAAATATATGGACGGGCAGAAAACTGTATTAATTTGTGGGAAATGGTATGTGGGTTTTATTTATTTCTTCTCAATGTGTATAACCTTTTTTTAGGTAGAAAAAGACGTCTGTCATCAGATGTTTTTTGCGGCTTGGATGTTGGAATGTCGCAGAGTATTTTGCCGACAGTTAGCAAACGCAAAAAAGCAGATCATAGACGAGTTTCTAATTCATCTGATGAAGGATCGCCATCAGCACCAGTGTCCCCTGTATATGAATCTGATTTACATTTGAAGAACTGTATGCCGTCGCCGAAAAAAGAAAAAGAGAAACCAGGAACTGAATGTGTTTTCGAATGCGATGATTGTGTCAGAGAAAATAAAATTGATAAAGGAAGTTATCATTTCTGTCACATGCTCTTGGATGAGCTACAATTTGTACGTCCATGTATGCGAAACATGGCGTATAGGCATATCTTAAAGATTGTTGACGCAGTAAAAGGGCAACATAAAATGGGCGAAGAAATCCAAGTAACTTATCCACCTTTTAAACACTAGATGTACAACAAAATTGATTAAAAATAAAAAAACTATGCAAATTTTAAACATGTATTAATGTTATCTTTATTACTTATTTTATATTTCCTACTAATATTATAAATGCGAAAGTTTGTGTAGATGGATGGATGTTTGTTACTGTGCAGTCGGCGGATCTAGGCACTCGTGAAGTTAGCCGTAGAAACGCACAAATGGTTATTATGTCACTGTATAAAGTCGAAAATTGTCTGCCGCGCATCCAAACGGCTAACATCACCAGTGCCTAGATCCGCCGACTGCACTGTAACAAACATCCATCCTACAACTACTTCAACTACTAAACAGACAGATTTGGTTGAAATTTGGTTTATAGATAGACTATGACCGGGTATAGATAAAAATTGTCCTATATTTAAATACAGGTCATAATCTAATACGCTAATCAGTAATTGATTGTTCTGTTGGCAACGTTCTACAATTGGAATTTCCAAAAAAATAAACAATTAAAACAATTTCGCTCTTATTCCTTTACAATAAAGTCTAAATTTGAGTAATCACAAAATTTTAAATTTGGAATTATTTTTTTTCGTTTATTTCTGATGAACGAAATAAATAAGAAAATCAAAATTTCACTTTACTTTTATTGACTAGATTTACGTAAAAAAATAGTTAAATTACTTAAAACTAGCCTACGTTTTAAAACTGTCATCCTGAGGTTACGCAAATTTAGACTTTAACGTAAAGGAATAAGAGCGATGGTGTTTTAGGATTCCGAAATTTTTTTATGGGCACAATAGAATCGCCACCTACTTTAATTTAAATTTTATCATAAAGAAATAAAAGAGAAGTTATGTGTATTTATTATGTAAATACCTACCTGCCGGTAATTTATTTTCCCGACATTTCGATTATGTTACTTACCTACAAATAATTACAATAGCCATGGTCGCGAGCAGACGTCATAGTCGGGAAAATAAATTAAAGGTAGGTACTTAATTACGTGATAAAGACCCGTGTCAAAATCTATAGTTAAAGGTAGGTAGGTACCTACCTACTGTGCGTGAACGCGTGCGCAACAGAACAGAACAAACAAAGTTTTATTAACCTGTGTGTCGCTCGATTGACAAAGACGTGTGTGTGCGTTCACAACAAACGAACTCGCTCTGAGTTTTGCCCCTCACGCGCCCTCCCCCCCCCTCCTCCCTTCTCTCATAGCCGACGAACGACACTCAAGATTTTTTCGATACCGTTATTCCATACCGGTATAATTTCGGTATGGCCCAACCGCTATCGAATAACGGTACCGTTATATTTTTGCGGTACCAATACCGTTAACCTCTACCGCTTTCAGTCCCTGCGTGAAAGTAGCCCAGCGGTGGCTACAAGTGGTCACATTCCACGTGACCACACAAAACCACTTCCAAGGCGAGCCGTGCCGTCATAAAGAACTCAAGTCTGATTCAACAGAGCTTCGTGTTTCTTGACATCAACCTTTACAACCTGTTGTAGGCGCGAGGAGTAAGAAAACCATTACACAAAAATAAAGTATATTCGAATGTTTATATACGAGTAAAGTCAAAAACAACAACCAATTTAAAAAAAACCTTTACCATTAGAATTCTACCTACACTATGTATATCTGAGTAACATACGGCTTTATTAATTACTAGAAAAAAATAGGAATCCCTACTAAAACTTCAAAAATGTAACCCAAGGTGTAAAAAAATAGCCATAATATCATTAGTATTGAATATATCTTATTATATAATACCCTAAAAATGAATCCTTCCTAAAAATGAATCCTTATTTCCCCTGGTCATAGCCTCACGCGTAAATGGTTAGACCAATTTTGCTAATTCTTTTTTTGTTGTAAAAAAATAGCTATTACTCTTGCTGATCCCATAATAATTTCATTCCAGGATTTCCCTCGGCAAAGGTGACAGTGTATCATCAGTGGCCCACCAGCTCGGAGACGTGATGGCAGCCAGCAGGGACCATGACTGCTCGCGCTTTAACTGCGACCGCCACTGACGACGATCACCCAACGACTGACAACGATCATCCGGAGACTGACAATGATCCCCGATGATCGACAATGATCATCCAGTGAATCACCCAAATTCATTGTCGTCCATATTGATCGACAGACGTTGATGATCCAGCGATCATCGCTGGACACATGATGGCCAATTCTGATCATTTAGTGACCAACATTGATCATCGAATGATTGAGCCAGTGACCGACACTTGGAATATTTCGGTACCAGTGATCAAAAAGACTGCGCGTGATCGCGATAGTTCTTTTGCGCAAATTTGATCATCATACTGATCATAAGTGATTAGTGATGATAGCATCATTAGGATCATGTGGTTCATGATCAATGATCACGTGATAACCGTGTGATATCATGAACGTTATTGGAACAAAATAATGTTTTTGTATTATTTCGGATATATAACATCTTTATACTGCGGTTCCCAAACTTCGAATTTTTATTAATCAGATTTGTAAGATGATAACTTATTAATAATTAAGTAGCCTGTGCTCATATAATTTACACTAAACACAATTACATGTCCATTGGAGCGCAGCGAGTTATAAATCACTGTAAAATGTACTAGTACATAACTGCACGCATCATTTTAGAACTACGTAATGTAGCTATTTAGGTTTTGCATGTTACATTTCGCTTTGCGTGTTTGAATTTATAAAACGCATAAACAACTATTTGAAATGACTTAGATAGCTAAACAGTTTATCGTCAAGTATTTATAAAATCGTAGGTGTCTATAGAAATGAAGTTTTTTTATGATTTTTCTAGCCTGTTTTAAGTATTATAACCGCGCATTGTGTAAAAATACAATTTAGACGCAACATTCATATGTTACTTTTTCATAAGTGAACATTTTTTGCTGCTATTCGCTGTAGGTACGTTTGATATAATCATAGCTTTGTGTATGGAAATATAAAATTACGTAATTAATGTCACGTTTCCTGGTGAAATGTGAAAACGATTTAGCAAAATATTTATTTATTTATGAATTAAGTTAATTAAGCTGCAGGGTGATATGTTACATTTTATTTGTAGAAAGTACGTATAGTAGATATCAATCGTTTGATAGCTAATAATCACTTCGTAAACAAATAAAAGTTGTAGCTTGAATATATATTTATCTAAAACGAAGTTGTAAATAAAGAAATAAACCAGTAAAGTTGACAGGTGAAAAAAACAAACTTTTACATAAAAATCATATTTTTGAAAATAAATTACAGACGTAATTTGCCATAAATGTAATTCGTTCCTAGAAATTAATTCTTCCCGTAATTTTTTAGTATTCACCCTGTATTTACTTACGTTACCAAATATCCATACTTGTAACATACCTAATCAAAATATCATTATAATACTGATAAAACTTTTTAATTAATAATGATTTAAAAACTTTATTTACCCAATGATTTTTAAACTTTAGCTTCAATCTACTAAACTTATTCTTAGTTATAAATTGGCATTTCTATTTTTACTATTTATTTAAATTATGATTTCGCGCTGTAAGTTGTAAATACGCTTAAAAACAACTGTAAGTAAATTATTTATTTATTTTTACAATAAAAATAAAACTTTTAAAATAAATGCGTTTTTTATTCATCTGGTAAGTAGGTATTATTATTATTAACTAAAATATAAAAAATATAGATAAAATAAAGATACAATTGAAAGTAAATAAACACCGAATAATAAATAATTATGTACGTGACGTGACACTACCACATACCACTACGTTCATAATTCACGTAGGCAGTTCCATCGTGATCTGGTTACCTCCTAGAACAAAATTGATGATGTTGCGTATGCTTGGTCGAGACGCTAAAGGTGTGGGTTCGATCCCCATGACAAGATCACCGTTTGCATAATATTTATTCCGAGTCAGGGTGATGTAATACCATAATAAAAAAAACCTAGTGTGTAGTCAGGATTTTTTACATTACATTTTAGGCATTTATGTACTTAATTGTAACTACTTGAACATGGATATAAGTCATAATAAGTCTCATTGGTTTCTGATTTATTTCAGGTTTCCATACTATGCAGTACAGTTACTCGTTTCATTCTTATTATACAGATATTCATATCTGTGGTCCATTAAACTGTAAAAGTATCCACCCTAAACATTATGTGAGTTTATCTAGATATCATCTATTTATCCAAATACCTGTGTCACCAGCACCATCCACTTGTGCTGCCGCTTCAGGTTTGAGGTCTTCCTCAGGAATCTTATCAGTTTCCGTGGATAATATGTTACACTCGATGCACGGCTGGAGCTCCTCCTCCATCATATACAGCTGTCAAAATACAACAAGAGGTAAGAAAGGAGTGAGTGTTGAGATGTCTGCTGTTAGAAGGATGTGAAAAAAAATGTTGTGCCACACATAATTAGCAGGAAAATTGGTGATAATGAAAATAAAATAAAGGCTAAACCTCATTTTAAACCCCGATAGTTGTAAACCTAGATAGAGTGGTAAAACTGGTGGTGGACTTTCATTGCTCTCACTGGCCTTATGCTCGGACAAACATACATACATACAAGTGCGCCGATTCGTCTAAGTTGTATCAGAGACCTTCTCGCTCGATAATCTATATCTTATATATAAAACTAGCGACCCGCCCCGGCTTCGCACGGGTGCAAAGCTGATACCAAAATATATTTCAGAATGTCTTTGTATACTCGTTAACAGCATTTAAAATTAAAAAAAAAAGTCGCGGTAAAAAGTAAAGGATAGAAATTGATTATTGTGGGTTATCCCTAAGAGATAAACATATACCATCGCGGACTTTTTTGTAGATCTTTTTAAGGTATACAATATTTAGTACATTATTTTGTTCTATCTCGTAGAGTTCAGCCAGCGTTTGCAATGTAAGCGCAAAAAAATGTGTTTATTTACGACTTCATATTAGAAATCTTAAAATTATCAGTGGTTCTCTAATATATTAAGCATGTAATTATACATATAAACCATCCTCCTGAATCACTCTATCTATTAAAAAAACCGCATCGAAATCCGTTGTGTAGTTTTAAGTTTTTTAAAGATATAAGCATACATACAGACATACATACAGACGCGGGAAGCGGGAAGCGACTTTGCTTTATACTATGTAGTGATTCTCGTGTCACAATGTTCGTTCCCATACTCCTCCGAAACGGCTTGACCGATTCTCATGAAATTTCGTGAGCATATTGAGTAGGTCTGAGAATCAGCCAACATCTATTTTTCATACCCCTTAGTGATAAGGATGGCGTAAAGATCGGGAAAAACGGAAAGTGCTTTTTTCTGTGGGATTATTGACATTTGACATTTGACAACGTCTGCCAGGACAGCTAGTAGATAGCTTGTAGAGATATTGCACAGTTGTAGTAGCATTGTTTATAGACTATGAATTTAATTATAGACTGTGGTATTAGGCAGTAGAAGAGAGAAAAGAAAATATGGATGGACATTGGACAGTGTCGATGATGATATGGGTATTGGGTAAGTAAGATGAGTGATGAGATGACTGCTGATAGAGGGAAATGTGGCACAATGTGGAAACAAGGTAGGAAAATGATGATGGTGGACTTCAGTAGTGATAAACTCACCCGACCATCGCTCCGATAGAGGGAAATGTGGCACAATGTGGAAACAAGGTAGGAAAATGATGATGGTGGACTTCAGTAGTGATAAACTCACCCGACCATCGCTCCGATAGAGGGAAATGTGGCACAATGTGGAAACAAGGTAGGAAAATGATGATGGTGGACTTCAGTAGTGATAAACTCACCCGACCATCGCTCCGATAGAGGGAAATGTGGCACAATGTGGAAACAAGGTAGGAAAATGATGATGGTGGACTTCAGTAGTGATAAACTCACCCGACCATCGCTCCCGTAGCCTGCGTACTTCTTGGTGGGCGGTACAGTCGAACGGAAGGGGCCTGCTTGTTCTCGCACCACGCTTTCTGCCAAGAGTGTGTGCGAACCTCCAACCCAACGGTGACAGGTATGATCCCTAGTGAAAGATAGGCAAGGTAGAAAGATGTTGTGCCAAGTGGGAGGTACCTCGATTTCTAATTTGAAGGTCGTTGGTTTGAATCACGGCTGTGCATCAATGGATTTTTCTGTTCGAAAAGTGTATAATGCGCATTAAAACATAACGTGAAGAGCGAGTTACGTTTTTTCTAAGCGGCGATGGGCTTGCAACCTGTCACGTATAGAATGCTAACAGTAGCAACGTATTGTACCAAACATAATGTTTGTACATACCTCTGACTCTCTTTAGAAATCTTCAAGGACCTGAACCCTTGAGATCTGAGAGTATGTCTACCGTACTTGAAGATAACAGTCGTGATCCCATTATTTTTTTAACCGACTTCAAAAGGAGGAGGTTCTCAATTCGCCTGAAAGTTTTTTTTTTCTCATGATGGGATCTCTTGGAAATCGAGAGAAACCTTAAAAATGTATGGGCATTGATAGTGGTTTTCAACTATAGACCTTGCCCTTCTTCCATTGACATACCTACACCGAGTGGAGGGCTAGCCGGGGTAGGTGCCTTGATTATTGTATAAGAGGTAGATGAAATAAACATTTCTTGATTTGAATTGTCAAAAGTAATGTCGTTCCATCCTTCAAAATATAGTCGGAAACGATGTGACGTTTGTTCTGACATATCGTTTTCAAGAGTAGACCCCCAGGTATCGTCTGCCGCAACTGCAATTAGTTGTGTCATTTTACCTGTCATCAGGAGGCTGTGGTGGTCTCCAGTCAGGCACACACGGCCTCTCCTCTCCAGCAGGAGGTGGTCTGATAGCGGGGAGGGGAGGAGGCTTGCCAAAGCTGATGTCTATCGATTCTTGGAGAGCTGGGACCTGGCAGGGGCCGCAGCGAGCGCCTTTTGATAGCTGACGGGTCAGCATTGCCGCCTGTGACAAGGAACTATAGTAAAAACGGGAAATCGTGACGGTAAATCTATGCATCTATATTATAGGTACATACATTCATAATTTCATACATACATACATACATGCATATAAATAAATTTAAGGTGTAGCCTGTAATTTCAAAATAACTATGTTTTTTCAAGTGCTTATTAGTGAGCTTTTTTTCATGTTTTCTGTCTGTTTGTCCGGGCTGAACAAATTTTAATAGGACTTTCACTGGAAGATAGAGGAGGTAATAGGGCAATTATATAGGCTACTTTAAATCCCGAAAGTAAATAGAGAATAGGATAAAGGATTTGAAATGTTTCTTTATAATTCGATAAATAAAATGTTTGGACGTGTATCTGACCCTCCCTTTAGACATGTTCAAGGATCTGAGCACCTGGAGATCTGAGAGGTTGTCAACTGCAATTGGGGATTACAGCCGTGATCACATTTCATCTATTTTAAAATAAATAAAATACCTTGGGTTCTCCAAGTATAATAGCCAACTTCTGCAACCTGTCCTGGATATCTCTCAGTTGCTGTTGAGCGTCATCTCTGGCAGCCAGGAGTTGCATGATCTCTGCCTTGCCTTCCGTTATTTCCGTCAGGTCTTTGATTGCACCCTGCAAATATCATAAAACGAATCTTCATCTTCTAAACATATAAACTCTTGCATCACTGACTGACTGATCTATTAACGCACAGTCTATCTAAACCAATGGTCCCAGAAACTTTTAAGGGGGTAATCTTTTAATTTAACCCCTAAGGGAGTGCAGTGGGGGTGACGTCTGAAAATAACTTCACGTGAACCGAGTCGCGACTCGAGAGGCGCTATATATTTTTACACTTGGAGGAAGGGGAAGAAATGAACTTACCATCCACACCTGATCCTGCTTCCGGAACTTGTCGTAGCAGAGATCCAATCGTCTCTCCAGCTCCAACCGAGTAGATGCAAACTCTGCCTCTGTCAGCAATCCAGCCAAACGCGAATTGTCTGCCTACAGACCAAACACCCAAGTAGTTATTTCAGTAGGCTTTTACAAAAAGAGAGTAAAGAGAGGCTTGGTCGCGAGGAACAGGCGTAGCTTCAACTAGCTCCTAAGGCGTTTTATTTTAAAGTGATCCCTGCAATTTTATTGAAATAAAAATCCTTACCTTATCACGGAGCCCGTCTAAAACTTCATCACGATCTGCTTTCTGTTCTCGCAGCATTTCTACACATTCCAGCAGGCTCTGTAAAAACATTTTTATACAGTAGAGTACAGAAACAAATATTTAATGCAATTACTCCAATTTTTCTTACATGTAACTCATCTCCAAGTTGCTTCTGGAAGGCAGTGAGCGCTTGGTGGGCATGCAGGGTGTTATCCAGCTCCATGACCAGCCCATCGTAGCGCTCCGTCAGTTCCATTACAGCTGGAGAAATACAGAACTTTGACTAACACAGTGTGAAGAAGAACCAACTCTACAATACCTTCAACCATAATTATTTAAATTTTTAAAGATGACCAAAAATCCAGTCAAATTCAGCCAGTCCAGTTTACAACCTTCAAAAAAAGAAGTTTTTCATTTTGGTTGTATTTTTCACGGCTAACAAAGCACTCACAGCCTCACAGCTCAGTTGGTAGTAGCTCTGCCTTCTGCGCTGTAGGTTGTGGGTTCGATCCCCACCCGGGATAAACATTTGTGTGATGAACATAAATGTTTGTTCTGTGTCTGGGTGTTATGTATAATATGTATTTACAAAAAAAAACGTATAGTATAAGTATTCTATGAGTTATCTGGTTCCCATAGTACAAGCTTTGGTTAGTTTGGGGCTAGATGGCGCTGTGTGAAATGTCCAAAAATATTAAAAAAAATATATTTAAAATATATTTTTTCGTACATGTACGTAAGTTCAAAAATATATTTATACCATACCTACTTTAAAAAGCTTATTTTATTCACGCAAAACAGTGAATAAAAAGGCCTTTTATTCACTGTTTTGTTTTTATTCACTATTTTGGTGTTTGAATTTGGAACACAAAATATATCCAGTCTCTATTTCAATGCTTACACAGACTCCTTGCGCTGAGATTCGAAATTCAAAAATCTTTGGTGCAAATAAATTCTCGAGATTTGATTGGTCGATATTTGCGACAAGGAGTTTGGCATTAGATTAAATAAATATTCTCGTAGTCATGGTATAAAGTATAGTATGCAACTCCTGAATAAAGTACGAATTTATATCGAGGGCCATGAATCACTCGCGTCGTTCAGGATTCTAACAGTTGAATCACGAGCGCAGCGAGTGACGCTGAGCTTCACTTGCTCGTGACTCATCTACGGCCCTCGCTTTAAATCCGTCCTTTATTCACTAGTTGCATAATATACTATTTGTGATTGCAAATAGTTTTCGCAGAGTAAAAAAAAAAAGAAAGATAAAGTTATAGCGTGTAAAGAAAGATACAAGTACCAGCAGTCTCCGCGTTGTTGTTCGCTGTCTCCAGCAGTGTGACTCCACCCTTCAGGTCGTTACGCATCTGTGCCATCTGCTCTTGGAAGCTTTGCATCTGAAATATCACGACTTGGTGAATTCTATGATTGGTTCCGCTGGTTTACATCTACATAAGTTTACGTATGAAAGTTGAGACTGACTGCTCATACCTGTGTTGTTAGTCCGGCATCAAACCCGCTGAGTTGCTCAGAATAGTCGGTGACCAGCGAATATAAGGAGTTGATACGGGTGTTCAGTTTCAAAGCTATGTCGAGCTTATCCGCTAGAAGAAACAGATAATTATAATCTAACTAGCTGACCCGTGCCCGCTTCGCTGTGCGTAAGACATTTCTAATACCATCGTGGACTTTTTTGTAGACGTTTTTAAGGTATACAATACTGTAGTTCATTATTTTGATATATCTCGTGGGGTTCAGCCAGCATTTGCAATTAAGCGCAAAAAAATGTGTTTATTTACGACATCACATTAGTAACCTCTAAAATTATCAGTGTTTCTCTACTATATTATGCATGTATTATACATATAAACCTTCCTCCTGAATCACTCTATCTATTAAAAAAAACCGCATCAAAATCCGTTGTGTAGTTTTAAAGATATAAGCAAACATACGAGTACATACATACATACGCGGGAAGCGGAAAGCGACTTTGCTTTATACTATGTAGTGATAAGTAAATCCAGAATGAACTAGAAATGCAAAACGTGGGCATGTGCCAAAGGTGATATTTGGACGTGCCTCTGACTAACCACTAAAAAATAAAATCTTTAAGTATCTGAACACCTTGAAATCCGAGAGGATATCTACCGCACTTGGGGATTACAGTGTATTGTATTTTCAAATCCAATATTCTCCATCCAACGAAAGATTGTATTGGTCACATTTGAAATCACTTACCAACAGCTTTGGCGGTAGCAGAAGCTGTTTCTGCTGCAGCAGTGGCTTTCGCTGTCAAGTTGTTCACATTCTTCGTAAGGTCATCCTTTAGAGAACGCAGCGCGTCACTGTATAGAACAGCAAGTCATTAGCTTTGAATACAGTGTGACTTGCCTTCAAAGCTGCAAGAGCTGTTATAATATTGCATTTTCGTCATCTCTAATTTTTTTAAATAAATACTACCCTATTTTACTCGCTGATAATGTAGCTTTTGATAGGTGAAAGAAAGAATTTTAAAAATTGATCCAGTGCTTCTTAAACAAAAATACAAATAGACATAGCTTAGAAAACTTTACTTACTCCAATTCAATATGAGTGACTCCAGGCGAACCGATCGAACCCTTGGAGACAGAAGCCCTGCTGGTGATGGAAGCTCGGGGGGCGGCGAGAGAAGGCTTGGCTTCTACCTTGGATGTCGTCGAGGCTTTCTTGGACATCGGGTCGATGGCCACGGACTTGCGAGGAAAGCCGGTTTGACGCGGTTTTTCTGACTGCAGATGGGATATGAGAAGTCAATCAGTGATCTCTCATAGGGTTTTGTGGTTGAGTGTGATGCAAAACATTTTCTATGTATTGTATTAAAACAAGCCAAATATCCATTCGCAACATGTTTTTCAATAACAAGGAAATGATGATGTTGAATAACATTATCAAGAGAGAACATGTTCGGAAGTCAAATTGGACTACCATAACTCAAGCGAGTGACCAAGAACATGACCATGACATAACAAACCAGCTCATGTTTTTAGCCACCATCATAATTCATTACTACTAAGTTCAACAAGTTTACCTCTTCGGTAATCGCGCCCATTTCGGCCTTGACATCCTCAAGCTTGCCAGCCACGTCCATCGGCAAGGCGCCTGCGGCTGCGAGCTGAGTCAGCAGGCCAGCCATGCGTCCTATCGCTGTTTCCGCTGCTTTAACACGAGCAGCCACCTGTAAGCCGTGGTGGTGATAGGCATCTTTACATCTAATTGTATTGTAAAATCCTGCCGTCCTAAGCCAACTTTAAGAACAATAAATACAGAATCTTGCGTAGTCAAACAGCTTGTTGAAGCTCTGTTATAATGAATGTGTAAAATAACGCAGATAAAAGCTGAGGATTTGTAGTACAAAGCAGAGATTAAGTATCAAATGAGTGTCAGGTACTTCTGTTGATTTGAGAAATAAATTGGCCATCCAGGTCCAAAGAATCTTTTAATGACCTATGAAGTTGTCAAGAATTTAACCTGCATAGCTTGCATTGTGTCCGTTAAAGATGCACTGCCTTTCGCCAGCTCGCTCCTCAATTTCTGATTATCAGGCAGAGCGGGGAACGGCATAGGACCCGCCTTCTCCTTCAGATCCCTGACCACTGACTCCAGGAGCTCAAACTGAGATACCGTGACCACCTCAATGCTGCCAATACGGGTTCGAGAATCTGTAAAAATGTGTTAGAAGTGTTTTTTTAGAGACGATTCTAATCAATTTGTGTTGGAAACTCACCAGGTCGTGTTGTTGGACCTTTTTCAACTGGAAATAGAAAATTGAGTTATTTGAAGCAGTAGCTAGAACCTCAACAATTCTCCTCATAAACACTCCATATTGGTCTTATATTTTGTGGTTTTAAAAAAATATAATTGGGTAATTTTTATTCCTAGTATTAAAAATCGCTAGGGTCTCCAGTTTATGAAATAATGCAATTTTTTACCGATCAGCACTTTGTCCCTCTCTGAAACAGAAGATACGGATATAAATAAATAAATAAATATTGGTGGACATTTCACACAGCGCCATCTAGCCCCAAACTAAGCAAAGCTTGTACAATGGGAACCAGATAACTGATAGAATACTTATATACTTTTATAACATTCAGGCATTCAAAATTAACCACCACAACAGAATAGAAACCAACCTTTTATTGAAATTCCTGCTTTCTGGAAAAAAATAAACGATTTCAAAATAACATTACATACAATAAAAAAACACAATGCAGCTACAATTATTATATATATTAGTAATTATACCTTTGATTAAATAATGCGTTACCTGTGATTTTGCTAGTTCTTGTTCTAGTTTTCTTGTCTCCTTCGCCTTTTCTTTCTCATATTTTTCTCTCTCTTTAGTGCTCATCTTGTCCATTTTCTCTTTTTCTTTGGCTGCCTCTTTTTCAGCTTTTTCCTTTTCTTTCTCAGCTCTTTCTTTGTCTTTGGCATCATTTTTTTCCAGTCTAGCTCTTTCTCTTTCCACTCGTTCTTTGTCATTTTCGTTCATTTTATCTAGCTTTTCTTGATCCCTCCCCGCCCTTTCTTCATCTTTAGCAATCATCTTTTCTAATTTTACGATTTCCCTCTCTGCTTTCTCTCTATCCTTTGCATCCATCTTTTCCAATTTATCTCTTTCTTTTTCAGTTCTTTCTTTATCTTTAGCAATCATCCTTTCTAATTTTTCTTGTTCTCTCGCAGCCTTATCTAGTTCTTTAGCATTCGACTTGTCTATTTTTTCTTGTTCTTTCTCCGCCCTATTCCGGTCTTTGACATTCTGCTTTTCCAATTTCGCTCTTTCTTTCTCTGCTTTCTCTTTATCTTTAGCGTCCATTTTTTCTGCCTTTTCTTTGTCTTTAGCTGCTGCTTGTTCAGCTTTTTCTCTTTCCTTAGATTCTGCCCTTTCAGCCTTATCTTTTTCTTTGGCTCCTGCTCTTTCAGCTTTGTCTCTTTCTTTAGATTCTGCTCTTGCCTCTTTATCTCTAGCTTTCTCTTCTTTTTCTCTTTCCCTAGATTCAGCGCGTTCAGCTTTTTCTTTATCTTTTACGCCAGCTTTTTCTGCCTTTTCCCTTTCCTTGGATTCGGCTCGTTCTGCCTTTTCTTTGTCTTTGACGTCAGCTTTTTCTGCCTTTTCCCTTTCCTTGGATTCGGCTCGTTCGGCCTTTTCTTTATCTTTGATAGCAGCTTTATCATCTTTCTCACGTTCTCTTGACTCAGCTCTATCTGCTTTCGCTTTTTCTTTCGACGCAGCTTGATCTTCCTTCTCCTTTTCTTTGGATGCTGCTTTATCTCCCTTCTCTATTTCTTTGGATGCTGCTCTATTTTCCTTCTCCCTTTCTTTGGATGACGCTCTATCTGCTTTATCACGCTCCTTAGACTGTGCTCGTTCAACTTTATCTCTTTCCTTAGATAAAGCTCTATCGGCTTTCTCTTTATCTTTCAAAGCAGCTATACCGGATTTTTCTCTGTCTTTCTGTTCTGCTCTTTCCACTTTCTCTCTTTCCTTCTCAGCTTTCTCTCGCTCCTTAGCAGTCATTTTGCCCTCCCTTTCTTTTGCTTTTAAAGCTGCCTTTTCAGCGTTTTCCTCTTCCTTCGATGCCATTTTATCCTGCCTCTCTTTATCTCTATCCCGAAATAATTTAACTTTTTCTTCTTTTATTTCTGCCAGGGGTGCTTTCGGTGGAGGGGAAACCTTTCTAGGGCTCTTTGAAGACGAGCTGGAGGTGGAGGGTGGTTCAGGTTGTTTCTTCTTCTCTTTCTTTTCCTTGGGAGGTGGTGCTTCGTTGATACGGATTTCGACTTGCGTCTCGAGCATGCGCAGATGTCGTGCTAATATGTGCAGTACTGTTTGTATCATTTTGAAGTTGACGACGTTTTTCTACAATCACAATCAAGATTAAAGGTTAGGAAGAGAGACAGTCACTTTAGTCACACAATGGTAGTGTAGATTTTGGTACCTATGTCACATAGGTACAAAAAACTACACTAGGATCCCATGTGTCGTGTGTGTATAAACTAAAAATATTCCTACCTAAAGACATGAAACACCCAATCCCGAAAAAAAATAAAAGATCATGCATCACTGCTACGTGAATCGAACCCGTACTTCTTGCGTAGCAATCGGGCTCTCGCTAACCAGTAACCACGACGCGCCGAGGTCATCAGGCTCTGTAGTAGGTAGACTTTTTATTGTAGGTATAACTTTAGAGATGATGGTAGCTTGGAAAAAAAAGTCGATGCTTTGCGCCTGTATGTTATCACTACTGAAGGACATTGTGTCATGTGTGGAACTGGAACTAACGTCAGGTGGTCCCATAGCCATGTTAATGAGGTCCTCGACGCTGATCAGCAACGCCGTGTCGCTCATATTGGGCGAATCAAATCGCTTTGGCTTCATATTGATTAATTTTCAACTACAAAAAATTCTAAACTAAATAAGAGCAAAAATTCTTTTACGAAGTTTGCTGTTGTCAATTTAAATAAATAAAGTTAAATTCCTCTATGTCAATGATAATTGTCATAGAGAAACAATGTGTTTTTTTTAACCTACCAGCCAGTAATGTTTATAGGGATAGTGCGTTCGATCAGCTCGACTCGAAGTAGTCTCTTCAATGCGTGCTTACAATGATCACTATGTATGCTGCTGTTACTGGTGCTTATAGGTCATCGACTAGTACTTAAGTAATAATCAATAATACAACATTCTCATTTAAATTATTATTTATTTATAATATTTCCTCCTCTCAACACGTCACAAAGTTCAAAACAGCAAGTATATACGGCGATATACGTTATTGCATAATGATCATTATTATATTGTTCGCACACAACTTTAGCTAACAGTTGTAATGTGCACATACTTGTGTCAAATATATAATACTGAACTCAATAGAATTTCAAAAATGGCAACACTGTTATATCGTGACTTTAAAAGCATAAAAAGCATGATTTCAACAATTTCATTATAAACTTTCTATTCTAATAATAATGTGGAATGCAAGAGGATACTCGATTGAAAAAAAAACTCTTAAAATCACACGACGGGCGAGAAAGTATCTATTGTTAGCATGTATAAATATTTGTATATTTAAATAAATAAAATAAAATATAGTAACGTCTAAGACTCTAGGTAAATTGTCGCGCGGCGTCGGTTTGCGTGAACAGACACATATTTACATTATGCAGGCTACGACGCCGGAAGTAAACTGGAATCACGAATAGAAGTTACACGAGTAATCATTAATCCTATACACTCTACGCTTGTAACACATTTAACGTCTATAATATAACAATCTGTCGCACTGATGAGAAATTACACCCTTTAAATACATGCATTTTCCTAATTCAGATACGCGGTACCTCTTAAGAGGGCGCTACAACCTAAAAAAACCGGATTTTCAAAGATGTGTTCGGTATTTTTTTATGACAAAGTTTTTAGGCCATTTAAATTTCAATGCGGTACCAGCCAGCACGTTATGGATTATTTGGGCTGAAAATATTGTAAATTTAGTTGTAGCGCCCTCTTAATATGTTGCTAAGAGGCGTGCGGATGAAAATTTCTGCATCAGTGCTGGGCTTAACACGTTTAACATGAACTTGTGCTTAATCCTCCAGGTTGCGGAAGGCGGCAGACATATCTTCGAGGAGCTGGTCGAAGTCGGCCTTGATCTTGGCTTCGCCGTCCTTTACTGGGTCCTGGGGAAAGTAATTTATGTTATGACGAGTTACAAAAACAAAAAAAAAAACGTTTTATTATCTCTGATACTGGTTTGCGATAGTGAATTTCATATTACCATTTTTTTTATAAAGAGATAAGCCACAAATGATGTCGTTATAATATTACTAAGACTACACTTGTAATACCTACTAGTCAAAATACGCTACCATTCCCAGGCTCGCATTTGCTTGGTTTTGATTTTTCGATTTCAGTAAGAACAGTGCATAATATGCATTGAGGATATTATTCTCAATAAGTTAAATCCCATTTTGTGAGGAAGTACTAATATGAAAATTTGACTTGAATGTTCGCCAATATTTATTTATTATTTTATTCAGATTGTTTTCAAAGTGAGCAAGTAAAGAATATACCTTGAACTTCATGGATGATAGCTGGTACAGCACATTGCCCATGGCATCTCTGATGGTGTTCCACGTGACCTTGTTGTCACTCTGCGCCGTAGACTCGACTGCATGTCGCGACATGTCGTAGAACGAGATTATGTTCTTGAGCATGCCCACGGTTTTGTAGAACGGACAGAATCTGTCGTATGCTGAGTAGCTGGGAAAGAAGAGCGAGTGTTAGATAGCATTTATAACTATAACTATTGATTGTTAAATCAAAAGTCTTGATTACCTAATTACCTGTTTAAAAATCAAATTCAATATATATTTTTATTCAATACCAAGTCAAATTACCTGTTCTGCTGGAGGAAATCGTCTTTCAATAGCTTGGCTACCTCCAGCGTGATCTTGTCAGTTTCAGCCAGAGAGGCTTTACCGACCAGTTGCACAATTTCGGACAAGTCCTCTTCCTCTTGTAGGATCTCCTTGACCTGGAACAGATTTTTAATCAGCATGTGGTAAGACTATCCTAAGGGATGTGTGTTACTTTCAATTTTTACTTTAAAAAGACTTGATTGATGATACACCACTACATTGAATCTAGTAACAACTTTTTTCGAGCTCGTTAGTTACTGACGAGGCGCGGGACAACTGACAACTGGTCTTTTGTTTTTGCATATTTGTACTGATTCGGAAACACGAAAATAACTGAGGCACATAAGTTTAATCGATAAAGGTTTGTATACTTAATACCCACGAGACACCTAATGACAGATGTGTTATTTATTTACCTTGGTCCTGAGGGGTACGAAGTCGCCGTAGTTCTTCTCATAGAAGTCATCCAGAGCACGCATGTACTTGCTGAAACACAGAAAAGATAATAAATCAGTAAACCAACAACAAAAACTGGAATCAACTAAACATTTTATTGTTGTACAATATGTTAATGTGTACAATAAAAATACAATAATTTTCCTATTATGGCTTTGCGTAATAAAAAAATATTAAGTCGTTTGTTTGAGTTGATTTAGATTACCATTTAGTTTAATTGTTGGCGCAATCTCGCAGAACTGCGCTGCGACACTTCCGAGGCCGATCACCGGGCATCGAAACATATACCTTACTTAGATTGGATAACTATAAATTCAATTGATCAATTTGAAATCCTCTCCGCTTCCGTCCGCCACTATGCGCAGACCATATGGCGCTATTAAATTTCGAAGATCAAATAATAAAATAAAAATAGTTTATTTCAGTAGCCAAATATTACAGATACATAAACAAGGTTGGAACCTTCTTTTAAGTACAGAGTACTTGTGCCAGAGAGTTCCGCTCTTCCATAGCCATATTAATGGTTACAAAGTCGAACTATTAATTTTTATTATTATTATTTCTCAAATGACAGAACTGTAACAAGCAGGATTGGAGAAAGGCAACGTACCTGTAAGAGATGAGCCAGTTGATGGAAGGGAAATGCTTCCTCTGCGCGAGTTTCTTGTCCAATCCCCAGAAGACTTGCACGATGCCAAGAGTGGCAGCAGTTACGGGGTCAGAGAAGTCTCCTCCGGGAGGAGACACGGCTCCCACGATGGACACGGAACCTGGAACGGATCTTGCTTTTATACGAGAACCAGGTCGTTATATTCATTGGCTCGATTTCATTTCATTTCATTGATATATTTCGCTCACTAGAAATTTAAATCTTTCAAAGTGTGCAGTACTATACCAGCTGTCAAAACCACATTTTAAATTGACGAGTTGGCAAATATAAGGTATGCGATTGCCATGTTTTTTAATGATAAAAGGTCAATGAGACAAAAAATTTAAAGGAACTCCGGTCCAATCGATAATTCGGTAACTCGGTGGATATCGCCAGGTAGCACTAACCTTCCCTGTCGGGATTTCCCAAACACTTGACGCGTCCAGCTCGCTCATAGAAGGAAGCGAGTCGGGCCCCAAGATAAGCGGGGTAGCCAGAGTCAGCAGGCATCTCAGCTAAACGACCTGAGATCTCACGAAGAGCCTCAGCCCAACGAGAGGTGGAATCGGCCATCATGGATACGTTGTAACCCATGTCACGGAAGTACTCGGAAAGTGTGATACCTGGAAAATTCAATTCAATTCATTAGTATCACGACTGTATGTCCCAAGTACGGTAGAAATCCTCTCAGATCTCGAAGCGCTTAAATCCTTTACGATGTCAAATCGTTAGTTAGAATGATAAATATATCTCAAAATGTTTAAGCAATCGTGTTTCCGTCTTTTATTAGTCTAAATAAAGCCTAAAATCAAAGCTAATATTGCAAATATTGATAAAAACACGAAAAAAAATGATATGCCCCAAGCCGTGTTTGTTGCCCGATTCTTCTAGTCTAGACAATGGTCGCGAGGAACAAGCGTAGCTTCACCTAGCTCCAAAAATGTTTCGAAATGATTCTTGTGATTTTATAGAAACAAATACCTATTTCCTTTGACTTTAGTAATATAACGTACCGGTGTAAATGGAAGCTTCACGTGCAGCCACAGGCATGTTGGAAGTGTTGGCTACAAGCGCCGTTCGCTTCATGATAGACTCAGTGGCGCCTTCGATCTCCACAGTCAGCTCGGGGAAGTCACGGAGTACCTCAGACATCTCGTTACCTGATGGCAAAAAGGTTCATTTCATTATAAAACGTAGCGTATTTACTATTTCAGGCCAAGGCTATGTAGAGGCTAGTAAGAGGCTATATCATAATGTTTTTTTATACAAAATTTAACTTCTTATTTTACATAATATTACATATTTTAAGTTTGATAATTCATAATTACTTGATATTTAGTATTTATGCTCTTCAATGCAATAAAAAAAACAAGGATTTACAAAATTTCAAACCTTATAAAGTCGGGAAAATTGCAAATGCATTTATTATCTAAAAATACATTTTGTCCCAAAGAGGGTTGACGTCCGGTAGGCGACCGGTTATAAAATAAGCCAAATAATCTTCGCAACATGTTGTGACGATCCCACATTAAGTGGGAAAAGGAGAAAAAACTGATGACTAAATATTAACATACCACGCTCTCCGCAACCGACGTATACGATGACGTCAGAGTTGGAATACTTTGACAGTGCCTGCGAGATGACAGTTTTACCGCAACCGAAGGCTCCGGGAATGGCGGTGGTTCCACCCTGGACGCAACTGAAAACAGAAACACATTATTTTACTAAATCTCCTGATCATAACTATTCCGTCATAGAATCGCGTATTTCTGTTTGACTAATGTTTCCCCAATAGGTAGGTAACCTACAAAAAAAGTAACAAATATTTTTAATTCCATTTTTTTCTAATTTTCAGTTTTTATTTTTTTGTCCGTGTCTTTGACCATAGAATAGAATAAACAGATTATATAATAGTTACTATGAAATAGGTTTTCTCTAACTTCGATCGATGTTCACATTCACAGCTCTAGAAAAAATCACGTTTGTTGTATGGGAGCCTTTAGCCTTTAGGGAGCCCTTAAATATTTGTTTTATTTTGTTTTTAGTATTTGTTGTTATAGCGGCAACAGAAATACATAATCTGTGAAAATTTAAACTGTCTAGCTATCACGGTTCATGAGATACAGCCCTGTGACAGACAGACGGACAGACGGACAGACGGACAACGAAGTCTTAGTAATAGGGTCCCGTTTTTACCCTTTGGGTACGGAACCCTAAAAATCTGCGAATGAATATTGATTCTTACGAAATAATCCTGCTGCAGCCCTAAAGCTGAAGCTCACTGATTAACGTACCAGCTTCAACTGTCAAAATCTTATTGTATTTTGACAGTTGCACATTGGTAATTATAATTTGTATAAGATACTAACGGGAACAAAGAGTCCAGCACTCGCTGTCCAGTGAGCAACGGATGGTTGGCTGGAAGCTTCTCAGCGCAAGGTCTGGGTTGCCTCACTGGCCAGATTTGCAACATGCTGTATTTGTTGCGCTCACCGTCGAACTCGGTCTCTAGCACGATGTCCTGTTGGATAGATTATCATGTTTTAATTTATTTTGTGCCAATCTCTCTCTTGAATCTAGTCATGTTGACTTATCACACTCATCATACTCACAGTAACTTTGTAGTTTCCAGAAGGTGCGATGTAAGTGACGGTACCCTTAGCACGAGGAGGCATCAGCATCTTGTGCTTGACGAGGGTGTTCTCGTGCACGATACCGTACACGTCTCCTCCAGTGATGTGGGATCCCACCTGTGGGCATGCAGAGGTAACTTTTGATACTTATTGTAAGCACGATACATCGGGAGGTCAGTATACGAGTCTTAACATCTCTACTGAGAATTAGAATGGTAGTAGATCTGGATCAAACTCAAACTCAATTTGAGCTATCTATAGACTGTTTGCAACGATTTTTAGATAGCATGGTTCTTGTGTAGGTATTTTATAAATATTTTGTTATATATTACATATTATTGATTTCTGTAAATATGAAATATATAATTTATTATTTAAATTCTTGATCAGTATTGGTCAATAATGTAAGGTTTTATTACTGTAGCTTATACCAAACGTAAATAAATAAACACCAAGCTTTTGATTAAAATAATAGGCACCACAAAGTGTTCACTTACCTTAATGTTAAGGGGGTTGAATTCCCAGTCAGTCTCCCGAGCAAGGCAGGGTACGTTCACACCCTTGGGGATGTAGATGGACTGAGTCAGATCGTTGATGTCCTTTAGGGGACGCTGGATACCTGTACAAGATTATTTTTTTCAATAAAATTTAGACATGTGTTGTTTTGGACGTGTCTCTGACTACTTCCTTTATACATCTTTATATGATGATAGATTACAGCCATACGCGATCCAATGTTCTTTTAAGTTAGTATGAACTTTTACCTTGTCTACACAAAACAATATGATTACTATTCTGTAATAACACCCAATGTACGAAAAAAGTTCGGTTCGTGCTTGCAAAGCCGTAGGTATGAAAGTATTACGAACGTAACATATTTTGTGCAATGATATAAGTTGAGTTTACACACACACATCAATTCACACCAGCTCTTTATTACTACTTTACACTCCAATGGTTTTTATTTTCCTATAGGTACTGTTCAATTTGACATTATCTGATGAAAGGTCGAGTCCCAACGCTGGGAGTGATATTGTTGTGATATTGGATAAGTGTTAAGTCGTACCGTCAAAGATGGATCCCAGGATACCAGGTCCCAGCTCCACGGAGAGAGGCTTGCCAGTACGCAGTACGGGGTCACCCACGGTCACACCAGAGGTCTCCTCGTATACCTGTGAGGATAAGGATATTTAGGCCTCTGCTTACACACCATGCAAAAACAGCTTGCATATAAAAACATTTAAATAAATAAATAAAACAAAAATCTTCTTGGTTATAGGGCATTGAGCCAAAAGTGAAATTATTAATTTATTCTAAAAGACTTTCCATAAACTCAAACTATTCCTTTGCCGTCAGCCCATGCCAAAAAGGTGACGTCATTCATGACGTGTACTTTTGCCAGCGGCTTCGCTCGAAGTAGCTTATAAGCTATTCTAGGGCGTAGACTACGTATATTCCAAGTGTCATTCAAATACGATAGGTCCTTTGGGTGTGATTGGGCCACAAACATACAAACATCCTCGCAAACTTTAGTAGGATATACATACATAGTAGAAATGATAGTATGTAGTATGGTATTTCAAAATAATTTATATTCAAACTCTGTTCTAACAGTATTTACATAGGAAGATAAATTAAGTACTCATATTTGGCGCCTGCAAAAAATCTTCTAAATATTTTTTCATTTACACAACAAAAGGATTTATGTATTAAATAGTTATCTGGTTCTCATAGTACAAGCTTTGCATAGTTGGGAGCTATAAAGTACTGTGAAAAATGTGAACCAGATATTTATCTATTTTATTATACTTTCATGTTGATTGATAAATCAAAATTACCTGAATGGTGGCCATGTCTCCTTCCAGACGAATGATCTCTCCTACCAGCTCGTTGTAACCGACACGCACCAGCTCGTACATAGCTGATCCGGACATCTTCTCCGCCGTGACGACTGTTCAAAGGATTTTTGTCTTTATAACTCGTATTACGTTTGTCGTGATAGCGAAATTAGCATAATAAAGCTGTTCTTTAACCCTATAGGGAATAATATAATATATTGGATTGATTATGTTTTATAAGCAAGTTGAAATGGCAGTGGAACTTGGTGAAGTGACAGCCATAAAGATAGAAAGGATCCCACATAATGCAACACTCAAGGTGCTAATTCTAATTAAAGCTAATTCAAAGTTTGCTGGGAGTTGAGTTGTTGGATTCCACACACTTCAGCAACTTATTATGGAAGCCTATGTTAAGAAGTTGACATCCCATGGCTAGCTACAAAGGGTGTCCCAAAACTCAACAATAACCTGGTACCGGGCGAGAAGCCAAGTTATAAGAAACCCTGTATAAAATTGCAACCTATAATCTGTGATTTAGTATCGGGGAGTGTAGTAGTCTTTTGACAAAAAACACAGAGTAAGTATACTAACCGGGTCCAGAGACAGCAAACACATAACCGAATCTGTCTTCATTCTCCTCATCGGCGATTGTCCTCAACCCGCCTTTGCTCGCCATTTTGAATTATTATATTCTTTGTCTGTGGACATAAAAACATTAGAACTTAGAGTAAAATAATTATTGTTTCTCTTGATGTTATAGTTTATTTTTATTTGTTGTAGCACATGGTCAAGCTACATAATAATCAAATGCTTTGGCACTGTATGCAAGCCATTTGTCAGCAATTTTTTGTTTGTTTAATATTGCCATGCTGAAGCATTTAATGTATGAAGCTAGAAATTCCAAAATGTATAAAAAAAAATAAGAATATTCTTGATTTTGCCATCTTAAAAAAACTGTTATTCACTTCAACAACCAACTTTATAATTTAATTCGAAAATACACACTCAGGCTAGGATCTGTCTTAGTTTTGTTGATTCTTTTAAGTTTTGGTCCAAGGACCACAATAACTTTACCTAGATCCTAAAACACTATTATGTGATCCCACTTGTACAACCCCACTTTAGCAATACCTACCCTAATCACCCTCTTACATTCCTATTTGATATAAACTATTTGACTGAGTAAACCCTGAAAAATATTTCTTCTAAATACATATTATGAATTCCCAAAAATACTGAGACCAGGCCTAATAATATAGGACTTGATTTATCTTCTATAAAACAGGTCCAGCACTAATCAAAAAATATTACATAACATACCTTACTGCACTGCAGTAGATATACATACAGATGTAAGAACATTAGGAACTCTTCAGCTATCATCATCTATCATCAGCTGATTGAACATATTACTATCAGATAAGCACAATCAATCAATGTCAGAACTTTCCAATAGGAATCATCTTTGATTTTGGAATCAAGAAAATCTTATAAACAAAGCATAAATATAATTTGACTGGGGGGGGGGGGTGTAGGTATGCCAAGAACTGTAATAAAATCAAACACAATTTAGCACATTTATACAAACGAGACAGTGTTTAGTCTGTACAACAATAATTTGACAGTCGGCTTGCTAATAATAAGATTTTCATGTTCTTAAATGAATACAGAATAGAATAGATTTTCATGAGAGTGAGGGGGGAAAACAGAAATTTCAAGTGATTTCTATCGACTTTTTGCATTGAATGCACAGAACATACAATTTGAACTGTGCACCTAAAATGACCTAATTTATTAAAAACTTTTTGGTGCAGTTTAAAAAAAATGGATTGTTGAATAATGTAGTTTGATACCTTAAAAATAAAGGTAACTTATGCAAGCGCTATGTAAAACACTTCATACTTAATTTAGTAAATTTACTTACTTAGTCATTTGTGCAAATCGGTCAAAAACATACCTACTACTTGGTAATTTTATGAGTGTCACAATTATTTGTTAATTTGATTATATGGCAATTCAGAATAAGCGAAAATGTAAAACGTAATTTAGAACAGCAGCAGGTCTCTGAATTAGGTCATCCAGATCCAGGTCCTAGGAAATCTAGTCTTCACAAAACAAAACCAATGTTTTACCACACCATGCATAACTACAGACAATTACAAGTTTTAGAGAAAATCCTTAGATTTCTTGAGTACGTGGATAAGACAACAGCAATTCTGTAGTAACTGCAAAACCTAGGGGTTTTTTAGGCTCGTTTTGTATCAGTCACATGATAAAAGGGTGGATGCTGTAGTTGATGTGGATTTCGGCGATTTAACTAATATAACGCCCAATTACCAATTAGATATGATTAATACATACTGATAAACTACTCCACCCTGTAAATAGCATCTCATCTTAGGCCGGATAGTTCCAATAATGTATGACATTACATGGCAGAGAGAAAAATTACGATGGCAGAATCAAGAACAATCTTACCAAGATTTGGATGTACAGAATCGGATTTCCACAGTCACAAACACCAGTAGAAATAAACTAATGATAAGTATTCTTAGTTATAATTTTAATGTAATGAAAAATTCAACTCACGGGACGAGAAAGATGGAAAAGACGAACCGAGAATGGCGGAGCTCGACTACTTTATCACAAGACCAATGATAAAATTCAAGTCAGCTGACTTCAGTCCACCTTCGGTCTATGCTTCTTGTCTATGACGACACTTTACATCGATTTTTGGTACAGTCACGAAAAACATTAGACAAAGTCTGCCAATTTTGTTGTTTTATATTAGCCTGTATTGCAAGTAGTTATAGAGTGTTATCAATTGGCCAAATATTTGCGAAAGCTTCTACGCTTTTTACTAAGAGTAAAAATAATGTTGCTGTAACGAAAAAGATTCCAATCAATATTAAAAATTTTGGTAGGATTAAGATGGAATTAAGGATTAAAATGAAACAGTCAGTGATAGCAGGAAAATTAACGAGAAATGAAAAAGTCAAAAATGAAAATTTTTTATCCGAGAACGAGAATGTTGGCTATGGCTACCATTATCATTCATTCCTCTCATCTCTGCTGTGCTCTCATCCATCCCTTTTCAATTTTCATCTTTATGGTTATTTCATTCTTTTCGTTCTTCTGTTTGTTGTTTTTTTTGCTGGTTGGTTGGTTGCTTGCTTGCTTGTGGTTGTGGTTGTGGTTGTGGTAGGTCTTTGTTTGCCTCTCCTCTGCCAATGATCAAGCGATCTAGACTTCAATAATTGGACTTCAATTCAAAATAATCAAATCAAATCAAGCAAAGCAAGCAAGATTCAGTCAAGCAAGGGTACTATTTGACCTATCTTTGATTTTAATAATTTTTCATTGAAATGGTCTAAATACACCCAGCCTGTAAAATTATGTACGTTTTTCTTTTCCACCCGATATACAATGAAGACATTTACGAAAGATATTTGCCACGTAACGACAGTTTAACTTGTGTAGATGTATACGTTGATTTCTTGGTACCTATAAGTTCTTTGTGTGAATTTAATGATTCCGTATCGATTTACAGGAGTGTTAGAGATATACAGCTAAGCAAATCATTGTCTTGGCTTCTTAGACACGGAGCTATTCGAGAAGGCCTACAAATAAGGTACTAATAAATAATTCGTTTTCACAATGTACCTACTACATAAATTTAGACCAAGGTATTTACACGATCACTGTGAAACCTTGTTTCTTCTACCTTTAGGGCGAGAGCCGCATTCACATAAATTTGCTTAGTGTTAGGTATACCGATGGTGATCTGAACACTTACACGTTTCAAAACAAATAAACTTTTACCTGTGACCTTGTACCTAATGACAAATGCAAACAAACAAACTCACTAAAGACCGTGTTTTACGTGATCTATACCATATTGATTACGATAAACGTATGAAAAGATGAGTTAGCAATTTAGTTTCCAAGTAGAATGATGGGAGAGTCTTCACTGAGTGTATAAATGTAAACCCAAGTTCAATATCAAATTGATTTCAGCCAAGAAGGATACATACAACTACCAGAAATACTAAACCACAAATCAATAAAAGGTAAATTCAATGTATCTGATATAGAAAGAGTAGTCAAAAATAATGATAAACAAAGGTTCAAGCTAAGATTGAACCCACAATCAAATACATTGGAAATAAAGGCAAACCAGGGCCACACAGTTCAAATCAATAACACTGATTTAAAACCAATCCTAAAGGTAACATTACTATTTATAGCATAATGATTTTTATATTTGATTAGTGGAAACCCACACAACTTTGTTCATGTGAAGTTATTTTCAACAGGCTTTACCCCTGCTCCACCCCCTCAGGGGTTAAGTTTAGGTCATTCCTTAGTGCACCCCTACACACTAAAAGGAATAAATCCTCCAAATTTAAAGTTTCTAACCCTCATATTCAAGAACGACACTATGAGAACACGCACCCACAGTGGACAAAATCTTTTTTCATAAAAATCACTTGTGTGTTGTGCGACACTACATAGTGTGACTAGAGGCACATTGTCGTGTGCCTCTAGCCAAAGTTGAGCTCTAAAGGCACACGGTAGCGTGCGCCATAGTGCCGCTCAACACATAAAGTAATGTTTATGAAAAAAGATTTCCTCTACTGTGGGTGCGTGTTCTCATAGTGTCGTTCTTGAATACGATGGTGAGACTAGTAGTTTAGGCTGTGTTTTGATAGATCAGTTACTGTTAGTCAATAACTTTAGAGATTTCATTAATTAGTTATTTAAATTAAAAAGGTGTGTATAGTTTGTTATAAATACATACATTGGTAGATATGTAGTATATAAACATAGCATTTACTTTTATCTATAAACATGCATTTAAAGCGGCAGTCAAAAGATAGTAATAAATATAATATATTAGTTATCTTGTATATACATAAAATCACGCCTGTTTCCCAGAGGGGTAGGCAGAGACCATGGCTTTCCACTTGCTACAATCCTGACATAGTTCTTTTGGTTCATTAGTTATCTTATATACCTACCTATGTTTTTGTAACAGCCTGCATATTTCCAGCCAAAACATAGCACAATAGTCCACGGCACATACCTGCATTGTTGGCCCCAAATTAAAGTCCAAGGTCTCAGTCGTATGAAGAGACAGCACATTCATCTTGCCAAAGGAACACCCAATGACAAAGCTGTGATCAGTGGCATGCGTCATAATGCCCAGGTCCATGTATACATAGCTTTAGATAAGGCTATTGCAGACGGACTAAAGTTTTACGAATCTGAAAATGGCGTAATTCTTACTGCTGGCAACGAGAATGGATATTTAGAGCCTAAATATTTCTCTAAAGTTTTAAATGTTTGCTCTGGTATGTTTTAGTTTACCGCGCTTTCATTTTGAGCTTGTAATTATTGTTACATTTAACTTTTGTTTTGTTTGTGTTTACAATCAGCTATCTAACGGCACCATTTACAAAACTAAAACATTTCTATTTATCACAATCATACATAGCGCTATCAAAGCTTTCCGGAGCGTTATTTTCAATAATAAATAATATGAATAAATAAAAATAATATTGGTAGACATTTCACACAGCGATATTTAGCCCCAAACTAAGCAAAGCTTGTACTATGGGAACCAGATAACTGATAGAATCGTTAGATACCTTTTTTTTGTAAATACATAGGAATTATAATTATAATACACTATAACATCCAGACTTAGAACAAACATCCAAGTTCAACACACAAATGTTTGTCATGGGTGGGAATCGATCCCACAACCTACAGCGTAGACGGCAGAGTTACTACCAACCAACTTACTAGTCAATTTTTAATTAATTATTTATCTTTTTATTTTTACCCAATAATATTTGACGTTAGAAATTACAATAGAAGTTGACAGCTATAATAAAAAAAACCAATATTTATATTTATGTAGTCTCAGCAGCCAAAGAAAAATAATTGAAGTAGGTACCTATTGAACCTCTTCATCAAATTTTACTGTTCGGGAATTCCCCGCCTCATCGCGCCGTAGCTTGGTGCAGAGAGTAGTATTGTTGGCTATAATAAGAACCTATCAACCACAAATAAATATCATTAGTGGTTTGGCTGTAGTCTGCGTGTAAACAAGTTGTGTTGCTATCTATTATAGTGTAATGATACATAATGAGTGATTAGCTAAACGTTTAACTCAGTAAGTACCTATCACGCATTTTGAAGAGACATCATAACTAGTTTGGATTTACAGTGATACAAACTCAACCCGCATTAATATTGTTTGCTACTAGTTTTCGTCTACATACAAAAGTGTAAGTTGTAATTGTAAAATTATAAAAAAACTAGGATCACGACTGTAATCCTTATGTAGGTACCTACGGTAGACATCCTCTCGGATATCCAGGCGCTTAGATCTTTGAAGATGTTTAAAGGGCACCTCCAATTTGGAGGTGCCCTTTATTGGAGGTGGAATATTTGGAGGCTCCAAATATTACATTTGGCACATGCCCACATTTTGCAGTAATTAGCATTTCACACGTGACAGGTTGCAAGCCCATCGCCGCTTACATAAATACTAACTGGTTTCCTCACGATGTTTTAATTGTAAATTACCTTTAAAGTTAAGTTCGTACTAAATTAACAAACGTTGTACCTACCCAGAGCTTCAGTGTTACTAAAAATAAACCAGTGTCGTGAGAAGTGGAAGTTATGTTAGAAACAAAAAGTGATTTGTATTTATTATTTTCCAGGTGAACAGCTATACCCATGAGCAATGGAGGCGGCCAGACCATATATGCTGACGCAGACTGCCCCCAGTCAATCTACGCGAACTCAAACTGCCCCCAGTCAATCTACGCGAACTCAAACTGCCCCCAGTCAATCTACGCGAACGAATACTCAGAGTTCATCTACGGGTCAGCCTTCCCCGATAAAATCACCAAAGAAAAATATTAAATTCAGACAGAATAACATTAGTTCTTCTCCTAAGAGATCTCCAAATGAACCCAGCACTTCAAACAGATATTTTCAAAGTTCGATGCCAGCCAGATCTCAATATGAACCCACTTCTGTCCCTATGAGATCACCAAACGAGCCCAGCACTTCAACTACCAGATTCTACGAAAAACCTTTCCCGAGCAAACCAAATGATAATCTTGTTTCAGCGGTAGAAAATCATCTAAAGCAAACTCCTACGATACGGCAAGGACCGACAACCTCCTCAGTAAATCCCATAATAATAACTGTTAATAACAATACGAATCCCCCACAAAGGATTGTGCAAAATGACGCTACCCGACCTACATTGGAAAGTGACGTCACATTTAAACCTCATCAGTTCAGGTTTCCACAGTCAAGACCGCTTCATTACGACCAGAATCAAGCGCAGAGGAAAATGCATCAGCCTTTCCCATATAACCAAGTGAGGAGTGGGGACCAAACGGAACATGTCAATGGGGAAAAACGGCCGATCTGGAGAGAGTACAGAGATAGACAGACACGAAAGCATTATGATGACGATGATTTTGACTATTACAAGAAAGTCATAGTCACAGGTGAGAATAGCTGGCCTAGTTTATTGACCCGAGAAATTGATGTCTACGAAAGAATAGACAAGAATTAAATTTTCATGTAGAATATAGCGTCGTAGACGTGAAGTTTTGGTAGAGGCAAGTTTAGAAATAATATTTTTCGTTAATTCTTGAGATTGCCGTGAACAAAAAGTAGAAAAAAACTATGCTTTTATCACAAAAAAAAGATTGTTTTGTCTATACTTCTGTAAAAGAAACATTTCCCGGGTCATCAAGCTAAAGCATGGCGTGCTGATTATTTTGTAGTTTAGAGACATTATTAATGCTATCAAAAACATAACTTGGTAAAAAAAGCCAAGTCACGCAACGCAACTCGGTTCTTCTACCGTCAAAAGTTATGAGATCCATGTAATACCAAGTCGGTTAATTTATTCAGTCCCTACTTTAAGGGTCCTTCTGTCTTAAGGGGCTCCCAGTCACTGATTGCTATTTTTCGAAACGAAAAAAGAAATACTTCTGAACAAGCCACATCTCCTATTTTTATAAGTATATTACTTCAGGTTCCTACCTAGATTTCTATTAAGCTGAAAACATAATAGCAGAAACTTTTCACGATAAAGATATTATTTCAAAATGATACGTTTTAGAATTTATGATCGAAATCACTACATAGTATAAAGCAAAGTCGCTTTCCGCTTCCCGCGTCTGTATGTAATATGTATGTATGTATGTATGTTTGCTTATATCTTTAAAACTACACAACGGATTTTGATGCGGTTTTTTTTAATAGATAGAGTGATTCAGGAGGAAGGTTTATATGTATAATAACATGCTACCCGTGCGAAGCCGGGGCGGGTCGCTAGTATTTTATATACCTACTATTAAAATCAACTTGTGATTTATTGTTAAAGATAGGTAATATGTAGATCTAGATTTCTATTAGAATAGATTTTTGATAAGTAATTATACATCATTTATATCATTAATTTATTCGAAAAGCTAAGGCGGACCACGCGCCGACGTGTGTTTGTCGTCATTGCAGCGGTCGGTAGGATTATTTATCGAAGTGATTAAAGATGGGTACATCTTTATTCACATATACTATACATTATAAAATAGGAGATGTGGCTTGTTCACAAGTATTTATTTTTTCGTTTCGTACAAAAACAATCGTCGACTGGGAGCGCCTTAAGTTATTACGTAAAGGTTAGCTAATTACTTTCTTCACAATGTTTTCCTTCATCATTTTGAGCATGTATTGCAATGACTAGTATCTGACTACCCAAATTTATAGAAGTATTAAAAACACTTAAAAAATCATGAGCTCATACATTATCAGATTATCACAAGTTTTGTTCAACGTTTTTTAGAGACATTTCCAGTTAATGCATGATTTATAGTAGGTATAATGATAAGCCTATTTACTTGTATGTATAGTCATTGTCATTGACAGTATGTTGATAAAATTAAATAATACGAAAACTGTTATGTCAAGTACAATAAATATGAATTCATTCATACTCATATTAATTGTGTGTTATGATGGGACTTTTCCGGACCCCACCACACATCAACCTGTTCTTTGACCTAATACAGAGAGGCTTAAGTAAGGATTTTCCATTATTACAACAACGGGAAATTACTCACGTAAATGATAAATTGTCAATGAGGACACCGACAATGTTTCGATTCATCTAGAGAATCTTCTTCAGGGTGAGTGGACCAGCAGCAGCAGGGTAGCGCGCGCGTTATGGTCCACTCACCCTGAAGAAGATTCTCTAGATGAATCGAAACATTGTCGGTGTCCTCATTGACAATTTATCATTTACGTGAGTAATTTCCCGTTGTTGTAATAATGTGTAGTACAACTCACGAAAGTTTTGAAAGGATTTTCCACTTGCTACCTATCTATTTAATTCTATTATTTACTACCCTTTTAGACAATCTTCAAGGACCTAAGCACCTTGAGATCTGAGAGTATATCTACCGTACTTGGAGATTACAGTTGTGAACCTATTTTTTTTATTTTAGGATTCCCAGCATACACAAAACCGGAAGAGCTAGTCAAAAAGCTATCCGGCCTTGGAAAGCCTCAGATAGAGATAATCAAGAATCGCGTAGCTGTTATTATCTTCAGTTCTGAACATGAGGCGTATACTGCACTTCAAGCCAACGACACCATTGCAGTGTATGGTACCATTCTGAGCATACATAAGTATACAAACAGAAAGCATGTAATGGATCAGATCAGGGCTAATAAGCGAACGGTGAAGAGCGAACATAAAGGTGAGAACAAAGTAAATATAGGGTGAGAGGGTTGGTTGTGGTCATTTAAAAAAAAAAATTTACCTCATTAAAATAGTAGTGTAGATACAGAAAAAACATGTTCATCATTTATAACCAACTGAGCTGTAAGAGTTTGTTATTTTTAAATAATTAATATTTATTTCAGGTCCTCCCATAGCGGCTCCCTCCGAAATAGACCTCTCCGGTGACTTTAGCCAACAAATGCAAAATATTGAGGATGCCATCCGATTGACGCAGGAGGAGGTCAATAACATCAATCTGCTGTTTGAGGACATCGAGAAGTATATGCGGATGATATTTCCAAGTAAATAATTCTATACACTACTAATTACTCCATAATGAATGAACACAAAATATTGGTGGACATTATCACACAGCGTCATCTAGCCCCAAACTATGCAAAGCTTATACTATAAGAACTAGATAACTGCTACAATACCTACTTAAACTACTTTTTTGTCCTAAATACATACACATACAAGATACATTATAACACCCAGACACAGAGCAAACATCTATGTTCATCACACAATTATTTGCCCTCGTGAGGATGGAGCCCACAACCTACAGCGCAGAAGGCAGAGCTACTGTCAACTGAGCTGCGATGAATGAATGATAAAAGTATTGTATAAGCAACTTCCTTGTCCTCAGCGAGCGAAGCGGTCCCTTTCGGCTCCATAACCACAGGCCAAGGCATAAAATCAAGCGACGCAGACTGTTTCCTCTCTCTCGCCCCAGGAGTGAACGGAAGACCAGGTCATGGGGCTGCGGAACTGTGCTCGCAGTTCGTGAGTAGGGCTGCGAGGCTTCTGAGGCTGTACCCTTCGGTGTTCTCGAGACTGGTGGCCATCCCCAGAGCCAACACGCCTATCATCAAGTTCTTGCATGTGCCCACAAATGTTAACTGCGATCTCAATTCAAAGGTAGGATAGCTATCACTAAAATTATGTAAAAATAGTCTATTCAATAAAAATTCGGACTTTTTGAGTGCTTTAATAATCATGATCGCGGGAAAAACCCCATAAAAAGGGTGATTTAATACCCGTTAGAAATATCAAGTGTTCATATATAAAAGGAACAAACAAAATGTTTAGATTAGGTTAGCGGGATTGACCCCGCGCTTTAGGCCTCCTAGATCACTGAACCGCAACCTTTAATTTAATAACATTTTATTTAATTAGATGCCTCATAAAAATAATTGTAATAAAATCGTTTGAAACAATTGGACAGACACCGTTGGGCGTCCAGAACAGTCGCCTGATAGGCCACTTACTTCGCTGTGACCCTCGCTTTGGCTCCGTGGCCTTACTCCTCAAATATTGGGCAAGGATCCATCAACTATCAGGGACCGGACGCCTCACTAACTATGCATTGTTGCTGCTACTCATCTTCTACCTGCAACGCACGATGCTGCCTCCAGTATTCAAGTATGTCATCAAATATTTAGTGTTTAACTTTATATTATTGAAGTTATTTTCAAATAAACTTCAACCCCACGGATCTTTATCACCTAATTTCCTGATAAAAGATACTTACGTGATAAATACCCCACAGTTATGCCTACTAATCACGATAGTATGAAAAATAAACTTACCTCTTGTGCACTTTTACATATTAAAAAGAACTCATCCGCCAAATTTAAAGTTTTTAGGATCAGCTGAGCAGATTTAGCTGCCCAGATTTCTATGTTTTAAAAAGACTTCACTAGATGTATGTATGTACCTATATGCCTACTTCTTGTAAAAATTCACTGTCAGTAATGTACATAACTATAACTACCTATGTTGTATACACCAATGTACTAAATCGTCTGTATTCTAAGTCAATACTTATGTCGTATTTTCGATACTATTATTAAGCAAATTTTGTTCGGTTGAGATGATCTTTGACTAGAATGAGTCAACTGACAAAACAACTTTTTGTTCCAAAGTATGGTAATGGTAACATAATATATTTGATATTGTAATAAACTTCCAGGCTACAAGAGCCCGAGCACAGCTTCATAATCGAGAACTGGGAAGCTGGCTTCAACCGAGCCCCGCTCCCTTTTGTGCGAGAAGTCCCCCCCTTAAGGGATCTTTTGGGGGGGTTCTTCTTGTACTATGCAGGGTTCGACTTCGAAGAGCTCGTGGTTTGTCCGTTTGTGGGAAGGCCGCTTCGGAAGGTAACTTCTCTTTTAATCTCTTATTCTTGGACTTTTTCATCAGTATGAGAATGCGTTAACCATTTTCATAATTTGTAGGGTTCCGTACCCGAAGGGTAAAAACGGGAATCTGTTACGAAGACTCCACTGACCGTCTGTCTGTCTGTCACAAGGCTGTATCTCATGAATAGTGATAGCTAGACAGTTGAAATTTTGAAAGTTGCCGCATATATTTAAATACTAATAACAGAATAAATTGAATATTTAGGACTCCCATACAACAAACGTGATTTTTTGCCGTTTTTTATAGATAATAGTACGGGACCCTTTGTGCGCGGATCCGACTCGCACTTGGTCGGTTTTGTTTTCTAAATAAGGACCTTATTTAAACCGACAACTGATAAGAAAATGTGTGCACTTTAACACTCTGCTTTATCTGTTACATATTGTAGGTATTGGTATGATACATGGTGTGTGTCATTTTTTATATTTGTAAAG
The DNA here is from genome assembly GCA_912999785.1 of Hydriomena furcata. NCBI lineage: Eukaryota > Metazoa > Arthropoda > Insecta > Lepidoptera > Geometridae > Hydriomena > Hydriomena furcata. The sequence goes on from OU538835.1 coordinate 556,679, forward strand.
TGTAGGCATGTGCCTAATGTAATGTTTGGACGAGCCTCTGATTACCCCCTTAGACATCTTCAAGGATCTAAGCGACTTGAGAGCTGAGAGGATGTCAGAGGATTAGTCTTATTTATATTTTCGAAGTTTTCACAATAGATTTATTTCCTTGTATACAAAATGAAAAATGTTTTGTTCACCAGGCGGAATTCGACAGCAACGTTCTCCCACCTCAATTCGCCCTTTACCGACTGAACATCCTCAAAGGTCTGGCGTTAACAATTCGCACTTCCGTCAGCATTTGCGTGCAAGACCCTTTCGAGTTGAGCCACAACGTGGCTTCATCAGTGTCGGGTCGATTGGCAGCTGAGATCAAGGCGCATATCAAACTGGGTAAGTAATTAATACATTTTATGCGATGAACGTAGATGTCTGGCTGTTTTAATATATTAAACCGTGTTTGCCGAGTGGGAGGTACCTCGACTTTCAATCTGAAGGTCGTGTGTTCAAATCATGGCGTGCATCGATGGATTTTTCGAATAGAAAAATTTATATGTGTATCAAAAATACGTGCTCAAAACGATGAAGGAAAACATCGTGAGGAAACCAGTTTGTATTCTTATAAGCGGCTTAGAGCTTGTAACGTATGGAATGCTAACTACTGCAAAATGTGGGCATGTGCCAAATATGTTTGGACGTGCCTCTGACTTCCCCCACTAGACATTTCAAAGAATCTAAGCGTCTGGAGATCTGAGAGAATGTCTATGTCTACCGTACTTGGGGATTACAGTCGTGATCCTATTTTTTTTTTTTTTACAAAAAATAAAACCGGCCAAGTGCGTGGTGGGCTACGTCGCAAGTTTACACAGCTAACATCGTTATATGAGTAATTTTCAATGGTATTTTTGTACTAAACTTTTATAACTATTTCACCGAATTCATTTGTAACTCAAGAACTGCTGGAACAATTATTATGGTTCATAAAATAATGTACGGTAGGTACGCCATAAAATGGCTGATTATTTGAAGCTGTGAATCCAATAACACTTTTTGACATCGACCACATAGCCCAAACAATTCTGTCATACCGCTGAGCTCCGCTGAGGTGTCAGGGGGAACGGTAAAAAGTACATTTCGATTGGCCGGTTCAATTTGTCAAAACGCGTTGCGCGTCATGAATCGCGCTCAGCTTGGCCTAATGTGTTGTTTGAAAGTGTTCGCCTTGCATGAGAAGTCTATAGGCTGTGTGTTCGATGCTTGCAGATTACGTAGGTTTTGATAGATTATCTTCAGAAGATTTTTCGGTTATCGTTCTATTAATGTTAATCAAATCATGTGTTCGATCCATAGTGGAAGGAATATATTTAACTTTCACAAAATTCCATGGAATTTTGATATCTTCGTCTTCTATTTTGAACTTAGGTCCTTGCCGTATTCTAGCGGCATCTAAAAGTAATAAAAAACTATTTAAGCATTTATGTATTTAAAAAGAGATTACACTGAACTATCACCTGTTACCCGAAAATGCTATAGATTATCATAAAATATTTATCGGACTTTTATCTAGAATATCATGCATTTAGGGAAAGTAAAATACTACGAGTGCCATTTTCTAAAAAAAAAATATAGATAATGGTACGTAACCCTTCGTTCGCGAGTCCGACTCGCACTTGGCCGGTTTTTAATTAAATTTTCTACAACTTAGTTCTCACAATACTCAATACCCTGTCCACAAAACTTTATTTGCAACGAACAAAAATTGCATCCTACGACAAATGTAACTTTTCAATAGAATAATTTGTAAATACTTACGTAACATAATGAATCCCCCGACAATCATGAGTACCTAGTACTGCACCAAGTAAAGTTACAATATATCTATGTTTCGACATGTTTGCTCTGGTATTCGAACACAACTGCATGAGCTACAGTGACATTAAATACGAGTACTTCCTTTTAATTAGCGAATAACACTTTTTCCATAAGCAACTTCTTCAACATAACTTTAATATGTATTTACTAAAAAAAAGAAATATAAGTATTCTGTCAGATCTAGTAGTAGTATAGTACAAGCTTTGCTTAGTTTAGGGCTAGATGTCGCTGTATGATAATGTCCACCAATATAAATTTATTATTGTAGTGTAAATGTAAATATCTATTGGTTTCCAGCCGCCACAGCCTACACGCAAGATGAGAAGATCCCCGGAGACTTCCTTCGCACGATCCTCCTAACTAGGCCTCCGGAGACAGACTCGTGCGACTCCAAAGTGCCCCCACGCATGTCTCTGCCAGGAAGGCTGCTGTTGGAGTTGGATGAGGATTGGCAGAATATCATGAGGGATATGCTGCTGAATGTCGTCTTCAAGGATCTGATGTTCGTTGAGCTGACGCGAAGGGATTCGGTGTCCAGGGTAAGGTCCTCATTTTATCTCTATTATATAAAAATTAACCCCCATTTCCCTTGGTCACGGCATCACGCTTGAACGGCTGGACCGATATTGCTAATTCTTTTTTTGTTGTGTTTGTTAGTGTCTGGAGAAGGTTCTAATGAAGGAAAAAAGTAAAAACGTTTTGCGGAAAATTGAGAAATTCGGTAAAAATTGAAAGTTGCTTTTTTCTATAGGGTTATTAAAATTTGACAGGACAACGTCTGTCGGAGAGCTAGTTTAATAATAAAAATAAAATAACTATGTTAGCAATTATTGCTAATTACTACGACTAAAACTCACTATTTTACTTCTATACATAAAGTAATATTGTAAAGAGAAAACATTTGTATTTTTGTATGTTTGTAACAAATGAACTCGAAAATTACTGAACCTATTTTAAAAATTAATCGTTAGAATGTTGCATTATCTATGAGTAGCATAGGTTATATTTATTTCTGGTGTAAAAAAGAAAATAGAACCAAATAAAAAGTAACCCATGAACAAATCCACATCCAATTCTATCTATATGTATACTTTCAAATTTAATCGAAATCGGTTCAGTCGTTACGACGTGATCAAGTAATAAACTTTGATCTGGATCAGCTACCTATAGACTGTTTGCAACGATCTTTACATAGCTCAACCGGTTCTTGTGTTATTTGTAAAAAATCTTTAATAAATTAGTATTAGATTAGATGTTATTTATTTGTATAAAATTCCGATTATAAAGTAGCTATATATTTCCAGGAGCCGGACGTGGAACTGGAAGTGTACCACGGCATCTTAAAGCAGCCGATTTGGAAGCGAAGGGAGCATAATGGACGTTGCAACACGCCAGCTGCAGCCAGTGCACATCTTTGTCGCAATGCGAAGGACATCGCGTTGCCTTTTGAGGTTAGTAGAGACATAGCATTAGGAAAGAATCATTCAAAAAAATTATAGGCCCTAAGCAGTGTTTCTTGGCTGATTCTTCTAGTCTAGACCAGTGTTCCGCAAAGTGTGTACCGCGGCACACTGGTGTACCGTGGTCATTAGTTGGTGTGCCTTGGAAAAATAAGGATATCTTATAAACGTATTTTTAGCAGCCCTGTCCACGATTACTCCAAATTTAGACCGTCTATGCTCAATTAAACAGGCTCATGTTTCGCATTAGATACCTTTTCTGCAATTTAAAGTTTAGTTTTGTTGATTAATAAAAAATATAATTTCGTTGATTAATAAATGTTGATTAATATTACTTAAAAACTGATTTTTTATTGGTGGGTGTACCTCAAAAAATTTCATTTTCCTAAATGTACCTTGGACACAAAATGTTTGCGGAACACTGGTCTAGACAATGGTCGCGAGGAACAGGCGTAGCTTCACCTAGCTCCGAAGACGTTTCAAAGTGATCCTTTAGATTTTATTGAAATAAATGCCTTTTACTTTGACTTTACCATTTGGGTAATTCTGTCGTTTTGCGTATTTAGCCAAATATGATTTTGTCATTTTACACTCGTAAACCCCTTTACTTCATATCAAGTGGATACCTTATTAACAACAATGTTTCGATCTACAGGTGGAATTAAGCTTCCGATCCAAGCCTCGTGGACTCTCCATCACCACAAACTCGCTTGATGGAGCTGACGAGGAATCCTTCCGACAATTTCGCCAATTCCTTCACACCTTCATACACCGCTGGCACAAGGAACTGCTCAAACCACACTTGAAGCAAGAACCCATCAAAAACGAAAAAGCACTGACTAACCCAAAAAGATCTCCTAAAAGATCACCTAAGAAAAAACAGCCCAATGAAAAACCCAAGGAATCTAACCCGAAAATTAAATCTGGTCCGGCTCGATCTGACCCCCCCATTCAGAGTGTAGCGTTTGTGAACTCAAACCATAAGGATCTCAGCGAATCTGTTGCTGCCATCAGTTTAGTTGACAATTCTAAAGAGAACCTAAAACGTGAAAGTGATGAAACCACTTAGATGAAATAGAAATATTGACAAATGAATTGCACAAACAATCACTTATAAGTTGTTTGGTGTAGACTGCTAGAATTATTTAATTAGCCCTGAATGCTTTCTGCCTGAACAGATGACTAATAAGCATTCAAATTTTTACTGCATAATGAAATCCTATCCTAATGGTGATTTCATGGTCACCATCATTAATAGTAGGGCAGTGACAATTTTGACAATTCTATGTGAAGACTGTGACAGATGAAACTGATTTGTTAAAGAGAGGATTGTATCGTGCTGCTTGGTTTCAATTTACCTGCTCAACCCATTGGATAAAGTGAAAAGTTCATGACATGTAGTTTGGTATGGTGGTTATTGACTTTGACTGCTCATCTATGAGTATAATAAGTATAAGTCTATCAGGAGGACTTGCAGTATTTTTTATATGATTTTTAGATTTGATTTTGTGTGACTTTTTTTTATAAATTAAAATATCGATTTTGATATTGTTAAATAGTTCTCTAACACGTTCGGAACTTGAAAGTTAATCTATGATTAGAATTAGGTAAGCGTCCATCGATATCTCAGGACTGACAGAGACCTGTTTGTCTATGGGTTTATCTATTAGTAAGATTTTGGTGTTTTCTATACGACCTTTCTTTTTTACTCGTACAATACGAGAAAGACAGAATAGTCGCATATATAAGAAACACTCAGATGCTAAGCAATGCTTTGTAATATTACATAAATGTAGAAAAAAATCGAAAATAGAAGTATTTTAATATTGCATTTAATTAAAAATAGTCTAGCACAGCTTAGAAATTGCGTTGAAAAAGAGAGTTGTACAATGTTATCATTTTAATATTAAGTTAAATGACATACATAATTAAACAATAAAACATATTTTTTTGTAGAAAAATAAATGAATGTGACATGTATTTTGGTAAGTAGTCTTTTTATTTTTAATTGATAGTACCTGGATGAGTGAGCTTTGATGTGAGCTCGATATGTCATTCCCTGAAAACCTAGTTAGATCGATTCATCGCTTCGAAAGCGGGGGGTTTATGATAATCATAAAAGAAAAAATAAACAAGAATTGCTCGTCTAAAGGTATGTAATGTACCTACCTAAAAGCGTTAACGCATTGGTCAACCTGCTACTAGTTACGATTTTTGTGGATAGGCCTATTATACTATATAGGTACCTACCCTACAGTCCCTACTGTAGATAGAATTATTAGTAACTATATTATTATGAATTTTATAGGTAAATAAAATACTAATGGTTGTGTTTCAATCACGCGCCCCACATCGCAATATGACTTTGAACAGTTAGACGAATCTGCTGGAAAGCGGAAATTAGTAGGGAAATAAAATAAAAGTGAATTTTCTGTCAATTAGTTAGCTCTTTGTCATTAACTCTTCTACTCCAACAACGAGCGTATTTATTCGTCTCGTCTGTACTCCTTGTCCTACGTAGTGCTAAGTAAGTTAAGAGCCTGCCACCTGCCACAAAAACAATGCATAGCCCAAATGAGAATAAAAGTTGACATTGACATTGATATTTTTAACAGTCAAGTGTCACAGTCAACTTGCAGTGCTTGTTTTGCAATTTACATGCTGTGCTAAAATTGTTGTAAATAAAACACGCACGTTATTTTATTTTGAATTTTTTTCTTCTGGTAAAATAAATATTTGCAATGGAAGATCCTGGTAAATACTAGGTTGCTAAATTAGATTATCGCATCTTGAGAAACAATAGGTTGTAAAAGTTCAGGTTCATTGGTTCAGTGTATTCATTATACAAAACGTGTTTATTTTTATAGATAAGTTTCTCAACGTGTCCCTGCTGGATTTCGAAGGTGATATAGATGACCAGGTGACAAATTTGATGCAGCACGTGCGACTGAGCCGCAGCAATGTTGTCGGTTTAGGCGATTTACTAAGCGACTTGGAACGCGAGCTGCAATATATCTGGCCAGGTAACATTTTTATTATTTCTGTTTACCTACTTATAAATACACAAATGTCTTCTCAATTTCACACACAACACAATGCTAATCATTGTAGGGAATGAATGTAATAACCTATTTTGTTTTAAAATATTTCAGATTGTGAAGTGTGTCCTTTTGGATCTATTGTCACAGGGTTGGGTACAAAATCAAGTGATGTAGATGTGTACGTAAAGACCAACGCACGACCTAATAAAGTTCACCCTGTAATAGAGGCAAGAAACATACTTCGCAACACTCCATGGAAATTTGAAAAAATATTTGCCATTCCTTCAGCCAAAGTTCCAATAGTGAAGTTCTTGCACGTCCCAACAGGCTGCAACTGCGATGTCAACTTCAACTCTAAATCAGGGGTTGTAAATAGCAAATTGATCTTCCACCTACTTAGAACCGATTCAAAAGTGCTATCACTGACAATAATAATTAAATATTGGTCCCAGGTGTTCAAATTCACAGGCACAAACCTTTTGTCGAACTATGCTGTGACAATGTTAGTTATTTTCTACTTGCAAGGAATAAATATGCTATCACCTATCTCACAATTGCAAGAGTCTGTACACCCTTATATGGTGGATGGTTGGAACTGTGCATTCAATAAATGTATTGAACAGCCCAGAGGGTATAAAGATAACATGTACCATTTACTTGGTGGCTTTTTTAAATTTTATAGCTTCTTCCAATTTGACCAATATGTTGTGAGTACATTTGCTGGTAGACCAATTTTGAGAAGCTCATTTAGTGGTCCAGTGGACCTTCTGGATGCAGAATTCCATTTGTATAAGGAACATCTTAAAGCAGATCTATGTGATCCATTGCGGATAGATAATCTGTTTTGTATCCAAGACCCGTTTGAGCATAACAAGAACTGTGCGGTAACAGTTTCTAAGAAGTTATTTGTAAGAATGCAAACCAGTTTCCGATATGCTGCGAGAATGTATGATGAAATGCCTCCCGATGACTTTCTCAAAGCAGTGTTTAATCAGGATACACAAACAAACCAAGTGCAAGGAGGTGTACATATTGTACAAGTGATACAAAAGAAAAGAAAAGTCAGAAAACCGAAACCAAAACCGAAAAAGGAGAAAATGACCAGCACTATGAAAAGGATTATAGCAATTCAGCAAAATAAAAGGTTTTATAAAACAATGATGGACAGACAGTAATATGATTAAAGTAGAATTAAAACTATCATGGTTGTTACTAATTTTAACTATAAATACGGCTAATTACCTAATTACAATAGAGTATTCGCCGATCTACCGTTGATCGCGGTCGCGGGCGATGCTCATGATGAAGAGCATCAGCAGTACAAGAAAAAGAAGTAGTAATTAGCCGTATTTATAGTTAAAATGATTAAAGTATTTCGCCTACACATTGGCTAATTTCGTCTTTCTATGATACACTACCAATGCTGATCCAATATTATAATCTAGAGCTTTCACAATATTCTCTATTCTCTTTAGTAACTGACGAAGTGAGGGATAGCTAGACATTGAGCTTTAATTTTAGTACTTACTGTGTATGTTAAGGGGCTGTATGTCGACGATTGCTCTTTTTCGAAACGAAAAAAGAAATACTTCTGAACAAGCCACATCTCCTATTTTTATAAATATATTACTTCAGGTTCCTACCTAGATTTCTATTAAGCTGAAAACATAATAGCAGAAACTTTTCACGATAAAGATATTATTTCAAAATGATACGTTTTAGAATTTATTACTATTAAAATCAACTTGTGATTTATTGTTAAAGATAGGTAATAATTATGTAGATCTAGATTTCTATTAGAATAGATTTTTGATAAGTAATTATACATAATTTATATCATTAATTTATTCGAAAAGCAAAGGCGGACCACGCGCCGACGTGTGTTTGTCGTCATTGCAGCGGTCAGTAGGATTATTTATCGAAGTGATTAAAGGTGGGTACATCTTTATGCACATATACTATACATTATAAAATAGGAGATGTGGCTTGTTCAGAAGTATTTCTTTTTTCGTTTCGAAAGAGCAATCGTCGACATACAGGGCCTTAAGTTATTTTATAATAATTTATTTTATTAACTTTATACATGTTGGCTACATAATAACAACACTACTTTTGAAGGGTTATGTTTTTACTGATTTAGTATTGTGATAAGACAAGTATAGGATAGGTACCTACTTTTAATACCTACCATGCTAGTATTCAAGCGTGGATAATACCAAAATAATAAATAAGTATATTTTAATACCTACATTATAGTTATATTTTTTTATAATTCTACTTTTATCCTAAAATTAAAAATATCATCACCACTGTTATTCCCAAGTACGGTAGACATTTTCTGCTGATCATTTAAGATGTCTAATAGCCTTGTGTAGATGTCTAATAGGCCGAGTGGATAGTACCTCTACTTTCCAATCGAAGGTCGTATGTTCGAGTCTTGGCTGTTCATCAATCGATTTTTTTATTAGAAAATTGTAAGAACAACTAGGTGAGGTTACCAGTTAGTATTGAAAGCGGCAATGGGCATACATCCTCTCAAATGAAATGCTTAGGTACCTACTGCAAAATGTGGGAAATGTATCTAATGTTTTGACGTGCCTCTGACTACCCTTATTAAACATCTTCAAGGATCTGCTGAATGTATTGGTAAAGTCTATAACTTTTATTTTCAATTGGACTGTGATCTTTCTTTATCACCTATTTTTTATGTTTTAGTATTTTCTTCAGAAATTTGATATTATTTTTCCGGAATTTCTTAGCAGCGTATTTAAACTCTGCTAAGAATGTAGAATTCGAACTTATGTCTACCTGCTTTGCGATATTTCCATTGTGTATGAACATATCTTGAAGAACGAAAGCATTTTCCAGAGATAGTGGTTCCGAAACATTATCCCTTACATTTTCCTTGTATAAACTAAACTCGTTTGGAACCTGGTTTACATCTACGAACAACTGTTTCTCTACCGGATAGCCAGTATAAGGGCTAACTATATACTTATCATAATCGAAATTGACGTAGTACTTAAAAAAATCGTTTAAAAGTAAATTAAGCGGAAGATCATTTTGAATGTCATAGCCTACTATCTCGGAAAAACCCATATTCCATTCGTTCTCAAAGAACGGATTTGCGTTTATTTGCAGAGAAGCTAAAGAGGGCATCATACCCCTTTGCTGCGAATAAAATATCACCATCAAGGTCAAGCCGTAGTTTGTCAGAGATAGCTTACGAACATGCGCCCAACGCTTCGTTACAAACATCAATTTGTAGATCCGCTCATCTAGATGTAGGAGATATCTTAGTAGATTGCTTGTTTGTACCCCGGCGAAGTTATTCACGGTGAGGTCCACCTTGAATTGGGTCGGGATGTGTTCGAGACTCAGTACGGGGATTCGGTCCGAGGTAATAGGGAACAAGTTTGTGAAGAGTGTTGGGTATTGACGAAGTGTGTTTGCGGCGTCTTCAATGAATGCGTGAGACGTGTCTGTGCGGTGCGGTAACACGATAATGCAGTCGACATCGCTGTTGGTCGTCGCGAAGCCGTATACCAAAGACCCGAACACGAACACTCGAGACCCTGTAAATAAGTTAAATCGTATTTAGCTTACTCTGGTGACGATTTTCAGGCTGCCCGAATATCGTGGTATGACCGACGGCGAGACCGACAGCATAATTATGGTGACTCAAAGTCATCCTCATCCATAATGTGATCGCGTAAGAAAATTAAACAAAACTAACCAACGTTTTTCTGTAGATGCAATCTATACGAACTTTAGCAGAGCATTCAATATGTAGGAGGTATTAAGTATATATTATATTGTAGTAGTTAGCTTTTACCCGGCTATATAAAATACCATAAGCTAGGTAGGTATTTACTATTTATGTTACAAGTTTCATCCAAATCCTATGGTGTATGGTCATGATTGAGGTTCAAAACTTTTAATACTCATACAGGGTGTCCTACAACTTTCTCGTCTCAATTGGCACATGCCTCCGGTGTTACCACGTAAATACCCCAAGTAACACAAAATTGCTGTTTAACAGCTGACTTGCAGTTCACATCGATACTATAGTCTGTACAAGCCTGCTCTTTAATAGAGTTATAGCTGGCTATTCAGCTGTTAAGCTGCTTAAATGGGCACAAATTTGTGAACCTTTAGTTCACATAACCTGTTGAATGGTATAAGTATAACGTTAAAATAGAGTTATAAGGGTAATCAAGCGTTACAAGAGACCATGCAAGCGGTTTAAGAAGGTAGTTGTTACCTGTTAAACAGACAAAAGCTGTAAAAGGAGACCCATTTACACTGTTATAACTATATTAGTTCACAAATAGTGCTAATATAGTACAAGGATGCCATTTTGCCAACAGCTGTTAAGATTTACACACGCCATTTTGTTAGTTTGTTTTTATCTTTGCAGATTCGCGTGCTAATGGAATGTTGTTGTGGTATACTTGTGGTTATTGTGTAATTCGCCATGACACACTATTGTATAAATACTTATTTTTGTTGTTTTTGAGTGTGTATATGTAAAATATTGATGGCAATGCAATTTTGCCGATAATACTATATCTATTTGAAGTACAAAATTTTCATGCGCCCCGAAATAAATGCATTTTTAGGTTTGAAACAAATAGAAATTTTTGCAGTGAGAAAAAAAATAAAAGTAGTTTATTTGATAAAATATATATTATAGTTTAATTACAGTTTTAACTTCTATAAGGACTTTAAATCAACTTGTCTAGGTTTCGTTTGGTGTGAAAATGATTCTAAATAAGCAAATTAGATAGTATATAAAAATGTGAAAAAAATACAAAATGGTGGAAGTTTTATTACTTAATGTGAACCACTTTCATTCTAATTTAACTCTATTAGCAGTACAGAGTGCCACACGTGATCCGTTAGACAGCAATGAGTAGGAAAGTTATATAGGCAGATTAGCGTGTACCTATATACAGCTATACGCATTACAACACTCTAAACATACACTACTGTACAGCTTTAGCCATTATAGATGTTCACAGCGACCCTCTTAAAATGTACCCTTATAGTGGTGTAAACGAATTCCTCAATACAGCAATAAACGTTATTTTACTCTACTTAAATGCTTAAATGGTGACAGAAAAACAATAGCTGCATAGTAGTGTTCGAAAACGATATCTTTACACTATTAAGATGCCACTATACAGACTATAGCTGTTTATTCAGCTGTAATATCACGAGTGAACCTTAATAAGTGCATAATAATGCTTTAAGTTCACAATGTTACCAAATGTGAATAACTAACCAGCAATTTGTGTTACTTGGGACAGGCTTTGCATCGCCTAAATGCAGGGAGATTTGCACCACTTCGTTATTTTTTCCAATAAGTACTGGTATAACTTGGCCTCTCGTCCGGTACCAAATTATCGTTGAGTTTTAGGACACCCTATGTATAAGATTAAGATACCTGACCCCACCCAAGTAACACAAATTGCTGGTTAGTTATTCACATTTGGTAACATTGTGAACTTAAAGCATTATTATGCACTTATTAAGGTTCACTCGTGATCTTACAGCTGAATAAACAGCTATAGTCTGTATAGTGGCATCTTAATAGTGTAAAGATATCGTTTTCGAACACTACTATGCAGCTATTGTTTTTCTGGCACCATTTAAGCATTTAAGTAGAGTAAAATAACGTTTATTGCTGTATTGAGGAATTCGTTTACACCACTATAAGGGTACATTTTAAGAGGGTCGCTGTGAACATCTATAATGGCTAAAGCTGTACAGTAGTGTATGTTTAGAGTGTTGTAATGCGTATAGCTGTATATAGGTACACGCTAATCTGCCTATATAACTTTCCTACTCATTGCTGTCTAACGGATCACGTGTGGCACTCTGTACTGCTAATAGAGTTAAATTAGAATGAAAGTGGTTCACATTAAGTAATAAAACTTCCACCATTTTGTATTTTTTTCACATTTTTATATACTATCTAATTTGCTTATTTAGAATCATTTTCACACCAAACGAAACCTAGACAAGTTGATTTAAAGTCCTTATAGAAGTTAAAACTGTAATTAAACTATATTATATATTTTATCAAATAAACTACTTTTATTTTTTTTCTCACTGCAAAAATTTATATTTGTTTCAAACCTAAAAATGCATTTATTTCGGGGCGCATGAAAATTTTGTACTTCAAATAGATATAGTATTATCGGCAAAATTGCATTGCCATCAATATTTTACATATTGTGTATATCAAAAACAACAAAAATAAGTATTTATACAATAGTGTGTCATGGCGAATTACACAATAACCACAAGTATACCACAACAACATTCCATTAGCACGCGAATCTGCAAAGATAAAAACAAACTAACAAAATGGCGTGTGTAAATCTTAACAGCTGTTGGCAAAATGGCATCAGTGTGTACTATATTAGCACTATTTGTGAACTAATATAGTTATAACAGTGTAAATGGGTCTCCATTTACAGCTTTTGTCTGTTTAACAGGTAACAACTACCTTCTTAAACCGCTTGCATGGTCTCTTGTAACGCTTGATTACCCTTATAACTCTATTTTAACGTTATACTTATACCATTCAACAGGTTATGTGAACTAAAGGTTCACAAATTTGTGCCCATTTAAGCAGCTTAACAGCTGAATAGCCAGCTATAACTCTATTAAAGAGCAGGCTTGTACAGACTATAGTATCGATGTGAACTGCAAGTCAGCTGTTAAACAGCAATTTTGTGTTACTTGGGCATGCATTTGTACCTCCTGATAGCTATCGTCATTAACATACCAGGCCACCGCGTGTTGAGTGCCAACTCCAAATCCTGCAGCATAAATGGAACATCCCGCAAGCGTTCCTCTGAGATGCTCGTGTTGCTGATCAGTTTCGCCACTTGCTTGGAGAACTTGTCCGATGAGGTTGGTAAGTTTTCTAGCGTCTCCAGTGCCGTGAACTCTGTTGCCCACTGCTGGGAAACTGCTGCACTGCATAACCACGCCGTAAAAACTAGAAAAAACGAAAGTACCTACCGGTGAATATAACTACTTACAAACTGGTATGTATACCTACTTACCTACCTACCTAGAACCTACCTCTACTGTAAGTACCTAAGTACCTAGTATAATTTCCTGAATTTTATGACATGGGATGAATGTTAGTGTTTATTTTAAAACTAGCTGACCCGTGCCCACTTCGCTGGTCGACAGATAGTTTCACATCTGGTATCCCAATCTTCAAAATAAATTATAGCCTATATGTTGCCGAGGACTAATAGCTATATAACAAAAAAAGTTTCATCAAAATCCGTCCAGTAGTTTTTGCGTGAAAGCCAGACAACAGACAGACAGACAAAGATTTCAAAATTATTTTTTTTTGGCTTGTGTTACTTGTATGAAGACCCTAGGAGTATTTTTTTTAGTTTTTATTCAATGTACAGAATTTAACTTTTCTACAGTTTTATTATATGTATAGATAACCCATAAGATTTCGTTCAGATGTGTTCTATTCTGCTGTCTTATTTGGTAAAAATCATCATACTTTATAGAATAGAGAATACCAATTTAATAGTAACTATAAATAAATAAATATTGGTGGACATTTTAAACATCGCCATAGATCCCCAATCTAAGCAAAGCTTGTACCTACTATGGGAACTAGATAACTGATAGTACCTATTATACTATTAGGTAATTACTTTTTTTTGTAAATAAATACAAACTAACACCACAGAGCAAACATCTAAGTAGTATGTTCATCACACAAATATTCGTCGTCACTATGAATCTAGAATCTAACTAAACTAGAATCTATGTACCTACATATAAGTATACTTAAGGCATTGTAAGCCAATAATATTTATAGGATTTTATGAAATAAGCCAGCTGCATAACTTTCGTGAATATTGTTATATTTATCTGTTGTACGTTTATGTATCACTAATTTAAGATATAGAGTAAAAGGGAGGTTACCTAACGAGAACCGAGAGTTTTTAGGTACCTACCCAAAGCAGAGAATGTTATTTTTATTTACAAAAGCGAGTTGTGTTGTGCGTCACCCTTCGTGATCCAAAGCTTATGGCTGTAAACCTACTTTCCAAATTATGTTAGGTATTTTTATTTTACTTGATTTGATAAACCTTTTATATTATAATCCAATTTTTTCCGTCACATTTATTTTGTATCAAAATTTTCCTGTAGATTTATGTACCTACTTAACTTTAAGGTGAAGCTTGAAATTAGTTTTTTTGTATGGGCTGAGTCTACCCGGATAAGACAGAAAAAGTGATAAAACCGCAATATCTTGAAAACCATTAAACTTAAAAAGAAACTGTCTTTCGTTTAGGTATGTAGCTAGAATAATTATCTAAACGAATTATATATACAGCCCTGTGACAGACAGACAGACGGACAGACGGACAGCGAAGTCTTAGTAATAGGGTTCCGTTTTTACCCTTTGGGTACGGAACCCTAAAAAACCGGCCAAGCGTGTCTAACCACGCGCAATGTAGGGTTCGTAATTTACACAGCTAAAGACGTTACTAAAAATATAATAAAATAAATATTTATAGAATAAGTAATTTGTAGTAGTTTTTTATAGAATAAGTAATTTTCAATGATAGTTGTGCAAAATTTATAATATTACTTGATATTTGTTCTAAACTTTTATTTTCTAAGTTGGTCAACGATTACTCGTAAACTTGTATGCCGTGATAGTTTTGCTTTTAACTTCAGTATATATGATGTACCTACTACTTCCGTGATTTTTTTCACGCCCCCAAACCCAAAAGTTTAGCTTTTAGAGGGGGGAGACACTCGACTCCAACAAAAATTGGTACCTACTTTATAGCTTTATATTTTCACAAACGGAAAAAATAACATCCCCACCTTAAATATAAGGGAGGTACCTACCCTTAAAAAAAATTATTCTACCACTTTTTTGGCTTGACTCTTATGTATATTCTTGCCAAATTACAGCTTTCTAGCACTTTCATAGTCTCTGACCTAGACTGCAGACAGACGGACGGGCGGCTATGGCGAAACTATAAGGGTGTCTTGTAGACTACGTAACACTAAAAATTAACTGTTTAGCTATGAGATTAGTGTTTTGGAAGAACCAACTTTGGAAAATAAATCTACCTATCTTTAGTCTATTAAAAACAAGACTGTATGTTTTGCGGTTAAAGGAAAAAAACGATACTGCATTCATAAAAAAAAAATACTCGTCTGAATTGGCTAGGCTCTGGTTTAAAACGATGGTCAGATATAAATACTTGAGGTAGGTACACCTAAAAACACTAGTTTTAGGGCATTCTAAAATTTGGAATGAAAGTGAAACCATTGATTGTTCAACGCCCAACGTTCATGTCAATAGAAATATTTAAGTAAGTTTAAACTTAGATAATTAATAAGTATACTTATAGCACTATATACTTATTAAAATATATTTATATATGTACAATAGAATATTTAGTTGAAATTGGAACTGTGCATAACCCGACATTCAAAGTAGGTAGGTACAATAGACACAGTATTTTTTATACTTACTTCGGCAAATTGCACCGTTTTCATGCTTCTAATGTGCTATTGTAGTTTTTGGTTCCAAATAAATAAATTGAAAATCAATAATTTGGTAGGTACTTACTCAGGTAGTTCATTGTGTCCAGTCTGTTCCTGGTATCTCGCTCGAGGCACGATCACCAAATAATCACAATTCAGTTTGTTGCATGTTAAAATCAAGTGAGTCCCTACTTATTTTGGACTTGTTTGACACCTCTCTATTATTAAAGGAAGTAAACGTAAAGAACCTGATTTAATTTTTTTTATTTTATGTACCTACTTAGGTAGGTAAATAATACCTTCCTACTCATGCACCAAGACCTTTTTACTACCTACCTAAGGATCAACCTACAGATCAGTAAACTGCTCACTGTAGTCTATAATATAAAAATAAGTCGGGTTTTCCTTCCTGACGCTATAACTCCAGAACGCACGAACCGATTTCCACGGTTTTGCGTTAGTTGGAAAGGTCTCGGGCTCCGTGAGGTTTATAGCAAAGAAAATTCAGGAAAAATTTCAAGAGAAAAGCAGGAAAACAGGCAAAATCATTTTTCACATACAGCGCCATCTCTGATACATAGCATGTACTACAACGGCGCCAGTACGTGGTGTGTGAGCATCGACTACATAGCCTAACTAATAGACGCCTAATGGCTTCATTACTTCAAAAGTTCAAACAAACAACTCTGTCAAGTCGGTGAGGTATGCGGTACGGGGGGAGTGGGAAAAAATGCATTCTGATTGGCCGGTTCAAGATGACGTGATTCACTAGGGATGGGAAGTGTTGTCATGAGTTCTCGATAGCAGTCAGAGGCACGTCCAAATATTATATTTGGCACATAGGAAAGGCACATAGAAATAGGGATAGGGAACGGGAACGGGAACGGGAACTTAACACAGTATTATATACACAGGCTACCCGCTATACAGGCTGTCGCTATACCAGTGTTATTTTTTTCTGTCCTAATAAACTTTTACTTTTTTTTTATTTGTTAATTCTATAGCGATACGAAGTTCGCCGGGTCAGCTTATTTTAATATTACCTACACACCTAGGTATTTGGTAATAAAACCGCTGAACATGAACCGCTGATTGCATTTAGGAAAGGATATGGGATACCTTTTGTCAAAAATAAAACCCTGGGGATGAAATAGATGAAGTTTGTATGGGGAATAAATCATTTTCTTAAGTTAGGGATACGAAAATACATAATTAATTAAATACAAAATACATTAAACCTAATGGTTTTAGGTAGTAAAATCAAAAACAGCCAAAAGGTATTTAATTAAATACATCACAGGGATCACTTTGAAACATCTTAAGAGCTAGGTAAAGCTACGCCTCTTCCTCGCGACCATTGTTTAGAAAATCAGGCAACAAACACGGCTTGGTTTATAAATAGGTAGGTAGGTATACTATACGACTATTGCACTATTAATAAAGTTACTAAAATAATCGAAACTAGTCTAATGGTCTATGATAGACCTCTCTGCCATAATCATAAATGTATTTTACAACGAAAAGGAGGTAATTTTTGTAAACTAGGAAAAAATACGGACCTAGAATCAAGTCCTGTGGAACCCCCATTTCAACAGTAGTCAAGTATGACTTACATATTAATCATGTTTTTAAAATAAAAATAAATAATATATGTAAACGGAAAGAACTTACATACATAAATTATTACATATTAATATGCAATTGGTTTATTACGTATTGTGAGAAAAGCCTTACACTGGGTGTGCTTAGAGTGCTAAGGGATGTATCTCAGGGTTTTGCGGGTGAATTCGAAAACACGATTTGAAATAGGCACAGGTAAAATACAGAACATTAGTGATAACAAAATTAAAACAGTCAAAGGAATCTAACTATGACCGCGCGTCTCTAGGCGCGTATGGCCTGACCGTTCGTTGTCCCGCACATAGGTAACCTGACGAAGCGTCGTTTTCTACCGGCGCTTCTCGGAGTCGCTGGGAATCCTGGGAATAACTGACCATAACCTCTTTGGCGGAGGGAAGTTTTCTCTATGTTTAGAGCTTTTAAGGAGCCGTTTGAGCACATCGCCGAAGGTGTTTATGCCCGCGTTACAGTATTTATTTTCTTCACCTACTGTGTCGCAGAGTGTCATACATGTTTTATTTTAACACGGGCCACGGGGATCATGTTGTGTTGCGATGCAAACCCCACTTAAGTGTGATAAGGGTAGGGAAATGACGAAGTAGGTAAGCTGTTATAAAATTTGCTCTAAAAACACGTTTCTGTTGTTTTCTCGGTACTTTATCACGGCGTACCTCAATTGTGTCCGGAGTCGTGAGCTTGGACTAGTGTCTAAATAATTACCGATATTTATATTCTGGAACATTGGATCCTGGATACATGCACTTTGGTTTACATTCAAAGGTTCTGTTAAATTCAAACCGATATTATCTCGATATAAGGAAAATTCACTTGGAACATATTCCACATTTTTAAACAATTCACGCTTTATCGAACGTCCAACGAAAGTTGAAACTATGTTCTCTTCAAAATCAAAGTCATCGTAATACTCGAAGAAACCTCCCATAAGTTCGTACATACTATAATTATTGTTTCGCATTTCGTAATCAATTTGATCAAATGCTATATTCCAATTTTCCACATAGAAAGGCGTCGCATTTTTCTGCAGTTCAATAATTGGAGGTAAAATTTGCCTCTGTTGCAGATAGAATATTACTAGTAAAACTACACCGTGGCTCGGTAATCGCTTAAACCCGGTAATCTTGTGAAGTTTCGCCCAGTATTTAACGATTACCGTAAGATGGTATACACATTCGTTCGTATGTATGAGATATCGGACGAGCTCCGCACTTTTGGGTCCCTCGATGGTTTCTAAGTTGAAATCAATGTCGAACCCTGAAGGGATGTGTTTGAAGGTGATAATAGGGACGACGTGTACTGTAATCGTTTGGAAGTTGGAGAAAATGTCAGGGTACTGCGTAAAGACACTCTTGACTTCCTCGAGGTTGACTGTTGAGGTAGTGTCCGGGAGTTGACCGAGGCAGTCGATATCGCTTTCTTCCAATGCAAGGCCGGTTTCCGTGGAGCCATAGGCAAACACTTGAGACCCTGTAGAATATGTTAATTTTATCATGTTGTTATTATTTAGGAAGTCGTATATCAAGTGGAATGGTATTTTCCTACTATTTGTCAGTTTCGAGCGCTTATGGCGTAACTGGCCTTCGTTGCAGATTGTTGAGTTCAGGGTTAGATAGAACCAGTATCGTATTGACAACGTATCGTCCAAATGCCAAAACTATCAATTTTACTATACAAAAAGTGTTAGTTTTTCGTTGTCGATACGATAGTGGTTCGTGCTCAGGCCATAGTTCGGACTCTGACTGGATGGCAAATAACCTCAGCGCTTCCGTACTTCAGACAGCACGTAAAATGTAGGTCTCAGCTTTAAAAAGTCTAAGCTATGACCTAGGGGCCTAAAAACTCGCCGTCCACAGAGTTGGCCACAACTCATACGAACATACCTACTTAATTGTTAAATGCAAACAAATGTTTCCCTTTTGTTTAAAAAATAAAAGTGGGAGTGGGATATACTTCGACTTTCAATCTGAACGTCGTGGGTTCAAATCCCGGCCGTGCATCAATGGATTTTTCTGATCGAAAAAATTATGCGTATAATTTAACGTAAACTTTTTATGCCTACGTTTTGTCGGTGAAGAAAAAAACTTGAGGAAACCAGTCAGTATATTTGTAAGCGGCGACGGGCTTGCAACCTGTCACGTGTGGAATGCTAACTACTACAAAATGAGGGCATGTGCCAAATGTAATATTTGGATATGCCTCTGACTAACTCCTTTAGACATCTTCTAAGCAAAGCTTGTACTTTGGGAACTAGATTGCTGATAGAATATTAATATTTTTTTCGTAAATACATACCTATATTATAAAACACAGAACAAACATATTTCATGCTGACCCGTGCCCGCTTCGCTGGGCGACAGTGATTTCTAAATGTGATTATTTAAGATGGGTATATGCGGAATATACGCAAGGTTTCCTGCTGCTGGCCCCGTGAGGATAGTCATTGGTAGCCACGATTTTAATATCCCGCAACTTTTATATTGTAGTCTTATGAACGACCGATTTGAAAAATTCAAAAAGTGGTTCACTCCTTATAAGCCTTAATTGCTAATTAGATAAGTAAAATTATGATATGGATAGATACAAAAACGGTAATTATACCCAAACTTTAATATTTAGATATATGTATACCTCCTCGCAGACTTTCATATGCGCATTTATGAGGACATTCAATAAAGTATCATTATTATTGTTTATGTACTCTCAATAGTTTTTGCAGCGCACGCGAAAAAAGAAACATTTTTGGTAGTTTTTTTACGCCTTTACATCAAACTATCGCATTTTTTATAAGGAATCAATTACTTTTTCAAAAATAAAAGATAGCCTATGTTACTCAGAGATACTGTAGCTTGGTAACAATGAAATTAAAATCGGTTTAATAGCTTTTGAGTTTATCCATTACAAACATAAAACATACAAACAAACAATACACACAACAAATAATCAAATCTTTAAAAATATAAATAGGATCACGACTTTCATCCCCAAGTACGATCCTCCCAGATCTCCAGACGCTTAGATCCTTCGAAGATGTCCAGTGGGGGTAGTCAGAGGAACGTCCAAACATTATATTTGGCACATGCCCACATTTTGCAGTAGTTAGACATTCCATGTGTGACAGGTTGCAAGCCCATCGCCGCTTATAAGAATACTAACTGGTTTCCTCACGATGTTTTCCTTCACCGTTTTAAGCACGTGTTTTTGATGGGCATATAAATTTTTCGAACAGAAAAATCCATTGATGCACGCCAGGATTCAAACCCACGACCTTCAGATTGAAAGTCGAGGTACCTCCCACTCGGCCAACACGGCTTTCCTCTTTATAATATTAGTAAACCAACTAAAATGGGTCCGTATCTTTTAGTCTACATATCAATATGTCTAGGTAGCCAGTAAGCCTAGATCGCGAAATGACCAGTTCGCTATCGGACCGGTTATCCCGACGTCTACATCGCAAAACGTCAAGGTTGTTTGACTACATCGCAATTGGACTAGATGGCCATATAACCAGATAGCATTTTGATTTTTTTTTATATTGGCTTTTATTTCGGAGTTAAATAAAATATGATTGGTGCACTTTTAAATAAAAACATATAAAAATGCCATCAAAAATATAACTTGTAAAAAAAGCCAAGTCTCACAACGCAACTCAATTCTTCTAACGTAAAAAGTTGTGAGATCCATGTAATACCAAGTCGGTTAACTTATTCAGTCCCTACTTTAAGGGTCCTTCTGTCTTAAGTTATTACGTAAAGGTTAATTACTTGCTTGACTTGGCGGGGGCTGCCGTGCCCCCAGATTATATACGAACTTATAAATTGTGTTGCTATCAATCTTCTACCTACTACTTCATGATGATACAAACTCGACTCGTACAAACGCCAATAAACCTCGACAAATTAACCTCTTCAAATTAAACACAAAAACATGATCAGCGTGGGCTTATGTTGCATACGAACATTGAGGCGTCGATGCCATGCCTCAAGAGCGTTATTTGTTCTATGCCTTTCTGTTGCACATGATATTAGTGTGGGATGTCTAATCCATTGTCTACGGAAGTAGTTTTCAAATGTTTCTATTTCTTGAGATCTTGGAGCATTTTCCACAATCGCGTTCCATGCATCTTCTATACATGATGCTGGCACAAGAGGTAAATGGGCTGTCATTCTAGTTATTTCTCTTCCTTCCTGAGTTGTAGTTAAGCCTATATATATAGCCTTCTTCCAAACTGCCCTGTTATAGTGAAAGTAGCAGCCAGTTATATAGTTTGCACCCCAAGTACATCACGAATTATTGTGAATAAAGTGCCATAAGTTTTTTGATTTTTGTTCGGCAATAGAGCATTTAGCATGGGGATAATGTTTGTTGAAGTTTGGGTACTCTCCACATCAACATGTACGGAGAACAGTTGGTAAAATAGCTCAGGCACGCGCTTGAATGTGCCGTCACCAAAGATCATTATTTTTGGTCTACATATCGTTTCATATTTATCTTGCAATAGTTTGATGAAAATACAATCCCACCAAAAACTCAGAAGACTGCTGGGAATCTGTGAGGAGTATGCTCATAAATTTGGCCTGCTCTATAATGGTAGAAAGAGTGAGTACTTGGTCTTCAAGGCTGCCGGTAAAGTCCCTGATTCAGTTCCAGTTATTAAACTTGATGGAGCTGAATTAAAACGAGTGTACAAGTTTAAATACTTAGGGCATTACGTTACCGATGACCTTGACGACCAAGAGGATATAGAGAGGGAGCGTAGGGCATTGGCGGTCAGATGTAATATGCTGGCACGCAGGTTTGCTCGATGCAGTAGGCAAGTGAAAGTTACTCTATTCAAAGCCTACTGCCAATCTTTTTATACGAGCAGCCTGTGGTTCAGCTATACTAAGAGATCGCTTAGTGCTCTGCGCGTCCAATATAATAATGGTTTTAGAGTGCTGATGGGACTGCCTCGCTTCTGCAGTGCTTCTACTATGTTTGCGGAGGCACGGGTTGATGGTTTTCATGCCATCATCCGTAAGAAAACTGCCTCATAGCTCAGCAGATTGCGAGGCAGTTCCAACAGCATCCTGCAGGTCATTCCTGATCGGTACGACTTGCCAGTAATGAAGGCTTTTATTCGGGTCCTGACCAGGTAGATTCTCCCGCCAGAATATGCTTGATTGGGATACGAGTGAAAGCTTTCAATTACACTACCTATCTATTGTACCTATATTATGCTTACATTAATTATTAACATAGTTTTTAAGACAATAATACTAACAAAAAATGGACCACTGTATGTCTGATTTAATAAATGAATTTAATTTAATTTTTAAAAACATTCTGTAAAAAACTAGCCAAGTCTCGATGGAGGTGCTTGTTTATCTCTAAAAAGTAATGAAATCTAGACAAAGTCGTACCAAGTCTGAGGTTCCTTACTGCGATTTCTTTATTATTATAGTATCGCAGTAAGGAACCTCAGACTTGGTACGACTTTGTCTAGATTTCATTACTTTTTAGAGATAAACAAGCACCTCCATCGAGACTTGGCTAGTTTTTTACAGAATGTTTTTGGTGGGATTTCACTTCTTTTTGTAGAAACGTGGGCTTATTGATTAATTTTATTAGATTTTCTTATTTGACACAGTTTTTTGCAATGACAGTAGATTTTTTTATGTACCAATAGTAGAAGGGGGCTTCACCATATCTTTAATACAGCTGAGACCAGCTGATGGTTCTTCATCAGATACTTCAGATCTTTGATTTTTAACATCAAATGAAGCGGCCCACCAAGTTGAATATATTTTGTAAAGGCGGTATGTCAATCTCTAATAGTTTGGTTAGGCTCTTGTGTTTTCTAATCAGGGTCACCAGGTACCAGATCCAGATCTTCGATTATCCTAGTTTTTATGGTTTTCCCTTTACGTGACCATTAAACCCTAACTCTGTAGCAAATTTCAGCTCTCTGAGTTTATGGGAAGTTCTATTCTGATGATCATGAGTGAGTGAGTGAGTGAGTGTCGAAAATCCGAAACTTTGCTTTCGCTTTACTTCGGAACTAAATGACCTACAGACTTGAAATTTTGGATTTTATGTATGTGATTATAGCTTACTGGATGACGAAAATTTCTGCGTTCTGGTATTATCCAGAGGTTCTCAAATAGGGGCCTGAAAATGCGGCGAAATGGTTCCTGTAAAGGATGGTACGGCAGTGTTTGCTTCGCGCTCGACTTGGCGGGTGCACTGCCGTGGCCCCCGATTAGTTTGTCATCTAAATCAAGCTCATATTCCGCTACTACAAAATCTTTTTTGACAATTTCTGGCAATTCAACATCAATCGGCTTTCGAAATTAGGTTTTTTCGACATTCAAAATTTGAATGTCGAAAAAACCTAATTTAAGAAGGTAGAAGGTATTTGAATTTCAAATACCTTCTTCTTGCTCTATATAGCATATCTTTTACCAAGTGGTATGTTCTTCCATCTTCAACGGGTGTATCGATTAATGTTTGTTCATATTTTTTTTTCACTGCTGCCATATCCTTGCAAACATTTTTGCTGTATCAATTATGATATCATCATTCATTTTTTCGTAGTCGCTTTGACATTGGTGCAAACTCGTCCTAATTATTTCACTTTTGTCCTGGTTTAATGTTATAGAAGCACTGCACTCTTGGCGTTTTGAACAACGCCACAATGAAGTTAGATTTATATTATTAGATACCCAATTATACCGATATCCATTGCAAAGCACAGCGTCCTTATTTTTAAGATTTTTTTATGAAATATAATTGGTCCATTATTGGAAAATTATTGCAGTGTTAATTGTAAGAAGTTTGTAAGTAAGATAGGTTAGTTACCTAATTGTAATAACAATAGACACTTTTCGTCGTTGCTGTACGTCATGACGATGTAAAATGTGTCAGATAATAAGAAAAATAGCGTACCTAATCAAGAACCAGTCGTATTGCGATTTAGTCTTTCTAGTCGTTTTGCGACGTAGACGTCGGGATAACCGGTCCGATAGCGAACTGGTCATTTCGCGATCTAGGCTTACTGGCTTCCTAGACATATTGATATGTAGACTAAAAGATACGGACCCACTAAAATAACCCATAATGGTTCAGCAAGCGAACATAAATATAAATAATGTTCATGAACTGTGATAGCTATATAGTTAAAATTTTCACAGATTATGTATTTCTGTTGCCGCTATAACAACAAATACCAAAAACAGAATAAAATTAATATTTAAGTGGGGCTCCCATACAACAAACGTGTTTTTTATAGATAATGGTACGGAACCCTTCGTGCGCGAGTCCGACTCGCACTTGGCCGGTTTTATTTTATTCCTTTTCTTTCGATTATCGACAGCATGTTGACCAACTTTGCCTATAGCAGTATATTAATATCTCATATAGATTACCCAAACCCAGAACTCTATAGTTCCACATTTGGTATTCCGATCTTCCAAAATTATAGCCTATAAGTTGCCTAGGACTAATAGCTATATAACAAAAAAGTTTCATCAAAATCCGTTCAGTAGTTTTTGCGTGAAAGCCTGACAACAGACAGACAGACAGACAGACAGACAGACAGACAGACAGACAAAAATTTCAAAATGTTTTTTTTTGGCTTGTGTTACTTGTATGAAGTCCCCTAGGAGTATTTTTTTTCGTTTTTATTCAATGTACAGAATTGAACTCTTCTACAGCTTTATTACATGTATAGATATAGAAGATATATACAAACGTATATCAAACATTTGTCCTGGGTAAGGATCGAATCGAACCCAAATCGCAATAATTAAGTAGATGGTTGCTGAAAGTTCAGGCTTCTAGTTTTATCCACTACGAAGTTATAAGGGGGTCCAAAATGGCCTGAACTACTTCGAGAAAAGGATAGTACAGCCGTGCCGCTTTTTTGCTCGACTTGGTGGGGGCAGTGCCGTGCCCTCAGATAGTACTCATACCTGGCCAACGAGAGTTGAGTGCCACTTCCAGGTGTTGAATGGCTTGAGGGATTGCTCTCAGCCGTTCATCCGACAGCCTCACACTGCTGGCTAGCCGAGCTGCCTTTTGCGAGAACTCACTAGATGGGTCACACGCCTCGGAGATGAAGACAGAGGCATAGAGGGAAGCGAACACCAAGTTAATGTTGACACCGTCCATCATCTTTGAACGGTTGTACAGTTTAGAAAAAAGCCACACACGGTACCTACAAGTACAGCCGGAATCACTATCTGTTCCGCTGTCGACTATACCCGAAGAGGTCCGATCTGAGATGACCCTTGATAGTGTGACCGTTTCTAATTTTATAAACCTACCAACAGAAACTTTGAAATCTACTAAAAAATACTAAATAGAACACTCAATTATACCAAAATACTACCAAAATGTTTGCTTCATTATTTATGGAAATATTGCAAATAAAACACATAATTTTTAATCAAAATTGTTTATTCTAAATCTATAGTTTAATCATTATTACTAAATTTATTTATTTTGATCATGTCGGTCTTCGGAACAAATGAAGTACAACCGTCAGTCAAACCTTGTTTTATATACAGTCGTGGTCAACTAATTAGGGACACTCTTTGGTTAAACCGAATTGTGAATTTATTTTTTATTTTCCAACGAGTCTAAACCATATTCCATATCTCTCATGTAAGTATAATTAGTCATTTATGTGCCCGATTATACAAACAATAACAACTTCTTAAACATTAAACCTCTTTACAGTATAGCTGATAGATTATCGTAGTGCTATTTGTTCAAATAATGCTGGCTGGCCATTTAATTAGGGACACTGAGATATTGCGTTCTATTTTCAAAATTTGAATCTCAATACTTTTTTACTTCTTCTCTTATTGTTTCGTGGTAGTTTTGGCGGCAATCCCGATATTTATTTTAAGTTTTGAAAAATATTTTGAAGAAAAATGGGTAAAAATAAAAGTTGCGATCCAACACTATGAAAAATTATCATGAAGTTTGTTGTCGAGCATGGTTGGCCATACCGAAGGATAGCAGAACATTTAAATTGTTCAAAAACTATGGTATACAATGCAGTGCAACATGTCAGACGCAATAACACAGATTTAAATGTGCCCAGAACAAAAAGATCGAGAAAAACAACTCCGCAAGAAGATAGAATGATAACCAGGTTAGCTAAGAAAGATCCGTTTCTAGGCTCTATTTTAATTAAACACGAAGTGTTTGGGACAGACGAAAGAGCTGGTGTCTCAGCGAGGACCGTTCGACGACGTCTGGTAGAAGCAGGGTTGTTCGGAAGAGTGGCTCGCAAAGTACCGTTGTTGAAGAAAGAACATAGAAATGCTCGTTTGGCGTTTGCACGTAAATATGGACATTGGACCTACGCCCAATGGCAACATGGATTATTCTCTGACGAGACCAAGGTTAATATGATTTCTTCAGATGGAAGGCAATACGTACGGCGTCCAGTAAAAGCGGAAATGAATCCAAGATTCACAAAAAAGCAGGTGAAACATGGCGGTGGAAACATTAAGATGTGGGGTTCATTTTCTGGACGTGGAGTGGGACCTGTGAGGAAAGTTCAGGGTAACTTAGACCAACATCAATACAAGGCAATATTGGAGGAAACGATGCTTCCCTATGCTGAGGAGCATCTCCCTATTATATGGACGTTTCAGCATGATAACGACCCGAAACATACCGCCCGTTCAGTCAAGTCGTTTCTTACCAGTCAGTCAGTATCGGTGCTAGATTGACCAGCAAATAGCCGGACTATACTGAACTACTATACTGAACGGACTGAACTAACCTTAACCCAATCGAGCACCTTTGGCACGAAATCAAGAAAAAAGTAGCCACTTATCGTACCACAACTTTAGATGAACTTAATGAAGCTTTTTGTGAGGCATGGGCAAACATTCCTGTCGAAACATGCCAGAAACTGATAATGTCTATGCCACATCGGTGTCAAGCGGTAATTACTAACAAAGGTTTTGCTACTGGGTACTGATTTTACACGTAATAAAATGGAGCTGTTAAAGATATTAAAATACTGCAGATTATTAGTTTTGTTTAACTCTATTTTTCATTATAGTTTACTGTCCTTAATTAAATGTCCAGCTACAGAATTATACCTTAAAATTGAATACATGTTCAACCTTTGATATTAAATACTTTTTTCTATTTATTTATTCTTTTATTTACAGCCATTTAAAGCATAATAATCGGACCAAATTATGCAAATAATAGTTACTGAGAAATCAATAGGGTTTTATATTTGTATGTACATAACCGGTTATTGTTCTTCACTATCTTGCATGTCCCTAATTAGTTGACCACGACTGTATATGTAAGATTGAAGAAATATCATTTGATGTAAACCTGTTTCTGTATTTAGTTTTTATCATATTAACATGGGAAAAAATTCGTTCACACTGAGCATTAGATATAGGCAAACACATTAAACATTTTACAAAACTGGTAAAATTTTTATATTTTGGCAATTTTTGGCTGCTAACACGAGTACAATAAAACTGACAAACATTCACTCGGTGTGTAAAAGAGAAAGATTGCTACGAAGAGCCCATTGCGCGACAAAGACAGCGTTATTAAGAACCGATCATGAGTGACATGACAATGACATATGTATTTTTTTGAAAATGTTTTACGGTCTATTATAGGGCTGCCAGGTATATATACCAAAAAAATACCATAAAAGTTGAAATTATACCAATATTATACTGATATTCAGTAATATACTAAAAATATACTGTAGTCATGCTTCGGAGCCTCAAATATACCAATTTAGTACCAAAAATACCAGAAACGGTCACACTGCTTGATTCGCGCACGAATAATGCCGGAGACACACTTACGTGTTGTGGCGCAGCGTGTCGCGCCACTAGCCAATCGCAAGACAGCGCCAGCGTTTGCGACACGACACGACACCCAAATATGTCTCTAACCATACTAAATGTATGAAAGCGATTAGCTAGTGGCGTGTCGCGCCACGACACGACACGTAAGTGTGTCTCCGGCATAAGCCGCGCCAACCTACTAGACCAATCGCGGTTAGTAGGGGAGCTGCGGGTAAGATGGACAAGGGGTGCTGTCGTTTTCGTCGTCACAGCCTATAAATTCTTTGCCTAATGGTGACAAAATGGTTGGCACGTGGTAAGCCGACGTCGCCAGAACTCACGTCATATTACAATTGGCACAAGAAAAGTAATAAAGGACATCGAAGCAATTGAAAAAAAAACCGGCCAAGTGCGATTCGGATTCACGCATGAAGGGTTTATTGGGGGGGGGGGGTTATTAAGGGTTTATTTCGTATTGTATAGATAATAATCTATAGGTACAATACGGCAAAAAATTACGTTTGTTGTAGGTACGGGAGCCCCACTTAAATACACACAAATATTAATTTTGTGCTGTTTTTAGTATTTTTTTTATAGCGGGAACAGAAATACATCTTAATGTGAAAATTTCAACTGTCTAGCTATCACGGTTCATGAGATACAGCCTGGTGACAGACAGACGGACAGCGGTACTGAACCCTAAAAATTCATGTTTATTCAGGCATGGTCCTTTAAACCAGACACAACGGCTGAAAATGTGCATTTTTTTTAAATAGCATAACAAAAGCTAATAACTACTCTGTTGAAAACGGCAAATTAAGGCGCTCCCAGTCGACGATTGTTTTTGTTCGAAACGAAAAAAGAAATACTTCTGAACAAGCCACATCTCTTATTTTTTTCTCTTATTTTATTTCTCTTATAGTATATCCCACCAAAAACATTCTGTAAAAAACTAGAAAAGTCTCGATGGAGCTGCTTGTTTATCTCTAAAAAGTAATGAAATCTGATCAATTCTGAGGTTCCTTACTGCGATTTCTTTATTATCGCTAAGTCGCAGTAAGGAATTTTATTAGATTTTCTTATTTGACACAGTTTTTTTTTCTTTTTAGGAGTAGTTTCTTTATTAAACAAACAAATCGTAAGCGCGTTTAAAAATACAGTCAGCGCCATCTAGCGACGTGATCTGGAAGCTGGATTTTTGCAATGACAGTCGATTTTTTTATGTACCAATATTAGAAGGGGGCATTACCATATCTCTAATACAGCTGAGATCAGCTGAGGGTTCTTCATCAGATACTTCAGACCTTCGATTTTTGTCATCAAATGAAGCGGCCCACCAAGTTGAATATTTTTTGTAAAGGCGGTATGTCAATCTCTAATAGTTTGGTTAGGCTCTTGTGTTTTCTTATCAGGGTCACCAGGTACCAGATCTTCGATTATCCTAGTTTTTATGGTTTTCCCTTTATGTGGCCATTAAACCCTAACTCTGTACCAAATTTCAGCTCTCTGAGTTTATGGGAAGTACTAGTTCTATTCTGATGATCATGAGTGAGTGAGTGAGTGAGTGAGTGTGTGTCTGTCTAAAATGCGAAACTTTGCTTTCGCTTAACTTCGAAACTAAATGACCTACAGACTTGAAATTTTGGATTTTAAGTATGTGATTATAGCTTACTAGATGACGAAAATTTCTGCGTTCTGGTCTTATCCAGAGGTTCTCAAATAGGGGCCTGAAAATGCGGCGAAATGGTTCCAGTAAAGGATGGTACGGCAGTGTTTGCTTCGCGCTCGACTTGGCGGGGGCACTGCCGTGCCCCCAAATGTGAATAAAGATGTATCCATCTTTAATCACTTCGATAAATAATCCTACCGACCGCTGCAATGACGACAAACACACGTCGGAGCGTGGTCCGCCTTAGCTTTTCGAATAAATTATGTATTAATTACTTATCAAAAATCTATTCTAATAGAAATCTAGATCTACATATCCTATCTATATATACATACCTATCTTTAAAAATAAATCACAAGTTGATTTTAATAGTAGGTATATAAAATATTTCGATCATAAATTCTAAAACGTATCATTTTGAAATAATATCTTTATCGTGAAAAGTTTCTGCTATTATGTTTTCAGCTTAATAGAAATCTAGGTAGGAATATGAACCTGAAGTAATATACTTATAAAAATAGGAGATGTGGCTTGTTCAGAAGTATTTCTTTTTTCGTTTCGAAAAAGAGCAATCGTCGACTGGGAGCCCCTTAAGAGTAAGACTGAAGGACTTGCGACTTTCTTGATCGGCATGCCGGAAAAAGGTTTTGAACAAGTGACAACTCCGACTGCGTGGGTGCATGGCCACCCCGGGTTCGCTTTTCGCTTTGTGCCATGGTTTCCGTCTCGCCCCCGCCGTGAGGAGCGGAAGAGCCTCGACTGCCTGCGCCAGCGCTCAGCGATGACGATGACTCATTTGTGGACAGCGCGCCACGGCAGCGTCGTCTATGCAATAATATGACTACAAAGACCACTAACGTTATTGTTTCAATGAGTAGGAATGTTTTTATTTATCATCAAAATATTCAATCGCTACAAAATAAGACTAGGCAACTAGAAGTTCTGCTCAAGAGTAATCTAAAATGCGACGTGCTTTGTGTAACAGAGCACTGGTTGAACGATGGTAAATTAGAATCAAGTAGTTTTAACGATTTTACGCCTGCGTCATACTATTATTGTAGACCTAAGTTAGAATTTAATTTTAATTATTTTTGTATTGAGCAAGTGTGTGAAATATCAGCTATTGAATCGACCGATTTTAATGTAATGATTGTATGCGTATAAAGATCTATTCGAATATACTTTTTTAGCTCCTCATGAACGACCTGCCTGGCTGCATAAAAGAGGCAAACATAATCATGTATGATGCAGATGACGTAGCGGCTATCGTGGAAGCTACAAATTTAGACGCATTGCAGGAAAAGCTGAACTCAGTAGCGCTAGCGGGTGAATTGGAGAAGTGTTTTTTTCAGAACGGTCTTATTCTGAACTAGCGACCCGCCCGGGCTTCGCACGGGTGCAATGCTGATACTAAATATACTACAGAATGTCTTTATATAAAACGTTTTTTTTCACAGCTTTTTTTGACCCCTTCTAGTACAATTGCTGATTTTTGGAGTACAATTCGTACAATTCCATAGATTTGTAACTGCATTAAAATTAACCCTTATCCACGGTGGGTCCGGCTGCGTAGTATCACACGATTTCTATGATTCTTTTTTTATGGAATAGTTAATAATGTTAACTTTTTTAATGAGGGATGACTGAGAGTGTTATAAACGTAAGAGTAGACACATATAATCAGAAAGCTTCGAACTGCTAAGCTATCGGGAGTTACACGTGTTATTGTAAGTCAACCATAAAAGATAGACATATGCTGTCGTGGGATATTTTTTATATAATTTTAAGGAGAACATTTCCGTCATACATGATTTTTGTGTAGCTTTAACCATTAAAGTTGGACACGCGACGGAAGCTTAAAAAATGGAGTAACTTCTCCCGTTTTCCCAACATTTCCCTTCACTGCTCTGCTCCTTTTGATTGTAGCGTGATGAAAAGTATACTATAACCAGCTCAGGAGTATGAAAAATAATTGTACCAAGTTTCGTTAAAATCCGTCGAGTAGTTTTTGTTTCTATAACGGTTATACAGACAGACAGACAGACAGACAGACAGACAAAAATTTTACTGATTGCATTTTTGGCATCAGTATCGATCCCTAATCACCCCCTGATAGTTATTTTGGAAATATATTTCATGTACAGAATTGACCTCTCTACAGATTTATTATAAGTATAGATGTCACGAAAATCAACGGGCACAACAGTCTGCAAGTGGCCGTGAGCTTAGGAGGGGAAGTAGTGAACCAAGTGCACGTGACTACTTTCCTTGGGTTCACCTTGGCTTGGACAAGAGTCTAACGTGGGATGCGCACATAGACAAACTATGCAAGAAGATAGGCAGATCATGCTTTGCTCTATGGCGCCTCTCAGCTACCTTAGACAGAGCTATGGTGAGAAGCGTCTATTTCTCCACTGTCCATTCGCTCCTTCAATATGGTATGGAGATTTGAGGGCACGCATCCAATTGGGAGCGCGCCTTCAGACTCCAAAAGAGAGCGATAAGGGCGGCGTGTGAATCCCACAGTACGAGACTGCGCGGCCGCATTTTAAGTCCTTGGGGGTTTTGACCGTTCCCGCCCTTGTCATATACCAGTCCGCATTGTATGTGCGTTCGGGACGGTCACAGATACAACACGAGGCACTCAAACCGGCTGAGGACGCTTCCACGACGACTAGCGAAGACTTCGAAGTTGCCGCACGTAATGGGGACGGCCGTCTATAATCTCTGCGTGGGCACTGATCCAATATTCTACAATAAATTTCCTCCCTTAAGTGGCACTGATCCAATTTAATCCAATTTTTTTTTCGAAAATTTAGGAATTTTTGAATTTTTTTTGAAAAATTTATTATAAAATAACCCGAAGAGCTATCGCTTCCGGGTTTTGACTGTTACGAAGCTGACAGATGACAGTATCGTTCTGTGTAATAAAACCATTCACTTCCGGATCCGAAATATGTTTCCGCGCAAATTTAAAATATTTTTTTTGTGCGCCATTTTTTTTTGTTTAAAATTCTATTACTAATACATTTTTCTAGAAAACTTACTCGTAACACTTCAACTTATTCTTTACTTGGAACAAATTTACTAAAGGTACAACAAATCCGCGACCTATTGACGAACAATTAAATTTCAATGCACATCTTGACAATACTATAAAAAAATCTTATAAAATGCTTGGTTTTATCAAACGTAATTAAATGCTTTAAACACAATCTGACTAAAATCATACTTTTTTTTTTTATTTTTTTTTTAGAGTATATACCTAAATTTTAAATTTATTTATTAATATTGACATAATATACAGTGAACATAATTAAATGAATCCATAGGCTCCCGAACTAGTGAAAACTGTGTTTCAGGAGCCAAAAATACTTTACAATACCCTTGTACGTAGTCATCTTGAGTTTGCGTCTGTTGCCTGGAATCCATTTTACACAATTCACTCTCAAAGGATTGAATCTTTACAAAGAAACTTCACAAGATATCTCTCTTTCACATCCCAAGGAATTTTCCATAGAAGTCCTTACAATTCTTGATTCTTGATCATTTTAAAATGACTACCTTAAGAAATCGTCGTATGCTTCATGACTTAGTATTTCTTTTCAAAATTGTCAACGGAAATACTGGATACAACAAACTTATTAGTCGAATCTCTCTCACAGTTCCTTATAATTTCCCCAGAAAACCTATCGCTCAATTATTTAATACCCCCTTTTCTCGTACTAATCTCGGTCTTAGTTCTCCCCTTACTAGAATTTGTAACGAGTTTAGCTTTATAACTGAAAACTTAGCTGAATTAGATCCGTTTGGTGACTCGCTTCAGATTTTTAAGTCCAAACTCATGAAGAAGTTTTTAGGCATCCTTCTAACATGAGATTATAGTGTATCTACATTTTCTTTCCTCTTTTCTAATTTTTTTTTTATTGTCAGAATAGTTTTATTTTAATTTTTTATTCTTAGGTACCTTGAATTATATTCTTTTTGTTCAATTTTATCCTGTGTCTGTTGTCTGTCTTTTTATTAGTAATGCTGTGCATGCCTGTAATTGGCTCACATTCTATAATACTTTTTCATAAATGTTTACGTATTCAATGTGTATTATGTGTGCTGTTGGCGCTGCCTTAATAAATAAATAAAGTAGGTAAAATTAAATACTTAGATAATACTAGACCTTGTTGAAAATGTAGCAGGAACTGAAGGAATCTTATAGGTAGGTACCTTATCAAAAGGGGAAGTAAATGTTACATACCTATAAAGGTTGGTATACCTGCCAATAACAGGTTAGATACCTATAAGTTCTAACTTCTAATAGATACATACGTATACGTACCTAAAGGCAACAATATTATGTGTAGGGTGAAGGTGCCGACAGTGAAACACCACCTCTACTCGTAACTTGAAAATGCGACTTTATCAATTAGACAGTAACTTTATATATTAAAGTTTAGTATTAAAGTTTAAAAAAAAGTTTTTTTTTTAGGGTTCCATACCCAAAGGGTAAAAACGGGATCCTATTACTGTTGATTGTAACACGGGTGTTTATCACGTTTTTACCTTTAATTTATTTTCCCGACGTTTCGGCTATGTTACAATAGCCATGGTCGCGGGCAGACGATAGTTTGAAAAATAATATCCTATTACTGTCCGTCTGTCTGTCACAGGTCTGTGCTGTAACTCATGAACCGTGATAGCTAGACAGTTAAAATTTTCACAGATTGTGTATTTCTGTTGCCGCTATAACAACAAATACTAAAAACAGAATAAAATATTTTTTTAAGGGAGGCTCCCATACAGCAAACCTTTTTGCAATTCTAGCGACATCTAGTTTGATTTTATGTTACTATAGGTTCCTACATTATTATGCGTGAAGTAACCTGACTGACGACGAAGTTTACGGTGGCGCAGACACGCGGCGCCACTTTACCGGCAATAGCAGGTCGATTAAAAAGTTTAAAATTGAATTATTGACTTCATGTAGTTCGGTACCTAGTTAGATATTACTTATAGATAATGGTACGGAACCCCTCGTGCGCGAGTCCGACTCGCACTTGGCCGGTTTTATTAATAAATAACAGCGATTTACATTTACTTCCTGCTATCACGCCTTTGCTGAGATAGCAGGATCCTCATTTCTTTAAATAAGGTTTTTTGGTACCTAGTTGTTTTGAGTTTGGATTTTTCAAAGCACGCATGGCTATGAAAGATAAAAGTCCCTAAAAGGTCATCATCATCATCTCCCTCTTAATGTGGAGTCAGCACACCATGTAGGTTCTATTTTAACAATACATACGACTAATTACCACGTTTTTTTCTCGTATTGCTGACGTTTCGAGACAATTCAGATGCTCTTCATCATGAGCATCGCCGGCGACCGCGATCAACGGCAAATCGGCGAATACTTTTTAATTAGCCTTATTTATGGTTAAAATAAATAAATACAACTATAACGTATAATGTAGAATCCACTTTGTCGGCGTGACTATTATGGTTTTCATCCCGAATTACAGCTTTCTAGCACTAATAGTCTCTGAGCTAAGCTGCGGACGGACGGCCGCCGTCGCGTCGGATGGAAGGACATGGCGAAACTATAAGGGTTTCTTGTTACACACATTTCGTTAAAAACGCGAAATATCCACAAAAAACCAAAATATGTAATGAAAACTCAACAAATAGAGAATGGCGTTCGGCGGAAATCGGGAGCGTTGTCCTCGTGCAGTCTTTGACCGTGCAACGACCCCGCGCCCTTCTAGGTACTTATAAATTATTTTGTACCTACCAACTACGAAAAGTAGTTTAATCAATAAAAGGAGTTTACAGATTTAAAGGATTTCCAAGTACCTACCATAAGTCCGTCTGTCTGTCACAGGGCTGTATATTATGAACCGTGATAGCTAGACAGTTGAAATTTTCACAGATGTACCTCTGTTGTTGCTACAAAAACAAATACAAAAAACAGAATAAAATAAATATTTAAGTGGGGCTCCCATACAACAAACGGATTTTTTCTATTTAGAGATGGATGACAGGGATTGATAAAAGTTGCTATGAGGAGGCATTCTAAACAGTTATCAATAGTTTAATTTATCAATAACCGATCCTTAATGTCATCGAACGGATAAAATATCGTTGAGAAATCCGCCTTCGTTGTTTTCTCTATAGAAGAGCGCGGCAGACTTGATCCGAAATGTGAAATTAGCTAAATATCCCGATTTCAGATGTTTGGCCAGATTTTCAAAATGAGTAAACGGATCCTGAATTATCACTGGTGTCCTTCTCAAAACCAGAGCACGCGACACACCTTGCCTCACATTTCTTTTATAAAAATCAAAAACCACCGGAACGGTTCGTATATCACTGAACAACTTCCGGTCAATGAGACTTCCAGTAAACGTTGAAATAATGTTTTTTCCAAAATTAATTTCATTGTAATATTCGAAAAATCCACCCAAAAGATGATAGAATGATATGTTGATTTGCGGTTCGTATTGTTGTTCAACAAACCCCTTATTCCAACCTTCCAGTAAGTGAGGTTTGGCATTCCTCTGCAGCGATGAAATGGAGGGCAATATTCTACTTGCAACAGAGAAGTATTCTTCTCTGTTGCAAGTAGAATATTACCAGCGTTGTTATTGCGTAGTTAGATAGGACTCTTTCTCGCGTGAGCTCGTGGACTTTTGCCCAGAATCTAATAAGGAACACTAAATCGAACACGCGTTTGTCTATATGAATCAAATAATTGATAAGTGCAGTGTTTACCACTCCATCAAAATCGTTAAAGACGACATCGATGAAGAATCCTGTCGGGATGTGCTGCATGCTGACGAATTCGATAGTTCCCGGGAACGTAGATAATTTTCTGAAGAGGCGCGGGTATTTTCGGAAGATATCTATGGCTTGATGGACTACGGATCCGTCGATCTCAGCGGCAGTAGCGTTGAGGAGGGCGATAAAGTCCGCGTCGCTTCCTACCATCGCGAGTCCGTTCACAGAGGAACCGAATGGAAACACTTGCCTCTCTGAAACGAAAGAAAAAGCTTTCGATTTCACGCAGTTCTCATGTAAACGGTCATGTCTTTCCTTCGTCGTTTCCAATCAAGCTGTTCATATCAGAGTTCAGTGTCTAGTGGCAAAAACTATCATCGATAAAGGTAATAAGGTATATACCTTGTGATATTATGGTAGGCCATAAAATCGGAAGGTGCTAGTTATTTAATAAAAAAAAAAAGTCCCAATTGTGATGCAACATGTTTTATTTGAGTCTAAGGAATTTGAACGGATAATATTTCGTCAAGGAACGTGCTTTCGTTGTTCTCGCGGTACTTAAGCGCGAGGCGTCGAAACTCAGTCGTGAAGGGTGAGCCTTCACGAGAGCCCATCAGCACGGCCAAGTTCTTATTGTGAAGGAACAGATCTTGGATAACCACCTCGCCACTCAAGTCCAACGGCTCCTCACTACCACCATATACATTACGACGATAATATTCGAAGTCAGCCGGGATACTCCTGATGTTCTTAAACAATATACGCTTCACTGGATACCCCACGAAGGGAGAGATTATATATTTATCATAATCGAATTCATCGAAATACTCGAAAAATCCCCCCAACAGTTGATAAAGCGTTTTGTTGTCGTTGGAATTGTAGACTATTTCGTTAAATCCTGAGTTCCAATCTTCGTAGATGAAAGGTTCTGCGTGTCTCTGCAGAATTGAAACCGGAAGTAGTATATTAACTTGTTGCAAGTAAAACACAACCAAACAAGTCATTCCGTAGCTCGATATCATTTTGGATCCCGCCAGCTCTTGCGTTTTCGCCCACCAGTATTTGACGATTAACGCTAAGTCGCGTACACGCTTATTAGCGAGGAAGTAGCGAAGAACCTCTGAATTTCTACCGCCCTCTATATTATTGAATAGTAAGTCGATTCTAATTTGCGTAGGGACATATTTAAAGGTTACATAGAAAAGTTTTGGAACTATGTTAGCGTAGTCAGGAGACTTTTTGAGGATTCGAACTGCTTTGAAGTTTATGGGTCCATGTGGCTTAATAGTGCGGTCTGGCAGTAAGACAAAGGCGTCGATGTCGCTACCGACCAACGCTAGCCCCGTAACTGTAGACCCAAACGGTAAAACTCGACTTCCTGAAATGTATAAAAGATAACATTTTAAACCGCTGCCTACCTACAAAGCCATGGTTATTGATCTGGTAGGTATATGGCATAGGAACAAAAAACGATTTGCCGTCAATCTCGAGCTAGATAAAGTTTTAAAAGTTTCTTACTATATCTTCTTTAGGTTTGGTCGCAAGAAACCGGCGTTAATTAATTAAGTTACATTTTGATCGTACCTGGCCATCGTTTGCTAAGCACAACTTCTAGATCATGCAGAATTTGAGGTACAGCAGCTAGTTCTTCATCAGGCATCTTAATGCTCTCCAGCAGGCGTGCCACCTGTTCAGTGAACGGTTCTAAGGCCTGTTGCTTTTGGTGTTTCGGTGAGCACCACGCTACCCCAGCACTCCATAGCAATGCCGCTGCTACCACAACTTTCAACGAACCGACAGGAAAGATAAATAACACACAATCACCTGAGCTGACTCTACTTACTGGGTAATTATAAAAAAACAACGCAGATAAATAAAGTGTTTGCATGTATGATGAGATTATGGGTTAGTTAGTTACATCTCGAGTTCTATGTGTTCAAGATACTTTTAGGGATATTTTTACCTATATACTTCATCGCCTCCCGCTGGCGACAACTGCGCTTGTTAGTGTGCCAAAATATCCCAAGAAATACCTTGATTCTAAAGTTATCAGCATAACAAATTGTATTAATATGAAATTTAGTTCCATATAGATATGATTGTTTTAGGAATCTTAGATGACGTCAGGCGCTGATGCGATTAGT
Organism: Hydriomena furcata; assembly: GCA_912999785.1. Taxonomy (NCBI): domain Eukaryota; kingdom Metazoa; phylum Arthropoda; class Insecta; order Lepidoptera; family Geometridae; genus Hydriomena; species Hydriomena furcata. The sequence continues at coordinate 595,637 of OU538835.1, forward strand.
CAAGGCCACGAGGATCTAATAAGCCGTATCCAGAATTCCAGACGTAGGAAATCGGTGGTATACATTATGCTTAGGTACATGTAAAAATAGTGTACCTATTTCGCCGCTACACTAAGCTTTTCATCGCAGTTCACCGTGATATTGCGTGTGTCAGAAAATAGTATACAGGTCTCCCTAATAATCTACCAAATAAGTTGGAGAATGAGGGCTAACGAAATATAAGTTAAACGTTATGGGTTTTTACATATTTATTTCACTCTCAATAACATAGATAGATTAAAGCTTTCAAGGGTTTTATTTTAAAACATACAAGTAAACACAGAAACATAATTAACAAGTATTATTGGTACTAATAAAATTACAGTAACCTGCACAACATCAACATAACGAAAGTTGGTAACAAATGTACATACACATAAATTATCATAAGTACACAATAGCACAATAACATGATAAGAAGAAATCATTTACAGAAAAATAAGAATGTGGGTACTTGGAGAAATATCAAGTTAGTGCTAAAGCTTGGGAAAGCTACCAAGCAACGAAACAAAGGAATATTAAGTACATACATATAAATTAGTACATACATATAAATTAGTACACACTATTAGCACGTTAATATAACAAGTAGGTACAATTTACAGGAAAATAAGAAAGGGGGTACTTAGCTTTAACTGTTGTTCGGTCCTAACTCTCACTGCATTTCCGAGGTAATATTCCTCCCTTTTTATATAATTCTGACGTTAACACAACGGATACATTATATCAGCCAATCACAGAACAGTAGCTAAATATTTATGTACATATGTGATTAAAATTGAACCTTATATCATAAAAATATGTTGAAATATAAATAAGAGATTGTATTGTTTTTTTTTATTATTATTGTTTTCCTTAGATAGGAACTATCATCAAATAAGTAAAATTAATTATTAACCAATCACGGAGAACAATTAATTAACATAGTATAATGATAATAATCATTTAAGGAAGTAAGATATAAAGATGTTAAAATATAAAGGAAGAAGCAATGGATTTATGGTTTTGGTATTTAAATCTTAATATTAGAATTTAGAACAATTTACCGAAATAGTAAAGAATCAATTGAGAAACTCACAATACTAGAATAATGAAAACATAAATCAAAATTCGTACACAGACATGAATAACTCGGAAATTATTAATTATAATAAAATTGTTATGAAAACATACATAGATAATATAACTTTATTATCTATTAAATATTAGTTTGGAAACTACTTCTAACAATCGTTGCTCTGAGACACCATCTGTGAGTTTACTTGAGAACTATATTGATAAAACCACTACTAACAATCGTTGTTCTGAGACACCATCTGTGAGGTTACTTGGGAACTAATTGATTACTATTGTTTCAAAAGGTGTTATCTGTGACCATAAGTCACGCTATTTTTTGTAAAGTTAAATAATACGAGTATCATTTCCAATATACTGTCACGGCCATTCTGATACGTACTTCGCTCTCGAAGTACATACCTCTATATTTTAATAAGATTTTGCATTATAGACATTAAAACATTGATCTTGTCTTACTTTTCCTATCAAGGGACCGGCATCAACGGCTAATTTTGCTATAGGGTTAAATATAAATATTCCTAATAAACCGCTTGGCCAATCTGACAATCTAAAGTGGTATTAAACTATTGATCACTGCAATAATGTACCTACTGTTACTACCTAATCATTGCATAAACTAGCAATAAGATAATAAGAATGAGAAAAAAAAATTAGGGCTTTCGATAGACACAATTTTATAAATCCATCTTACATGACTACCAAGTAAATTTAGAAACGGTAATGAACGGTATGGCAAAACTGTATAACTTTCGATCACACTGAGCTTGGCTTAGATTGACACTTTAGAGGTTACATTGTATTAAAAAAACGGAGATTTAGAGGAAATTCTTAACCTAGATTGGCACTGTCAAACTCAGAGGTCACTCACAGCTTGACTCGCAAGTCCAGAGGCTGTCCTTGACTTAGATTGGCACTGACAAACTCAGAGGTGACATCGTAACATTATCACGTATATTCAGCGGAAAATCTTAACCTAGATTGGCACTGTCAAACTCAGAGGTCACTCACAGCTTGACTCGCAAGTCCAGAGGCTGTCCTTGACTTAGATTGGCACTGACAAACTCAGAGGTCACATCGTAACATTATCACGTATATTCAGAGGAAATTCTTAACCTAGATTGGCATTGTCAAACTCAGAGGTCACTCACAGCTTGACTCGCAAGTCCAGAGGCTGTCCTTGACTTAGATTGGCACTGACAAACTCAGAGGTCACATCGTAACATTATCACGCAAATTCAGAGAAAATCCTCAACTTAGGATTGTTACCGTCAAACTCAAAGGTAACCTAACCTAACTCATTGTGATCAATTTTAGTAGGCAAAGGTAGTTTCATTGTTCTCTAATTGCCTAATTTTCTACGTAAGCCAAATCAGTGAGATTAGCAACATAGTTATATAAATATACATAAATATTATTCCAATTAAAATCAATTGGGCATTCAAACAGTCATAATAAGTAATCTAATTTAGTGTCTCGTAAATTCAATTAGTACCTACATGATCTACCAATCAAAAAGAGTATGGAACCGATTTCCTAACTTAGCTGGAAACTATCTTCTTAGGCTAAGCATTAATGATAAAAACACAAGATCGACCTCACGGAAGGTTCAGAGGTTTCGAACCATATCAAAGCAGAGTCTTTAAAGTCCTTACCGGCTTTCACTGCCGTTTTGATGATACTCCACTGGAACTCCTTGGAAAGAGCCTCGATGCTGGTACACCATGCTGCTGATAATGCCGATGCCGATGCCGATGCCGATGCCGATGCCGATGCCGATGCCGATGCCGATGCCGATGCCGATGCCGATGCCGATGCCGATGCCGATGCCGATGCCGGCTCGTAGCTCCGTAGTCGTTTTTCTCGGGATCATATTGCGGCAGCGCAACGTCGACAGCCTTGTTTGAGGATCGCAGTTTGAATTGCTCGAAGAACCAGTGGTTACTTCACTATCCATTCTGAAAATAAATAAAACATTAGGAATTTGTAACTATGGACATGTGTTTTTATCCCACTTCTGATGTCAGAAAATAGTATACAGGTCTCCCTAATAATCTACCAAATAAGTTGGAGAATGAGGGCTAACGAAATATAAGTTAAACGTTATGGGTTTTTACATATTTATTTCACTCTCAATAACATAGATAGATTAAAGCTTTCAAGGGTTTTATTTTAAAACATACAAGTAAACACAGAAACATAATTAACAAGTATTATTGGTACTAATAAAATTACAGTAACCTGCACAACATCAACATAACGAAAGTTGGTAACAAATGTACATACACATAAATTATCATAAGTACACAATAGCACAATAACATGATAAGAAGAAATCATTTACAGAAAAATAAGAATGTGGGTACTTGGAGAAATATCAAGTTAGTGCTAAAGCTTGGGAAAGCTACCAAGCAACGAAACAAAGGAATATTAAGTACATACATATAAATTAGTACACACTATTAGCACGTTAATATAACAAGTAGGTACAATTTACAGGAAAATAAGAAAGGGGGTACTTAGCTTTAACTGTTGTTCGGTCCTAACTCTCACTGCATTTCCGAGGTAATATTCCTCCCTTTTTATATAATTCTGACGTTAACACAACGGATACATTATATCAGCCAATCACAGAACAGTAGCTAAATATTTATGTACATATGTGATTAAAATTGAACCTTATATCATAAAAATATGTTGAAATATAAATAAGAGATTGTATTGTTTTTTTTTATTATTATTGTTTTCCTTAGATAGGAACTATCATCAAATAAGTAAAATTAATTATTAACCAATCACGGAGAACAATTAATTAACATAGTATAATGATAATAATCATTTAAGGAAGTAAGATATAAAGATGTTAAAATATAAAGGAAGAAGCAATGGATTTATGGTTTTGGTATTTAAATCTTAATATTAGAATTTAGAACAATTTACCGAAATAGTAAAGAATCAATTGAGAAACTCACAATACTAGAATAATGAAAACATAAATCAAAATTCGTACACAGACATGAATAACTCGGAAATTATTAATTATAATAAAATTGTTATGAAAACATACATAGATAATATAACTTTATTATCTATTAAATATTAGTTTGGAAACTACTTCTAACAATCGTTGCTCTGAGACACCATCTGTGAGTTTACTTGAGAACTATATTGATAAAACCACTACTAACAATCGTTGTTCTGAGACACCATCTGTGAGGTTACTTGGGAACTAATTGATTACTATTGTTTCAAAAGGTGTTATCTGTGACCATAAGTCACGCTATTTTTTGTAAAGTTAAATAATACGAGTATCATTTCCAATATACTGTCACGTGCATAATCAGCAACCTTCTTGTTTATTAAATTACGGTAACTACTTTTAGGAAACATACCTCAAAGTTGAAGTCAAAAGGTATTTTAATAAAATCATAAGGAATTAAGGTCTTTCAAACGTTTTAATAGTTAGGTGAAGCAACACCTGCTTCTCGCGACCGAGCCTAGAAGAATCAGGCAACATACACGGCTCGCGTGAGCATACCTATCATTTTTTCGATGATCTATAATCTGACTATGGAGTAGGTATTCCAAATTAATTAGTCGTCGGTCGTCGCCATAAAAACTAACGACAAGTAATAAATATTTTTGATGAATGAAGAATCGTTTTTTCTCAATAACCGCAAAACATAGTTTTGTTTTTTATGACAAAGATAACTTATGGCGCTCCCAGTCGACGATTGTTTTTGTTCAAAACGAAAAAAGAAATACTTGTGAACAAGCCACATCTCCTATTTTATAATGTATAGTATATGTGAATAAAGATGTACCCTACCCATCTTTAATCACTTCGATAAATAATCCTACCGACCGCTGCAATGACGACAAACACACGTCGGCGCGTGGTCCGCCTTAGCTTTTCGAATAAATTAATGATATAAATTATGTATAATTACTTATCAAAAATCTATTCTAATAGAAATCTAGATCTACATATTACCTATCTTTAACAATAAATCTCGTCGACTGGGAGTCGACGATTGCTCTTTTTCGAAACGAAAAAAGAAATACTTCTGAACAAGCCACATCTCCTATTTTTATAAGTATTCTTACTATTACTACTATACTATACTTCTACTTATATTACTTCAGGTTCCTACCTACATTTCTATTAAGCTGAAAACATAATAGCAGAAACTTTTCACGATAAAGATATTATTTAAAAATGATACGTTTTAGAATTTATGATCGAAATATTTTATATACCTACTATTAAAATCAACTTGTGATTTATTGTTAAAGATAGGTAATATGTAGATCTAGATTTCTATTAGAATAGATTTTTGTTAAGTAATTATACATAATTTATATCATTAATTTATTCGAAAAGCTAAGGCGGACCACGCGCCGGCGTGTGTTTGTCGTCATTGCAGCGGTCGGTAGAATTATTTATCGAAGTGATTAAAGATGGGTACATCTTTATTCACATATACTATACATTATAAAATAGGAGATGTGGCTTGTTCAGAAGTATTTCTTTTTTCGTTTCGAACAAAAACAATCGTCGACTGGGAGCGCCTTAAGGATATAATCTAGATAAATTATAGACAGAAACACGATTGGTGAAACTTTTCTCGATAGATTTATTTTCCAAAGTTGGCTCTTCAAAGACATTAATTTAGTTTTTAATCAAAACTACAATTCATTTTGATATAATTCATAAAATAAGCATACTAGCTAAGTAAATTACAGACAGTTTCTTTTTAAATTTGATGGTTTTCAAGATAATGCAGTTTTATCACTTTTTCCGTTTTATCCGGGCAGGTAGACTCAGCCCATACAAAAATCCAAACATTTCACATATCACCTTAACGACTTCGGCTATGCATGATGTGCGTATATAATTTGGAACGAAGCCTTTCTTAGTGTTGATCTTATACAATTATACTATATTGGTCATTCTATTTAAGATCAGCAAATACTTAGGTAGGTAGGTGTCCGACCGACTAAATGTAGGTGCTCCATTTCAAGTGAATAATGAAATACATACGAGTTGGTAAGTTTGATTGCATAATTGCTTTAGACCTCATGTAAATAGTTTGTCTTAGAAAAGACATAAAGGCGCTAATTTATACTAAGTAATGATTATTGTAAAAAATAATGGTGGTAATTTGAATTGACCATAAAATTGATCATTGATTGATTTACTTGAGTTGTTGTGTCAACTACGAAAACCTACATTGCGCGTGACCCGACACGCACTTGGCCGGTTTTTTTAGTTAGGCCGAGATATTATTTATTAAAAAACTAGCCGACCCGTGACAGACGTTGTCCTGTCAAATTTTAATTCCCGTTCCCGTTCCCGTTCCCGTTCCGGGATAAAAAGTATCCTATGTCCATCTCCTGGCTCTAAGCTACCTCCCTGCCAATTTTCAGCTAAATCGGTTCAGCCGTTCTTGAGTTATAAGTGGAGTAACTAACACGACTTTCTTTTATATATATAGATGTGGAACGTGTAGGTAAAGTGTTGCATAATATAGGTACTATTAGTAACTTCTGGCCCAAATCGAGTGTTCAGAGGGTACCTATAATCGTGGCAAAATGTGTCGTACAGACTCGTATCATATCATTTATTTGAAAAATGATTGTAAGAAAAGAAAAAAATCAATAGATGATCAGCTTAAATGTAAGTTTTGATAACAAATTCTACTCCAATTCTAACCTACCTGGTAATCACATACATTATTTTGATAATTTGATATCAAAGAAACCCTCGTGTGAACTAATAAATGCGAGATACTCAAGTTTATTGAATCACCGGCTTCTAATGACGCATTCTCTTTAAAGCTTTGCTGGTGGTATCACTATGGAGTGGAGTATCCTGCTCTGACGCGGACCAGTTTTCGATGCAGTTTGAGAGTCTAGTGCGCCACGTGAGGATGCCAGAAGCGCGAATGCGCTTTGTTCCTGGCCTGCTGCAGGACTTGGAGACCATCCTAAGCAAGATCTGGCCAGGTCGGTACTTTTGCATACGGAAGGAATTATTCTGAATTGTAAACTAGTTCTCACAATGCCCAATCAGCGACTCTGATCTCTTTATGGCCACCTGATCAGTGATCATGTGCCCCAGAACCAGAAACAAGGGAAAAGATGAGAAAAAAAGGGACGAGGCCTAATTCAGCCTGACTTTAAGTGGCCGGGCTAACGATCAGTAAAGTTAATAAAACAATCTTAATATTATGGATCCATAGGGGAAGTTCAGTCGAAGTCATAGACAAGGTGCAATTAATACCCTTTCTTAATTCTAGGGTGCAAATTAAACCTCCTTGGGTCTATGGCGTTCGGGCTAGCGATGACATACAGCGACGTGGACTGCAACGTCAGCCTACCAGGCCACAACAGCACCTCCTTTGAAAGCCTGATGACCGTACTCGAAAAAGCCAAGAAACTTTTAGAACAGCACCCAGACTACAAAATCTTGATCACTTGGACTAATCTCACCGTTCCTGTACTCACTGTTGACCACGTACCTTCGAATTTTGACATTGATATCAGTTTTAATACCGAAAACGAGCTGCAAAGGAGCCTGATGGTCAAATTTCTGATGCTACTGGATAAAAGAGCATATGACTTGGCTTTTTTCATAAAGTCAAGATTCAGTAACATGACTAGAATAAACTTACTACGGAACCATGGAATGATTTTATTGGCAATATTTTATTTGCAGCAAAAGAATGTGCTGCCTTCAATAGCATCTTTGCAGGACAATGCAACACCTCAAATGATAGACGAGTGGAACTTTGGATTCGATGAAAAGAGCTATGAAAAGCGTAATAACGAAACGTTAACTTCAATTATTAGTGGATTTTTCACGTATTACAGAGATTTTGATTTCGATAGATATATAATCTCAACGTACGCGGGTTATCCAATTAAAAAGTCGGCATTCAAACGCGCTAAAAGCGTTCCAGCTGAGTTTGTACTTTACAAGGAGAATGTGTTGAGCAGGAAGTCTCAACCGCTTGATATTACTAAAGGCATAATGGTACAAGATATTTTCGTCCATAACCAGTGCATCAGAGCCCTGGATACCCGGCCAGACTCCTCTTTCATGATATTGTTCAAAGATGCCGCCAGGCGGTTCCAAGAAGATAAAACGAAGTTTATCAAAGATTTGCAACAAGGAAAATCTTACGTGCAAAAAGTTATCAAAAAAGCCAAAAGAAACAGAACCAGACACCGAAATTGAGTAAAGTTGCAAAACAAGTAATGATTGGATTTATTTACTTCAAAACCTTTTAGGGTAAAGTGTGTGTTAGGGTTAGGGTTTATTTGTAGGTAATAATCTAATATATAAAATTTCCATGTCACAATGTTAGTTACCGTACTCCTCCGAAACGGCTTGACCGATTCTCATGAAATTTTGTGAGCATATTGAGTAGGTCTGAGAATCGACCAACATCTATTTTTTATACCCCTAAGTGATAAGGGTAGCGTAAAGATCGGGAAAAACGGAAAGTGCTTTTTTCTGTGGGATTATTGACATTTGACAGGACAACGTCTGTCGGGACAGCTAGTAATAATATAATAATAAGCCATTTATTTCCCGAAAAGTAAGTAAAAATTATTCAAACACATATTGACCTATAAAAAATTAATAAAGTGATAGATTGATAGATTGATAATAAATAAATAGTAAATGTCGCCGCGTCGATTTTATGGACTGTAAAATAAGATTGATTTTAATTAAGATGATTAGCAATGAGAATTAGTAAAATCCTAAAATCCTTTTAATTTACTTTAATATTAAGTTGATTCATAGAATCATGATTTCTCAATCTGTTTCGTAAAATTATGCACTGTTTTGATTTTTATTTTGACAATTATTTCACAATCAAAATAATTGTCTTTTAATTTCTATGTTGTTATTAATTTATTATTTTTATTTCCAAAATTATTTAATAATTTTGTAGTAATTTTAAAATTAAATTCAATCTATTTGAGAAATGTTTTGATTAATGAAATCATAAGGCTCTGAATTACTTTTAATAACGATCAATTTATTACAAGGTTATTTCTCACTTTAAAAATGATTTAATAATTGAATTAAGATTTATGGAAACTATTTTTGTTAATTTGTGAATCGTTTAAGCATAAAACAATTAATTGTAATTTTAAAAGATAATTGAATTTTCTGCTAATTATTTTTAATAATTCCAAAAAAGCTTAAAATAAATCTGCAATTAGTTTTAGAATTTACCATGTAAAAGTTAACGTAAGGTTCTAGCGTTTCTGACGCCATCTGTCGAATTTGGAGCGGAAGCTCGGTAGAATCGACGATGACGTCAGTATCTTGTTATAAAGAAACGGTTGTGAAGGTTTCGGGGGGTACTTGTGATTGAAGCGGCGAACCGAAAGCATTGTAAGTAGTCACTCTGAATAAAATAGCTTCAGCTTATAGAATTTGTCGTTTTTATTTTGTGGCAGTCGCAATAACCTTTTGTAAGTAATTATCAATAGTTTGAAATAAGAGTAGTGCTTAAAATATAGAACCGATGATCGGATAATAAGGTCAACGGTTTTGCCCATTTTAAAAACCCAGGTTTCCCAACTACTTCGATATCAGAAGTGGGATAGTTTCACGATCCTCTTTCTGTCCCGGTTATAATTTATTTTTTCAGATCCTGACATCACGCATCATGAGCGAGCCTGAGCCGGATACACCTGATCCGAGCGGGAACGTGCCTGGAGCCACGACACCGTCGGTCGCCGGCAGCCTACATGCTACAACCTCACAGGAACCAGGTGTGTCGCAGCCGAGCACGATGCCTATGAGTGCGTCTACTAATCCACCTACGACACCACATCAATCTGGTAACGTACCACCTGAATTTTTTTTAAACATGATGAACATGATGCAAAGTATGAGTGAGCGATTGCTGAACCAGCAGCAGTCTTTCAATAAGGTAAAAATAACTGATGTTTTCCTACCGTCTTACGATCCGGATGGAAACGTAGGGGTTAGAGAATGGTGTAATCACATTTCTACAGCGAAAAACACTTATAAACTTAGCGACTATGACATTCGTATGAAGGTAACTAGCCTACTGAAAGGTCGTGCTAAAATATGGGCTGATAATTGGCTTGTGACTACATCGTCATGGGATGAACTGCAGCAAATAATCATTACTACATTCGAGCCCGAAAGCCGCTACTCGCGTGACGTGGTCAAATTTCGGGAACACACCTACGACCCGTCCAAAGATATTGCGGAATTTCTAACTCAGTCTTGGATTCTATGGAGACGCGTGACTAGAGATAAGCTTGATAGTGATGCTGTAGAAGCGGTGATTGGAACGATTAGTGACGAACGCCTTAGAATCGAATTAATGAATGCCAGAGCTACCTCAGTGCCCGAATTGATTTCTGTTGCCTCATCTATTCGCGTTAAGCGCCCCAATCCTCATCACCACTCGAACCAACCACCACCAAAACGTTCACGGTTTTCCGTTAACAACCAAACTAATGCTCTTTACTGTAACTTTTGTAAAAGATCTGGCCACTCTTTTAGTAACTGTCGTAGTAAAAATTCTAGTGAGCAACCAATAGGGAAAAATTCTACCGCAACGCCTACCCCAACTTCCAAGCCTGTACATTCTAGTGATAAGGTCTGTTCATTTTGTGGAAAAAGTGGTCATCTTTTCGACACATGTTTTCGTCGGGATAAACAAATAACATCTAGTATAAATTCAGTTTCCACCAAAGGACCAAGCCTTAACACTATGTATATGCGCGTAGATGATAAAGTTGTAAGTACCGTGTTCGATAGTGGAGCCGAATGCTCTGTCATGCGTGAATCCGTTGCAAACAAATTACCAGGGCGTAGGTGTCAAACGGTTAGTTACTTACGAGGCATAGGACCATTTCCGGTAATCTCACTGACTACGTTGACGACGGTATGCGTCATAGACAATATTAATGTCGAGATATTGTTTAACATCTTGCCTGACTACGAAATGACGTCGGACGTCCTAATTGGCGCGAATTTGTTACACGAAACGGGTTTGAGTGTTATAGTAACCAAAGATAGCGCGAAGTTAATTTCTCATCCTCGCGTTATGCACATGCAATCTAAAAACCCTTTATTCGACCAATTAGACCATGACTTGACAGACGAATCTCAAATTGCCCAATTGTTGACTTTACTCAATAAATATTCTGATGTATTCACACGTAGATTCTCCAAATCTCGTGTTAATACAGGAGAGTTGGAAATTCGCTTGAAAAACAAAGACAAGTTTGTCGAGCGAAGACCCTATAGATTGAGCCCCATTGAACGTGAAAAAGTAAAAAATATTGTTGCTGAACTGATAGATAATAACATTGTTCGCGAAAGTAGATCTCCCTATTCCAGCCCGATCATTTTAGTAAAAAAAAAAAATGGTGACGATCGTATGTGCGTTGATTATAGGGAGCTTAACTCTAATACTATTCGCGACCATTACCCTCTTCCACTGATTGCAGACCAAATTGACCAACTCGCTGGTGGGCAATACTACACGACTTTAGACATGGCTTCTGGCTTTCACCAGATTCCAATTGCACAGGAATCTATCGAAAAAAGTGCCTTTGTTACACCGGACGGGCTTTACGAATATCTTACAATCCCATTTGGGCTTTGCAATGCTGCGTCCGTGTATCAAAGATGCATAAATAGGGCCCTAGGACCCCTTCTTAACTCCGGTAGCGCTAATAAAGATCATAACGACTCTGTAGCTCAGGTATATATCGACGACGTCATAAGTAAATGCCGTGACTCTTCTTCTGGCCTAGTTTATTTGGAAAGAATCCTCATTGCATTACGTGAATCAGGGTTCTCAATAAACATTGATAAATGTCTCTTTTTCAAACGCTCCATAGAATACCTAGGAAATGTAGTAGAGGATGGCAAAGTACGTCCAGGTCCCAAGAAGATTGAAGCTTTATTAAAGGCCCCAGTACCAACTACTGTTAAACAAGTTCGCCAATTTAACGGTTTGGCTGGATATTTTCGTCGTTTTATCCCTGATTTTGCATGTACTATGGCCCCCCTTTATGACTTAACTAAACAAAGCACTAAGTGGCAATGGACTCACGAACACGAACAGGCACGTCAGAAAGTCATTCATCACCTCACTTCAGCGCCCGTCCTCACAATTTTTCAAGAGGGACAGCCCATCGAGTTATTTACTGATGCTAGTAGTCTTGGGTTTGGAGCGATACTCATTCAGATAATCAATGGTCGACAACATGTTGTAGCTTATTTTAGCATGCGCACAACTGACATAGAAGCCAGGTATCACTCTTACGAACTCGAGACTCTGGCGGTGGTCCGGGCTATCAAGCACTTCCGACACTTTCTATACGGACGTAAGTTTAAAGTTGTCACGGACTGCAACGCACTAAAAGCCTCTAAGCATAAACAAGACCTACTGCCCCGAATACATAGATGGTGGGCGTATCTTCAAAACTTTGAATTTGACATAGAATACAGGAAGGGCGAGCGGATGCAACATGCAGATTTCCTCAGCCGAAACCCAGACCCTCTCTCTGTCAACGTAATGTCAAACAATTTGGACTGGCTCAACATAGAGCAGCGTCGTGACGCCCAGCTGCGACCTATCATTGATGCCTTGCATAAAGAAGACAATGTCCCTAGTTATTGTCTTGAAGGTAATGTACTAAAATACGAGAGAAACGATCCTATTCTAGGTGAACAAAAGCTAATTGTTGTGCCAAAAGCCTTTCAGTGGAGCCTCATTAATACGTTCCATACTGCTCTGAAACATCCGGGCTGGGAGAAAACTCTACATAAAATTAGAAACACCTATCATTTCGACAAAATGAGCACAACCGTTCGAGACTTTGTGGACAACTGCGTTGTGTGCAGGACTTCAAAGCAAACGTCTGGAGCCACTGCTGTACAACTACACCCCATCACCAAACCAACCGTATCATTTGAAGTTATACACATGGACATAACTGGTAAGCTAGGTAGTTCCGATAACCAGGAATACGTCGTGGTTACAGTAGATGCCTATACTAAGTATGTTCTGCTTCGTCATACCAACGACAAAAGTCAGCACAGCTCTCTCGCAGCACTAAAACAGGTGATTCACCTTTTTGGAGCCCCGCGGCAGATCATCGTGGACGGCGGGCGTGAATTCCTAGGCGAGTACAAAACTTACTGCGACAGGTTTGGTATCAACATACACTGTATATCCCCAGGTGCAAGCAGGGCAAACGGTCAGGTCGAGCGTGTCATGACAACACTAAAGAACGGGCTTATCATGATTAAAAATTATGAAACTCCAGAGTGGCACACGGCGTTGGAAAGTCTTCAGCTTGCCTTAAACTGCACTGTTCATCGAACCACAGGTACTGCTCCACTAACACTCCTTACCCGACGTCAAAATTGCGTGCCTTCAGAATTGCTTAATTTGGTCGATTTTGATAACGCGTCTATCAATATGGAATCGCTAGAACGACATGTTCAACATAAAATGACCGAGTTATCAGCAAAAGATAAGGAAAGATTTGATAAGGGTCGCGCAAAAGTGCATAACTTTCAGCGAGGAGACTTTGTATTAATAAAAAACAACCCCAGAAATCAAACATCATTAGATTTAAAATTTAGTGTGCCTTATGAAGTTCACAGGGTTCTTGATAACGATCGTTATCTCGTGAAGAAAGTTGTGGGTCATCATGGACGACCTCGCAAGGTAGCACATGACCAACTACGACGCGCACCACAACCTGGGACAGGCGTCCAGGCGGCCGTGTCGCCTCCTGCTGAGCATCAAGGACCTTCTGGTGTCACGCCGGCGGCATCCCCTCCTGTCGCCATATCGCAAGCAACAGGCTAACAAAGCTATGTTACTCTCGGTGAGAACCTTTCATAATACTACATCAAAAATAACATAAATACAGATAATAATTACAAAGATAAGAACAAGAAACCCAATGTATGCTTTTGACGTGTGGTTTAATAGCCCAAGTTCGAAAATAAAAATAAAAGATGCTTTTGACGCGTAGAGAAGTTCATTAGCCAAAAGTTGAAAATTAATCCCATCCTGAAAGAAATATAGTCCCCTGTGTACCACGGCGTTCAAGACCGCCTAGAGCACAGCATCGGCCTCCCCTATCCTTTAGAGCCTCTTCGTTCGATCACATCCGTAACCTTACCCTGAATCCTGGAAAAAATAAACATGACAATAAACACAAACACAAAATATGCTTTTGACGTGTGGAGCCGTTCATTAGCCAATGTTGAAAATTAATCCCATCCTGAAAGAAACATAATCCCCTGTGTACCACGGCGTTCAAGACCGCCTAGAGCACAGCATCGGCCTTCCCTATCCTTTAGAGCCTCTTCGTTCGATCACACCCTTAACCAGACCCTGAATCCTAAAAATAATAAGAATAACAAAACTACTAACACCAATCAAGAAAACTGTTGTCATGCGGAATGAGCAGCTCCTTGTTTTTTTTTTATTTCAAATTTGTTCTTGTTCATATCTTTGATCTGCATTCATGTTGAGTGAGCAGTGATTTTAAACAAAATAGCGTTGCTTTGTAATGGCAAATATTATAAATACTGACTACGAGGTTGCACTGTGGAAGTACCTACTTAGCCGCAAAATTATCTATTTTATTTTCAGGAAAATTCTGGGGCAATGCAGAGCACGCATCGCACATCAGAATGGCCGTGTCGCCGCGTCGATTTTATGGACTGTAAAATAAGATTGATTTTAATTAAGATGATTAGCAATGAGAATTAGTAAAATCCTAAAATCCTTTTAATTTACTTTAATATTAAGTTGATTCATAGAATCATGATTTCTCAATCTGTTTCGTAAAATTATGCACTGTTTTGATTTTTATTTTGACAATTATTTCACAATCAAAATAATTGTCTTTTAATTTCTATGTTGTTATTAATTTATTATTTTTATTTCCAAAATTATTTAATAATTTTGTAGTAATTTTAAAATTAAATTCAATCTATTTGAGAAATGTTTTGATTAATGAAATCATAAGGCTCTGAATTACTTTTAATAACGATCAATTTATTACAAGGTTATTTCTCACTTTAAAAATGATTTAATAATTGAATTAAGATTTATGGAAACTATTTTTGTTAATTTGTGAATCGTTTAAGCATAAAACAATTAATTGTAATTTTAAAAGATAATTGAATTTTCTGCTAATTATTTTTAATAATTCCAAAAAAGCTTAAAATAAATCTGCAATTAGTTTTAGAATTTACCATGTAAAAGTTAACGTAAGGTTCTAGCGTTTCTGACGCCATCTGTCGAATTTGGAGCGGAAGCTCGGTAGAATCGACGATGACGTCAGTATCTTGTTATAAAGAAACGGTTGTGAAGGTTTCGGGGGGTACTTGTGATTGAAGCGGCGAACCGAAAGCATTGTAAGTAGTCACTCTGAATAAAATAGCTTCAGCTTATAGAATTTGTCGTTTTTATTTTGTGGCAGTCGCAATAACCTTTTGTAAGTAATTATCAATAGTTTGAAATAAGAGTAGTGCTTAAAATATAGAACCGATGATCGGATAATAAGGTCAACGGTTTTGCCCATTTTAAAAACCCAGGTTTCCCAACTACTTCGATATAAATAATAAAAAAAACATGCATTTAATTATTGTGGGATGTCCATTTTTGGACAAAGGCCTCCTCCATCCTAGTCCATTCGTCTCTGTATTGTGCTAAACATGCATTTAATTATTGTGGGATGTCCATTTTTGGACAAAGGCCTCCTCCATCCTAGTCCATTCGTCTCTGTATTGTGCTAGTCTCGTCCTTGTGACGCCAGCTACGGCGACCATGTCGTCCGCCCAACGGCGACCTGGAGGGCGGCTCTCTCCACGAGGGTACAGTGTAGTACCCTCTCGCTCCACCTGTTGTCCGTTGTCCTTGCTATGTGTCCAGCTCATCGCCACTTTAGGCGGCATGCCATTTTTGCTGCGTCTATTATTTTTGTGTTTTCGCGTATTTCCTTACCTCTTACATTGTATTTCAGTTTTATGCATAGCATACTTCGTTCGACCGATCTTTGAAATATTTGTATTTTAATTATTACTTCTTTAGTAATGGGGCAAGTCTGACATCCGTAAAGTAGAGTAGGGGTCACTATGGAGTCCATTGCATTTTTCTTAAGATGGATCTTCCTATTGGACTTAAATAAGTGTTTTTGTGACCAGTATGCGTTCTAAGCTTTTTTAATTCTCCTTTCTACTTCTTCTATGTAGTGACTTTTAAAATAAATGTTTTGGCCCAGATATACGTACTCGTCAACGTAGCCAATCAATTTGTTGTTTACTGTCATCATGTTTTAACATAAATTTAAGGTGTTCATGGTTCTCAGAAATTATGACAATGTCGTCGGCAAAGCGCAGGTGGCTAAGAGTTTCACCGTTTACATTGAGCTTCGAGTACCTACATTTGAGCTTCCAGAAAGAGCTTCGGAGCTTCCAATTCGAATGTGTCGCATTTCCGTTCCAGTTTAATAATACCTTTGCTTCTTCGATAGATCTCTATGAGTATTTGAATTTATATTTCATCTACTCCTTGCTCTTTCATAGCTGTCCAAAGCTTGTCGTGCAGAATCGTATCAAACGCTTTTGAGTAGTCGACGAATGCAACATATTATAATGTTTTTGATAATTTGGCGAGGAGCAAGTATATGGAATAGTTGCTTCTAAAACCGGCTTGCTCTCTTGGTTGTTGAAATATTTGTAGGTACAACATAGTAATGTAGATGTTCTTTTGAACTCCCATAAGGTTATTTTTCAATCGGGATTAGTAGACATAACTATAGATTTTTACACGGGTCTTTATCAGTCTGCCCGCGACCACAGCAACATAGCCAAGACGTCAGGAAAATAAATTAAAGGTGTAGGTGATAAAGACCAGTGTAAAAATATATAACTAAGTATATATTTTTACTGATACGACTCTGTTTATGAGACAGTGAATTTTGATGATGCACAGGTCAGAGATTCTTGTCTATTCAGTGAAAAGTAAACCGGTTTGTGGGCATACGCCAAATGTAGTGAATAATAAATGAGAAAATATTGGCGGACTTTACACACAGCGCCATCTAGCCCCAAACTAAGCGAAGCTTGTACTATGGGAACCAGATAACTGATTGAATACATTGATTATACATTTTATTATATGTATTAACACCCAGTCACAGAACAAACATTTATGTTCATTACACAACTATTTGCCCTGGGTGGGGATCCAACCCACAAACTACAGCGCAGAAGGCATAGTTACTACCAACTGAGCTGTGAGGCCAGTGATCATCTTATTGCATGTGGATATTTTATATTTAGTTCATCATCTTCTTTTAAATGTGTGTAAAACTGTGTCAGATCAGATGGCATAGATAAGAAAGGAGTGAGCGATGAGATGACTGCTGATAGAGGGATATGGAAGAAAAATACATTTTGTGCCGACCCCACTGTGGAATCAGGGCACGAAAATGATTGAATTAAATCATATTCTTTAACGGCTACTTAAATACACGTACTTCTCAGCGGATTGGGGATGGTTACGTAAGCTTAGATGTTAAACCTACTGGTAGGTCGTACGTAAGCATAAGCACTCACAATACATGATTAGATGTGCATAGATCCGTGTAATCCGGAACTAAAGGATAAACTTATTCGTACAAATGGTCACGCTGTTAGGTTTATTGTTCTAAACCAGCCGATCCAATTATTACATCGCTCTGAATGTATTTTTCAATAGATTTGATTTTCGGTACAGCTGTATTGTTCATTGTACTAAATTAAATTAAATTATAAACAAATGACCTCATGAATTTTGTTGATTTAAATAAATAAATTAAACTGAATTTTTGTCTGAGACATTGTGAGCATAATGCATTGTATAAGTAAGTTTTAAAAATAATTATTAACACCCTAATTTAAATATTATTATTTTTTGTTTGGTTCGCTTAAGACGCTGCCAGTCGACGATTATTTTTGTTCGAAACGAAAAAAGAAATACTTGTGAGAACAAGCCACATCTCCTATTTTATAATGTATAGTATATGTGAATAAAGATGTACCCATCTTTAATCACTTCGATAAATAATCCTACCGACCGCTGCAATGATGACAAACACACGTCCGCGCGTGGTCCGCCTTAGCTTTACGAATAAATTAATGATATAAATTATGTATAATTACTTATCAAAAATCTATCCTAATAGAAATCTAGATCTACATATTACCTATCTTTAACAATAAATCATAAGTTGATTTTAATAGTAGGTATACAAAATATTTCGATCATCTATACTTATAATAAATCTGTAGAGAGGTCAATTCTGTACATGAAATATATTTCCAAAATAACTATCAGGGGGTGATTAAGGATCGATACTGATGCCAAAAATGCAATCAGAAAATTTTTTGTCTGTCTGTCTGTCTGTCTGTCTGTATAACCGTTATAGAAACAAAAACTACTCGACGGATTTTAACGAAACTTGGTACAATTATTTTTCATACTCCTGAGCTGGTTATAGTATACTTTTCATCACGCTACAATCAAAAGGAGCAGATCAGTGAAGGGAAATGTTGGGAAAACGGGAGAAGTTACTCCATTTTTTAAGCTTCCGTCGCGTGTGCAACTTTAATGGTTAAAGCTACACAAAAATCATGTATGACGGAAATGTTCTCCTTAAAATTATATAAAAAATATCCCACGACAGCATATGTCTATCTTTTATGGTTGACTTACAATAACACGTGTAACTCCCGATAGCTTAGCAGTTCGAAGCTTTCTGATTATATGTGTCTACTCTTACGTTTATAACACTCTCAGTCATCCCTCATTAAAAAAGTTAACATTATTAACTATTCCATAAAATAAGAATTCGTGTGATACTACGCAGCCGGACCCACCGTGGATAAGGGTTAATTTTAATGCAGTTACAAATCTATGGAATTGTACGAATTGTACTCCAAAAATCAGCAATTGTACTAGAAGGGGTCAAAAAAAGCTGTGAAATAAAAACGTTTTATATAAAGACATTCTGTAGTATATTTAGTATCAGCATTGCACCCGTGCGAAGCCCGGGCGGGTCGCTAGTAAATTCTAAAACGTATCATTTTGAAATAATATTTTTATAATAAAGTTTCTGCTATTATGTTTTCAGCTTAATAGAAATCTAGGTAGGAACCTGAAGTAATATACTTATAAAAATAGGAGATGTGGCTTGTTCAGAAGTATTTCTTTTTTCGTTTCGAAAAAGAGCAATCAGCGACTGGCAGCCTCTTAATACAGGGGTGTTTTCATTTCAAAATAAAGACAAATGGGATAAGTTGCCTGGTAATTTTAAAATTCGGGAAAAAACGTCAGGACAGCTAGTTAGTAATACATTTTAAGGGAGCACAAACAATCTACCTAACCTAGACCAATCTGCGCCAACATTGAACAACTTTTTTGTTTTTACTTTAGTGTTACTGTTCGCTGTCTGGACACGGTCAGTGTCTTGTGAGACAGACGTATTCTCGGAGGACTTGGCACAGCTTATTCGAACTGTCCTTCTGCCAGAGGAGAGGCTGCAGGTCATTCCGGACGTACTGTCACACCTAGAACAGGTGTTCAGAACGCGATGGCAAGGTACTTCCTTACAGGTCCAGGAGTAAATTCAATATAAGTTTCTGTAGGAGCCTTTTAATTAAAAATCCGAAAGTTTGTGAGGATGTTTGTATGTGTGTGTCTCAATCACGCCCAAACGACCAAACAGATTTGGATGAAACCTGGAATATATTAACTTATGTCCTGGAATAGTATATAGAATACTTTTTATCAAGGTACCAAGAACGAAGCCGCTGGCAGAAGCTAGTAATTAATCATTTATTATGTAATCAGTTACGACTGACGGTACAGAAGGTATGCATTATGCATGATGTCTCGAACAGCTTACAAGTATTTTCACATTCTAGGTAGTCAGATCAGACCCTACGGCTCCTATGTTTACGGCCTGGCTACCATCCATAGCGACGTTGACGCGGCCATCCTTTTACCCCAATACAACGGAAACTACAAAAGCGTCATAGAAGAAGCCCACACAGTGCTCCTGCAACACCCAGAGTTCACCGACTTCAGGGCTATCACTTGGGTACTGGTTCCTGTGCTGTCTTTCGTGCACGTACCCTCACAATTCTCCATCGACATCAGCATCAACTCGTACCGAGAGTTCCAAATGAGCGAGCTATTCAAATATTTTGTAGGAATAGACAAGAGGATATTCAACTTAGCGTTTATTGTGAAGCACTGGGCAAAGTTGAATAATATCACAGGCGCCCATGTGCTAGCTAACTACGGCATGAGCGTGTTAGTCATATTTTATTTGCAGCAAAAAAAGATGCTGCCGTCTATCGCGTCTTTGCAAAAAGACGCGGAGTCGCTTATAATTTTTGACTGGAATTATGGATTTGAAGAGTCTGATTTTAAGGTGGAAAACAATCAGTCTTTTAACGTACTTGTGGGAGAGTTTTTCGAGTATTACACCACATTCGATTTCGAGAAATACATCGTGTCTCCTTACGCGGGATATCCTATAGAAAGAAAACTATTTGAGGATATAGAAAGTGTTCCTGATGTGTTCGAGCAGTATAAAAATAATGTGAGGAAGAATATAACTGAGCCGTTACTTGTGACTAAACCTGTGCTTCTCCAGGACATTTTTATTCATAACAACGCAGTAATGAACCATCAGAGTCCAGACCACGATTCTTCATTCATGAGACTCTTCGACTTTGCCGCGAGGAAGTACCAAGAGAATGAATATAGTTTCCTAAAAGATATATTTAATGAAGACGTTATTATGTTTATGAAGTATATCGAACATTGAGTTTCTATCTATAATAATTAGATATAAGAATGAAGTACCTAAGTATTTTAACTGTAAAATAAAAATAATAATCATTTATTTCAGGCAATATGTAGACCAAATGTATGTACGTTTATACATAAACCTTTCAGACTAATATTTCATATAAATAATATGTTTTACGCGATGCCACGGTGTGCAGACTAGGGCTTGAAGTTCGGACTTTTTTTCAGCTCCGGAGTTGGGTTTCGATGTTCCCCATTCCAACTCCGGAATTCCGGAGTTTTGAAGCTTCATTAAAAAAAATGTGGTGGATATATTTTTTTCTAATCTAATCTTTGATAAATACACCGACGCTATAAGTAAACTTACTTCATGCCGATTACAATACACATCAAAAAATATAGAAGCAGGATTGTAATCCTATGTATCCATAGGTACAAGTGATAATTCCACAGAAAGGGTAAACCAAGTTTAAAAAACAAATAAATGCATATCACTACATAGTATAAAGCAGTCGCTTTCCGCTTCCCGCGTATGTATGTATGTTTTCTTATATCTTTAAAACTACACAACGGATTTTGATGCGGTTTTTTTTAATAGATAGAGTGATTCAGGAGGAAGGTTTATATGTATAATAACATGCTACCCGTGCGAAGCCGGGGCGGGTCGCTAGTAAATAGTATAATAGCGATTTAATGTAATTTATTTACTTATATGCTAATGCTACATGCTCATAGTTCGACAAATCTAAGTCTTTTATCCTTTACTATCCAGAACGAGTCGATCACAGCGCCGTTCAGATCAACGGATACCTGTAAAAAAGAAAAAATAATTATGATCACGTCTATAATCCCCAAATACGGTAGGCATCATCGTAGATGTTCAGGCCCTATTTCTCCAGACTACTTTTCTTCGTTATGTCACCGCGATAACTTGTGGGAAAGTCTAGAAGCTTTGGAGTTGTTCGGTTGTTAAAACAATTATAACACCCTCGGTGCCCTCAGAAGCAGAGTGATCAAGGTAAGCTGTTTGGTTCTGGGGTTGTACTGGAAAGGGGATATATGTATGAAAGTATGATAGAGAGAAGGGCGACTTTCTGCTTTGTCCTAATCCATGTACCTTACTACTTACTATAAATAACCTATTTTTAATGTACATGATGCTAAAAAATAAATAAAACAAAATCTTCCATACAAATAGCTACTTCAAGCCACAAATAGATACTCGATAGCGACTGGTAGTTTGTAAATCTGATAAAAGGGCTACAGTTTGCACAAAGCTCACAAAACCTACAGCGCTTATACTGCCTTTTTCTTGCCTTCTCTTTCTATCGCGTAACGCTATCTCTGTCTTAGGTCATAGTTGGTTGCAGAGGCGGGTCTTCGGACATTGTGTAGACGACTTAAAAATTACGTTTATAAAACTGCAAAGAAAATGTTTTGACCAATCAAAAAGTCAAGAGGCGATATTAGTTTTATGAGGGAACTATTAGTTCTACATTAATCCTATATATAAAATTCTCGTGTCACAATGTTAGTTACCTTACTCCTGCGAAACGGCTTTACCAATTTATACCAAATTTTATATGCATATTCAGTAGGTCTGAGAATCGGCTACTATCTATTTTTCACACCCCTAAGTGATAAGGATGGCGTAAAGATCGAGAAAAACGGAAAGTGCTTTTTCTGTGGGATTATTGACATTTGACAGGACAACGTCTGTCGGGACAGCTAGTATAATTTAAATGAGACCAACTTGGGACTATTCTCTAAAAAAAACAACGGATCACCAGGTAAAAAGATATGCGCAATCATACATAAAGCTACGAAACCCTAAAAAGCAACAAAAAAATATAACTACATGTCGAATTGAGAACCATCTCTTTCTTCTAACTTAAGAACTGTGCTCTTGTCGGTGTAATTGATGCAGCTCTCTCCAGCGCCGCCTCCTTAACTTCCTTATACGACACGACAGCTATTTTCTCTTTTATTTCTTTTAAAATGTAATCAAGCAATATAAAATAACAATAATAAAGTTTAATTTTACCTGTTCCATAACAATATGCGTTGTGTTAAAAGCCTTGAACTTTGTATAACCGTAGTCCTGGGAACGGAAGGCCGACCATTTGAAGCCATCATCTGAAATTAAATAAACAAATAAATTAATAACATTTTATTTATTTTACGGGGGAGACTTTTGCTCAGTGGGAGACAAAATAGATAAAGAAAAGAAAAAAAAAACATTTTATTTACAGAAATAAATTACACCTAATACAGAATATTTGCAAAATACACATGAACCAGTTGAGCTATCTAAAGACCGCTGTAAACAGTCTATGGGTAGCTCAACTGATCCAGATTACTATAAATATGGATGAACCTACGTTTATTTGTTAAATCAATAAAGGTACGACTGAATCGATTTCAACTACGTTCTGTATATGTTTAGTTTATGACTTATATTAAAAAATATCTTAAAAATGCTTCTTATGATTTTTCTTGTCGGGGGCTGTGTGAAAGGGAAAGAGATACTTACTGTTAAAGTGGTCTCTTCCCTCCTTGCATCCAGCTGAGCCAGTGACGATGTGCACGGGAGCTCTGGAAACACGCCAAATATAATCCTACTAATGTTATTAATCCGAAAATTTGTGAGGATGTTTCAAGGGGACAATCACGGCCAAAAGATTTGGATGAAACTTCGAATATATATAGCCTATGCCATAGAATACTATACATATAAATTACTTGTTATCCAGGTACCGAAGCCACGGGCGGAAGCTAGTGCTACATGATCTATAAATATTTGGTAGGTAAGAGTCTAATTCCTATATTCCTAGTTGTTACCTCGATTCTACCTTGACTGAAACTCTTTCGAGGCCCCCCTCGAAAAGTACCTCATGTTTGGTATCTTAATCGTAATTTTGGAGGTTCCTCAATTACGTCATGAAGTCATCAGGCCGAGAAGTTTTTGTCAAACAAACCTAGGAGTGTCAATGTAAATCTCGAGGTACCTTAAGTTGACAGTTCTGTTGACTGAGGCATCCTCGACTAGAGGCAAACTCGAGGTGATTTTATCAAGTAAAGGCAGCAAAACGCTTTCGAGGTCAAGACGAGGTGGAGATATTTCGATGTGACTTGACTCCCCATATTAAAAATATGGGGATAATTCTAAAGTACAACACCCGGCCTAGGAGGTTTAAATTAAAGTATCAAGTTTATAGTTTAAAACTGTAAAAAGACAATAGGATTCTGACACTTAAAGCCGATTACGATTACCAGTGGATAGGATACGTTATCGGATGCCAAGTGAAATGTATTCATACACATGTGTCCATAAAAATAAGGTTGAAATAAATAAAAAACAAACAATTGTTTTAATGCTTCACATTTATTAATTACTACGAAGAGTTTAAGTAAAGAGATTACAAATAGTAGAAATTTTATACCTAAATTCACGAGTTGAGCATCCAATGGCATATGCATGCACTGTTTGGACTTGCCTCTTTCTACCCCTTAGTAGAATATCCGTATCTAAGAATGTCTTTTGAGCCTATGATGCATCTTATTTTATAAATCTTTGGATGACACTTACTTAAATAAATTAGTTATAAATCTGCAAGTTATGAATATTGATTTGTGAATATTATTTTGAAAATTTTGACCTTACTAATCCGTTATCGTAGTTGAAGTTATCAAAATCGACATATTCAAAAGAATTACTGATATATTTTGTTGAATTTATTTAATTAAAGTTGTAACCATACATATACACAGTACTTATATTTTAAACGAATTATAAAAGCGCTACATACAATATTAATTGTATAGAAATTGTATATCTTTCAAAACCTTATCACTCATAGATCACAAAACAGTTCAATCATTACAACCACTGCACAAACGTTTGGTATTTATGCCGGAAAACGAACCCACACAAGTCATACCAAACATGATATTCTTTTCAAGATATCCACAACCCGGGCATATTAATACATCGTCCTTACTTCATTTTACTTAATATAAATGCGAAAGTAACTCTGTTTGTAACCACTTCACGCCTAAACCGCTAAACAGATTTCTATGAAATTTGGCAAGGTGATAGATTGCATCCTAGGGAAGAACATATGCTACCTTTTTAAAAAAAACCCTGACGGGGTTAAATAAAAACATATCACAAAAATTGTTAAGCAACAAACCCTTAACAATAAAATAATATCTAAGGTAACTTTCATCATCATATTGACTCAATTGAGAATAATTCCACGAATGTAATACTCTAAAGTTGTGGCTACATTATCGCGATTCTATGTATATTTACGCTTTGCGTCTCTTTCTATCCCGTGAGGAATCATATGGCCACACCTCTTACACAACGCGAATAGTTCGCGATAGTCCAATAATGTGGCCACAGAATATTGCACTTTCGGGACAAAATGCATTTACTGAGATATCTACTTTATAAGAGAGGAGATAGAGACCGAATTCCTTTCATTTTAAATAAAAAACGGCTAATTGCCACGTTTAAACTTCAATACAAACCGCATTTTGATTTAAAATTATGACAACCACTATAGTTTTAATTCAAGAATTCAATTTCTTCTCACGGATCATAACGACCGGGCTTCAATATCTAGTCTTTATAGCACTTATTGTCATAGTTCTTACTTCTTTTCAATGTGCAGTGGAAGGTATATTTACGAATGCACCTAGTAAGAACATTAAACACTAATGTATATTTTTTAGGACACAAAATCCAATACCTATTCTATTTAATTGATAGTAGAACGCACGTGGAGATATAGATGTATGCTTCCGAGTAAGAAAGACTTAAGTTTAACGCAGAAGTGAAAGTCTACGAATAATAGAGTCCTTTAAAAAGGCCATCGTTCCAATGAGCCTTTATCGTATTACAGTTGACAATATAGATGTATAATTCAATCGCTAAAAGAGTTACAGACTTAAGTTTAATGCCGGGGCGAGAGTCTACTAATAATAATGTCCGTTGTAAAATCCAATGAGTCTTAATGGCATTATAGTTTCGATCCTCACAGTATGATAAAGAGCAGTCCCGTAATTAACAATCCAATATCGCTAAAAAAGTAGAACCACTGATAGAAGCGTTCCCGAGCATGGTCCCGCTCACTCTGATATCAGAGATTGTAGGCCAAGTGGGAGTTCTTCACCACCCAGAAGGAGTCAATGACCTTGCCTTTCAGATCCACGTCCACCTAGAATAGAGGATTTTTATTAATGCAGTTTAGCTCATGTTTAACTCATTTTTTAGGGTTCCGCACTTCAAAAGAAAAAAAAATAGGATCACTTAAATATCCACCTGTTTGTTGTTTGCGCTTATTCTTAGGAACGCGTGGAGGTTTACAATTGACTTAGATCTACGATTCCATAGTTATAAAAAATCTAGTTTCTCAATCAACGCAATACATGAATATGGCCATGAGTTTGATAACTAGCAAGTATCAAATGTAAAGAAAACTATAAAACTTGGTAAGAAGCAAGGTCTTACAGCAATATTAAGGGCGAACTTCGGGTAAAAAATCGCGCATCTTGTTTAGCAGTATATATGGGCAGTATCGCTTATGTTTTGACAAATATCGCAACACAGATGTCTTGTGATATTGAATAGTACCTGTTCCATATAGATGTGGGTCGTGTTGTATGCCTTGAACCGTGTGTATCCATAGTCACTGGATCTGAACGCCGACCATGCCGGACTATGCTCTGAAATAAAAAACATTACAAGTTAGTTATCGTCATTATCTTCCTGCCATTATCCCACTTATGTGGGGTCGGCACAACATGTACTCTTCTTCCATTTCCCTCTACCGGCCGTCACCGTCATTTCTCTTTAATCCCCAAGTACGGCAGACATCCTCTCAGGTCTTCAGACGCTTAGATCTTTTGAAGATGTCTAGGGGGGGTAGACAGAGCCACTATATACTGCTATTTATATAAAAATCAATTGCAGTGAGTTTGCTTACTTAAATGTGAATAAGGCAACTTACTGACGAATCCGTCGGTATCTTCCTTGCAGCCGGCCGAACCAGTTACGACGTGGATGGGAGCCCTAAAAATAAATTGAAATTTTAAAATTATGTAACTAGTTTTTTAGTTAAGTACGCTATTTTGAATATATTGAAATACTAGTAATTAGCTTTAAGTACACCAGTTTATTATTAATTAGGATAATATAGGGTCTAAACAACCCCTCTGATTCCTCACCCTTAGATCTAACTAGCATTAGGAGTCAGAGGCAAGTCCGGTAAACTATTAACATGCACACCATACATTAGCTATATTAAAAAAAAATAGATTAGTTATATTAGCAGTTATATAATTTGTTAGTTAAGAAAACAATAATAAAAGAAAAAAATGCTTTCGAAATTTTTTATTTACCTTGAAAATTTTTAATTATCGCGATAACGTGTTTCATTCAACAGCTGCACAACACTTTGATTATAATAGTTATTATAATAAATAACCCAATAGCCAGAAACCACTAAAAAAATATTATTGTAAATTTCATACAGCGCCATCTAGCCCCAAAATAAGCGAAGCTTGTGCTATGGGAACCAGATTAGTGATATAATAGGTACATATACTTTTTATTTGTAAATATATACATAAAGTACATTATAACACCCAGACACAGAACAAACATCTATGCAGAAAAGGGCCGCCAAGGGTCTAATATGGGCAAAGATCAAGTTAGGGACTAAAAAGCCGGATAATAAGACAACC
Source organism: Hydriomena furcata (assembly GCA_912999785.1). Classification (NCBI taxonomy): domain Eukaryota; kingdom Metazoa; phylum Arthropoda; class Insecta; order Lepidoptera; family Geometridae; genus Hydriomena; species Hydriomena furcata. Next base: position 623,416 of record OU538835.1, read on the forward strand.
ACAAGAGCACCACATTAAAAAAATTATCACAAAGCGATCATAAGGCGCATCGCCCACACGAGCTAGAGTCGAGGCAGCGTCGAGGCGCGGGCGCGCCTCTGCGCCGCTTGCTCGCCTCCGCCTCGACTCTAGCTCGTGTGGTTGTTACGCCTAAGACTGCATGCACGTAGAGCATTCTAAACTGTAACGTCACATCAAATCCAAAATGGCCGACTTCGAATGCGTATTCGAACAATATCCAACATGCCTCTACGTACACTACGGTCAGCTGATCTTGGATCGCGTGACGTTAGCCGTGTGACCGGAAAAATGGTTTTGTGTCACTGCAAAAGATCGAGAGTTGTCTGCCAAACGAAGCCAAAATTCACCGGCCATACTGCATTTGGAGCTGTAATTATTTGGATTACCACCCGTACCTGGGGTCTACTCGCGAACCAAAAACGATATATCGTAACAATAATCGTGACAAAGTTCAAACATCGTTTCGACTATATTTTAATGGAACGTAATTACTTTTGACAATCATCGATGTTCGTAACTGTACAAATCACTAAAAACAAAGCGATAATTTGAATTTGACAACGAGTCGAATGTTACGATATATCGTTTTCGGTTTGCGTCCTTTCGTAATTATTTGGAAAAAAAAATACACCAAGAACGGTAGACATCCTCTCAGATCTCCAGGCCCTTAGATCTTTGAAGATGTCTAAAGGGGTTAGTCAGAGGCACGTCCAAACAATAAATAATTGTCAATTCTATCAATAACACTGACCTGGGGTTGACGTAAGGCTGATCATAGGATCCGTTGTAGACCTGGTTATCATAGAGAGGCCAAGTGCGTTCGTACGAGTGTTCGTGCGCCCAGATCGCCACGTCCACGCCGTACGTGTTCAGCAATGGCTCCAAACCTTTATGTAAGTACAATTTTATTACTGCCTGATTAATAACAATAAATGGTTAGATTAAAAACTTAACCGAATTGGGTGACGTTTTGTAAAAATGCCAGGTCAAATCGACGAGTGTGCATGAAGAATGTGATGAGAGTGAATGAAGCAAAAAAGGATGTCAGTATCGTAGCAGGTGGAAAGCCGTGATCTCTGTCTACCCCTCTGGAAAGCAGGCGTAATTTTATGTATGTATGTAAAAAATAAAGCAAAATGTAAGAAAATATAACAAACACATAAAACAGCTTACTCGACGACGACCAGTCGACGATTGCTCTTTTTCGAAACGAAAAAAGAAATACTTCTGAACAAGCCACATCTCCTATTTTTATAAGTATATCACTTCAGGTTCCTACCTAGATTTCTATTAAGCTGAAAACATAATAGCAGAAACTTTTCACGATAAAGATATTATTTCAAAATGATACGTTTTAGAATTTATGATCGAAATATTTTATATACCTACTATTAAAATCAACTTGTGATTTATTGTTAAAGATAGGTAATGTAGATCTAGATTTCTATTAGAATAGATTTTTGATAAGTAATTATACATAATTTATATCATTAATTTATTCGAAAAGCAAAGGCGGACCTCGCGCCGACGTGTGTTTGTTGTCATTGCAGCGGTCGGTAGGATTATTTATCGAAGTGATAATTATAAAATAGGAGATGTGGCTTGTTCAGAAGTATTTCTTTTTTCGTTTCGAACAAAAATAATCGTCGACTGGGAGCGCCTTAAACACAAAGTGCACCTTCATTATCACACCATTAGATAAACAAAATGACGATTATGTATACGATTTCAATGAAACTTAAAAGTAAATAACATCCAACAGTTACATACAGGGTTTCTTAAAAAAAATAAAGCATCCTTATGGCTACTAAAATCACTTCAGTTAATAAAAAAAACTTGAGAGGTGTCAAGGGACACCCGGATGGAACGAAGTTCTCACAAAATAACGTGGGACAAGGGAAGGGGAATCAACTTTGACTTCGACTTCGACTTCGACTTCGACCTAGACCTCGACCTCGACCTCGACCTCGACCTCCACCTCGACCTCGACCTCCATCTCGACCTCGACCTCGACGTCCACCTCGACCTCGACCTCCACCTCGACCTCGACCTCGACCTCGACCTCGACCTCCACCTCGACCTCGACCTCCACCTCGACCTCGACCTCGACCTCCACCTCCATCTCGACCTCCACTTCCACCTCGACCTCGACCTCGACACAATTAATAGATAATATATATATTAATAGATATACTATAGCAAAAAAAGTGTCGTGACAACTTTTCGTGACAATTTTTCGTGACAACTTTTCGTAAGAATTTTTTCCGTCTAGCCCCCTTTCACAACGCGCGATAAGGAACTTCGTTCCAAAAAACCTTATACCCCCCTCTATAAAGAAGTATCACTTCAAAATAGTGTCAGAGTCAAAAGTGTCAAAGTCAGAGGACTCTGAGGTACGTCCCAACATTTTTGGCACAAGTCCACATTTTGCAGTAGCTTGACGTCGACTTCTGGGACACCTGTATCCTGTATGTACCGAGACTATCAGAAACTACCAATATCACAACACCCAAATTAGAAAAATGTTAACAGATCATACAAACATTTGTCTCTGTTAATAACCATGCAAATTTCCTTCCCAACACCAAGGCATGTCGTTAGCCATCAACACCAGTTGAATGCTGACTCACCATACATCCCAAAAAGACCAATCCTGGTATACTCATAACCACAGTCTTTTACATCGTGTAAATCGCTGCAATACATCGGTCTATGCCCCATTATCACAATCCACGGGTGCTTCGATCTGAAACGTACGAAAATAGGCTTTATTTCGTGGCAGTTAGAACTCACCCAAGTAACCGAAAAAGCCGCGGCGCGTGTATTCGTAGCTGCAGTCGATGTCGTTCGAGTTACTGCAGTACATCGGCCTGTGTCCGTACACGATTATCCATGGGCGCTTTTGTCTGGAATTTGAGTCTTATTACAATGGGTTAAGGTTCAATTTTAAAGCTTTCGTAAGATGGTGCTTAATACGATTTAAACTTAGTATTAGTACACTATTGTTTTCCGAGTTTTGAGTTCCGTACCCGAAAGGTAAAAACGGGACCCTATTACTAAGACTTCGCTGTCCGTCTGTCAGTCACAGGGCTGTATCTCATGAACTGTGATAGCTAATTTTCACTGATATGTATTTTTGTTGCCGTTATAACAACAAATATTAAAAACAGAATACAAATATTTAAGTGGGGCTCTCATACAACAAACGTGATGTTTTTGTCGTTTTTTTATAGATAATGGTACGGAACCCTTCGTGCGCGAGTTTTATTTCTGCCCGTTACCATGGCTATTGTAACATAATCGAAACGTCAGGAAAATAAATTAAAGGTAAAATGACGACCCGTGTAACAATCAATAGTTAGTTGTTCTTTATCGTGGCGCAACTGAATTCAAATTCAAATTCAAATTCAAAAATCATTTATTTCAATAAAATCACAAGGATCACTTTGAAACGTCTTAGGAACTAGGTGAAGCTACGCCGATTCCACGCGACCAAGCCTAGAAGAATCAGGCAACAAACACGGCTTGGGGTCTACCTTTTTTTTTATGATCCTTTCCTTAATGCTATGTAGAGCTCCAGTGTGGTGCCAATCGAACAAGGTGAAGGCTCAAACAAGAATAATAATTAAAAGTTAAAAGTACCTACTACTCAAGTACGTAGGTACAGCAATAAAAAAAAATAACTAAAGAGCTTCAGCACAAATTCAAAAAGCAACACACGCTACACTTGATTTAGAATGAAAACTTACAGATAAAATAACTATTTGCTTAAAAATAATTAAAGTAGACAAATGTTACACAAAATGAAATTAAGTACCTAAATCAATATTTAGCTGTCGAGTGGCAGAGCGACATCAGGCCACGAGGATTTATCATTTATATAATCTGAAGATTAGCTGTTGCATAAAGCTGAGTGATGACCAATTATGCTGTCAATGTTGTTATTACGTATGCCAGTTGTCACTGTCATCTATACTTTTATAGTAATATTATAAATGCGAAAGTAAATGTCTGTATGTCTGTCTGTATGTGACGGCCAAACCGCTCAGCCCCGGCGTACATTACATTTGGGTTACATTATTATAATTTTAATAGGAATCCCTGATTTTTTCTTTTAATGAATATTAGCTATGTTCATCAAGGATAAAGTTGGATTCTTATGGTATTTTTTAGTAATTTCGGGGCCTATTCAATGCAAACAAACAATCAAATCTTTCCTCTTTATAATATGAGTATAGATAATTAAATAATGTTGACACAAAATAAAGTTATTATTTATTTCTTTTTACCTGTTCTCGGGCAGATTCGCCTTCTCCAGATCCTTCTTCAGCCACTCGTACTGGTTAACAACCAGTTTGGCTCCGTACTGCAGGAAGTAGTAGACTTCGCTGGAGATGGAGACGAAATGCACCGGCCCAAGGTCGAAGGAGTAGAACAGGTTCGAGTCGTGGCCAGGCATGCTGAAGCGATTCGCGTAGTTGCTGAAGTTACTGGAATTTATTAATAAGTTTTCTTTTTAAGTTTTTGTAAAATTCTTCGATCCTTCGAGCTCTATCATGAAACCACGCGCTGTCACCTGTCACATAATACTCGTATTACATTGTCATCGGAACTAGAGATCTATATAAAGTTTTACCTGACTCCATCATCAGATCAGCTCGCTGTCACTATATTATTGTATTGTCACCGAAGTTGAACAGGTGAGCTAAACGTCAACTTAATTGTTTGAGAGGAACTGTTTCAAAATTCAATTGCAAGAATTGACCCGCATATAAACACACTAACAAGGTAAGTAAATTAAAATCTTGTAAAATCGCATGACACATACATGTATGAAAGATTATTCCACAAAAATGTGTTGTGGGTAATATGGTGTGTATAATTGTTTGAAGATGTTTTATGTAATTGTGTCGTTTTTTATTTTCAATTAATTTTTTTGTATAAACTTTTATAGACCCCAATGTTGCCTGATAAAACATTTTTTTTTTATATATAACAAATCATAATTCTAAAAATATCAACCGAGTTTATTTCCGTGGCCATCTTTCTTGTTACTGACTATGCTTGTTACCGAATAGGCATGTTACCAACAAGGCGTATTACTCACTATGCCTCCTCGTGGTTCCCAGGACAGGTCATGTAAGGCACGGCAGCTGCCAACGGTTGAATCTGTCGCATGAACTGGTCCCCGACACGCGCTTGGTCTGAGTCCATGTCGTAAGCGAAGTCGCCGACGTGAAGGATCACGTCGAAGTGCCCGCGCTCTGCCTCGTCTTGCAAGTACGCCATGGACTGTGATAAAATAAATCTTTGAGATGACTAAACATAAGTATAGTGGAATAATAAGAGGGACTATAGTTTGTGTAGTGTCTGACGAATATGATGACAGTGTTAAGACGCATCCACACTACACAAAAATAGGTATTACATTCCGTTGTACACACAAAACAACTTGAATTACCATCAGACAACATTAGTATTGGAATTGTTGTCACCAAACACATATATATTTGGCTGACATAATTACTTACTCTTACTCTATTCTAGATAAATATAATGTTTGAACGTACCTCTTACTAACCCTCACTAGACATGATCAAAGGATCTAGCTCCTGGAGATCTAAGAGGATGTCTACCGTACTTAGGGATTACAGTCGTGATCCTATTTATTTATTTTTATTTTTTACCAACTCTAAATTTTAGTTAAAAGTTGACCCTTACTTGCTCTATAATCTCTGGTTAAATGGGTCTTCCTTCAAAGTACATTTCCCTTTAAGTGGCGCCATTTAGAAAGCCTGTTTTTTAAGAACATTTCAAAATGAAACCAAACATACTAATTTACGAGTAGTAAGTACCTACTAGTAGATAAGAAACTAGAATGACGACCTATTATTAGTATGATTATCCTAAACCTACTTATATGTATAGGTTATTATTATGATAGCAAGGGTGAAGGGTTAATTTATTTATGTGACTGTTATAAAATTATATATTGACGTTGACTTATGCCGATCGCTAAATTATACTAATCTATACTAATATTATAAATGCGAAAGTAACTCTGCCTGTCTGTCTGTCTGTGATGTTGTCACGGCCAAACCGCTCGGCCGGTTGCGCTGATATTTAATACAGAGATAGTTTAGTTAGTCTTGGGACGGAAATAGGCTTTATTTCCCAAAATTTTCTTTTGACTTTCAGGAATTTCAATGTTTTATGATAACTTCGTTAAATCTACGCAGGTAAAAGCTAGTAATTAATATATTTACTTACATGCGCGTTCTCACTGCCCATGTCCCCATAGATGGCTGCGCGCACTACCCACTTCTCCCCCGAAGGCGGAGTCTTGAATGAGAACAGCTCCGACCAGCCGTACTGCGAGCCAGCGTGATACGCTAAATAAAATAACAGATTAAAAAACATCCTTTAGGCATGGATATAAGATTTTTGTCTGTGCCTATGACACACAAAGATTATCTTACTATTAATAAAGCAATCTTCAGAATCGGTATGCGTGATATTTTCCGTTTGGGAGCACTATCTAAATATATAAAACTCTTGCGTTTACTGACTGACTGATCCATCAATGCAGCATAAACCAATGGTCCTAGAAACTTAAAATTTGGAATTTGAAGTTTGTTTAAGAATAACTTCACGTGGACAAAGTCGCGAGAGTTTCCACTAGTTGCACGTATAATTTTTTGATTAGTATCCATTAGTTCTAGATCGAATTTGAACCTTAATCAAAAAGCAAGATTGCTGAAACGCTACACTACTAGATTCAATATAAGAACTCACTATATTTAGTGTTAAACTTGAGATTCTTCAGGGTGACGCGATGGATCCACTGCTCCCTATGCTCCTTCCCTCCATCAACAAAGATCTTTGCCTTCCCAATGGCTTTCCGGTCCATGATGTTCACTCCATACTCCACCACTGACTCTTGGGTATCGTTGAAGGTTGACCATGTCACTACGATGTTGTTGGTTTTCTCTGGAAAGACAGAATACACCTAATATAATTTTATTTAATTTACATTTAAAAAACTAAAAACAAAACCAACATGTTTTCATTTCATGTTGTCATCCCCTATTTCATCATTAGAGGTGGTATTTTTTCCTCAAATTTAAATGGGTACAAACCAAACGGGAAGTATATCCTACTAACTAAAAAATTACAAAGATACAACAACAGTTCTACGAAAACAAAGAAAAAAAAATACAACCCATTCAAGAACCTTCTCCTTTTTTTGAAGAAGAATAGTTAAGTGAATAGGTGATAGTTGACAATTTATAATTATTTGACTAAAGAGGTTCTTAATATTTTGATGATTTTTTTCAATATTGTGATAGGCTGCGCCTGCAGTTTCACCTGCAAAAACTATAATCAAATGGCACTCGGGAATAATGTAGCTTTCAATTAGAGCAATAATTTTATTAGCAGATAAATTCTAGTAACACAAACATAGTAGTAGGTTGGTACTGTTGAGGAGACCATGCAGAATAGAAATTGTAAACCTCGGCTTAGGAATGATTCATGTAATTAAATATCTGATCGTCCAAAATCGAATTCTATCCAATAAATCCCTTAATTTTATTGATAGCATTATTATTATGTAGGAAGCAATCAATATAATATTTTATTTATATACACAAGTCATTTACAAACTATGAAGGAACAATTTGTTATTATTATTGTTATCATTATGTTTCAGATGTTTGGCCAAAGTCATTGTAATAACAATGTAAACATAACAGCTTGTCACAATTTGCTGTTAAATGATGAATGTAAGGGACATTATTGTTAAGATACTGTTGTTGCATTTTGCTCAACTAAACTATATTTAATAAATATAAATATTGGTGCATGGTGGATATTTTAGACAATGCCATCTAGTCCCAAACTAAACAGTGCTTGTTTAGGAACTATGGGAACCATATTACTGACAGATTAGGTACTTATAACTTTTTGTAAATTCATGTACTATTAGTACACAGACATAGAACAAGTCAGACAGAAACTAGTCTCACAATGTCACAACACCTAAATCCAAAACAAATATATTTGCAGGTTATGTATAAATGATCGCTTATGAGGATTTAGTTTGCACCTAATGCATCTTAACTGGGACCTCATCTCCGCAGCAACAAGTTGAAGCAGTGTGCTGTTTAAGACCTGAAGTTCTCTTGTTAGCATTCTACAAAATATGAGAGTTTGCAAGCCAATCGCCACTCTTACATTCTAACCACAATGACAAGGATATAGGATGTATGATCTCATTAAAGCATGAACAGTCATTTCCTATTGTTATTACATTTGATAGAAAAACAAGTTTTAAATGGGATGAAATGACCTTATTATTCAATAACATACCTATTGAGGATATACTGAATTAATTCACATTTGATCTGAAATTGTTAGAAAAGCATTTGATTTTAAACTGTCTATAAATTTGCTTACGTAGACGTAGGTATAACTATAGATTTTTACATGGGTTTTTATCACTTATTGACCTTAAGTTTATTTTCCCAACATTTTGACCATGATACAATAGCCGTGGTTGCAGACAGACTGGTAGGTACTAAGAAAATAAACTTTGGTACCATAATAAATAATTGAAGGAAAATAATTGTAACCTCTTTTTATCAATATCCCTATATTCTTCATCCATTACTTATGGCCACTGCCTTACCCACCAGTTATTATTACGAACAACTGGCTTACCAAACTTCTAGCTTATAACATCTTGAAATTGTTATTATACTTGTTTGAGCCTTCACCATGTTCGATCTGCACCACACTGGAGCTCTACATAGCATTAAGAAACAAAACAGGCGTAGCTTCGCCTAGCTCCTAAGACGTTTCAAAGTGATATTTGTGATTTTATTAAAATAAATACCTTTTGAGTTTGAGTTGAGAACTCAAACAATAAAAGATTAGGTAGGTTACCTACTTACCGCCAAATGCGATGTGTATTTGCTCCGGCTGGCAATATGCACAATCGTAGTGAGGATACGGACCGGATAGCAATTTGGCACAGGCCGCACCTATCATCAGCAATATTACTAGCAACTTCATACTGTAGCTTTTCAGATACGAGAATCACTACACGTCTGATCGAGTCCGTGAGCAGCGAATGATTAAATAAAGGGTATTTAATTAATGCCGGTTAGTCTAATCAGTAATAACTGTGATTAAAATACGGGCCGGTCTTTGTTTAGCTCCGCAGCGAGGCCGTTCAATTTATGTTTACGAGCTCATTGTAATTTGCTTCTTGAATTGTTTGCCACAATGACGAACTGCAACTCGTAAGGTCGTAAGTCGTAAGCCTGACTGAGGTGGGGCGAGGCAAATCACTGCGCAATTAATTAAATATATATATAAATAATCAATAATCTAAAAAGAAAACAAGTATGTACATCTTTACATTTACATGTAGGGTAGGATGTAGGTAGGTACCCGACAAACGACAAATACAATCACAAACAAATCCAACCAATCCAGATCTAAGTCAGTACTCAGTATTAATCTGTCTGTCACTGTCATCTTCAAGCTAAAGTTGTTTATTTCAAATTCAAACGTAGGTCACGCGTAGGTATTGTCCTAAAAATTATGGATTTTATGGTTCCATACCCAAAGGTTAAAAACGGGACCCTATTAATAAGACTTCGCTGTCCTTCTGTCTGTCACTGGGCTGTATCTCATGAACCGTGATAGCTAGACAGTTGAAATTTTCACAGATTATGTATTTCTGTTGCCCCTTTAACAAAAAATAATAAAAACAGAATAAAATAAATATTTTAGTGGGGCTTCTAGGCTGTGTTACGTGTTTTTAGCCGTTTTTAATAGATAATGGTAATAAGAACCCTTCGTGCGCGAGTCCGACTCGCACTTGGCCGGTTTTTTTTTCAGTTAGCCTGCATGAGTGCATGACTATCTTCTGAGACTGCCTCTCATAAAATAATGCCATCAAATGCCATGGGATGACGCGATGGGTTGACACTCTCGAGGGTTTAGGTTGGTAGGTAGGTACTAGGTGAAACAAAATCTTTAAAGTAACAATTGTGTAATCAGCCGAGGCTTGTAGGTAACTACTTACCTACCTACCCACCTAGACTTATCCCTCGGTAAATAATTAAATGAATACCTACACTACATTGTACACAACATCGATAAAATTGTAGCAATTACAGCTACATAAATATAATACCTAATATAATACCATCAGTATATTTATTATGCACTAGCTTCTGCCCGCGGCTTCGCTTGCGTGGTAGGTACCTGAATAAAAAGTAGGTACTCAATATAATATTATTTTATTCCAAGGACAAGGGCGTAAGATATGTAATTACAAGTTTTATCCAAATCCGTTTGGTATGGCACGATTGAGCCACCAAACATTCTCACAAACTTTCGGATGTATAATAATAGTAAGATAGTAAGATTATAAGCATAATAAAACACCAACCGACGTATAAAATTTTTATTAATTTATCTCGATGACCTAACAAAATGTTATTTTTGTAAGTACCTACTTAGGCTAGTAACCTACCTATGTACTATATTATACAAACTAAACTAACTATGATTTGTACTATTTATAACATTGCACGATTAATAAAAATGCATGATTATTATGATCATATCATTTTAAGTAAGGCACTAAGGAATGATTCAAAATTCTAGCATAGCAACATTTTTCAAAAGATTTTATGAAGTCCTACAAACCTATATTCTAAACTAGCTGCATTCTAAACCCGTGCCCGCTTCGCTGTGCGTAAGACATGTGTGTGACAATGTGTTTATTTACGACATCACATTAGAAACCTCTAAAATTATCAGTGTTTCTCTACTATATTATGCATGTATTATACATATAAACCTTCCTCTTGAATCACTCTATTTATTAAAAAAAACCGCATCAAAATCCGTTGTGTAGTTTTAAAGATATAAGCAAACATACATACATACGCGGGAAGCGGGAAGCGGAAAGCGACTTTGCTTTATACTATGTAGTGATAGTTGTATGTTCTTTATTATAGTTCATTTTAAAGTAGTTAGTATGTAAACAAATAACAAAAAGTCATATATTGTTATATAGGATCAAAACTGGTCTCCCCCTCACTGTGTCGTTTTTTTTCCGCCCGAGTTCTCGCCATTTGGCCTAAACTAACCTCTCCCTCACTGCGCAGAGGAAGAATACCCACAGACTGAAAGTCACTGCTGTATTTTGAGGATGAACTGCATTCTGATATAGTAGGCACTCTTTTCCGTAGCTTTTTCAACCTCACTTCACCTAAGCTGCTCAGTTCTGATGACGAGTTATCAGCGTCGACCGAGCTTGAACTGATAGTAGTTTTTCTGAAAGTCCTATTGTTCGATTTGTCTTTAGCGCTCATTTTTGAGGAAGTTCGACTGTTAGCTTTTAGATTAGAAAACACTTCTCTTGAGTTTTGCGGAAGGCGTAAGCTAAACCTCGGGGAAGACAAGTTTACGGATATATCGTCAGCATCGTTTGCAACGGCTATTCTCTGTTCCTCATCAGGTACGAACATTATCGTAATAGGACTGGTTTGCTGTTCAACTGGGACTGAAAGGTTAAACGGCGATGTAGTTCTAGTTTTAGTTCGCTTTGGTGATGTCATAACGCTTTTAACGTGAGACGGAGACGTCTGAGTATTTTTCTGTAAGGATGACACATTCTTTCGAGTATCCTCTTCCTTGTGTTCATTAGAAGTTGAAGGTTTATTGATGTTCTTTTCTAAAAGATCTCCGTACTCATCAATAATCAGTTTCTTTATGAAATCCTTCTCCATTTCGAACATCTTCTCAACTTCACGCCTTGGATCTATGGAGGGCCACAGATCATTGTGTATTGTAGGATTTGTAGTTTGTATGTTTGGGGTTTCTTTTCTAGGAGTAGTCTGTGTTTCTTTGGGAGATATTTTGTTAGACGTATTACTTTGTGTTGCATTATCTTGCATATCAACTGAATGTATAAACTCGAAAATATCCACAGAATCTTTGAAAGATAAATTGGATTTTGTAAACGTCTTATTTTTATTGGGTTTTGAGGGACCTGGTTTCGATCCATATACCTCAACAGCATCACCATTGTCATGTGATACGTTTTGATCAGATAAATTATCATCAGATTGTTGTGGGTTGGCAGATTTAGCACTGTAATCAGACTTTTCATCCTCAAAATCATCAGCATAACTTTCGTTCCCCTTCTCATTGCTAAACTCACCCGATACGGTTGGTGATATTATGAAAGGTTCATTCATATTTTTCTTTAAATTCCTAGATAACGTCTCGCTTACACTTTTTTCAATGTCTATAACTTCTTGAAGTAAATTTTCATCTGAAGTTGTAAGAATTTTAGGGCTGTCTTTTAATCGATGTTTTCGAGGACTTTCTTTGTTGAAGGAATTTTCTCTGCTACTCAAGATTTTATCTAGAATTGGACTCAACGGTATATCACCTTTGTTTGGAAGATCTAAAATTTCTCTTTCTATTTCACTAGCTCTTACTCCACCTACTGTTAGCTTAGAATACGGAATGTATTCAGCGTTATTTAATGTTTTGGAGGGGTTGGATTTCTTTTGAGAAGGTTTTCTTGTTATATCTTTTGGAGGAGACCTTGTTTTCTTAGAACTAGTCGAACCATATACTATATTCAATTTTTTCTTCCATTCATCTATTTTCAAACCTAAATGTTTTCCTTGTTCATTTTTTTTGTTACGATTACGAGCAGAACTTTTCGGAGAGTTTCTTATTGTTGATATAATACGTTTTTGTGTATCCAGTTTAACTTGAGCATCGGAGCTAATATTATTAGCAGATCCGCTACTATCACATGTAGACATTTTGGAAATCTTTCGAATAGTTTTATTCGTTTGCGGGTATGCCGCAAATTCAGGCACATCTCGTGGTACTGTTTCATGCCGTACCGCAACTACAGACACATTGCTCTTAGCAGTGTTCATCTCTTTTGCATCGTCACTATTAGGTACAATACTTAATTGTAAAACTTTCTGCTCCTTCAGTTCACTCCGAATATTTATTCGAGGCATATCTTGAACTTGGAGTTTTCGAGGGGTTGCTTTCACCTCGCCTTCGATGTGTTTATAACAAAATTCATTATAACCTACTGTAGGTGCCTTATAGACCTTACCATTATTTAGTTTTTCGTCCTTACTACTATCTTTATTGTTATCGTTGATTTGTATTATCCTAGTTTGCGATATTCCTAAGTTTCTATGTATAACTGGTCGCTTGGTAATCGTCGTATTCACCTGGGCGCGATTGTTCATTATTTTAGGTCTCTGGGTATTGTTAACTGTTTTTATTTCTTCTACTATATCATTACGGGGTTTGACTTCAGGTACATTTTGTGTTTCAATAATTTTGTATCCATGGAATTTGGCATTGACGACTTCCTCAATGTGAACCTTTTCGTTGAACTCTTCGTCGAGTGGAGTGGGTGCTGTTTTTACTTGAACTCCGGGTTCGTGAAACTTGGAGAGTTCCCCCGAGAGCAGCTTCAGGTCGTCTGCAGTCGACTGCAGCATTTCATGCAGCTTTCTTAGTATTATTTCGTCTTCGGGCCGAAGTGCCGGTTCAGGGTTCCAGAGTTCATCGTCTATTATGTTGACCATTTCGAACTTTCTGCTGCTCTCAACCTGAAAACATTAAACGTCTCGTTAGGAAACCGATTTCTACCTGTCTTATTTACGTTCATATATCCAAAGCAAAATTCTACCATTTATATTCTTTGAATATCTTAAAAGCTTAATATTTACCAAATATCGATCGACTGGGTACCGGTGAGAGCCCGCCCTCATCTGTTCGTCAGACACAGAGGTTCCGGCATCCTCTCGCTCGGTCCGTTGTTCCGATCTGAAGACAAAATAAAAATAAACGTTAGCAATTTTCAGGTTAATTCAAACTATCTTATAATAGCAGATGAGTAAAGACAAAAAAAAACATGGAACTAAAAATGACACTGAGCATTTCTCTTTTTCAATTTTATAATTAGTCTATATAAATATCAATAGTTTTTTTAAATCTTTTCGACTATATATCCCATTCTATAGTAAGATTGGCCTATTATGTTCAAGGGTTGGTTAAATAAACTAACGGTCAAATAGTTAGAGCTTTCAGAAATGTAACGCTAATAAAGAATTAAATATTTATAAGTAAAATCTTTGCCATGATGTAAAGAGCGCTCATTCTTCAAACATTTTCCTCTTCACCCATAAAAAAAAATATTTTAAAATTTCCTATTCCAATGTTGAAATTGATTGCCTAAATGCTATATCAAGATTGATATTGATGTAGCATTTAGGCAATGCCAATACAAGTAGTTACTTAGAACTTATTTATGTAATTTATAGTAATATCCTAATACCTTCCAGACTTAACAGACAAGATACTCCTCGTATTATTCATAGTCTTGCTCAGAGTAGGTACCTTTCTACCAAGTCCATCTTATTATGTAAGTATCGTATATCAGCAAGCTCTCGATTACTAAATCGAGATTTAGCTGCCCAAATGCTGTCATAACCAGAGTTAAAAATTTTCCTTTTTTTTTTTTAAACATCATCACGGTTGAACCATGCTTAGTTAACAGCCGGCTAACCTATTGTGGACAAAGAACGAAGAGGGTATATGAAAATAAAATGACCAAATTTACAAAATCACATCAATTGTATTTCACCAACGTGTACATTAACGTCTTATCGAAGCATTTCATTTGCTGCTTACCGTAAGAAAGAGACAAACAATAGTCTCAAAAATTATATTTTTTGTGTCGTCATTGACTTCTACAAACAAGCCTAATGGTAAAGGCGGACTAACACTCGATATGTTAAATGTACGGTGTTTGTGTGGCTATTATTGAATAGAAGCCCAATGGGAGGTCCCTGTGGGATGCTTTTTAAAATTCTGTTTTCTTCCAATTCTAGCCTATTGCTATAAACCTGACTTTACCAGCACGTAGATAATTTATTATGAAGATCGGAAAAATAGATGATTACCCTCTAAATAGCGATTTTTAATACATAAAGCGATAAGAAGCCATATGAAATGCTTCTTAAACATCAAAAATATTTTTTTTTGTTAATTAACACGCACATTTAACATATCAAAGTAATAAAAATAACGCACTCTTCGTGCTTACAATTACAATGTACCTTTGCCACTTTTGGCGAAAACTAATAACATCTGACAAAGCCCATCCACGGGCGTTTCATCGATAACACTAAAATTGCATCAATTTCGAATCTATCAGAAAACGACTTTAAAACCCCTTTAAAATTATCATTTAAATTAACGACTTTTACAAATCACAAAAATTCAATAGAAAATTGTTAAAACTGTCGAAATAAACCAAGCTTAGTAAATAAAGCAAATGACCAAAAGCTTTTCGCTTCAAAATAGTTATTGAAACCGAATTAGAAATTATACAAGTTCAGATTTTTCTTCAAATTATGTAAATATTTTAAAATCAAAACAAAACATCGAAAAGTTCACAATCACATCTACTATTAATACTGGGTTAAAAGCCGTACTTGTGTCAGCCTCGAAACCACTAAGTATCTAAAAAATATTTACAAGTTGAAAAAGTATATACAAAGTATGTATTTACACAAATATACGTAAAATAAATAATCAACATGTCAATTTAATTGAATGTAAAGTTTGAAGTTTAAAGACAAATCATTTCGTCTCTTTTAACACACAAATGTGATTCAAGTAGATACAATCGAACCAATGGGTTAGAGGTACCTACACAAACTACACAATATTTACAGTAAAATTTAAATTAATTATATTTTTTTACAAACGTTGGTAGTCAAAACTCACCAAGCGCAAAGGATCGAACTACCCGCATTTGGAATAGAACACTATCTTACACAAGAAATCGATCAGATCGTATCAAAACTGTAAACGGCCGTAGTCTGATAGCCTTCGAAATTGACATACACTACGAATCGTTTAATAATATGCCATAATGTTAATTATACAATGATTACTTCACTTTATACAAATAGCAGCGAGTTTTAAGAGTTCCTATAACGGCCGCGTGGACGCGGTTCTGACAATTTGACATTTCACAAAATGACTAGTTACGTACGCCCTCGAGTGCCAAGCGATCTCGCTAATACTGGCTCGCCCGCCGGCGCGCGCATTGCAAACTGGCTTCTACACGGCTATACACGGCTAGTGGCTACACAAGATAACAAAACCACCAGCCGGCCAGTTTGAAACACCCACGACTCCTACAATAACAATATCCACTTACAAAATTATCAACTCAAGCAGCACATCCAAAGATGTGCGTAAAAACGAGAATTTAGAATTTTAATTTGATAATTTCAACGAATTAACAAAAAACAATCAACAATCTCAACCGGGCCGAATGTGTCGTCGAACGTATACAGTAACGGAACTCGATCCACTCTGAATAAATCGCTTCGTAGTAAAACAACGACAATGCGCACGCGCCAAATTAAATTACCGTCTGTATGTACAGGGTACGTGCGCTTCCGATATCCAAATAACTACTTCTTTACAGTCAGTACTTTCGTCTACATAAATGTCATGATTATAATAATATAAATCGCATAATACTCGTACAGTATGTATGTAGGTATTTAAGAATCACATAAATAAATGCCATGTTCACTATGGTTCGGGACCTACGGGTAACTAAGAAAATGGCATCCGAAGAAATCCAGCATGAAAGCGGCGTTCCAATTCCAACACGCGCTACAACTGCAAACAAGAACCGCCTCAGATCTCTCCACGAACGCCCGCGGACTTCGGTTCGGTAAATTTAACAAAAATTCCTCGAAAACGGATATGTACTACTTCAGAATATCTTAGCGCGAATGCGCCTAATCGCTACAACGCCAGAATAAAAAAGAATCCGGCCCTCCGGTACCGGCGACTGCCGGAGTACAGAGTCCGCCGTCGACCGGCGGACTAAAGATACAAGTTAACTATTTACAAGATATCTATATACAAGTGATCTCTGTGTGCCCGCCTTGGAACCGCGCGCTTCTGCGCGGTCGCATGCTGCGGCACCGCCTCTCTTGCTCGCGCCTCGAGAGGGACAAAAGGAACAGTCGGCTCTTCACCACTCCCCCTAGGTCTCGCGCTCCTTCTTCGGCTTGAACTCCTCGCCGAGGATCGTCGCGATCTCCCCCTGCATAAACGCCCACGGGACGGTCGAATTGGCCAACGGGCACTTCTCTCCGCTCGGACAGTAAACCTGAAAACGATAAAAGAGTTACATTCCGAGCCTTCGTTCGAAGTAAGCAAAACAAATGATAATATCAGAAGAAATTCGACAAAAGGAATCGACCGTACGCTCACCTCTGATCCTTGCTGTCTCTTGATGGAGTCCCTGGAGCAGGGGAAGCAGAATTTGTGGTGCGGCTGGCTGGGGCACTGCACGAAGTGAGTGTCCTCGAGTCGCTCCTGGCAAAGCGTGCATTTGAGCAGCGGAGCGCCTGGAGGGGCGGCCGGATCCGCGCCCTCGCCTGCCTCGGTGGACGACACCGACGTCGTCGACGACACGTGCCGGGAGCCCGACGACCGCCGCCCGCCGTTCGACCCTGTCGGA
Organism: Hydriomena furcata; assembly: GCA_912999785.1. Lineage (NCBI taxonomy): Eukaryota > Metazoa > Arthropoda > Insecta > Lepidoptera > Geometridae > Hydriomena > Hydriomena furcata. The sequence goes on from OU538835.1 coordinate 641,069, forward strand.
CGTGAGACCAATCGTTAGCTACCGTCTGCTATGCATCGTACGGTGGGGGACCGAGTTCCGAGTATCTAGGAGTACGTTCGCGAGACGATTCAGCAGACTGTAGCCGGACAAGATGGGCACAAGCGGTCGTCGGGCGCCGCGCGGCATCGGACGCCCGCCCGAGTCCGACCCGTCGATCGCACGCCGCGCATATCGGCGGACGACGACGCGATACGAGCACCGTTAGTATTCCATGCACCGGTTGCGGAAGCAGAAAGTGAAGCTCCGATAACTACTCGTACTTCACACGGTAAACTGGTACGAATTACTAGGTGGCACGGCATCGTCGAGGCCCGACCTCGATCGCTCGAGGTCGTCGCCGAAGTAAACGCGGGTCGTTCTCTTGTCGGGTTCATTGAATTCACTAATTATCTCGATTCAGGTAATTAAAACTGATTTTAGTGTCTCGTAGATAGGATGCACTGAATTATTTTCGACTGCAGCGTTTCTAGCGAGATGAATTGCGGCGGCCGCATACCTGAGGAGTTAGGCGAGTGCTGGCTGGAGCGGCTGGCGGAGCGTTGCGGAGGAGGCTGCGGAGGCGAGCCACCAGCGGAGCGAGGAGAGCCGGGAGGAAGAGTGTCGGCCACAGACATCAAAGCGGCCATCGGGGAGGGACCAGCGCCTGTGCCGGACGCTGGAGGAGAGCCAGCGGCACGGCCGAGCGGGGACCCAGCGGAGCCGTTCGTTAGTGGCGCTGGGCTGTACCCTGCAATCGAAGATCATTCTAAATCAATACATGGGTACGTTTGCTGAGCAGTGGTAAAGGTAAAGTGAGATTGAAAGTCGGTATCGGACGGTTGACAAACCGTGAGGAGTTTAAAACTAGATCTGTACCTAACTAAGTATCTGGAAGCAATGGAACTATGTATGTTTACTGTCTGGATGAATCATTGTATGGCGACTGGACTGTGAACTAGAGTTACCTACCTAACGGTTACATTTGAAAGTTCGTCAGGCTTGAGAATAGTTTTTGGCACAGCATGCTTACGATGCGGCACCGGCATCGCTCACATAATCGCCTTCGTCGCATCGAACTACCGCGACATCGTTTCGTTTTGCCCGAATAACCTCTCACTGAATGTCGGATGACACATCGTTTGCGGTGGACCGACAAATAGTAAACACACACGTCCACACACGCATATATACAGTCTTATAAATAGCATTGTGTGTTAATGCGCTACGTAGCGAGTGTGATGTGTCACAGGCGCTTGGGCTGGCCTCTCGCCCCAACTGCTACAGTAGACGGGTAGGTAAGTATAATAATTGAATTGATACGAGTGAAACAGGCGAGTATGCAATCAACTCGTGTCGCCAGAGCTACGAGCGGATGCTACGCGACGTTGCCAAACCGCACTAGATGTGGGTCCCGTATGTGTTAGCGGTTAGTCGGTCGTTGCTTGCTTGCTATTCGCTTGTTATGAAATTCATTGTAACGAATTCTTTATTCTGAGAAGTAAATAAATGTAAAACATACAGACGATATGCAAATATTCTACCACTTTGTATTTTATAGTTGAACTGGCTAATAATGTAAGTAAACATAATGTAGTGTAGGTAACAGAAATATTTTTTTGTTATCGTTTGTCTAGGTGCTACTAAAAACGTTTCAAGGATGGCGATGGTGATTGACTGAAATGATTCCATTCCGAGAAGCTAATTGTGTTATGATAGCGATTAAGGTTAATTTTAGCACTTTTTTACAGCTCTGTTGAAATTGAAGGTAAACATTGATTATTCATTAGAAAAACGTGCAAAGGGCGTGAGCTACGGTCGGCTGGTTCTGTTGTTGGTGCGAAGGCACGGCCCATATGGCGATGATGACGTCACGCAGTGACCTTTTTGGCCAGCGGCTCGTGGCGGGCGCCGCGGCCGCGCTGCAAACACGCCAGCGGAATGTGGTCGAGCGACTCTGCCAAGCGTAGGCAGGCGTTATATTTTTTCGCTCAACGTTCTACCTACCTACATACGTACGCGAGCGAAAATGTCGTCACGCGACGTTGCCACACCGCCGCTCGCTGTCGTGCATGCATTCACGGAGCGGCATTCACATTACGTGGGTGTTTGTACGTAGCGAGTCTGTGTGCGAGAGGCCGCGGGCTCGCTTTCGAGAACGCTCAACCAGTCGAACCGGTTTCGTATTTATGGACTAAGTTAGTGCATGTAGGTACCTACCTAGATATTAATCCCGAGGCGAATGCTTGCGCAAAACAACCACACTCGTCCGTCTGAGCACGTCCACGTTCATTTACTTTCGTGTAAGTATTTATTACCCACCTATCGCGATGTGTGGTGCGCGTGACTCTTTTAGTTGTTGTATAACTGTTGCTTGTTCCAATTGGTTGTTAGGATTGTTGTGGACTTAATGGTTCTAGCAGGACTAAGTAGTAATGCTGAGTTTATCAGATTTCGGTAAATGATACTCGTATTTTCCGATAACCACGATACAAGAAATCCTATGAAGGATTGGAGCTTTATAAATAAGTGGCTGTTAGGCTTTAATCATCTATTGATATGATTAAGAACCATACGAGACTGGTTTCACATTTGCCTTTGTAAGAAGATGCGATGAAAAAAAGGCCAGCTTGTTTTCATCAAAAAATAAAAGTTTTTTGATGAAAACAAGGAATTAATTATTAGGTAGGTACTTGTGTTTAAACAATAAGATCCACTGTAACTTTATGTAATAACAGTAGAACCTTATCAAATCAGTACTTTGACAGATATCTAGAATTTTAAACATGTGATAATGGAAAATGAATTTATAAATAATAAGAAACCAGCAGAGGAGAAAACAAACAAATAAACGAAGAGTAAGGTGTTCAACAACACAAAGCTTACAAGTTGTCCTGATTTTCGTTAAAAGATATCAATACCGACTTTCAACACCTTTCAAATTGTAGTTAATATAATAATAATAAGATATGGTATTAGATAAAATATACGACTTACAGCGGGACTCACCATTAGATTTGAATGAAGAGGCATCGAAAGATGGTGTGCGTAGAGGATGTTTTTCTTGCTTGAAAACTCTGTCAGGAGCGAAAGGAGCCGCCAGAGATACTGCCGGCAGTGACTCCCCACGGGTTAGGGGTGGTCGCGGATGCTCTTCTAGCAACCGCTTTGCGGGTTCGTGATGGTTTTGATGATCGTCATCGTCTAATGATCTTTTGAGTGTAAGTCCAGGTGCTAGTCGAGCTGCACCGTGTGTCGGAAGGTGATGAGTGGGCAGGTGGGTTAACCTTCTGCCATCATGCTCATCGCGCCGACCTCCATACTCTGCCAAAAGACCGGCACTGGCCGCCGGTCGCGGATGATGCAAAGTAAATCCAGCTGAAGGTGCATGATGAGCCGGTGGCGCTGGTTGACCCCTCACTGTCGTTTCTACTCCATTTTGATGAGCTTCTAGAGGTGCTCTGTGAGCTCCTTTTGAATGTGTCGGTCCACGGCCTTCTTGAAAGCCATGGGCCCTTTTCAGCTGTCTGGCACCATCTAGCACCACCTCGATGCGGTCTGCGCCTTCATAATTTACGCATCCTCGGCACACTGCCTCCGAAAACTCATGCAACATCGCCCACGGCATGCGGGGCAAGTCGCACAAGTAGCAATGCTGCCGCTTCTGCATCACCGACATCTCGCCGCCGGTTTGAAAGCGGAGGGCGAGAGATCGGCTTTCTTCGTTTCTCTTGAAAATGTTCACAAATTTATTATACTTTGAAGAAAAAACACCGTGACCATGTTACACTTGAGAACACTAACTAATCACATTCGGCTCCGCGGACGTCGGGTGTCTGAGGTGCGGAACTTCAGAGGCACTGCTTCGTAAGCGGGTCGAGGAGAGACTGAGCGAGCTGGGTCGGGGCGACCGCGGGGGGCCGGGGCAGCGGCGGCCATTATCGAGCGGTGACGTCAGCGCGCGCACCACGACTACGACGACGCGCCGTTAGCCGCGACGCGGATGCGCGCTGCTCCGCCCGACCCCGACAACATGCTTATCGTACGATTAAAAACCCGATAGATTGGGACATGCACACGACACACGTCTTAGCAGATGCAATGAGGTTTTTACTGAACATGATGTTTAGGGGTTAAGCCAGATTCTATTTGACGAATGATTATTTAACGCTTGAGATACTTTTTTCATAAATACATAAGTAATGAAAAATTATAGCTACATCAGTAAAATTTAAGAGTTTGGAGGAATGATAAAATAAGTTTAGATATCAACTTGCTTAGGTAACTTACCTACACCATAGGTATAATATGGACTTAACAAAGGTTTATTGGTTATAATAAGGTACGATAGCATTGATACTTTACTGGACAGGTAGAATAAGTATGTGGCTACCTAAGTAATTCAATTCAGTAAGTAAGTAGTACCTACTCTATCACTAAGACACACGATACCTACATACTCCAAAATGTTTACTTAGACAAAACATCAACGAAATGAATCACGGACGCTAGTCACGCCACGCATACTGCCTCGATTCCGCTAACTAGGACTATCTCTATGTTATTCAACGAAAGTAAACAGCATAGGTATGCTGTAGAATAACAATTAGCATTAAAACGTATAAGGCTATGTGTTTGATGCATGAAATTTCAATCTATTTTCGATCGGTTCCCTTTCTGACGATAGCTGCACTAAATTATTATTATTGCTAAAGTTCGGATCCGGCAGGGAGGCGGGAGCGGGGAACGCGGGTGCGACCGGTGCGGCGGCCATCTTGAGACGTGACGTCACGTGACGAGTCAGCCGAACGAGCAGAGCGGCAACGCCGCATCACTGTTCACACAGCCATGTTGCCTGCCGTTGCCACTCATCGCATCATCTAAAAACGTTAATAATAATGAAGGCACCTCATCGTTTTTTGTAAGCGGTTAAGGATCGAAGAAAAAACAGTTATGGGGCCAGGTAGACATGGATTTGGTGTAATTATAATGGACCATTGAATATAGAATACGTTTTAGAATGTTATAGGTACCGAGGTTATAAGTCTCCGCGTAATGCATTAGTTTGGAAGAAGTTCCGAATATAAGAGACACATTTAATGACGGTAGCGTATTTAGGTAGGTATTGACAGATGACTCCAGTAGATGAGCCAAATACTGTCAGTTGTAATCTTAAATGAATTAAGCTGTACAAATGTACTTATACCTGACAGGTTCTTTATCAAATCTGTTAATATGAAAATTAAGTAAGTAAATGTAATAACTTCAGCAAAAGAATTCCATGCTAACAGGGCAATGTAATAAGTACATATGAAAGCAGTAGTGGGTCTATTGTAGGTAATTAGTTATTATCTACAGGTACTATCATTACTAATTCCATAATCAAGAAAGCAGATTTACCTGTTAAATAAAAAAATATATCTAAAAACATGGTTATTGCCGTTATTATTTTATTGGTATGTATCTATTTTTAAGTCGAGCTTACCGGAAGCAAAGTTCGTTTTATTTTTCTGTAAGTTCTAAACGAGCTTACCGGAAACGAAGTACGATTTTCATTTATTATTGTATTTTATTCAGGAATACGTTTTGATTGTTAAACAGCAAATAAGAGTATACAATGGGTATGTCCCTTAATATTGTGTCTTTGAAATCCACCACAGGATTTCAAAGACATCTAATCACATCTATCTATCTCTTTCTCTTCTTTTGTGCATGAAGTAAATCTTCTGTTACTGTTACCTGTTTGGCATCAGCACCAATGCGGTGAAAGACGGAGAAGTCTCGCAGACCAAATTTCCATCATCAACTGGATCACACTATGTTTAAATCGGCACGTGTTTTTACAACTGTTTATTTACTTGCTGTAGTATGTGACACGCGGATATTCTATTTTTTCCCAATTCCTAGTAGGTATACAAGTAGATAACCTACATGCGAGTAAACTTATGCTTTCATCTAAGTTTATCTAAATCGTTACAGAGGGTCAATTGGGAACTGAAAACGAAATTTCGTGACTATAATAATCCTTTCAAAATTACATCGTTTTGTCTATGATTTGAACTGATTTGTAAGTAGGATTACGAACATTGTCGAAAGAAATACGGTAAGGTCGTTCCATCGTTCAAACAATAGTCGAATCAATGTAATTTTGTAACGAATATTGTCATGAAATTTCGTTTTCAGTTCCCTAGTAGACCCCCAGTTACGGAGCAGTTGAACCACAAAACTACTCGACTCAGTAATAAATTTGCATTCCTTGCACAACCGCAAACACTTTTTAATTTTCCAACGGTGACGGTATAATCGCAATTTATGCCATTGATTGATAAGCACACCAGAATTGCGGTGGGTAATCAATTCCAACCGTCAAGCATACATAATACTATTGAGACCTGGTTTCAATCTGTGAAAATAACTGCTACGAGTTAAAATGTTGATTTATGGTTAACGGCAATCGATCTCAGATTGTTGTCACAGCACAGCTACATATACATATTCTACGTAATGCTTAAATATACATGGTTACTGGTTATTCGACCTATTCCTGCTGGAAGGTTGTAGAGGAGGTTTTTTTTTCGTTTAATGAGACCATATTGTTTTAGTGCGAAAGTTAAACATTTCTAAGAAAAAAAATATTTTTCAATAAATGGAAAATAGAGGATTAAAAAAATATTGTCAAAAAAATATAAATAAAATTATTATAATCTTAATTTTTATTTTTGTTTTATTAAGAGAACATTACCAAGCATTCTTTGACAACACAAAAATTACAAAAAGTATGTCCCCATTAGGAAATACCAGACCAAAACATTAATATTCAATATTTTTTTAATGAGGTCCAAAATAATGACAGTTAAAAACTTAACTTTCGCACTAACTCCCCTACAACCTCTTAACAGGAATAGGTGGAATAACCAGTAACTCTGTATAATAATACAAAGACCTGACTTTCTGACTAAAATAGACAACGCTCAGCCTAAATCGCCTTTCGTAGGGACTTGAAATTTAAGGTGTGCTTGTGTGCGCGCTAGACAAGGAATTTCGATAAATCCGCATTGGTTCTAACTGGGGATTAGTGTATCGCAAAATTATCTGTATTTATGAATTCCATAGGTATTTAGAAACCATTATTAGTAGACCTGTCTATTTTTAAAAGTATTCTCTTCATATAAAATAATCGAATAAATTAACGGGATCATTGACGACATTTGACTACCAAATATTTTGAGGAAAAAATACGGACCCTCGATTGAGAAAAACTTGGGTGTTTTCAAGGGCGAAATAGATTCTTCGTGTGCTATGCAACCATACCGTTTGATTGTAGCAAAACAGCAAAACTGCAGGCTACAGCTTGTATATAAATAACCAAATTCCTATCCGACTGATTTATTTAGGTATATTTATTAAGTCTGTTGTAACACTCAATGTAAGCATTTTTTTATCAGCGAAATAAAACCTATTCAAAATGGTTAAAAAGTAACAAATGTGATATAAAGACTGGCCCAGTGCGAGTCGGACTCGCGCACAAAGGGTTCCGTACCATTGTCTATAAAAAACGGCAAAAAAAACACGTTTGTTGTATGGGAGAGCCACATTTAAATATTGTTTTTATTCTGTTTTTAGTATTTGTTGTTATAGCGGCAACAGAAATACATCATCTGTGAAAATTTCAGCTTTCTAGCTATCACTGTTTATGAGATACAGCCTTGTGACAGACAGACGGACAGCGGAGTCTTAGTAATAGGGTTCCGTTTTGACACTTTGGGCACGGAACCCTAAAAGTGAGTGCCGCCTGATCTCCACAAATTCGGCTAGCTAGATGTTTGGTACCCCTGCCTCACGTATAGTGTGTCGGGCAGGCGATGGATCGATGGCGTGGCGAGCACTGCGCCTGCGCCAGCCCGCACCCATAAACACGTGTTAATGTTTATTTACGTTCCGTGCACGTACCGTACAGCTCTAACAGACCCAACTACAACCATTTCAACTTGTTCCATTTGGGATTGGATTGGTATTACCTACGCAACGTTATCAACACTTCTATACTTCTATAAGTATGTATTTACAAAAAAAAAAGTATATAAGTATTCTATCAGTTATCTGGTTCCCATAGTACAAGCTTTGCTTAGTTTGGGGCTAGATGGCGCTGTGTGTAAAGTCCGCCAATATTTAAAAAAAAAAAAAAAAAAAATTATACTAATATTATAAAGAGGAAAGATTTGGTTTTTTGTTTGTTTGAATTGAATAGGCTCCGAAACTACTGGACTTTACCATTACAATTCTACATTATCCTTGATGCACATAGGCTATATTTATTCTAGAAAAAATCAGGGATCCCTATTAAAACTTCAATATTGTAACCCAAGGTGTAAAAAAAAATTGCCATAAAATCACCAGTGTGACGCCGACGCCCCGAGGCGGACTGCTAGTATAATTAATTATAAACAGCTTAAGTTTGTTGCTAACTTTGTCATCTTGTAAGTTTGGATGTAGGAGGTAACCACTGATTAGATTTTGAAAGTAACACACAAACTTTTCCTCTTTCTTGCTAATGCCTGGTGAAGACTGCGTCAGAGGTTATAAGATCTGAGACTAGATCAGAATATGTCGAAGGAAATAACTATCAAGTACTTTGTTGAAATATATCTACTTACTATATTTTGGCAAAAATAGGACGGGACTTGAAGGCTTGACTTGACTTGACAGGCTGGTGACACTAAAAACTTCATTAAATAGAGCTGGAACATTATTAGAAGAAATAAAAATATATCTCAATATATTACAATTAGAAATATAAATTAAATAGCATACGAAACATAATATAACCCAAAAGACAGAGAAGTCGACATTGAAAATATTAATTCTAAATTAAGAAAATGTATGTATTAAAACTCGAATTTCCAGAACTATAAATTCTGTTGATGAATAGAATCCTCTTATTATGGAAAATACCACTAGAACCTGATCACATAATGTTAGCATTATCATACAACCGGTTAGAAAACGCGTAAAACATTTATATAAATGTTACTAGTTATTGAACCAGTAGTATACTGGTCCAATAACTGCCGGTGACGCTGATGAGAAAAGGGTAATAGTATTATTACTTTATTTTTGGCATTCAAAACAGGTCTGCCGTTATAGAAAACGTGATGAGAGATTGCGATCGAGTTGCTCTGGACAAAGAGACAACTGTGGAGAGATAGACTATTGAAATGCTTTAAAGCTGAAACAGGATCAAAGTATGGGAAATTGTATCATGTATTATTTTCAAAGATGTTATCATCGAAATTATATCGCCTTATCTTAGAAGAAGACGCGACTTTTATTGATCATCGCAAGACAAAGAAACTTTGGTGTAAATAAATAGTAGAACAATAGGAAAATCCTAATAAAGTTGTAAGATCCTCATTAATTAGGTAATATAAACATATTTAATCCAATTCCATGGCTTATCCACAATTGTATCCACCCTTGAAAACAGTTACATGACTCATAGATACAACAACCCCACGAAAATACTATGTTACATCACCAAAGCACGAACGGGGTTGCGGGGAGCAGCGGGTATCGCGGGTATCGATCTGTGACGTCACGCACCCGGGCCCTGTGCGAAGTTATTAGCATTGCTGGGCTTATCGATTCATATAATATAGGGTCGTAATACGAGTCCCTCGCCCTCTTTGGAATTTGAATGACCGTTATTCGGAGCGCCAACAGTTTCGTTTCGATAGGGCGAATACGAAGGGTTCATTAGAGGAATTCATAGCATTGCAGGTTGTATTATACCTACTTGTAATTACCCTTCATAACCATTAATCAAACAAAGCAAGATTTAGGATGCTATATAAGTTCAGATTTGTTTTGTATAAAGATTAGAGGCCTCTTTAAAGCAGAAAACCTATTGATTATTTATAAGGCATTATAAAGACCTTAATTATTTCAGGCAGTCATTGTTATCTTCCTACAAAAGCAACGCCTTCGCTCGTGCCGTGTGTGCGTCATTGCGTACAGAAATGTCAGGACATCTCTTTCGACCTTGCGTTCGAGCGTGTACATCAATCTGTTCCGTCGCTTGACTGACTTCACAAACAGCCGCTATCGGATGACGTCAATGGGCTCGAAATGAATCGCTATCGGCTAATATATTCCATATCGTAATCAGCTCTTAGTGTGACTTAGTGAACTGGATAGGAAATTTCCACAATTCTCCGGTAATGATGTTTCAAAAATACAAAACATAGAACCAGCTGCCGATATGTTTACAACATGACTCAGTCTTATGTAATATTATAATAGCTTATGTAAGTATCAAAAGCTTTGCGTAAGGTTAGGTTCCTAAGCGACACCGACACCCCCTAAACGTAGAGCCCTACCGACAGAGGGTAAGACTAAGAAAGTGATCGCTTGTAGTCACGAGCGATGAATTTGCAAATTTGATAATCAATATCAAAATACAAATCGTTAATATCAAATACATACCAGTTCCTCTTCAAATAATACGTGTTTTCGGTAATCCATTGCTCCGGTAACAATATGGATTTGACAGATATTCATATAGGTAATTATATTTTGGAGAATTTAGTCGTATTTAAAATATATTTCCAAATAATAAATTCGTATTTATCTCTTTAAATGAAAACACTGAATTAGTATTCGCTCAGCATCTCTGTGCCCCTAGTAATTTCCTCTCCTAATCGAAACTAGTTTCCATAATAGCTAACTTTGCATTCACAATCGGAGGTATTTTATTGACATCTAGACCTATCATAACGTTCCACGAGTCGTTTACCTCGACGTGGGGGTGACGGGGGTGACGTGTAATCCTGGGGTAGGTGACAACCCTCTTTAAGGGGTAGTTCTGCGCATGCGAAAAAGTAAAGATCGGAGTTGGTTCAGCGGTCGATGCAGGGGTGAGCCACCCTCGTCTCGTGGCTTAAGCAGTCGGATTGAATAATAAAATACGTGCATGCCTAGCTTGGCAAAGAGCGAAATGCAGTAAGGTATATTTAGGGGATGGCAATGTGATAGCGGATAGTGAAGTGGCCATATGTTAACTATAAACAAAATAATGAATGGCCAAAGGATCTCGCAAGTGAATAATTCCGAAGTAGGTACGGCTTAGTTATCTTTAATGAGCGAAAGAAAAAGAACAACCAACAACCAAAAGAACTATAAGAAACTTGAGTTGATCTTGAACATACCAATTCGGCCAGTAGGTTGGTGCCACAAAATGCCGTGTGTTTTCGTAACTGCATTACAGAACATTTATTGTACCGTTTACAAACTCGACTATTAGTAGTAGGTACTAGGTAAACTTGTGAAGTCTACTTAGCTCTGATAATAATTCTCGTATTTTAATTATTATTGCTAATTTAAAACACTAGTCAGATATTCATAAGAAGCTGTTTATCCGGTAAAGTAGGCTTAGAAAAATGGCAATTTTGAACCTTTATTTATATAAAGACTACCTGCTCGCCCCGGCTTCGCACGGGTGGTACCAGGATAAAAAGTAGAATATGTGTTATTCTTATACCTATAAAAGCTATTGAGATGTAAGCTATCCTATCTTTCAAGTTGGATCAAACTGGACACGGTGTGCAAAGTTTAATTAAAATCGGTTAAGTAGTTTAGGGCTTAGGGAGTCCACCGCGGACAAATTATTAAGGTGTCAAATAATCTAAGCAGAAAACTTCGACGGCACAAAACTTAGGTGAAACAGATAATCTAATACACTCACTCAATAAAATTAAAACGCAGAAAACTTGTTTCAAGATCTATGCCAAGCTTATCTAATACGGAAAATTGTAAATAAAACCAAGCGAATACGGTCTTTGTTTGATGTGTCTTAATATCTGACCTTGAATTTAATATAAAATTGTATTATTAGTGTCAAGAACTCAAAAAACAGTAAAACCACAGATAAAATATGGGTTGGACTACGCCAATCCACGCCGCAGTCAGAGCACTATAACGTGCAGAGTTTTCACAAACCTCCATGCTGGCAAACAACAACACAAAGGGCCCACAGAAGAGAGAAAATGTATTAAAAAGCATTTCCAGAAACGTAAAAACAAAAAAAAAGATAGGATCACAACTGTAATCCCCAAGTACGGTAGATATGCTCTCAGATCTTCAAGCGCTTAGATCCTTGAAGATGTCTAAACATTTTGTCTACATTTTGCAGTAGTTAGCATTCCTTAATAAAAAAACCAACGGAGAGGAAAACTGAATAAAGATACCTCGAAAAGTGCTAGACATAACTAAAGACTAGGCAAGTGCTAGACTAAGGTATTATGACTAGGTATGTATTTGTATATGGCGCAGGGCGTACCCGCTGCAAGCGATCAATACTCGGAACGTGGAGGGAGAGCAGAGCAGCCCCTAGCGACTGAATTATTAAAGCTACTGTGTAGTGGCATGGGCGTAGCTAGGTACGGACAGGGGGGGCAACTGCCCCTCTCTAGAAGAGCTGTCTTTCACTGATAAAAATGTTTTTTTCAGTTTTTCTTACTCTTAGCAATGTCACTAATAACGATAAGACTCCTAATGTGAAATACTCATATTATTATGTTAAAAACCACGATTAAAACAATACAATCTAGGATTTCTTTATCTGCCTTTACCCCCCATGTAGAAAACCCTGACTACGCCCTTAATGGTGTAACGTGAAAACAATATTTATGCGTCTGCCTGCAAAGTGCGAAGTGGATTTCATTTGGCGGTGTTCAATATCAGCAGTATGGTGGAATTTTGAATGCAAAATTTAAGCGTAGATAATATACAGTTCAACATAGTCTGAACATTGGATGAAGGTAAACAAGTAAGCAAATAAAATATAGATGATATATTCGCTAACACACACTTCAATGATATACTTACTGACCCGACAGACGTTGTCCTGTCAAATTTCAATAATCTTATAGAAAAAAAAACCTGAACTTTACGCCACCCATATCACTTAGGAGTATAAAAAATATATAAATAATAAATATTGGCGGACTTTACACACAGCGCCATCTAGCCCCAAACTAAGCAAAGCTTGTACTATGGTAACTAGATAGCTGATAGAATACTTAAATACTTATTTTTTTGTAAATACATACTTATTAACACCCAGACACAGAACAGACATCTATGTGCATCACACAAATGTTTGCCCTGGGTGGGGATCGAACCCACAACCTACAGCGCAGAAGACAGAGTTACTACCAACTGAGCTGTGAGCCTACGACCTACTTCTCAGAACTACTGAATACACAAAAAATTAAATAAAAATCGGTCAAGCCGTTTCGGAGGAGTTTGGTTACTAACACTGTGACACGAGAATTTTATATATCAGAAGATATGTATCTATTGCTATTTTTTTATGATTCACGATAGCTCTAAAGCCATCCTCTTCTTTAACATCGGGTTAAAACTCACTAACTAAGCGAGGTAAGCACTATTTATTTTATAAACTTCAAAGTATGGTAAATAATGAATTTAATAATATTTGTTGGCATCAAGGTTAGGTGGGGCACTCCACAACTTAATCCAACGGCCCAACCGCTCCCAGCATTGCCCCAATTCCAGTCCAAGGCCCTTGGCAACAGCCTCCTGGGTCGATGTATGGCGGCTGCATCTCGGGATCCTTGGCCTCATTTCTAGCGACCCGGTCTTTACCCTCGCAACCCCGGAACGCTACGCTTTGACAGGAGAAGTCATACAATATTCTCTGATTTATAATAATAACTAGTTGTCCCGAGAGATGTTGTCCTGTCAAATTTCAATAATCCCACATAAAAACACCTTCAGTTTTTTACCGTACTTTATGCTGGATTTATCGTAAGACAGTTATTATATTCAATTGGCATTTCGCAACCCTATTATTACTACTATTGCACATTTGTGGATGAAAGTAATGATACTAATATCGCTATATAAAAAATGGGGGTTGATGGTAGAAGGGTGAAAATGAAGAGTTAAGTATATATATTTTTGAGTGCCAAATCAAAAAAAAATGATATATTTATACATTCCTTCATTATCTCTAGATATTTCGTCAAGTTTGAATGGTAAAACTAATAGCAAATTGTTGCTTGTTGAAGATGCAACAGAAGAAACGAAAACATATGCTGGTAATGCCCATCAGGTTTATTAAGCTTATTATGAACTAGACATTCTGGACAATGACAATAACAGGAGTAATAACAATAAGGAAAAATTTCAGTACCTAATGGCCATTGTAATGAATGACTGTTACACAAAATAACACTTGAATATTATTCAGTTACAGTTATAACAACAGCGACAGAGTGAACGTCATAAAAACATATAGAATATGCAGTTACGCATCATTGCACCATCATAAATAGTTATTCCATTAAGGAGTAACGGGGTAACATCTTCAATGGTTCTAAGCGCCTGGAGATTTGAGAGGATGTCTACCGTACTTGGGGATTACAGTCGTGATCCTATTTACTTTATTTAGTAACGGGATCCATTAATGACTGGCCTCACAGCTTAGTTGGTAGTAACTCTGCCTTCTACGCTGTAGGTTGTGGATTCGATCCCCACCCAGGGCAAACATTTGTGTGATGAACATAGATGTTTGTTCTGTGTCTGGGTGTTACTTTACTATGTATATTATGTATGTATTTAAAAAAAAGTAAATAAGTATTCTATCAGTTATCTGGTTCCCATAGTACAAACTTTGCTTAGTTTGGGGCTAGATGGTGTTGTGTCCTGTTTGTTCATATTTAGCTTCCATGTTTTTTTAGAACAGCTACCTTGTAATTTGTCTAAATAAATGACTATATAAGAACCTTGATTAGGCATGAGCTGGAGATCGGGTCACCCGATCCTTGGCCCACTTGCCTATTTCTCTGAGGCTTTTACCTGTTGATCCAGTTTTTGTCGACACACCTGCGTGGTAACCGTGTCAAATGTACGAAAATGCAAAAAAAAAACATAAAATGTCTAAAATCGAAGGGTACAGAAGCAAGGTTATCAGTTTGATGCAATTTTTCTATTTGATTCGTTCTCGTGGTAACTAGATAAAAGGTATTCTATATTCCAGGACATACCTAAAGCTATGTGAGCTAATGAGCAGTGTTGAGGTGTCTCTACTTTAATCTCGAAGGTCGAGGGTTCGAATCCCGGCATGCATCAATGGATTTTTTTTGTTCGAAGTCGCGAAGAAAATAACATTTTCGAGTGCTTTTCAAGAAAGAAGTCCCGTAGACGCAGGAATGTTTCATCTCTGTTTTTCTCATCTAACAAAGACAACATGGCCTCCAAGTTAAATTTAGTTCCACTAAATTGCTGTGGGGCTTTTGAGACAAAAACATAAATTTACAAATAAAATAAAATAAATATTGGTGGACTTTACACACAACAACTAGCCAACTATCTAGCCCCAAACTAAGCAAAGCTTATACTATTGGAATAACTGATAGAATACTGGAGAATATACTTTTTTTTTAAATACATACTTAATATACATTTATAACTACTCAGACACAGAACAAACATCTATGTTCGTCACAATGTTTACCCTGGGTGGAAATCGAACCCACAACCTACAGCGCAGAAGGCAGAGTTACTACCAACTGAGCTGTGAGGCCAGTCAAAAATACTTGTTCAGTGCGCATTCCTGCACGGTATAAGGCGCAGCATCCGGATCGATAGCAGGGTTGACCGGGTTGGGGATCAATACCCGGGCGGAAACACCATGGTGTAACCTCCAGTAAGCGCCCCCGGGGCCTCCCCGCCGCGTTGGATCCTCGTCCCCTTTCGCACTCCCCACCGGGACGCGTTACTTTCAAGAGTTTTCTTTTACAACGAGTTTGTTATTCGAGCTTACATTGCCAC
Organism: Hydriomena furcata; assembly: GCA_912999785.1. Taxonomy (NCBI): domain Eukaryota; kingdom Metazoa; phylum Arthropoda; class Insecta; order Lepidoptera; family Geometridae; genus Hydriomena; species Hydriomena furcata. Next base: position 656,921 of record OU538835.1, read on the forward strand.
TTACATAGAACAAAAAAATGAAATGAAATGAAATTATTTATTTGACACAAACACACACAGAAGACAGAGGGATACAATATATAAAAAGAATACCAAAAACATCCAAAACAAAAAATAACTAAGGTAAAACAAAAAAATAGGAAGGAGTCTACTGTGCTGCGTGGGCCAAAAGGGTGCAGTCTCAGCATATAAGCCGCCACATAAACACGAACACTATCGTGTCATGTCTATGCAGCAGCGCTGGTTTTCAGACTGACCACTGGTAAGGGTAACAAACGACTTTACAACGACCTTCGAAAGGTTTAATATATAATCATTAATCACGTTTGAAAAATAAAAACAAAACCCGACTTCAAGCATGTTGTTATAAATTGAATTGAATAAGTTTGATACAAAATGTCATCCCCTATTTTTACACCCTTAAAGTGTTATTTTTTCCTAAAATTTAAATGAGACCACATCGGGAAGCACAAGCTTTCAAAAAAAAAAAAAAAAGAATTAACAAAATAGGTTCACCCAGTCGAAAGTTCTGAGGTAACAAACATTAAAATTTAAAAACTAAACAGTCGTATTGAGAACCTCCTCCTTTTTTTGAAGTCGGTTAGAAAGGCAGTTAGTTCAAAGACGTTGGATAAATTATCATCGTGAGTAAAATGACTTCTGATAGAGGGATATGAAAGATAATGTGACCTGGGTAGGAAAATGATGTTGGATAAATTGCCGTCAGTTTTAAGACGAAGATGGTCAAGTGGTGAACAGTTTGTGATGAATTGCAATACTGACCGGTGACTTTTCTCGAGCAAACTAAAATTAAAACTTTGGTATGCTAGATTTTATTTATACCACTCGAAAGCTAAACATACAGATGACCATACTGTATGTAACATGTACTATCGCCTACAACAAAACAATTCTTAGATGACGAGTACACAAATCGCGCCCTATACGATGCCTTGCGTACACCGACGTGTCGCATACAGGTGTTTTAGCCTCATGTGCCTGTAATATTACCGGCAAAACTTTCAAACCGGAACACAGCAATGCTGCTGGCTTATTTCGTAAATATCTATGATTATCATAAGGCTTTTAATACAGTTTAGGTACACCTATACCTACATAGATTCTATAATAGGTATTCTCTAATAATATTTATAAGAAAAAACTGCTTTAATATTTGTTGTTATAGCGGCTACAGAAATACATAATCTGTGAATCTGTAAAAATTCAACTGTCTATCATGGTTCATGAGATATAGCCCTATGACAGACAGACGGACAGACGGACAGACGTACAGCGAAGACTTAGTAATAGGGTCCCGTTAATATCCTTTGGGTACGTTTTTACATTAAAAAACTAGCTTAACTGCATTGAAAGCTATAATATGATAATCATAGATTTTTACTAAATAAGCTAGCTGCGCTTTGATAGTGATAGTACTTCCCCCAACAAAACAACAGGGAGCTACTAAGATGACTGGACTATTCCTAAAATTCCTAAAATGGAAAGAACCTCATTCCTACTTTAACACTGACCGCACGTTTATAATGGTTCATAATCCGTTAAATAGGTATTGCGGTTTGCCTGTTTTGCTGGCGACAGGATAATGTATGCAAATATAATATTTACTTGTAATTGTAACCCCTTGCATCATGGTATGGTGTGACTAAGGAGGAAACTGGTACTATTGCGCATAATGTGACGCAGCGTCGATAAGCTTGCGGTATAGCCAATGCTTTACATTAATGCGCTGAATAGCTAATTTCGAGGATGCATAAGATATTTTGCAGCTGTGTTATAACTATTGGCCCGTTTGAAAAAAAAATATATATGCGCATTTACACGTGTTTAAAACAGCGAAGGAAAATATCGCGAAAAAACCGATTAGCAGCGATAGGATTGCAACCTATTACGTGTGTAATGATTGTAATTTAAAATACTTTAAATTGTGGGCGTGGGGAAAATGTATTGTTTGGACGTGCCTCTGAATCCCTTTTAAACATTTTTAAGAATCTGAGAACATGTCTACCAAATGATTACAGTCGTGATCTATAGTAGTTAAACCATTGATGAGAAACCGCAAACACGCAAGGTATAGAGGAAGGTACCTCTGGCCTAATGCCAAAATTCGAGGAAAGTGCGAGCAGATAGCGCAGAGCCAAGATACACCGTATCGCTTATTGCAAGGATTCGGCATATTTTATCTAGGTGTTGTTATGTCAATACGATAGACATTGCGGAGCCTTGGGTTGTATGAAGTCACCCAAATGCGGCCCCGAGCGACGCACACGTCAAAGCGGGGATCCTGTTACAAATACATGGTGCAACTACCACTTTCTGACCAATTAATTCGTATTGGCAGTTGGTAGAGTACCTTTAGTCTGGAATAAATTTGAATATAGGCTAGTTCTAGGTACAGTCAGGCCGCACTCTGATAGCGTTTTTAAAGTCAAACATCGCGAGATTCTCAGTTCGGGGCGAACTCCTACTAGACTTGTAGGTTGTTAAAAATTATGTAGTACAGAAAATAACCATTCGTTCGGTAAACAGGAAAAAGCGGTTAAAAACTAATAAGTTACCTAGTATGTACTAGTACATACTAGGTACAAACTGTAGGCATCTCTTTATGTATGGTATTGTTATTAATGACATGTTTCTCATGAAACTAAATAGGTAGGTTGGAAATGTAGCAAACCTACCGCAGGAGGAAAATAAATGTAGGTATGTCACACATTGGTGGTAATTCTGTTGTTTCCCCGAACTACTTAATTAGAATGATCGATCTTATTCCGTGTCCATTAAATAACAAAACACAAAAAAAAAACACATTTGTTGTATGGGAGCCCCACTAAAATATTTATTTTATTCTGTTTTTAGTATTTGTTGTTAAAGCTGCAACAGAAATACATCTGTGAAAATTTTAATTGTCTAGCTATCAGACGGACAGACGGACAGACAGCGAAGTCTTAGCAATAGAGTCCCGTTTTTACCCTCTCGGTACGGAACCCTAAAAACTAAGTACTCGTAGGTAATGATAAAGGCGCGTCAGTTTACACTACAGTCTACAGTCAATGAACCTGTCCGCTGTAAACAAAGGCTAATTGATGACCTCATTGCACAGCACACGGCATTTGATATGTCAACATGTGTCATGGTAATGATAGCTTTATGCATATATTTAATTCAGGCGTTCTACGTAACGTGCTTTCATTGTTAAAAGTCCTGTCAAATTGGATTTATGGGTGCAATTTAAATAACTAGCCGAACCGTGACAAACTTTGTAATTTTTTTTTGTAATAATCACATAGGAAAAAGCTGTTTCAGGCAGCTTCCAATTTTTTCCCTACATACCTACCTTGTATAGGTACTGATAAAATAAATTACGAATTTTGATAAAATGAGTATCATTCATTAGTCAAAACTGCGTTGCTATGACGAATAAATGTTTTTAGTCTGTGATGTCAGATTTGTTGCACACCAACGTCATTTATACGAAAATCATCCTTTTTGCGTTTTTTTATCATTTAGGGGTTGTTTTTCGGATTATAAGTTTCCCCTTTATTTATTCTGATTTTTATCTACATACTACAGCAAATTATATTTTAATCCGTTTTGTAGTTTATAGCTGCTTTATCGCAAACTTTCGCATTTATAATATTATAGGATAGGATAGGATGTGAGTTAGGAGTTCCGGTGATACACCTCTGGTCTTCTTCATCAGTTCCATTTCACCAAACGATACTTTCTGAATGCAAATACTTGACTTGTTGCTTTAAATACTAAAATCGCTTTATATATATTTACATAGTATTATATTATTATTTATTTTATAATATTTGATTACCTTAAGTCCGAACAAGATTTAGATAACCAAGTATATCGAACAAAAAAATTATATTAGGTTAGTAATTGACGGAGTTTTGATGTAAAATAAAATAAAAAAACAATTGAGAACCTACTTTTTTAAGTCGTTTAAAAATACTAATAAAATAATTTCAATAAACTAAGCGAAGTTGAGGATACAGAAAACTATGACAAGGTCAGAACACTCTAGAATTAACTATAAACCTAGAATTATGAAGCACTTCTAACTTATCGAGTTTATAATTATTTTAAAAGTACATTACATAACTGCACCTGCAGATAGCAGTTATCTACAGTGGTCTGATTATAATTATAGATTAGCTTCAAAGACAATAAAACTCATTTTACTTAGTAAAATCCCGTTCTAAAGCAAAAAATATCTTTAGGTAATACCTACTAATATTTTCTTTACCTATACAGCTACTCTATCTGTATTATGTACTTGTATTATTAAAAAAATATTTAAACTACTCGTATATTATAGGTTTTCGTTTGTTGGAGTTATATATCACTACGTACTACGTAGTTCTATCTAATGAAATAATTATTATAATCTTTCACTATTGAAATATTACATGAGAGTTGAGAGTTACGAAGAACCTTTGTCTACAAATTCCCCAATCTCCTCATACCAAAGTGTATGTCTATTTATTTTTAGGATTCCGTACCTAAAGGGTAAAAAACAGGACTACTAAGACACCGCTGTCCGTCTGTCTGTCACCAGGCTGTATCTCGTGAACCGTGATAGCTAGACAGTTGAAATTTTCACAGATGATGTATTTCTCTAAAAACAGCATAAAATAAATATTTAAGTGAGACTCCCGTACAACAAACGTGATTTTTTGCCGTTTTGATAATAGTACGGAACCCTTCGTGCGCGAGTCCGACTCGCACTTGGCTGGTTTTTTTTATGATATATTTTTGTCTATGTCTAGTCTACGTCTATAGATATCTAAGTCTATTCCAGTTTATATGTACTTATGTTAAAACGTGCTCAAAACGGTGAAGGAAAACATCGTGAGGAAACCAGTTAGAATTCTTATAAGCGGCGATGGGCTTGCAACCTGTCACGTATGGAATGCTAACTACTGCAAAATGTGGGCATGTGCCAAATATAATGTTTGGACGTGCCTCTGACTACCCCCACTAGACATCTTCAAAGTATCTAAGCGTCTGGAGATCTGAGAGGATGTCTACTGTACTTGGGGATTACAGTCGTGATCCTATTTATTATTATTTTTTATTTATGTATGTTAAAAACGTTAATAGCATTCCATATGGTGGTTCTAGCATTACATCATCGTATCGTATGACTGGCACTGTTATGTTTGCACGACACACACCTTTTCCCAGAAATGTCATTATCATATTGAATCACATCACGGCCGCGGCCGTTCAGTTTATATATCCCTTTGTTTATGAGCGGAAATTCGCTGAATCGTTTCGAAGCCACTTAGATGGATCGAATTATAGTGAACCAGTGACCCGACCCGGCATTGCACGGGTGTAATTTGGAAAAAAAGAGGAGGAAAATTTGAAGTTACTGCCTTCGATTATAGAATTTAGGCAACGTATTTTTTTTCTACTTAATTAAAAACTTAATAAGGTTTTATTAAATAATAAAACCTTTTGTGATAAATTATCTTACTTTTGTCATAGTCCTGCCTGTGTTAAGTTTTACGTGTATCGATTTATAGCTTTAAAGCATGCGGTCACAACCAACCTTTTAATGTGGAACCTGTCAAATTTACAAAACATTAGGGGTCTTATTAACAACGATTGAGAACAGAAGGAAGGTTGAAGGGAAGAGTGGAAAAGGAAGGCCACAAATAAACTAAATGAGCCAGATAAAGGATATAATAGCTATCGTGTAGTATAAGGAAGTTAAGGAGGTGGCGCTGGAGAAAAATAGATAGAGAGCTGCATCAAATACACCGGCAAGAGTACAACTCTTAAGTTAGAAGAAGGGGGAGTAATTGTTATTCGTCAGAAATTTATTCGAATTACATTTTTAGAGTTTCGTAGTCTACAAGAAACCCTTATTAGTTTCGCCATGTCCGTTCGTCCGTCCACAGTTTAGCTCAAAGACTATTAGTAAAGAAAGCTGTAATTTGGCATGAATACCTATACCATATTAGTCACGCCGACAAAATGGTAGAAAAGTAGTAAAAAAAATTTTTTTAGGTTAACTCCCCTACATGTAAAGTGGGGATGTTATTTTTATACAATTGTCAGTGGTTGTCACAGTCGTCAACACGGCAAGTCCGCGTGCCAGATAAGCATAAGCATTATCACAGGGCGGTTGCGAGCTGCGACTCAGTGTAACTTTCCACAGCCGTATCACTGAGCACACAACAATATACATACATACATACTATTTGCTATTATCAGTGCTGATTTCGCATTTCAGACGGATGTTTACGCGCGTTAGATAACGGTAGATAAGGAGGTACAAATACTAACGCTGTTGTGCATGGTAAAATTCTGAATATATCTATCTAATACCTTTAAACGAGCAATTCTTGTACATAATGTGTATTCTATCAGTAATCTCGCTCCCATAGTACAAGTTTTGCTTAGTTTAGGGCTAGATGGCGATGTGTGTAAGATCAAAAAAATATGAAAAATATATATTTTTTTTAATTACGACTGTAATCCCCAAGTACGGTAGACATCCTCTCAGATCTCTAGGCGCTTAGAATCTTTGAAGATGTCTAGAGGGGGTAGTCAAAGTATAATCAAACATTATATTTGGCACATGCCCACATTTTTGCAGAAGTTAGCATTCCATACGTGACAGGTTGCAAACCCATCGCCACTTATAAGAATACTAACTGGTTTCCTCACGATGTTTTCCTTCACCGTTTTGAGCACGTGTATTGATGCACTTATACATTTTTGGAACAAAAAATCCATTGATGCACGTCGTGATTCGAAAACACGACCTTCGAAATGAAAGTCGAGGTACCTTCCACTCGGCCAACACGTTTTTTTTTTAAATAATAATAAAAAAATAACCTACCCATGGAATTGCTTACAATCAAGCGGATGAGTAAAATACGCAAAACACATTGTTACTACATATAATGCGTATCGCTATCAGAAAACAGGACGTGGTGATACACGAGTATATTACTATAATATATTAAAATTAAATTGTACCTATTCATTTTGTCCTGATGTCGAGGTCACCCAATTAGTGTGTATGGAAGAACGGTTAAACATCTACATTTGTTATAATACTAAGTTTGTTCATAATCTGTCTATACTAATATTATAAATGCACTGGGCCGATTGTCATGAAATTGAATATAGAGACAGTTTAAAGTCTTGGGACGGACTTATGCTACTTTTTCCCCCAATTTTTTGTTGATTTTCACGACTCAATGTTTTACAATAAAGTCGTCAAAAATCAATCCTAAAACTTCGCGTCCTAAGTCGTAATCACTACATAGTATAAAGCAAAGTCGCTTTCCGCTTCCCGCGTCTGTATGTATGTTTGCTTATATCTTTAAAACTACACAAAGGATTTTGATGCGGTTTTTTTTAATAGATAGAGTGATTCAGGAGGAAGGTTTATATGTATAATAACATGCTTAATATATTAGAGAACCACTGATAATTTTAAGATTTCAAATCAGCGCGACTTTTTTTAAATAGACATTCTGTAATATATTTTGGTATCAGCTTTGCACCCGTGCGAAGCCGGGGCGGGTCGCTAGTTAGGTATATAAAATGAAAGTGCACAAACTATACATATAATATAGTCATAATAAAATATGTAATGTGCGTCTCGGACTGAATTGTTTGTACTCGTAGCTATAACCGATAATACAAATTGGCACTGTGTTATTCGCCTTATCTTTTACCGTAATTGGACTGGATTTATAAAAATAACATGTTTACTTACGAATACATTAATAATGAGTATTTTTATCAGTACCTATTCAAACTAAAACATGAAATTTATTCAGTTATTCGTAACAGACTTTGTTCTGTCCAAATTTCAATAATTTCATAAAGAAATGCACGTTGCTATGACGACTGTCGGAACATTGATGTCAGATTTTTGCACACCAGCGCCATCATACCCAAAACATTCCTTTTGCGGTTTTTTAATAATTTGGGGATGTTTTTCGATTATAAACATCCCCATTTTTTTAAATTTGGGTTACATTCTACACCTATACTACATTTCATCTTGATCAGTTTGGTCGTTTAGGCCTGATTTACATTCCTGATGATTTTACCTGATGTATTTTCAAACAAACAAACATCCGCATTAACAATAACTTGCAGGTGCCTAACATACTAGTGATGAGGAGGCCTAATGTAAAATTATTACATCAAAGTTGTTATACGAGAATTAATAATAGGTAGTATTATTTTATTACAGGAAAAATAACATCTAATACTAATTAGATATATTACAGAATATTTACTAAATTCATAGTGTTATGTAGTAATAAAACAAATATATATATTAGTACCTACTAACTGATTTGTAATAGAACAAACTTTCTATAATGTATCGTGTATAAGTTATCTATTGAAAAATATTTTACAATGACAGGCTTTGTAAAATCATTTAAAGCATCGAGCACCAGCGCGCTATCACCTGTCACATTATATGCCATCAAAAACACAACTTGTAAAAAAAGCCAAGTCTCGCAACGCAACTCATTTCTTCTACCGTAAAAAGTTGTGAGATCCATGTAATACCAAGTCGGTTAATTTATTCAGTCCCTACTTTAAGGGTCCTTCTGACTTATGTTATTACGTAATTAGCTAACCTTTACGTAATAACTTAAGACAGAAGGACCCTTAAAGTAGGGACTGAATAAATTAACCGACTTGGTATTACATGGATCTCACAACTTTTTACGATAGAAGAAATGAGTTGCGTTGCGAGATTTGGCTTTTTTTACAAGTTGTGTTTTTGATGGCATCTCATTTATTTTTGTAGATAGCCCCTACTTTTTAGGGTTCCGTACCTAAAGAGTAAAAACGGAACCCTGTTGCTACGTCTGTCCGTCTGTCTGTCTGTCGGTCTGTCGGTCTGTCTGTCCGTCTGTCTATCACAGGGCTGTATCTCATGAACCATGATAGCTAGACAGTTGAAATTTTCACAGATAATGTATTTCTGTTGCCGCTATAAAAACAAATACTAAAAACAGAATAAAATAAATATTATGCTCCCATACAACAAACGTGATTTATAGATAATGGTACGGAACTCGACGTGCGCGAGTCCGACTCGCACTTGGCAGGTTTTTTTAGGATTTTTACACTAAACACTTATTGTGTTTTAAATTTGAAGCTTCTATGTCTGCTAGAAGTGCCTTAAACTTTTGATGATCAGTCAGTCAGTCAGTCAGTGAGTGAGTGAGTGAGTGAGTGAGTGAGTGACAAAATAGGAAATTTTGACTAGTTATAATTCTTAATCTACTGGTTCAAATTGAATGAAATTTGAAATATACCGTGTTTATATAGTGACTGCTTGGTTACTGAAAATTCAGGCTTCTAGTTTTATCCACAACGAAGTTATAGGGGGTCGAAAATGGCCTGAACTGCTTCGAGAAAAGGATGGTACAGCCGTGCCGCTTTATTGCTTGACTTGGCGGGGGCACTGCCGTGCCCCCAGATAACATGTAACATAACATGTATGCAAAGTTTTTACCTAATCGAAGTATTTACTAAGGAGTTCCATTGTGAGTGTCTGTTGAACAGCTCCTGACTCCATCATCAGATCAGCTCGCTATCGCCACATAATTGCATTGTCTCCGATTTCAGTTCAATCGGTTAAAGATAACTGCTTCAAAACAGAGTCGCAATATTCCACCTTAATAAACATAGTTACATACATACAAACATACGATTACATTACAAGTTTAATAAAAGCTTGTAACAAAATTTATTTCTTTTCGAAGGTGCTTGCTTGGAAAGGACATTTGAAAAATCTGATCTTATGGGTTGAAAAGGAAAGATCAAGTTTGTGTGATTAATTTTAAGGTAGTATTAGGCATTTACATCAAACTTAGGGTAAATAACGAAATAGGGTACGTGTTTCAGAATATTCAAAACTCTCCAACCACGTGTCATTGGCATTTTATTAGATATTTGGCGTGGTACGATTAACTTTAATCTAGTGTTTCATTAAGGCGCTCCCAGTCGACGATTGTTTTTGTTCGAAACGAAAAAAGAAATACTTGTGAACAAGCCACATCTCCTATTTTATAATGTATAGTATATGTGAATAAAGATTTACCCATCTTTAATCACTTCGATAAATAATCCTACCGACCGCTGCAATGACGACAAACACACATCGGCGCGTGGTCCGCCTTAGCTTTTCGAATAAATTAATGATATAAATTATGTATAATTACTTATCAAAAATCTATTCTAAGAGAAATCTAGATCTACATATTACCTATCTTTAACAATAAATCATAAGTTGATTTTAATAGTAGGTATATAAAATATTTCGATCATAAATTCTAAAACGTATCATTTTGAAATAATATCTTTATCGTGAAAAGTTTCTGCTATTATGTTTTCAGCTTAATAGAAATCTAGGTAGGAACCTGAAGTAATATACTTATAAAAAAAGGAGATGTGGCTTGTTCAGAAGTATTTCTTTTTTCGTTTCGAAAAAGAGCAATCGTCGACTGGGAGCCCCTTAAAGAATAAAAGAAATTGACGTCACGCCATCAATCAAGCGAGGACTCGTCAATCACGGTCATTTAGATGAGTAGCGAAACAATTAGGTAAGTGACGTAACTAACACGTTACATGTTTACCAATCAAACTAATGGTGTTGATATTTAATTATGTGATAGACACTCTTAAATAGTAGGACTAGCAGTCCGCCCCGGCTTCGTACTGGTGTACCTACTGATGAAGATTAAAGTTAAAGAGCGTAGATTCAGAAAAAATATTTTTGACGAGTTCATTGTAAATTATTGAAATTCTGGAAAATCAAAAGAAAAATTTGGAAAAAAAGTAGCCTCTGTCCGCCCTAGACTTTAAGCTATTTCTACATGAAATTTCATCAAAACCGGCAAAGGGGTTTGGCCGTGATAACGTCACAGACAGACAGACAAGAGTTACTTTAGCATTTATAATATTAGTATGGATTCCAAAATGACAAGGCACGTGACGAACCGATTCCAATCATTATTTCGAAATTCTATTAAAAAATAAATGGCGTTTTGTTAACGTTATCTACACTATGATAGCGAGAATCAGTTATCGATATAAGTGGAATGGAAATGCTGATTTCTCACGTGTTAAATAGGCCGCAACTATTTCTTAATTTACTACTATACTTTATCTACTCAATAATCATCTATACTAATATTAAAAAGAGAAAAGTTTTGATTTTTTGTTTTTTTGTATGTTTGTAATGGATAAACTCAAAAACTACAGAACCGATTTAAAAAATTCTTTCACCATTACCAAGCTACATTATCCCTGGCTAGGCTATTATTTTCATTAGGCTATATTTTATTTTGAAAAAGTAATAAATTCTTTATAAAAATCACGATAGTTTGAAGCAAGGTGTAAAAAATTGCTAAAATTTTTGTTTTCTTCTTGTGCGCTACAAAAACTATTGAACGGGAAATGTAACGGGAACGGGAATGGGAACGGGAACGGGAACGGGAACGGGAACGGAAGAAAACATTTGTTAATTCTAAAGCGATACGCGTTCGCGGGGACAGCTTGTATATTATAAATTCAAAAGTAATTCTGGCTGTCTGTCTGTTTTTCTGTGACGTTATCACGGCCAAACCGCTTTAGGCAGATTTTTATAAAATTGTATATAGAGATAGCTTTAAGTCTTGGGACGGACATATGCTACTTTTATAATTTCCGAAAATTGCCTTTTTATTTTCAGGAATTTCGATATTTTACGATAGTCGTCAAAAATCTATTTCCTGATTGTACGCGGACAAAGTCGCGGGTAAATACTAGTCTAAAAATAAAAGTAAATGTTTTATGTAATACATTGACCTATAAAATGTAATACGTCTAATTATTAGGTAGGTATAGGTACTTTAGAATTCAATTTGATGATTATGTCTATCGTGCTTGGGGATTAGTCGTGATCCTATTTATTTCTTTACATCGCCTATTATAAGCATTACCTACATAAATATGCTCATAAATCACAACTTTAATCAACAAGTAACCTTTATAAGTTCGCCATATCCGTCTGTAGTCTGTAGCCAGAGCCGTTTTATTGATAGTTTTCATCCGATATTTTGTACGGTAATACACATGGTAACTTAAAGTAATACTTACTAACTGACCCGTGACAGACGTTGGCCTGTCAAATTTCAATAATAGCATAGAGTAACGCACGTTGCTAAGACGATTGACGACTGATGTCAACACTGATGTCAGATTTTTTGCATACCAACGCCATTTATTATACCAGAATCATTTCTTTTGCGTTTTTTTATCATTTTGTGGATGGTTTCGTATTTTATGGTAGTCTATTTTGACGTGACAACGTCTTAAATTAGGTTGCGGCTCGGAGTCACTCATGAAAAAGTGTAACGCCCGCTCACGTCTGTTACGATGAGTCACCGAACGAGAGAGAGGCCAGCCGGACCATTTACATTTTGTCACGTAAAATGTTCGCCCGTAAAATAAAACCGACTTTACAGGCAACCAATTTTTTATTCAGGCATTATATCTATAACAAATTTCATCTAAAACCGTTCTCTCGTTTAGGCCTGATTGATTTTCAAACATACAAACTTTCGCATTTATAATATTATTAGGATTTATCTGTTTCCGAATTGCAACCAATAGGTAGCTCGCGCCTCGTCAGTTACTAACGAGCTTAGAGAATGCTGAAACAGCTCTAGATTCGATATCGGATCAGTATTAGTAGATTTGGTATTGTATCATAGATAACTATAATCATAGTACTGTACCTTAAACACTGCTAGCTGACCCAGCGAACTTCGTACCGCTTTAGAATTATTAAAAAATGTTTTAATTTCGTAAATTTTAGTTATTTTGCTATTCGGGGCAAAGACAAATCCGACAAATCAAAAACCATGTAAATCGGTCCATCGCTTCTCGAGTTATTAAGTGTTGTAACAAACCCGTCTTTGTTTTATACTTAACTAGCTGACCCGTGCCCGCTTCGCTGTGCATAAGACATTTCTAATACCATCGCGGACTTTATTGTAGAAAAAAAAAAGTGTTTATTTACGACATCACATTAGAAACCTCTAAATTTATCAGTGTTTCTCTACTATATTATGCATGTATTATACATATAAACCTTCCTCTTGAAATACTCTATCTATTAAAAAAAACCGCATCAAAATCCGTTGTGTAGTTTTAAAGATATAAGCAAACATACATACATACATACGCGGGAAGCGGAAAGCGACTTTGCTTTATACTATGTAGTGAAGTAGACTAACTTACGTGGCAATGATGCCATTCATCCAGTGGAACTCGAACGATGAGAGCCCCTAGACTGACAGACATAACTTTCGGCGTGTATAAACACACTTGTGTTATAGTCTATAACTTATAAAGTACAGAGATAATCATATCACCATCACTCCTATCATTGTCTTGTTCCAAACAACTCTGGATAAAAACACGATCACGTCAAACGCGTAATCTTACCCTATATTTGCTATCTGGCATGGCTTCAAGTCACAGACCTTTAAATAGCTCACGTTGATACCTCTATCGTGATCTATCGATCCGGCGTATGCGCATTTAGGTGGACTTTGTGATTATGTACTCGTATATTCACCTCACGTGGTTAGATGATACGGCAAAACCCCTCGTCTTATCTATAAGACAAGTATATTTTGATAGATAAGGTAGTTCGAAATGAAAATATCTATAAGTATCTAAACTAAAATTATAAATGCGAAAGCAACTCTATGATGTGACGTTATCACGGCCAAACCGCTTGGCCGATTGTGATGAAATTTTATATGGAGATAGTTTAAAGTCTTGGGAAGGACATAGGATACTTTTTTCCCTAAAATTTTATTTCAATTTTTAGGAATTTCAATGTTTTACGATAAAGTCATCAACAATATATTTCCTGAATCTACGCGGACAGCCTCACAGCTCAGTTGGTAGTAACTCTGCCTTCAGCGCTGTAGGTTGTGGGTTCGATCCCCACCCAGAGCAAATATTTGTGTGATGAACATAGATCTTTGTTCTGTGTCTGGGTGTGTAGTATGTATCATAAGTATGTATTTACAAAAAAAAAACATATTAAGTATTCTATCAGTTATCTAGTTCCCATAGTACAAGCTTTGCTTAGTTTGGGGCTGGATGGCGATGTGTAAAATGTCCACCAGTATTTATTTATTTATTTATTAAAATCTAGTTATATGTCAATAGTTATATGTCATAGTATTTTCGTATTTAATGAGTTTCTTTAGTGTGTTTGCAGGCTGAGTTGTCCGCAAAATCTTATAGGTACCTATGTAACTATGTACAAGACAGTATTTATGAGACAATAGCAAATATTTGCAAAAGTAAACACTTTGAGACTTAAACTAAAAAAATATTTGGACCGCCTCCTGTCGCCTGCCTGCACATGTATGTAGATAGGAAAGTCTTTTAAATTAGGACTTAATGCTCACAAAAATAAATATGTAGGTACCTACCTTATCTACTAACTATTGTCTGGCAGTATGTTATGTATATCATAGACATAAGCATCTAGTTAAAATATTATGCGCATAGTAGATATATACGATACATTTTTAAAGTACAATTTACTACAGAAGTAATAGGTACTAAAATAGTATGACCAAACTGATAAAGCGTGTCCTAATCAATGTTTAGTAAATGCTTGCACCGTGATAGCTTAAAATACCTAAACTATATTTTATTTATTGAGAGTGCCGAGAATCGAGTCACGTATTTTCAGTTCGGGTTCACCAGCGATTGTGGGGTCAGCAGCTATTGCGTCGCGGTGCCAACGCGATGCCTTATTCAGTCTTACTTTTTCTACCTTGACAAATTCAAACAGAGGAAAATCATTCGGAACACGTATTGAATAATAATAATATTAGCATAGTGGAAACTTTTATCTTTACACACGGGCATGAGGATAAATAAACTTTGGGTTTCCCATCTTCAAGGTTGTTAACATTATGTGGTGAATCTTGTTTATTTTGACGATCAATACGAAGAATACGAGCACATCGTAGTATCGATGGTGTCGATTAGAAGGATTCATATTGACTGGCCTCACAGCTCAGTTGGTAGTAGGGCGTGTAAAAACCGGGTTGTTTAGAAAAACCGGGTTTTTCGGTTTTTAATTTTCAATAACCGGTTAAACCGGTTAATCGGTTATTTTTCAAGTTTTTTATATAGGTGTCTTAGGATATAATAAAACCATACATTTTAATGAAAATTAACTTGTTTTAACATGTTTTAACATTTTTAACACGGGTGTTTATCACGTAATTACCCTTAATTTATTTTCCCGACGTTTCGGCTATGCTCCAATAGCCATGGTCGCTGGCTGACTGGAGAACACGGTCGGTGCCACCGTCGAGAAGCGGAGGCAGTTGACGAAACTACCCTCACTTGGTCTTCAGAAATAGAAATGTCCATGTTTGTATTACGACACACCACACTAGGGTTCAGAACCGGGAAATCTAATTTGATTCCCGGTTCTTTCGGTACTTTCGGGAATTTTATTTTTATAACTCGGCGGGCCTCGCAGGACTCGCCACGTGCGAAAAGTAAGAAAAAAGTGTCGCGCGTTTGACTCCAAGGTAAGTATTACGTTGTTCCTCATACCAAACAATGGTGACAGAATGTAATTTACTTCAAATACGACGTATTATCATACTCCTAATATGATTTTTGTGATATTATAAACAAAACCACAGTAATTTTAGGGGCCGGTATCTTATCTTAGCCTATATCGTCCCACTGCAGGGCAAAGGCCTCCCTCCCTTCTTTTTACACCTTTCGATCTCCAGCTAAGTTGCGCCAGTCATTTAAATGACTGTCGAGATCGTCCTGCCATCTCCTCCGGAGTCTGCCTCGAAGGCGTGTAGTTTGTTTTGGAGCGTAGTATCGTGTTTCGTATGCGGTCTGTGAGTCTGACTCCTAAGATACTACGCTCCATGGCTCTTTCGCAAACCTCGAGTTGGTATCTCTCATGAGCTGTCGGGAACCAAGTCTGTGCACCGTACGTTAGAATTGGGAGAATGCACATGTCCATAAGTCTGCGCTTATTGCAGAGTGGCAGTTCGCCATTCATTGCTTCTCCAGGCGTTTTCGGTGCGTCGAGCAACTTCGTTTTGTTGTGCCTGGAATGAAACTATCTGGCCGAGATACACATACTCATGGACATACTCAATCTCCACATTCTCCACGTACAATCTCCTCTTCGTTCCATTGGTCATCAGCTAGGTCTTGCTCATATTCATTCGGAGTCCCACATCTTGGTCGGCTTGCTTGGTTCAGTCCTTGAAGCATATCGCCTAGTTCTGCAGCTGTGGGGGAGAAAAGGACAATATCGTCGGCGAAGCGCGGGTTTGTTAGCCTGCTATCTCCGACGACGATGCCCTTCTCAGCCCATTTGGGCTTCAATCGCTTGAACACTTCTTCCAAAGTAAACAATTTAGGAGAAAGCGGGTCTCCCTGTTTCACGCCTTTTACAATTTGGAAAGAGAGCCCCGTGAGTGAGGTTTTTATGGATGCTGTACTATTGCTATAGATATTACGGATAAGTTGAATGTACGTTTAATTTATGTTCTGATTAGAAAGTGCCTCGAATAATGGTTTATGTTTTATGCTATCAAAAGCTTTTGAGTAATCTACAAATGCAAGATAAAGTGGGATATTAAATTATACGTTTTTCTAAGAGCTGGTTAAGGGAATGGAAATAATCCGTCGTGGAGAGGCCACGGCGGAAACCCGCTTGTTCTGGTGGTTGATGTAAATCGAGCTCACCGGATATTCGATTTTCGATAATTTTCATGAATAGTTTAAAAAGGTGTGAGATAAAACTGATGGGACGATAATTGCCAATGTCGGACTTTTCACCCTTTTTATGTATGAGTATAATGGTGGAGTGGCAGAAATTATGAGGAAAAGAACCGGTCTGAAGAATTTAGTTACAAAGGTTCGTAAGGTGTGGGAGTGGTACTGGTTCTCCGATTTTTAAGGCTTCGGTGGTAACACCATCTGCACCTGGGCTCTTGCTATATTTCATGCTGCAAAGCGCGCGATGAACCTCTGGTCCTGTTATCGGCTCTATATCATTTTTCTGATATATATTCATTCTTAATGTTATCTATTTTCTCGTCGATCTTAATTGTAGTTGACTTTTGAACCTTATCACTTCTTTTATAAATCAAAAACTGCCAAGAACCGAAAATACCGAAAGAACCGGGAAATCCCGGTACCGATTTAAAAAAGTACCGAATTTCCCGGTTCTTACAAAGAATACCGGTTCCGGAAACACTACACCACACTAACTGTATCTACGCACTGAGATGGTCTGTCACGACGCGCACATATAGTAACCACAGGATTCCAAGAATAAGAGTCTATAGCCGTCTTCACGATTTAAATTTGAGTACTTCTTGATTTCAATAGCTTCCTGAACTATTATCTTATAATAATGGCGTTCACTAGACAGAACTTTTGGGTCATGTAGTTCAACCAAGTCAACCAAGTGAGGGTAGTTTCGTCAACTGCCTCCGCTTCTCGACGGTAGCACCGTGTTCTCCAGTCTGCCCGCGACCATGGCTATTGTAACATAGCCGAAACGTCGGGAAAATAAATTAAAGGTAATTACGTGATAAACACCCGTGTTAAATCTATTGTTATGTCTACTAATCACGATAGTTTGAAAAATAATACTTCATGTTTGCATCTTAAATCGATTTTTTGGAGTTTTCTCAATTCCTCAATTACCTGTGGTGGTTTCTAAATGTCACGAAAGTCAAAGAAACGTTACACAGTCGTTTAGAAGATGTCGAGGAATGCTCAAGGTAGATCGCAAGATACCTTGAGTTGACAGTTTCTTCACTGAGGAAATATGTTGAGGAATCCTCGACATGAGGCAAACTCGAAGTCATTTTATTAACTACAACTACTAAAACACGGTTACGAGGTCGAGTCTAAGTGAGGATATTTCTAGGTAACAACTAAGAATATAGGAATAAGAATAATTAACTTTTTTAATTGGTAGTATTAAAACTCTTTCTCGTACTCAAATCCTAATAATATTATAAATACGAAAGTTTGTGAAGATGTTTGTATGTTTAAATATCAATCAGGCCTTAACGAAAAAACGTAATAAGATGAAATTAGCTGTAGATGTAGATTATAATGCCCGATTAAAACATAGGGTGGTTTATAATCCGAAAAATATTGCCAAAATGATAAAAAAAATGCAAAAATAATGAATTTGGAAAAAATCGAATATCCGGTTATTTTGCCAAAAAAACCGGTGAAAAAACCGACCTAAAATCAGTCGGTTAATCGGTTTTTCGGTTAATCGATTAATCGGTTTACATGCCCTAGTTGGTAGTAGCTCTGCCTTCTGCGCTGTAGGTTGTGGGTTCGATTCCACTTAAGTGGGGTCGGCACAACATGTGTACTTCTTCCATTTCCCTCTATCAGCCGTCATCTCATCACTCACTCTTTCTTACCCATGTCATCTTTCACACAGTTCATCCATCTTTTCTTTGGCCTACCTCTACGTCTACATCCATGCGATTGTACTGTGTCCTGGTGTTATAATATCAGTATCATATTATTAAAAAAAAAACAAAGTAATATAAGTATTCTATCAGTTTATCTAGTTTCCATAGTACAAGCTTGGCTTAGTTTGGGGTTAAATGATAATGTCACCATTATTGATTTTTATTGCGAATGGACAGTACACCATTACCAAGGATAGTTGACGTCAGGCAGGCGGCCGGTTGTAAAACACCCCAAGCCAAAATACATTGGCAACATTTTGATATTGTGCCGACCCCACGAGGAAGTGGGATAAGGCGAAGAAGGACAGTGGATTCAGTGAAGACAATGCGCGCAATAATCGTCTTCCACGAATAGTTGTAATAATGCTGTACACGTCTCGGATGAGCGGACATCGCGCGGCGACACGTTCAAGAATCAAATTCAAATGTCAAGGTGAAGGCGACGCGAAAGGAAACGCACGGTGCCTACGTCACGCAGCCGCCATATTTATCCGACGCTAGCAATGACAAAACACTTCAGTACGCTCGTGTACAACCGCCTCTAGATTTATTTAGGACACTAAACAATCAATGATTTCATAATCTAAATATAATCCAAGTACGACGCGGTGGATTTATAACTAAATATCTATACTAATATTATAAATGCGAAAGTAACTCTTGTCTGTCTGTCTGTAACGTTATCACGATCAACCGCTGGGGCAATTGTGATGAAATTCCATATAGAGATAGTTTAAAGTCTTGGGGCGGACATAGGCTACTTTTTTCCGAGAAATTTTCTTTTGATTTTCGTGAATTTTAATGTTTCACGTTAAAGTTATCAAATATCGATTTCCGGTAGTAAGTACGCGGACAAAATCGCGGGTAAAAGCTAGTATCTATAAAAACTTGTCATTGAATCGGTCGTGGAACCTGATGGTATCTTAGTTGGTAGTAACTCTGCCTTCTACGCTGTAGGTTGTGGGTTCGATCCCCACCCAGGGCAAACATTTGTGTGATGAAAATAGATGTTTGTTCTGTGTCTGGGTGTTACTATGTATAATATGTATGTATTTACAAAAAAAAAGTAAATAAGTATTCTATCAGTTATCTGGTTCCCATAGTACAAGCTTTGCTTAGTTTGGGGCTAGATGGTGTTGTGTGTAAAGTCCGCCAATATTTATTTATTTATTTATTAATTGGTGTCGCGAACAGGCGTTGCTTCACCTAGTAGGTAAGTGATTTTATCGAAATAAATAACTTTATAACTTTGACTTTGTCATGAAGATAATAAATTGCATATTTCAAAAATATAAATGTATATCTACTCATACATTATTTTTATCGTCTTTTTTAGGTACTTATTTTCAATAAATCAATTCATCAATTCAATCAAAATAATCAATTCAATCGGGTTTTTTATTTGATTACGTCATGGCGAACAAAAAACTATTCAATGACTCAAAGCCAATGAAAAGAGCCCAAACTATGTGGAATTCCGTTGACTGCAGCGGAGATTCTGCATTAATTAGCTTTGCCGCGTATAGATCGCCGCGAACTACTAGTAAGACTAAAATTAAATAAGTTTTCTGATAATGTTCAAGCTTTTGCAAAATCCCCCTTCGAGTTAGAAATCAGAAAAGCGCGATCACCTGTCAGGGAAACGTGATAGCGCGCTTTTGACAATGTAATATTATGTGACAGGCTGTCACATAATTCAAATTCAAATTCAAATTCAAAAATCATTTATTTCAATAAAATCACAAGGATCACTTTAAAACGTCTTAGGAACTAGGTGAAGCTACGCCGATTCCACGCGACCAAGCCTAGAAGAATCAGGCAACAAACACGGCTTCGGGTCTACCTTTTTTTTTATGATCCTTTCCTTAATGCTATGTAGAGCTCCAGTGTGGTGCCAATCGAACAAGGTGAAGGCTCAAACAAGAATAATAATTAAAAGTACCTACTACTCAAGTACGTACAACAATAAAAAAATAACTAAAGAGCTTCAGCACAAATTCAAAAAGCAACATAATTTATACACACAATATTACATAGTCATTGGAACTTGACAGGATTGAAAAGTGTTTACTCATCAAACTACATATATACAAAGTAATTCCGTTGTGAGTGTACGTTGAACATCTGACTCCATCATCAGATCAGCTCGCTGTCACCATATTATTGTTTTGTCACCAGAACTAAAGGTGTATGTCAAATTTCAGCTCAATCGGTATAGGTACATTGCAAGTTAAATAAAAGCTTGTAAAAACAATCGAGCTTTTTCGAATTTAACCAACCCCCATGGGTTATTTTAATTGTATTCGTTCGTACATATCTCGTGTTGTCCAAATCCCAAAGGAATAAACGAGTTGGCAACTGGCTTCACACCTAGTTGAATAGCAGTTTTCTCACGTGCCAAGCTCTTGCGTGATCTCGGCAAATGTTAATAAGTTCCCTAGACTAGCATTGTGCGGAGCGAGCCAACTGGAAAAACTCGCCAATTAAATTATCTGACGAACTGAAATTCTGCCACATTGACAATGGCCGTTCTCATGTTCATTCACTTGCAACATTTTTATGGATAATTATCTAAATTGCTCTACACTTCCTTTACAATTACAATGCTTTGTAAATTATTATTTCGGTTGAGTATTAGTCTATCTTTTTTAAATTACTACGATTTATTTGAACAATTTACATGCTGTGCTGGTGTACATAGAAGAATCCTCATAACGAAACATACTTGTGGTCTATGCTTTACCACACAGACCCGTTATTTCTAACGATAATAGTCACATCAAGCAGGCATTACAAAACCAATGATAAAACAGTTTCGTACACGAAGTCATGATTCAAAAATGTGCTTCAGAAGTATTTATTCTTCCTTTACCGAAATCCCACACGTTTAAGTACCGGCAAGTGAAAGTGCACCACTTTTTCTACCATGAGAAGATTCCCACACTATACAGTTGAGTTTTTATAACCGGTCCATAGACTCCGTAAGGTAGGGTTCCGCTTGTAGGTCGTAGGTAATGTCACAAAAAAGGAATGAATAATGTCGGTGGTACTACATTCTGTGTCGTATGAACCTCTTTGTGTATTTGATTTACTGACTTCACTTATAGTCATTCGAGGGCAGGTGACATAGGTGGGCTTGGAAGGTATAAGTCAAATCTATACAGCGAAGATTCAAGATTTGTGTTGTGTTGGTGTTCAGGAAAGTGTTACTCTACATACATCTTATAATTTTATTGTAAACATTTTGGTTTCTAATGGATTAACTAAAAACTACTTTACCAATTTTAAACATTATTTTACCTATCAAAAGCTACATTATCAGCTAGTAGAATAGGCCATATTTTATTTTCAAAAACATTAGAGATCTTCACGAAAGTTGCAATAACGTAACGTAAGGTATCAAAAATTACAAAAATCTTCATTAGTACACCCGTGCGAAGCTGGGCAGAGAGCTAGTTCATAATAAGCCTATTTTGATAGAACATTTTCAAGCCAAATACAGTTTTATGTCTGCAAATCACAACCATCTGCTTAAGATTCCAAAGAGAATTATTATGTGAGACCATGAAGCGAAGGGGTCTGAACACAATTCTCACATTACGCATTCTATAGACTCTCAAAAACGAGTGGTCGGCCTTGGGTCACCCGTTTCGGACACAGCAAACATGTCTTATTTGGCTTCGCAAAAAGAACGTGACCGAAGCCGGAACGTGCCTCTATGCTTTGTTGTATACAATAGAAATAATATTAGCTCGCAGACATAACCGGTTCATATAAGAAAATTTCGGAGTAGGTAACCTGTTCATTGAAATGCTAATAAGATCTTGCTGTAATAATGGCAAGCGAAGCGTCGGACCTATTGAAAACGTTGTGAATGGCCAGCAATTTTGTACAGAAAAAGATTCTTGATAGTTCCCAGGTGCAGAACAACTTGAATGGTAGCATGACATTGTTGAGCATCAAAGGATAAGGAGTACTGTTTCTCTCAAAGGGGGACTTCATAAAAGATTCGACCTATTTACTCGGAAAAATATAGATCTAAATTAATTTCTTTACAATTTGAACTAGTATGTTTTATATCTGCTAAGACACGTGTTAAAAAATAAATACGAATGCCCATCGTGCGTTCTAGGTAGAAAGATAGAAACTAGGAAAGTGCAGTTCAAAGACGAAAATAACCAATAATAACCACAGAATAACCAACTCTGGACTAGACTGCGTCATCATAGTTTACCCGAGGCTTTCCTTTAGTTGTGACTTGTGACGCATGTGTCAAAGATAACCGAGTTAGTATAGATAGATAGACCGACCCTTACCACAGTCTGTCTCATTAAGTCAAAACCATGCAAAGGTCATCCTCCGGCTTACCTGCAACAAAAAAGAGATGTTATAACAAGGCATTGTTCGCACAAGTGTACGATTAAAGAATACATAAATAGAGGTCAGAATATATAGATAAGTTATCCGAAATACTACGCAAAAGTATTTTTGTCTTTAACAGTTGGTTATGTATCATTGAATTGTAAATCGAACACTAGCAAGAAATAAAATGAAGATTTTATCATTATACATATTTAAAAAACCTTCAGCATAGCGAAAATAAAGATACAGAATCATCATCATCTGCCTGCTCTTATCCCACTCAAGTGGGGTCGGTCCCTCGGTACAACATGTTTCTTAGATCCATGTTGTAGAGAGCTTTGGATACTGAATGATAATGAATAACAAAATCAGAAACAATGAGAAAGCTAAACCTGTACACTACAATCTTAAAACATACCAATAACGGATAAGGCGCTAAAAATGATTAGGAAACAATACAATTCTAAGCAGATAGTTATCAAAAAAAACAATGACGCCAGTAAAAAGCTGTTGAGTCCATAAAAAGTGCTCAACCAAATAAAGGCGTTAATACCACCCATCTTGTACTGAGCATAATACAAAAAGATTTAACGGTACAGTACCGTATTGTAACAGTGAAGTTCAGGTAAAAAATATACAAATGTTGATATTTGATAACATTGAGATGAGAGAATGAAAACCTATGAGGAAGGACATTTTCGATGTCGAAGAAACTTAGGTGTTTGGATAAATCATTCCTTGTTCGTATACAGATATAGTGTCGTATAAAAAAGTAGGATTCTAGAAACCATATCTTTTATCCACATTGACCTATAGTGTAACAGAAAACCGGCCAAGTGCGAGTCGGACTCGCGCACGAAGGGTTCCGTACTATTATCAAAACGGCAAAAAAATCACGTTTGTTGTACGGGAGTCTCACTTAAATATTTATTTTATGCTGATTTTAGAGAAATACATCATCTGTGAAAATTTCAACTGTCTAGCTATCACGGTTCACGAGATACAGCCTGGTAACAGACAGACGGACAGCGGTGTCTTAGTAGTCCCGTTTTTTACCCTTTAGATACGGAACCCTAGAAACATAAAAAATAATTCATAATATCTCGTAACCTACCTATTTACCTAACTACGTAGTTAGCATTCCACACGTGACAGGTTGCAAGCCCGTCGCCGCTTTCAAGAATACTAACAGGTTTCCTCACGATGTTTTCCTTCACTGTTATAAACACGTGTAACGCGCATATAGGTACATTTTTCGAACAGAAATATCCATTGATGCACGGCCAGGATTCGAACTCGAAATTAATTTGAAATTAATAATATCTACCTAGGTACCTATTTACCTAACTACATGAATTCAATAATTCAATTTCAAACTTTTTATTCGATCATGTGAAGTACCACCTATTTACCGACTTACTTTACCGATAGTGGTAAAATAGCGCCACCTGCCAGCGGAATCGCAAACCTCTTTCATCTTACCTCTCAAACCCCGAGCGGTCGCATGAGACCGCGAAAAGTATCTATAATACGTAGTAACATCAAATGAAACTAGATGGCGCTGGAATGCAAAAATCAAGTTTGTTGTATGGGAGCCCCCCTTAAATATTTATTTTATTCTGTTTTTAGTATTTGTTGTTCGAGAAGCAATAGAAATACATAATCTGTGAAAATTTCAACTGTCTAGCTATCATGGTTCATGAGATACAGCCCTGTGACAGACAGACAGACGGACAGCGAAGTCTTAGTAATAGGGTTCCGATTTTACCCTTTGGGTACGGAACCCTAAAAATGGCTAAATTTCCCTCATGTACATCAATCAGAAGCGTTACAATAGTATGTCTTCCAGGCTCAGAGGCCCGGTACCCGTAAGGGTTTTTCCAGTGAGTCAGGTATTTCTCCAAGGAGCTGCCTCCACAGAAGCATCGGGAGTCACGCGCCCTCGCGTGTCCTACTGGTGAAATAGCTATTCAACAATCGCACGCGAGGGTCCGGCGTTGGTAGCGTGAGGCACGTCACATTTTTATCTGCCTGCAGGGATACCAGAAAGATAAACTTTAAATAGGAATGTGTGTTGAATAAAAGTAGGCTTGCAACGTGAGCTGCACAACTGAAGTCAGTGTTTGTATTACACGGACTATAAAGTGAGGAGATCAGACTATTAAGGCGCTCCCAGTCGACGATTGTTTTTGTTCGAAACGAAAAAAGAAATACTTCTGAACAAGCCACATCTCCTATTTTATAATGTATAGTATATGTGAATAAAGATGTACCCATCTTTAATCACTTCGATAAATAATCCTACCGACCGATGCAATGACGACAAACACACGTCGGCGCGTGGTCCGCCTTAGCTTTTCGAATAAATTAATGATATAAATTATGTATAATCACTTATCAAAAATCTATTCTAATAGAAATATAGATCTACATATTACCTATCTTTAACAATAAATCAAAAGTTGATTTGAATAGTAAGTATGTATATAAAATATTTCGATCATAAATTCTAAAACGTATCATTTTGAAATAATATCTTTATCGTGAAAAGTTTCTGCTAATATGTTTTCAGCTTAATAGAAATCTAGGTAGGAACTAGGAACCTGAAGTAATATACTTATAAAAATAGGAGATGTGGCTTGTTCAGAAGTATTTCTTTTTTCGTTTCGAAAAAGAGCAATCGTCGACTGGGAGCCCCTTAAGTCTAAAATTCCGCGGTAATTATGAATTTAGGGATAAATAATGTCCCGTATGAGGGAGTATGACATGTTCACCTAAAAAAACTAAAACTTCTTAGGGCATACTAACAAATGTAATTACCACAAGAGGTTTCTCAAAAAAATCATGTAGCTAATGCAGGTCAGAAAACGACAAACTTATTATTACGAGTACTATTATATTTACCAAAAATGCCTTAATAATCTGTTTGAATGTTTATTTTATAATTGACTGTATTTGAAGGCGGAAGGGATAATGAGGTAGACTTGCAACTAAGAATAATACCATATCTGTCAAAGTATAGTTTTCCCCTGTGATAAGCAGGACGGCCAACGGCCATGCCATCACGTCATGCAGACGACAGTGCGTGTCAGCACGCTTTCTAACCCCCATTCGCGTGAGTGCCAGCTAATTTGTGTTAATTCAGAATCGCGTGCTACCATCTACCATCTACCATCCACCCACCTAATGCCTACCGTCTAATGGCACTCGGACACGGCAGCCTATATCTTTCGTGTCGAACGAGGTTGGCTTACTCTAATGATGCTCCTACAGTAATACTTCTATGTTGTCGATATTGAGAAACTACAAGCATTTTGAGAATGACTAATCCAATGTTACAAGCCTGACTACTAATATCCACCACAATAATTAAATGCACAACCAGCTTGCTAGTGTGGAATGCTAACAACTGCAAAATGTGGGAATGTGCCAAATGTAATGTTTAGACGTGCCTCTGACTAACCCCTTTAGCCGTCTTCAAAGATCTGAGGGCCTGGAGATCTAAGAGGATGTCAGGGATTCGTGATGTTTTTTTTTGTTATAACTATCTGACTGACTGACATATTGAAGTTGAGCAAACTGATCTGATAGTACGAACAGTCGTAAACGAATATGTACATTAATTTATCACGTTACAGGTGGACATCGATGGATAATATCTTCCAGACGGCAATACCTGTCAATTTCTGTCAAAGTATGAACGGCATTAACGGATGTTCAGGTACATCTACTTCTATGAAACTATGGTGGAAAATGGGATCCGGCATGCAGCGGACGTCTCTGCGGACGTGCATTTGGGGTAATGTCTTTCCACGAAGTAATGGGCCGTAATGACGGCGCGGTAATTATTTCGGAACTCGGCTATTACGCCACGAGCTGAAAATGATGATGTGACAAGTTTGAGTGTTATTTCGGAGGATCTCTTTTAAACATACATTACATTATCTTTGGTATGTTTCTTTCTCAATGGGAACAACTGACCATAGCCTTATTGGCGGAGGAAGGTTTATCTAATTCGTACTGCTATGCAAATGGGATCAACAGGTTAGTTGATGAGAGTATTATGAATATGTAAGACGCTAGTGGGAGACCTAAGATCCAAGATAGGAATTTTCGAATAACATGATTTTCAAACACTTGTTTCTTTTTAAATAGAAATACCGCTAATCACCACGTTATTTTCTTGCATTGCTGACGTTTCGAGACAACTCAGATGCTCCTCATCATGAGCACCGCCCGCGACCGCGATCAACAGTAGATCGGTAAAATTACTAACAACCACGATAGTTTTGATACGAATTTCTTTAAGTTTTTTCCCTTCATACTGTGTTTTCTTTTATTTAACCGTCTCGAGTACCTGGTAGGTTCTTGTCGGTTCTCCAGCATTGACATTTCGTGTCTGCTCGCGATGGCATCACGTGAAAAATAGGTTACGTGACGAGTCTTCTGAACTTTCGGAGGCCTTTCCAAATGTTGTTGTAACATGCGATGCGGTATCTTTTACAATTCAAATAGCGTGCCGGTGGTTGTGTTTTAGGAGCTACGTGTATAATATGAAGTAGAACTACGACACGCTACCGCAGCTTAACAGACATACAGAACACTCCGAGGTATTGCCCAGAAGCGTATTAATTAAGAAAACAAAGATACATCTCAGCTCTCCAGCCGCTTCGATCCTTTGAAGATTTCTAGAGTGGGTAGTCAGAGGCACGTCAAAACATTATATTGGGCACATGCCCACATTTTGCAGTAGTTAGCATTCCATAAGTGACAGGTTGCAAGCCCATCGCCGCTTATTTATTTGACACCCACTAGACATCTTCAAAGGATCTAAATGTCTGGAGATCTTAGAGGATGTCTACCGTACTTGGGGATTACAGTCGTGATCCTGCTATTTTATATTTTTTTTAGAATTTGCAGTTGCAGTTTCTCACTCCATAACCCAGAATCTATTAAATTGAAAGCTTTTCCATTGCCTTCAAACAGGTAAGTAGACATTTAATAATCTACTATTTCCTTCTGTTATCATTGAAAGTAACCTCCGTTTGAACTTTCCTCCCTGTTAGTCATTTGACATTAAGCTGTGACATTTCGTGAAGAACTGACAATCGTGTGGCAGTATATTGCCGCTCGTAGACAAATCACGTGAGACAATGAAACATTTACAAAAGACCTCGATTTGGAATCATTAGGGTCAATACGTAAGTTGTTGTTGCTTCATTTTTAGGGTTCCGTACCCAAAAGGTAAAAACGGCACCCTATTACTAAGACTCCGCCGTCCGTCTGTATGTCTGTCACAAGGCTGTATGTATCTCATGAACCGTGATAGCTAGACAGTTGAAATTTTCACTGATAATGTATTTCAAAAACAAATAGGTACTAAAATCATAATAAAATAAATGTTACATTGTTTTAAGTTACATTTCTCCCATACAACAAACGTGATTTTATTGCCGTGACTTTTAGTACGCGAGTCCGTCTCGAACTTGGCCGGTTTTTTATTCTATATCTTCAGATGTTTCATTTGACTACAAGACACAAGCTCATTTGTCATTTATTGTAATAATTAAACGGTTTAAATACTAGTATTATAAATGCCTAAGTAACTGACTGTCTCTGACGTTCTCACGGCCAAACTGCTGGCCTGATTGTCATGAAATTTCATATACTAGAGATAGTTAAAAGTTTTGGGATGAACATAGGCTACATTTTTTTTCAAAAAAAATATATTTTGATTTTCATGAATTTCAATATTTTACGATAAAGTCGTCAATAATCGATTTACTGAATCTACGCGGAAGAAGTCGCGTGTAAAAGGTAGTACAATAACAACCCTAGTTCTGTTATTTGCCAATCGGACTCATTAAAAAAGGCCTAAATTCCTGCTCCTAGCTGTATAAGGTAAACATGCAATCAAAACATTGACATGATGAGTAGGTATAGGTACCTTAAATCATCACACAGCATTTAAGAGGATTACGTGTTTTGTGCTTATTACTCACTCAAAGCAAAAACTGAATAGATCACCCTACGTGTCCTCATGTTATTACAACAGGTTTATTTATATCCGCTGGTCAAGTGAGCTGTGATTGGTCACGTGCTAGTGTCACTGACAATGTTTGCTGGCGTAATGGCCGACGTAGACTGACCTACCAGCTGATTGGTAGGGTTGTGACTTGCAACTATTTATATATATACTTACTCGTATCTATGCCATATTAGTTCATCGCCATGATTTTTAAGGTTCCGTACCCAAAGGGTAAAAACGGGACCCTATTACTAAGACTCCGCTGTCCGTCTGTCTGTCTGTCACTAGGCTGTATCTGATGAAAAGTTATAGCTAAACAGTTGAAATTATCACAGATGATGTATTTCTGATGCCGCTATAACAACAAATACTAAAAACAGAAAATAAATATTTAATTGGGGAATATAGAATCATAGAATAAACGTGATTTTTTGCTGTTTTTTATAGATAATGTTACGGACCGTTCGTACGCGAGTCCAACTCGCACTTGACTGGTTTTTTTTTTCATCTATCATCATTCTGTCATTGCCTACTTTTAGTGAATAAGACTGTATCGGATTTGATTTCTGAGGGGTAGAACCATAATGTTAGTTCAACTATTTATCGATCTAACTAAATATTAGATGCCATGTTAATAACAAAATACTTGCTTCAGCAATGAAAACACCTCTATGAAATTTTTTCCGTACATCGTTGAGCATTTTATTTTTTGTGCGTAATACAGAGCCTATCAGCATTGGACTGTGACACGTCAGCGATAGCTGACCCCGGGGTCAGCGGAGTAGGAATATTCCGCACTCGGTTACGACACGGAGTAGTGTGGACCGACGTAACAGATAAGGGACCTCTGATACTGCTGTAGGTATGCGAGCACGTGAAACCAGATATTATTTATACATGTTGCGTGTACTGTATACCTATAGGCTGGAGAGATAAGTGATGTGTTCTAGAAAATACAATCCGGGATCCCGGCCATTTTCTGACCCCGAAACTTTGGAGTTCCGGGATTGTCACAAACTTATAACGACAGAAATACAACCCTTAGAAACTCCGTACGATACATACTACATTGGTTGGTCTAAGTATCATGGCTCTAAGAAACATATTTGACAAAAAAATGAAAACATCTTTTGAAACGTATAAAGCAACGACAAAGTGATGATTTAATTGGTGCGTAATAAATATAAGTGTAGAATATTGAGAGAGAACCTTTTTTTTACTGTTGTCCAATTATAAACCTAGTTTAATCCCGGGTTCCTGTCCCAAAAATCCCGTAATCCCGGGATAGAAAAACATGCTCGGGATTGTATTACTCAGCAAAAAGCACTGGCCTGTTGGCTACTGGCAGATGACCGACCCGATTCCAGAAGGTCTAGGATAATATCGTATGTGTGCTCATTTATACTAAGATATTGGCATAGTTTAAAACCAGTAAGTTCCTCAATAAATATCAATTGCTATCAATTTGTTTTAGATTCGTAAATAAACGTTTCGCTTTTACATAACACGTAAATAGAATGATTCAGAGGCGTTAAGTGTTAAAACGCGATGAGAGGTACCAAATCTTAGTATTTCGGTTTAGTATTCGTTTCACACGTTAAAAGTACTTGACCATGATCACCATGATACTAACTGTCATCACTTTGAAACTTGTAAGGTGAAGCTACGCCTGTTCTCAAACAATACAACCTACGGCTTATACAATAAAAATATCAAGTTATAATTTAACACATTTGAATAACTAAAATGCCATCAAAAACATAACTTGTAAAAAAAGCCAAGTCTCGCAACGCAACTCAGTTCTTCTACCGTAAAAAGTTGTGAGATCCATGTAATACCAAGTCGGTTAATTTATTCAGTCCCTACTTTAAGGGTCCTTCTGTCTTAAGTTATTACGTAAAGGTTAATGCCATCAAAAACATAACTTGTAAAAAAAGCCAAGTCTCGCAACGCAACTCAGTTCTTCTACCGTAAAAAAGTTGTGAGATCCATGTAATACCAAGTCGGTTAATTTATTCAGTACCTACTTTAAGGGTCCTTTGTTCAATTTTTTTTATTTTGAATAAAGGAACCAGATATATCAAAACAATCCTTATAAAGACAGCAATACAGACAGAAAGACAGACAGAAAGACAGACAGAAAGATAGACAGACAGAGCTACTTTCGCATTTATAATTATTAATATAGATTAGTTTGCAATTCATACAAACACTTAAATAGTAATATGGTAGTTGTGCAAGCCGCTCTAGATATTCTATTCAGGATGCATATTTGAAACGCTTTAACCTGGATACAGAGATAAATGGTACAATTACAAGCTGGTGTCATTACAAAATAATCAGGTTGACGCATACAAGCCAAGGTAAACTAGTCGTGACACCGATTATATACACATTGATGTACATTATGTACACAAATACCTAACTTACAGTACCTGTATATTATTTGTTATATACCTACACAGTCAAATATTTTATAGGTAAAAAAATAACAACAGTTTGACTACAAATTGTTTTATGGCCTCTCCCTAGCCTCAAAGGTTCGCTGGTAGAAAACTCTCTTAGGGTTAAGCTGCATTTGTACATATTTTTTGTTATGTCATAATTGTTTATGTTTTCTGTGTACAATAAAGTATAAAAGTTAAAATATTGGTAGACATTTTACACGGCGCCATCTAGCCCCAAACTAAGCAAAGCTTGTACTATGGGAACCAGATTAAATACTTTTTTTTCGTTCAATACATCTATGTTCGTCCCACAACTGTTTGTTCTAGATGGGAATCAAACCAACAAACTACAGTGCATAAGGCGGAGTTACTACTAATACCAACTGATCTGAAAGGCCAGCCAGTTGGTACAGACACCAGTGACTAAGAAAGACTCATTTAATCTCACTACCTAAGTAAGTACTAAGTAACCTTAAACAGGTCAAGAAAGAACTAGTGACATAATAAGCGTGAACGTCTGCACTAAACATTAAGTTTATTACGACTCCGTGCTCGTACACGCTGGGGCCACATTAACGGGCTACAACAACAACGAACTCTTCATAGGCAAAGTAATGTAAAATAAAAAAAAAATATAGTATCACGACTGTAATCCCCAAGTACGGTAGGCATCAAGAGATCCTTGAAGATGGGGTTAGTCAGAGCCACGTCCAAATATTACATTTGGCACATGCCCACATTTTGCAGTAGTTAGCATTCCCTGACAGGTTGCAAACTTGCAAGGCCATAGCCGCTTATAAGAATACTAGTATACTTCATTAGCAAAGTAATTTATCATCACTACATAGTATAAAGCAAAGTCGCTTTCCGCTTCCCGCGTATGTACTATGTATGTATGTATGTTTGCTTATATCTTTAAAACTACACAAAGGATTTTGATGCGGTTTTTGGAGTTTATTGGAGTTTACTCCTTAAGAAACGATTTGAGTTATAAGGCCCGGTACGGAAATTTTATGAGGAGTAAAATCAAGTGTAACACGAAAAGTTGAGGCGTTACGTAGAAAGAGACAAACATATATATCTGTAGATAATAATTATGGCATCCCTCTCTAGCGCGCTAACTTTCAAGCGCGTAGGCGAGATGAAGATATTATTAGCGAATAGCTGGAATTTGTTCACTATACTTTGACCTATGAAAGCAAGTTTCGAACACTTTAAAACTAGAGTAATAAGGTTGAGTTTCGTCTACACAATTTGAGAATTGTATTATGTTACATTGGTATTCCAATGTATTATTTAAATTGCTATACTTACAACACCAATGTAGAATAACAGGTAGTTTGTATACAAGGTATATAGTTTACCGGGTAGGTACCTACCCCGTGATAAGGACCTACTTATAGTTTACTAATCGATCGAAATTATTATGTAGGTAGTTTATAGATACATATTTCGTTTGGCAAAAATCGTCACGATCAATCTGAGAGGCAATGTTTTTGGAAGTAAGTAGTAGAAAATAAGTAATTACTGCATTTTTTAAGTCATACGTGCACCAAAATGCATCACAACACACAATCGACCGACCAACCAACACAATGGAAAAGAATTAGGGCCTAGGCCTATTAATCTTACCTAATCATTTTGAGGTAGGTAGGTAGGTACCTACTTGCCTATCAATATTAATGTAGTAGGTAAGAAAAAAGAGTTTTGTTAATACCTAAGTAGGTAGGTACCTACCTACCTACCGATATTGAGTGAGTAATAGATGTCGATACCGATACAAAAACCATTAATTGGATAGGTAGCAAACAAAAATAGTCAATAACACCCATCTTTAATTGCAATTGTAAGGTTACCTACCCTACCTACTTAAGTAAAATTTCTGTTTTCATGTTGAAGTAGATAACTACTAACCGTTTAAATCCAAACCAAATTAAGTAAGTAGGTAGGTACCTACCTAGTAAGTAGGTACACTGAGTGAGCCTAGTGCAGGAACATCTGTATGAACACAATTATTATTATTATTATTATTTATTTATATTATTTTTTTGTAACATACCTACTTTATGTAATACGCTTTATTGAAGTAATATAAATAATCCGAATAATTACATATTATGTTTGTTTCTCTTATCATTTTAGCAGATGCGTTCATTTACCCTTTTTTTCTATTCGATATATATCGTAATTATCGTTCGTAAGGAGTAAACTCCAATCGTGCGTCGTAGCTGACACACACACTTTTTTTTTAAATAAATAGAGTGATTCAAGAGGACGGTTTATATGTATAATACATGCATAATATAGTAGAGAAACACTGATAATTTTAGAGGTTTCTAATGTGATGTCGTAAATAAACACATGTTTTTGCGCTTACATTGCAAATGCTGGCTGAACCCCACGAGATATATCAAAATAATGTACTACAGTATTGTACACCTTAAAAACGTCTACAAAAAAGTCCACGATGGTATTAGAAATGTCTTACGCACAGCGAAGCGGGCACGGGTCAGCTAGTATCCAATATAATAAGAAACCCTGTGAATATTGCAGGAGTGTGGCATTTCCGCAAAACGCGTCATTAATACAGCTTTATGTTTCTACCTGTGGCTCACCGCCAATAGAGCAAGATTTTTTAATCTTTCCACATTTCACACAGCGCTGGGAACACAACAAATCACTTACAACACCCGTGTGTAATTGACGTCATTCAGCGAGTACATGATAGTTTGTTAGACGTCGCAACTTCACGGGCAAATACCGAAAGATACATTTTTAGGGTTCCGTAACCAAAGGGTAAAAACAGGACCCTATTACTAATACTCCGCTGGCCGTCTTTCTGTCTGTCACAAGGCTGTATCTCAAGAACCGTGATAGCTAGAATGATGCTGAAATTTTCACAGATGACAGAAACAGAATAAAATAAATGTGTTTTTAAGTGAGGCGGGAAAATAGCGTTAAAAACATACAAAAATAAAAAAAAACAGCTAAATTGAGAATCCTTCTTTTTGAAGTCGGTTGAAAACTATTTTATGGTCCTTAAGATGCTATACTGGTACTTTGAATAACGTGCAGTTTTACCTCATAATGGTAATAGAGCAGGTTTTAGCATATTCTGAACGCTGCAAAAACCCAATACATAGGTACCTATATGGTACCTACTACCTAGGGTACATGTATTGTTACTGCAGTCGTTAATTTATGAAGTCACAAAATATACACATAAAAAAAAACAGAAATGTGTATAACGCGTTTGTGTAAAAACTATAGTTTCGAACAACGCCAAGTAGGTACAAACATCGGGTACATCGCTCTGTGGCATAAAAAATAGTCAATGTATATTATATATAACTAGCGACCCGCCCCGGCTTCGCACGGGTTTAATACATATAAACCTTCCTCACATCACTCTATCTATTAAAAAAAACCGCATCAAAATCCGTTGTGTAGTTTTAAAGATATAAGCAAACATACATACAGACGCGGGAAGTGGAAAGCGACTTTGCTTTATACTATGTAGTGATGTATAGTATGTAGGAAATATACGAATGTTTATAGGATAGCACAGAAATAGAGCTTGTTGACGTCACCGGTATCACTGTCAAGGACGGTAACCACGGTCCAAAACAACCGTTACGAGTAGGCATAGGCACCAACTGTTTGGAAAATATTGTAATTCAGAATTCGTTCTTGTTATGTTCATTTATATTCATCTTATTCCAAGATTATGAATGTAAGACGTGTTTGTTGCCCGTTTCTTCTAGGGTTGTTCAAATTCAAATTCATATATCATTTCACATTATTACAACAACGGGAAAATTACTCACGTAAATGATAAATTGTCAATGAGGACACCGACAATGTTATACCGACATTATGGTCCACTCACCCTGAAGAAGATTCTCTAGATGAATCGAAACATTGTCGGTGTCCTCATTGACAATTTATCATTTACGTGAGTAATTTTCCCGTTGTTGTAATAATGTGTAGTACAACTGACGAAAGTTTTGATCATAAATCATTTATTTCAATAAAATCACAAGGATCACTTTGAAACGTCTTAGGAACTAGGTGAAGCTACGCCGATTCCTCGCGACCAAGCCTAGAAGAATCAGGCAACAAACACGGCTTGGGGTCTACCTTTTTTTTAAATGATCTTTTCCATAATGCTATGTGGAGCTCCAGTGTGGTGCCGTAAGACGGTAAGAACAAGGTGAAGGCTCAATCAAGAATAGGATCGCAAGAAACAGACTAAGACGCTCCTATGACGTTTTAAAGTGATCCTTGTAGTAGGAAGCTAATTAGCCGACCATAATTTACTCATTAGGTACATCTAAATACAGAATAAAACAGCTCAAGATCATCGAGGCGAACTACTCGTACTAGTTTTTAAACATGATTATTTCAAGATGCCAGCTAATTTCGATATTTCTTCCACATGCTTCTGCCTAATGTATTTGTAAACACAGGAATTACGCAAAGGAATTTACTCAAAACATTATAACGAATATTGGTTCGATCTATGTATGTGTGTACTATTCAAACGTTGCATGATTTGTAAGTGTATCGAAAATAGTAAGATTACTGAAATTTGTATACAGAATCACACTTTAGTAACCTATGATACCAAACCCTTATGAACTAAATGACAACAAAGTAACGAAGTGGACAACATTTCCATAATAACATCACAAATCATCATCTTTAAACGATAGCATCAAAACTATTTGTCAGAAACAAAGTTGGTGATCGAAATAGTGGCAAATGGCATCCAGATGTTTCATTTTAGTCCCTATACTGTGGCGGCTGACGTCACAGCCTCGTTCAGTGCCAAGGCTATATAAACTGTAGCATCATCTGTGGCTGCAGCGTAAACACTGTTCGATCACTCGCTCGTTGTAAACAAACTGATAACGGTGTTTACAAAATTTAACAAAATACACGAAATACAAAAAGAGCACTGTATGTAGGAACCTTGAGCAGATAAATAATACATTACTACCTATACCAGCTCAACTGGGAGGGGCTAAGAATAACTATATTTTTAGCGGTGATGAATTTATGATACGGTACACTATTTTAACTTGGATGTCTAATAACTTGCTTATGTATGACTCACAGACATAAATCTTTAGGTTTCGCTTTTAGATCTATACGTCTGTCTGTTACTCTGTTATTCTATTAACAACGATTGAGAACAGAAGAGGGATTATGGTTGGCCATCTTATACAGCACGACAGTTTCATAAAGAGCATAAAGGAAGGGAAGGTTGAAGGGAAGAGAGGAAGAGGAAGGCCACGTACATGAGCCAGATGAAGGAGGAAATATCTGTCATGTCGTATTAGGAAGTTAAGGAGACGCGCTGGAGAGAGCTGCATCAATTACGCCGACAAGAGAACAGCTCCTAAGTTAGATGAAGTAGATACCTGTCTGGATACGATATTCCTTTTTTCCAATGCTTATCTTAATAAACTTTAAAATAAGACCCAAATAATTCATGAACACAACATTCTCCTTTCCTCTATTGTTAGATTTGAGTAAAGACTTCCAATTACAACAATTCCTGGAGACAAAACGTAACTGTAGTTGATAGTACTTTCCCTTTTAGACAAAGTACCGCCACTAATAAAATGAATAGCCAACAAAACAATCCCTGTATAGAAAAGGCTACAGTGAAAGTTGCCTCGACTGCCGACAAAGAAAATACATCAAAATATGGAGCAGTTTTGGACAACAGCGCTCCCAAAGGGTGCAATGCAATCAGTAGTCGTAAAACATTATTGCCGAACGGTGAGTTTGTTTGTTGAACTTGTAACTGTCCTTTCGTAGATATTCAAGAGCGCTGGTTAAGGGCACTTTAATAACATTTTAATTTTCAAATAAACGGTTAAATGGAAAAAATATTAAAACGACGATTTTTAAACATAGAATCTAAATCTTAGGTTAAGCAAAGCCAAAGGCATTTATTTATTAATTATTCATATTTATGTAGACAAAACGGGAAATCATTGGTTGTGAGCAAAACAATCTAGAGGTACAAATGTCAGTAATCAAAACGGGCCATAGACAAAAAAAAATATTAACTAGCTATAGATTTTAAACACCACAATGACCCTATGTTAACTTTATTGTTCCGTAACACTTGTTTTTACTAGTTTAACTGGACTATGCCGACAACGGCTTTATTATTACATTATATACTATTCAAATAAAGTTTTGGTGACCCGACACATTTTGTAAAACTTCAAATTCAAATGAGGACTCGCTGCAAAAAATGGCTTCCTTATACTGTTATTTTATTTTGAAAGGATAACGGAACTGTGACATAACTGACTCGAACTTTACGACCGACTTTTACTTTTATGTGGTGTCGTACACGTATCACGTACTAAAATTTCGCCAATATTGTATTGTTTAGCATGTTTGATGTTTTTGAATTAAACTGATCTAATATTAAAATTATACATTTTTATTTAAATAATCTTAAATAATACACGTAAATTATTCTTACTTCTGTTTGTTACAGGTGTTTTGCTTGAAAACGTCTCTACGCGTAGTAAATTGAAATTTAGCACGGTGTATGTACGGTGAATAATTATATATTTAGATAGTCAATGACGGGTTTTTTTCATTAATTTTCATAATTTAAGAATACTAATTGTTTCCTCACGATGTTTTCCTTCGCCGTTTTGAGTACGGGTTAATTATATTGCGCATATAAAATTTCTGAATAGAAATATTTATTGATTTCGAACCAGCCAACATGGCTATTTACATACATACATTACATACATACATCAAATCACGCCTGTTTCCCAGAGGGGTATGCAGAGACCACGGCTTTAAACTTGCTACGATCCTGACATACTTCAATCTTCCTTCATTTATTCTCTCTATATGTTCAAACCAAATAAGCATTATTTAACTTATTTATTCCATAATAAGATTGATCCACTAATACTGCGTACATACTACATAGTCTTTGAAATATGTAAACATTTATAGGTGACACCAGCTTGTACAGCCACCGCTTCTGAGTCACACGACAACAATGAGTGGTTGTGACGTAATAAACCTGAACCACCTGAGCTAACATCCTTGTTTGCGCAACAACTCGCTGTAGCTCACTCTGACACAGATATACCAGTAGCCACTTTGATATGAGCTTCAGCCACAATCATAGCTTTGACTTAATCACCTACTTCGAATAAAAACACAAGTCATAAGGGTAGATTTATATTAGACCGGATCGTGTCCGGAGCGTGCCGTGTCCGAGCTGGGCCGGAGCCTTTAGATAGTAGACGGGCCCGGACGGGACACGGATCAGGCACTGTTAAATATAAACTGCTTCATACGAAATGTATGTAACGTTCCAAATCCCTTCCCCGTCGGGGCCACGTACACGGCACGCCCCGGTTTAATCTAAATCTACCCTTACTTGACACTTTTGGATATAAATTACTAAGAAGTTTCGACTAACGCAAAAAGTTTGTTTTGAGATGGACTTTTTTTGAATGACTGACCAAACTGACCATGCGTAACGCTTTACAGAGTAAATTATCCGATTGCGATAATTATTTATCTTTTGTGTTGGAAATGTAATATAATGCCTACTAAGGTGGTCTCGTACAAATAAAATGAATGTCGGACAAATATGTAGGTAAGATTTCCATAAAACAGAAAAATCTACAACTCTGAGTTTGGCAGTACTTCGACGATTATTTGGAAGAATATAAATGAACAAGCTGACCCCGCGAACTTCGTATCGCTTTAGATTTAACAAAATGTTGTCTTCCGTTCCCGTTACAATTCCCGTTCAATAGTTTTTGTAGCGCACACGAAGAAAGCAAAATTTTTGGCAATTTTTTACACCTTGCTTCAAACTATCGTCATTCTTATAAAGAATTTATTACTTTTTCAAAATAAATAGCCTATGTTACTCAGGGATAATGTAGCTTGGTAATGGTAAAAGAATTTTTGATATCGGTTCAGTAGTTTTTGAGTTTATCCATTACAAACATACAAAAAAAACATAAATAAACAAAAAATCAAAACTTTTCTCTTTATAATATTATAGTATAGATTTAAGATTTGTACGCAAAGAAAAAGCCTTTATTTCTACTACTATTTAAAAGATTCTTAAGATTAGTATTGTGTTGTAAAGTGTGTATGAGTAATTTTATATGTTTAAGTATTATGTTTATATATATATATATTATGTTTATGTTTGTGTAGGTATATATTTAATTTCTTTTAGTAGTAGTCGCCTCTTCAGCGTAGGCCTCTCCTAAACCTTTCCACGTATCACGATCCCGTGCGTCTCGCATCCATAGGGGTCCACATCTCTGGTTGAAGACGTCTCTCCACCTTTTTCTTGGTCTCCCTTTTTTCCTTCTCGTGTCTCTTGGTACCCATTCTGTTAGGCGTTTTGCCCATATTCATCCTACAGATGTCTGATAATTTTATACCAAGCATGCTTCTTTCCATTTTTCGTTGGCAAATGGCGATTCTTCCTTCGTTCATAATTTCTCTAAATCCCCAATATTTAATAATGTTCTTACATTGATACTTGCTATGTAGAGATTTTGTGATTTTTGTCTTTTCTTTGTGGTTTTATTGCTTTTTTTATTTATTTCGTTTTGGTTATGATTGCGGTTTAGGAGGTGGTGGTCTGACTCCTCCACGGTGACCGGCCGGCTTGGAGAAGGTAGAGAGGTTGTAGAGGCGCTAGTTAGTTTTTTGGAATATCTTCCATATTTGTAGTTTGTATTTCTCGGTTGTTGAGATTCAGCTGCGACGGGCGTAGGAAGCTTGTTATGGTTTGTGGCTTGTTTTTTTTAGGTATTTGTTTTGTCCTCTCGTTGTTGTATTCTTTCCTTGTTTCTTTTGCGGTTTCCTCTGGTGATGTAGACATATAACGTTTGTTTGTGCTCCTTTCTGTGTGCCTTTCTGTGGGTGTATGAACTTCTGATTCTTGTGTTGCAAAGATAAGTTAGTAGATAGATAAAAACTACGTCAAGATATTAATATTCTACACTTCTTGGCTGTAAAAAAACGTGCATATTTTTTACCATATTGAGTTACCTTCTTCAATGAAGGTACTCGTAGTTTTTTGCTCTGTCATCCTCATTGTTTACCTTTTCAGCCTACGTTAAGTACAGGTATAGGATCTACTACGAAGTGGATACGCGTCACAGCAGCTTAGTAAGTCTTTGACGATGCAATATTGACTTAATCTTGTCATAAAAATGTATGCTGATTACGCCAGCATAGCAGTCGTATCTCGTTGAGGCAACGTCTCTACATGGCATTTAAACATTTGACCTCAATGGCTTTGCAAAAAGATCCAACTTTTCCGTTCGTGTAAGGAAACCGGTTTCAATTTGTCCGTTTCCTTGAAGTGATTTCGAGAAGTTTGTCTAAGGTCACTGAACACGTACTTATATGAACACCTTGATTCATAAACTTATTAGTTGCGTGACTTAATTATTTTGTAATTTTATTAACCGACGAAATACGAAAGAAGGTTCTCAAGTCGACGCGTTTTTTTTAAATGTATAATACACATATCTTTTTACCTTGAGAATAGTCCCAAGTTAGTCCCATTTAAATTATATTTATGTAGGACTGGCAGTTCCTTCAAAAACTTAAAAAACTAATATCGTCCCTTGACTTTGCGATTGGTCGATATCGATACATTTTCGTCGGTTTTCTTTTAAGTTTTTTAAACGTAATTATTCGTAAGCAAATCGTCTGACTCTAGGTCAAATTCATCAAAGACCTTGATGCTGGCGGCAGTAGGTAGCAACCATTGATTATTAATTTATTAACATGTCATACTCATTATGTAACATGACAGTTACAACATGACATGACAGGACGTAATATAATTAACATGACATGTTAATAATCAAATGTAGAATCCTACGAGTATCTAAACCAAACACCCTACAACCGCCTACATAGACCTGAATGACCTGTGTTATCAGACATTACAAGTTGGTTGAACAAATGTTTGGTGATCATGCAAAATTTGCTACAGGATCAAAATCGTACCCTCCAAGTCTCAGCCGACCTGTCGCCCTCCAAGCCCCACCTAGGTCGAACCTATATAAATTTGAATAAAATATATTACATACTTTTGACACGAGGAAACCAAATCCGCTATTGATCAGGATCCAAGGTGTCGAAGCGAAGCGGATGGTTAAAATCCTTGCATAATGAACCGCCACATCCACATAGTGTCTCAGGGTGAAACCGTCAGTCATGTCAATCCTTTATGCATTTAGTTCTGACGTCACCCACATCTGCCAACGCAGCTGGCGCCAAGGTTAAGTGGCAGCCTTATTCTTATAGCTCCTTTATTGGCCGACGACATGCAAAGGATTGCTTGATTGTAATGATTTAAAGGTTTTGTAGAGCGCTTTAGTGACTTATGTTGGAATAGGGTTAAGGTTGTCTATTGTTCATTGACAATTTCATGTGACCCAATAATCCAACGGCAGCGAGTACGCGTGGATAAAGATGTTGACACTTCACAGATACATAGAGGTATCGTATCATGTTGGTTTTATATAATACTAGCTGTCCTGACAGAAGTCAAATTTCAATAATTCCATAGAAAAATGAACCTTCAGTTTTTCCCGAACTTTACGCTGCATTTTCCGAAAAACGGTATGAAATATACTTTACAACCTACTCTCATACCGAATATACAGTCGTTTCGGAGGAGTTTGGTTATTGGAGAATTTTATATATAAGAATTTGTAAAATGTTTAACGAATGAAATGAAACATCATGCAACGTAATGCAGAACTTGAATCACCCTGATGCGCCGGCGGCACCGGTTTACCACCTGTCAGTCGGCCAGTCAACAACATGTTTCCGCGTCAAGCTCATTATCGGAACATGCTAATATTATATCAGGGCACGAAGGCAAGTCGACTCGACTGGTCTGTCGACAGAAGAGTATCAGTTTGTACAAACTTGGAAACGATGGGGAATGACGTCAGCGATCACGACGCCGGCTCATGATGCGACTCTGTCTGCTGAACTAATTGGTGTCAATATCAGGCCAGACATTTAAAAATATTTTTACGACCTCAAACAATCAGTCCTTTGTATACCCCAGCGCCTCATTGAGCTCTAGGGTTATAAAAATCTATACAAGATTTTTGCAGGATATTATTTTAAACATCTTTAATCTGATAAATGAATACCTAAATTATAATCGGGATATAAAATCCCTGATTTCACAAAAGATCGTCGTCTAATTGTGGACTTTTTCTATGGTCATCATTAATCAATATAATGAAGAAATTATTCGTAACAGTGCTAAAGCCAAGATACCAAGGTACCAAGAAATACAATACATAGAAAAATATAAAGATATATACCATACTTGACCAAACAACGCCCAGCCCCAGTAAAAAGGATGAAGAATTCAATCCGTACAAAGAGCCTGGAACGATAAATCTATTGGCATGGTATTACATTTCGCATTCTACCGTCGCGCCAAGGACCAATGTAGGCAGTTCCATCGGCATTCAGGCGGAATAGCCATCTGTATTCCGCAGGCTCTCCGGCGAAACGTAGCGACACTACGTCATGCTTTAGCCTAGGTGTTTAGATGTGCCACCGGCAGGGATGGAGTTGGGAATAATATCATAATATTAAAATAAATAAAGTACGGTAGATATCCTCTCCGATCTCCAGGCGCTTAGATTCTTGAAGGTGTCTAGAGAGCCCCATCTAGAGTCGAGAGGCACGTCCAAACATTATATTTGGCACATTTTGCAGAAGTTAGCATTCCATACGTGACAAGTTGCGAGACCATGGCCGCTTATATACTACGAGTATATTATTATTCTGGGTTTTTTATTAGTAGGTAAGTGGTATCACCACCTGAAGAGCGATCTAAAATTTGAGATGACATCTCATATCGCACAACATCTAAACGCGTTTTATAGGTTTGATACAAAAATAACGCGATGTGCGAATGCATATCTCCGAATCACCTTCAATACCAGCAGTGACTTTACAAAGTTGCTTAGCAAGTTTTCAACATGAGTAAGTGCAGAAAAAATACCCGATGGCATCATTGTGTAAACCTGTTCTCCATATGTCTTGGGAGGAAAAACAGCCAGATCGTGATCGTGTAACTGATATTTGCACGTGGTCTAAATGTTTAGCGATTGACGCAAAGGATCCGAACGAGCGTTAGGTACCAGTTCGCGCAGCGCCGCTAAAAACTGTACATACAAGCATTGACGCATGAGGTTGTTGTTGAATACTCGTTACCACGTCCTTTCGGTCTTTCCCCTTTGGCACGTGCTTCGTAAACATGTTAATGAAGGAATCACATACAATTAGACTAGCAAAATCCGTTAAATTTCGATAATTTTGGTACACTGTAAACATAACAGCCTATTGTGCCGGAGTGGCTAATTATTTCGGCTACACTGAATCACTGTTCTAATTTTACTAAAAATCTTCTACTATTTTCGGGTTTCTGGTTCTTTATAGCTTGTAGTAACTCTAGCCATTTTGTTGCCTGATTCTTTTAGACTTGGTTAGAAGAATAGGCGTAGCTTCACCTAGCTCATAACCGTTTTAAAGTGATCCTTGTGATTTTATTGAAATTAATACCTTTTGACTTTGACTTCAATGATG
Source organism: Hydriomena furcata (assembly GCA_912999785.1). NCBI lineage: Eukaryota > Metazoa > Arthropoda > Insecta > Lepidoptera > Geometridae > Hydriomena > Hydriomena furcata. Next base: position 701,032 of record OU538835.1, read on the forward strand.
TACTGACAAAGTTTAAGATGGATCTTTGAATCGCTTTTAGTGAAAGACCTAAGCAGTATTTTTATACTGCTAATTTAAACCTTTACTACTACTATCTAGTTAAGCAACATTTGAAATAGATAAACAAGGAAATAACGAGAAGAGTTACCCAGCATTACGTCATTGATGTGATTGATCTTTAGTATCGATCTACAGAGGATGCGATTGATGATATGCGTAGGAGTCGACAAGCGGATGTGATCTGTTAGCAATAAATGCGAGTATAAAACCAATCTTCCTGTTTTCCCCATCCGGTGATATTTCTAACGATATATTTTTTATTATTTACAAACAAACACGATATTTAAATTGTTCAGGGATTGATTTACAGGTAGTTTTAAAGAAAATAATACTGGTACATGTGTCTGGAAATTTAATTCAATAATGGACGGTTCTTGGAAATTAATTCCAATTCATCAAGAGGCCTAGAATTATATTGTAGATGAGTTACAAACACATTGAATCACATCAATGGATCCATACACAGCGAATAATCAATGGAGTAACAAAAGCACGTGATTTACTAGCACCTATTTAACAACGTAAGCAATAAAAATTATCAAAGACTATAAAACTAGTGAATTGCGGATAGATTAATCTAATGAATGCAAGGGCATACACCAACTACGTTTATAGAAATCAAAAGTCTTTTGTGGAAATCAAGTTCCAAACGAATAATCATAACGATTTCAATTCTGATTTGTACACTGAAGGAAAGAACAAAAGACAAGTCCCTGCCGGAAGACGTCCATTGTCAAACTCTCGCCCCAATTCTGAGGTTATTATTTATTTATATATTCTAAGTTATCACCTCGAAATATCTTCACCTCGACTCGACTTCGAAACTGTGTTCTGGTAGTTTTAGTTGATAAAATTACCTCGAGTTTGCCTTTATGTCGGATTCATCGGTCAACAGAACTGTCAACTCAAGGTACCTCGAGATATACCTTGACATTTCTCGACTGCATCTGAACGACCCATGCGTTTCATTCGTCAAAGTGAGTCCGATCCTGGTAAATGTTAATGCCGTATTCACACAACGTACGAAGGACGCGAGCACCGCACGGACAGATGCGCTCTCCTGAATCGTGAGCCGAAATCATTTCGATCCCACCCCCCTCATCTCCACCCAGACAGGGCTGCCACTTGCACGTCCAATCACGAGTACCAGAAAGACACGATTGGAATTTGAAAACTTGATGTGAAATTAAATGTTAGATATTTTACTGGAAGCACTGAAAACTGAATAAATTAATTCTTCTGACCTTATAGATCCTATAGTTTCTATATTTACAGTTCCATAAACATAGACATAAACTAAGCAAAGATTTAGACGGAAATACGATGATAGGGACGGGAGGAAGAAAGTTCATGAGTGCAGTCAAGTGGAAAAGATAGTAACGTTAGAAAGAGTAATGAAAATCAGCAACCCTACCCCCATCGACAGTATTGTGTCAGCAGTAATAGTAACACATGGCAAGGAGGAAAGCGTGGCGTCGCCGTGAATGGCAATGAGCTCGCGGTTGTTCTATGAAATTTTATTGAGTTGAAATTGCGGTGGCGAGGGTCGTGCCGCGTCCGGAATATGCAATGAAGCTGGTACGCTTCGATGGGCAAACAGTGAATGATGAGAAACTGTCGAAGGATACCATTTAGAAGTCCGAAATAATCTATATAATATTATAAATGCGAAAGATTGTAAGGATGTTTGTATGTTTGATAGACAATTAGGCCTAAGCGACAGAACGGATTAAAATGAAATTTGCTGTAGATGTAGATAAAAAATCTGGTTATCAAAAAATAGGCGTACTTATTATCCGAAAAACAACCTCTAAATTATGAAAAATCGCAAAAAAAATATTTTGGTATAGATGGCGCTGGTTTGCAACCAATCTGACATCACAAAATAAAAACATTCAGTCGTCATAGCAACGCAGTTTTGACTAATGAATGATACGCTAACAAAACTCGTTATTTATTTTGTCAGTCAAGGTTTATAGGAAAAAAATTGAAGTTACCTGAAATTGCTTTTTTCTATGCGATTATTGAAATTTGAACAGAACAAAGTCTATTACGGGTCGGCTAATTGTATAAAACACCTTAACGTCTTTAAGCCTGCGGATTCCCAGAAGATAGGAAAAGGCTGGTCAAACTCTGTCACGCATCACGCTCAGCCGCCTCTCGGTCAGTGGCGTGTCGCTCCCACGCCACGCTCGGCGAGCCAAGCGATGCGACGCGCTTTCTAAATACGATGGCCATGCATGAGAGTACTTTGTATTGCAGCAAAATGTACAAGATTATTTTAAGACAAAACCTATCTAGAAAAACATTAAACGGCAAATCGATTCGCTTGGTAAATGTACTTTCTAACAGATGATAAATTGATTGTTTAAATCACTTCATTCTATAATTTGCCTACTCTAGCAATTTACTTGGCTGTTCAAGTTCTCAGCAGCTGAGAACTCTATACTCTCAATTTAATGTTTTTATCTTAACTCACAATTTGGTGAAATGTAGCAAATTTGTTAAAGATTACGATAAACAAGACTAGGAAAAACTCAACATTTACTTTATGCGTTGGATATGTTTTAAGACGTTGTTGTTATTCTACAATTCTGACGCTTACTCACATAACTACAGTAATCTCACTCGATACATTCCCGCTACACCTGTACGCAGTCCATAAGCCAGTCTACCTCATCCATAATCCCGGAGCTTACATTGCTTACCGTTTTAAAAGCGAGATTCCATCCGCTAGACAAAAAAAAAACTGCGATCAATAAATAAAGTTGGAATCAAATGCGAGTCATCGTGTCGGTGAACGGAACGGTCACGCGCGGCGGCCAAGCGCGGCGTCACGGGACGTGACGATCGTCCCGCGGCCGTCACGCCAGGCGCTCACCACGCTCTACTGCGCCCGCTTCTGTGTGAACACGCCTTAACATTTGCATAAGCCGATTCTGATTGGCATTCTTCTTCTTAGAATGGTGAGGTGAATGTTGATTTAGGTAGATAATTTACTTGGAAAATAATTAAATGTATCATTATAATTATATTTCTTTATTGTTCCAGTTGGTTCTAAGGTATAGGTATAGTTAAAGTTTCACAACGTGGAAATTATGAAAATTTTACTGATCTACGCAAATACTAAACTTATTTAACAATCACCAACTCATTGATTATTTTTTATATTAATTGTTGAAAGCGGTCGACATATCAGTGTGCTCAAAAATGCTGCAATTAAATAAGATAAACGTCATCATGAAACCATTCGGTGAGACTACACAAAACCCACGGAATTCGATGTACAAATATTGCCACTCAACAAACAGCCTAAGCCCGATAAGATACAGAACGGTGATAACACTAATGTAAAAAGTAACCATTAATCTGTGACCAGGTATGTTGATAACTAGTGCAATATAAGTAGTTGATATCACATGATGATGCGTCACAAGAATTAAGTAATGTATTTGTTATTATAGCGGTGATTTACGTAACGTTAGCTATTATGATGACATGACTAGTGGTTTTCAAAAATAATAATGAATTCGATGCGAACACTATAGGAAATATCAACAACCCATTTGAAACCGAATCGATTATACGACTATTTGACTTTCTGATCAGGAAGCAAGAAGAAACATAATAAGCCGTGTTTTACTTATTAGAAAGAATAGAACAGAAAAAAAAAGTACAATGATTTTTTGTTTAATAAATAAAACAGTGTTCAGAGCAAATAATTGTATGAGTATGTGCCTAATATAATTTTTGAAATCAAATGATCGATTAGAATCAATTTATGGTAACGGTTTGCTTGAATCTTGATTAAATAATATTAGTGAATAACCAAGTAATATTAAGTATGCGCACAGTCTGTGGGAAGTATCGACTGGAACGTTTTATAAATATCAGTATGTAGGAAAGAAACATTCAAAGACAACCATAAAGCAACCATTGCTCAGTTATCAGAGTAGATAGAGGATGCTAGTTACACTGATACCACACCTATCTGATAATATCAGTTAGGTATTGGATTTACGCACGAGGTTACCAAATCAATAGATAAGCTGATCATACGAGCACGCAAGTACATAACCGTGATTACACAAAATGATAAGAAAGCGTATGATTGAAACTTATATTAAATTGTCGTTTTTAACAAAGGTAACTAAAATATCAGTAATGGTTTTAGAGATGACACTATCAAATCAGGAGAAATATATAAAGCTGTAAAAAGAACTGACCCAGATTTTTTTAGTGATGGATTGCGATACATCTTAAGCCGTGATATGCACAACATTCACACAGAAGTACTGACATAAGATATTAAAGCACACAGTAGTGTTATTTAAAGAACCGGAAACACCCCGAACCAAGTCGTACATTACCCAGATAGTTAAAAAAACCAAAACGATGTCAATCTTACGCTCACTACGTCAGCGGACTACATTCGCCTAAGAAGTGTATGAAACAAAAAAGAAAGTCTGGTTTTACCGTTCGTCGACCCACATGCTCTGGCAGAGCGGCAGCGAGGCGGACGTGACTTGAGACAAAAACAGATGGAACTTACCTGGAACATGTAAAAATGTATTCCATTACATTGAAGAGTTAGGATTAGGAGTACAGGAGTCTGCTAATGGAGTATTTTCTAGTATATTTGATTGTGAGTACATAAACTACTACTGTAGGATTCATGTACTGACAAACAAAAATAAATGTTTATTTTATTATAATTTTCTGTACTAGTGTATACTATAATATGTAGTACTAGCGACCCGCCCCGGCTTCGCACGGGTAGCATGTTATTATACATATAAACCTTCCTCCTGAATCACTCTATCTATTAAAAAAACCGCATCAAAATCCGTTGTGTAGTTTTAAAGATATAAGCAAACATACTACATACGCGGGAAGCGGAAAGCGACTTTGCTTTATACTATGTAGTGATAGATACTATAGATACTAACACAATGATCCTATGTTGATTAAATTAATAAATAGAATTGAAAAAAAAAGCAAATTTTTCGATGGAGATACTTTTCATATTTGTCGACTGTGGGTAGGGTTTTCTATAGAAGTAAACAGATTGTAAGACATCTGAAGTGATAGTGAGAATAAAGCAGAAACGGTAGGTTCGATGTAATAAAATATACTCGTAGTTTTTTGTAGTCACACGCATTCTTTATTTTCTCAAAACGAAACAATCGGTTTAACCAATAATGCTTCTAAGAATCAAATTCAAATGACTCGTACGTCGTACCCTATTGCCAAGACTTCTAATTCAAATAGCTGAGCCAAGAGTATAATCACCAGCATTTAAGTTGATGGGAATACAAAAAAAAATCCTCCAACCTCTAGTCGGGATCGTGACCGAGAATCGTGACCTTAACGTAGACATTCTCTAGAGAGGCATGTCATCCGATACACAATAAGTCGGGGAATGTGTAAAGATTGACGCGGTATTGAAATCTTAACAGAAGGCACGATTTACAGATGAGGCAATGTTGTATTATGGTTACAAACCTCTAGATATCTTCAAAGGAAAGCGCCTGGAGATCTGAGAGGATGTCTACCGTAATTATTGGGGATAACAGTCGTGATCATATTTTTTTAAAATCACTGTCTTTTATACTGCAAACAACTCTTCATCCAGCAAACCCCAATTGATCAGTAACTGTCGGCTTTCAGCTTCAAAACGCAATATCAAACCAGGTCAAGTGGGGCACTCGAATCCCAAATTGTTACCAGATAGGTCTACATCTATTCTGGTATTTATAGAAACAACCACCGAAGTAGGGAGCAATGCCCTTAAGGCACCTTACGCATTGTGGAGCCGTGGATCGTGGCTGCGGAGTGAAGGTGTCTGCGCGGCCTTAACCAGATTGTGGATGCTGACGTAGTCTTGGTTAGAAAGTTGGCGTGCTTGCGTCACGACGGCGCATCGGGGGCGATGACCTCTCAGACGCAGGGTTGACACTACAATCTATACATTATAAATGCGAAAATAACTGTGTGTCTGTCTTTGACGTTTTCAAGGGCAAACCGCTGGCTGGGTCGATTGTGTTGAAATTTCATATAGAGATAGATTAAAGTCTTGGGATTGGGACACACATCAGGCTACATTTTTTCCACAAATTTTTATTTTGATTTCGATGAAATTTTTTGAATCTACGCGGATGAAGTAGCGTGTAAAAGCTGGTTAGCTATATACCTACCTACCCAAATTTTCAGTATATTGATAGCTTTACTAGTTTTACACATACATAAAATGTGTACTCTTCTTAAATCGATTAAAATCTTATTGAAAAAAATTCCATTGTCTTTGGAATCAATCTTCATCGTGAGTAAATTGTATGTGTGATTGATGGATGTACTATTGACAGATCAGATTACACCATATCAAACTACCTACTTATTTCCAAAAATGATTGATTAATTAGGCTTTGTTTAGTCACGAGTAGATATCTCTTTTGTTATTCACGGAACCTGCTACTTAATCTTACAAAGTTTATCTACCACCGATTTATGGAGATTACAATCATAATTGTTTTTTATTTACTTATTATTACATGTTATTTATCAAATAGGTAGTAATGGTTGGCAGCGTAGTTTGTTTTGTTGTCATGCCCTTTGTTCTTCACACATAACATGGCATCGAAAGCCTCTGCTAGAGATTTGTCTCATATCGAATTAAAGATTTATAACAAGTAATTAAGAAAACAGTAATACCCACAGCAGTTTGACCAGGCTCGTTTTTTTTCTAATCGGATGATATTTGACCGCCATATTGAATTTTGAATTTCTTGACAATAAGACTTAATATATCACACATCACTCTCGCGATTAAAGCGAATCCAATGAAACCATAATCATATCAAGCCGTTGGAGCTATAGGATGAGTCAAACTACCAGACATACACTATTTTTAAATGCGCTAAGTAGACGCTTAGGTAGTAACTAGTAAGTTTGAGCTCAGTAGCTGAGTAATAATCTCTTAGGCGCCCCACACCCCAGTAAAAACTGGGAGCCCCCGAATTTTGAGGGCGCCCCGAATCAAAGGGTCAGAGGCGCGCCTGGGACGGCCTGGGTAGAGACGGCCCTGTCTGAGCAGTCAGGTACTGTCAGGAGTGACAACCCTACCGTCACGGACATTAGTTGCGTCCTGCTGAGCCGCTACGCTAGCGTAACCTCAGTTGTATCACGCTTACGAGCCAGACAGCCTTTTACAGCTCAACAAAAATAATAACTTATAAAAAATAATATTACGCAACTTGTGGATAAAGTGTCCGTCCGTATCAGGCATGTAGAAAGATCACATGACCCAGTTCTGAAATTTGATAAACCGTTGATAAGTTTCAGACATGATTGAGAAACAACTAGAAATAGCTTTTAGATTAGATTATCTGGCAGGTGGTATCAAGAACACGATAATGCAGGGGGGCTTTGGCATTTAAATAGTCCCTGGCATTTAAAGTGAACTTGACAGGAAATTCATTTGCCATTTTAGTTTTGTTGCGAGCAAAAAGTAAAGCTTATTGGGTTTTTGGGTACAATTTTCTGACTTAATCGCTGCTACATATTAACGAGAGTAACGAAGTATACAACTCATTTGTATTGTCGTCAGCGTTGTTTCTACAACCAGAGTTAACTCAAATAAATTAAAATTTCAGGCAAGTTTTACAAAACAAGAGCACCGAAGTTCTTATTTACTGAATTTAAACGTATCAAAGAACCTTGTATATTGAACTAAAATTGACTAGCAATTCATATCGACTTTTTGGAATGTAAGCCTTTTTGGAATGTTGGCCTTTCAACTCGCAGCAGCAGTAACCACGTCGCACTACACGATACATAAGCCTACACAGTTCTATTACGAGTATCTGTAAACTTGATTCCAAAACAGGCTCCGCAAGACAGGTATCCAATACCATGACTGCTGTACCTTTCTCTTTTGCCAGTGCAGTTCCTTTCACGCACTTCAAAATACCAGTCTCTATCCTGCACTCGACCAATGTAAGGTGACACGTCGGCCGTCGGCTCACCTAGGTATCGTCACAGATATGAAAATAAATAGGGGTCTAGTGTTTGCGGTAGCATGGTCGGATTGGTCGGTTCGCGGGTTCGACGGCCGGCCTTAGCCCAGTTGACGTGAAGGGGCTCAACTCAACTCCCCACTAAACGTCGGTGGAGTCGGAGAACGTTCTCAGCGATCAAAATGCTTGTATTTCAATGAAATAGGGTCACACAGACACGATATGCAATGTACTTTAGGCACGTGGGAGATTCAACACGCACTTCAAATGTTATGATATTCATGCCGGGAGTAGGTACTTTGTTTATCCGAGCACGTAAACTAATGTTAGTCAATCGGGTAGCCTTGGTATTGTTTGAAAGGGTTACGTCAATCACGTGATGAGTAGCAGTAGTTACACTCAATAAAGCTAATGATAATCGAAAGACGCCGTACTCGAATTGCAAAAAGAAACTAGACTCTATTATCCGAAACATTCAGTCTCTGTGAATTTACTAAGGCTATAAACAAAAGTAAAAATAATGGTGCCATGCAAAATTTACTGTCATGATGCGTTCAAGAAGAGGCCTTCGCTGATCTGATGGCACCGTGAACACCGGAGGCCATCGGGTTACGCAACCGACCAGTCTATACAACATTACATAACCAGTGCTTAGGGCAGGCTCGAACGTGGCTAGTAACTAGTAACAGAGTCAAAATACTGGACAGCGACAGCATTTTTATCAAATAAAAAACTAGATAAAAAGGAAGATATTCTTTTGTTGTTACAATTAAATAATCTGCATTAGTGTGGTTTGTTATTTGAAAAGCAAACAAGAACTCCATGAACCATGTCAGCACAGTCGGATATTAACAGACTACACGAAGAATTCATAGAATCGATATAAACTAAGATCCACCACACAAGAAATCCACCATTATTTCCCAACCTAATAGTTGATCGAAAACAAACTAAACTAACTAGAATAACTAAACAAACCTATAATAATAATGATGAATATGAAATTAAGTTTTGTAGACCATCAGTATAAAATCAGTGCTGCACTGCCCTCGTCTAAATGAACGGTGCTAACCAAGACTGATGAGATGAGCAAATATTACTAGTGCTGGTTGTTGATTCACTCTTTACAACCTGCTCGGTTGTAAAGAGTGCTAATTTGTATGAAAGCTTTGAGAATTACTCATGATTAGTTGAATTTGAGAGAACATGGGAATGTATACAAATCGTACTATCAAATAATAAAGGTACATTTGGTAGCGAACAACATGCAGAGCCAATAATATACTGCAAAGCTTATAAAAATTACAGAAAAATTCAGTAATCTACTAAAAGTTATTTGAAAGAATAGCTCTACTGGAATTCTTAACATGCCAAACAAAAAAAATTATACTCGTGCATATAAAACGAGCGACCTTGAATTGTGTACATAAGGTTTTATTTTCCTCATTCGCCATACCTTATCTACCTTACCTACTTACGTGATGCAAATACCCACAGACCGTATCGCAATTTTGAAAAGTAGGTAAGTAGGTACATACCTTGAAACTTTTAGGTCGAATGCAGAGAACAAATAGACGAACGTTGATAACTCAAAGTAATGAAAAGGCTCCCGAAGTATTATATAAATTTAGTAGACACGATAAGAAAGTAGTAAAAGATACATGCAAGCTAACACCGTTATACGAAAAAGAAGATAACTAACAAAGTGTGTGTGTCTGTTGAAGTAAACAATTGCCAAATAGAAAGAACTTGAAATGTAAAGATCTAACAGCAAACTAGCGAAAAACCAGTTCGCAAAACAAAGTAGATGTGGCCCACTATACTACAACAAGCGTTAGCTAGGGCAAATGTTGATGTAGTGTGTGATATAATAATGAGTCACGCCCGACCTTGGCAGAGACAAAGAACAAAGTATTGTCGAGACCACAACATAATGGCGATAAAAGTATTCCTAAACAGGCAAGCGACGTGCCTTGAATAACAAAATGTATTTGCGTATAATTGATACTCGCGAATTAGTAAAGGAAATCGCTCTCTTGTAAGTACAATCGGTTGAGTCATGGCTTGGTAAGTAATACGTGTACAGTAAATAGAACAAAGAAACAGAAGTATCGGTTTTCATTCATTTTAAAAGGACTTGTTCACATCGAGGTCAAACTTAGGTTAACGTCAAGGAACGAATTCCAAAACTCCATTCTGGCATTAACCAAACTCTGCATGCCAGTTAATTCCTGCTTCTACACAGTTGTATACCTACTAAAATAGTTCTTGAAATGAAAATAAATCGACTGGTTGAATATGGGTTGAATAATGAACGAGCATGTGTGCCTACCTACATACACCAGTCGTGATTGTCATACAACCAGTCAGTCGCATGGTGGTCTTACAGGAAAATCACGCAGTTGATGAATGTAAATTTTGTAAAGTACTCATAAGTAGGTATATGCAAATGCTTGGCTACCACGCTACAAGACTTATCTAGCAGCAGTTATGATAAAATAACACAAGTGCAGGTATACATAGGTTGTACTGTATCTAATGCAATGTAAGGTACAGAATACAGTCCATAAGAAGACGACAACGATGCAGTTGCAAAGAATGATGTTATCACCTTGTAATTCATTAAAAGATTGTCTCTTTTGGCCGCCACAACCAAGCTTTCTGAAGTACTGAAATCACTAACTATGCAGCACTAGCGGTCATATATGTATTTGGTGACATACAATATACAATGAATGCTTAGAAATACCGAAGCGCACGTTTTGTGGCCTCATACCTCAGAAAAAGAAAGCAGGAATAGCCCGATTGAGCGTACAGTACACAATAAGCACTCAATTTGGTAATCAAGAGGTTGGTGGTCCTGTATAAATAAATCATCACGCGTTTCTGTTAATTGCTTCCACCACTTGTATGTTTTATCAAACGACTGGACAAGGTTTGACTGCGAAACTAATCTATAGGTATAGGTACCCACTGTAAAAGTGACTATCGATAAGGATTATACGTAAATCAGGAAACTTCGAACCTGACCGGCAAGTCTGGTACAAGGTAAGATACCTTGATGTAATTGCGTGCATGAGGGTGACACTTACTATGATGAAGATTCTCAAGAATATTCTACATGAATCAAAACATTGTCGATGCCTGCCGCCTACATCGTCAATACATTTTTACGTGAGTAATCAAGTCTCAATCCAGAAACTAGTATAAAGAGTAAAAACTGTTTATACTGTATACAATTGGAAGCAGAACACAACCGCCTCATGGCAAAGAAAAGTGCATCAGCCGTTCCATACCAGCCATTTCATGGTATTCCACCATGACGGGCATTTGCCGTACATTCGCGTGCAATGTCATTGCCAAGGTTAGCGATAAGGTTCGTCACGGTATGTCACGCTGGCACGTATAATTGGATTCCAGCGATATCGGCCGGTTGCATCATCGCTATTCGCAACGTGATCGGAGAAATGCGCCGTTCTCCACTGCCTCGTGTGCTCACTTGAATCAACTCCGTCACGGATATTACGGACTGAATCGTCTGGCTTACTAAATAAGCGATTTAATTACAGCTATGCATGCTTATGTGAATGAAAGGAGATTGTGGGAGGCGCACTTTCTTATGCTCATACTTTAGAATTATAAGGCGGCATTTCTCGTAGCATTATTTTGAAGGGTGATTTTGTCTACCGGCTGGTGATGCTGATGCTGACAGTTCAAGTTATTGGGCTATTTGGTCGATGTCTGCCAAAGACAGGCAGACATCGACCAAATAGCCCATTAGACGCCTAATGGCTATATTTCTTCAAACAAACAATTCTGCCAAGTGGTTGAGGTGTGCGGGTCAGGGGAAGCAATAAAAAATGCATTCTGATTGGCCGGTTTAATGTCACAGCCCGCCAAGGGGCGCGTCGTGAATCGCGCTCGGTGGTTTACACAGGATCTGTAGCTCATATGAGTTGTCTGACAGTGTTCGTCTTGCATAAAGAGTCTAGGTTTTGTGGTTGATGCTGGCAAGGTAAGGTAGAGCCGATGACATCTAGTCAATCAAAGCAGCGCCACCAAATTTTTGTGCCTTCGTCATCGAATAAGGACTATTGATAAAAATAGCTATGCTGTTACCAGCTTAGTAACCCATTTGATTCCACCTACATCCACATCGTGTTGTCTGTAGAAGATCTCTTACTTACTACCCTCTGCAAAAGTCTACCAGACCTGTCTGAAGCTAAATCGGAACTTGAAAACAAAGGATCGTTTATAATTTTAAAATTTTCCACGTATTCATTCTGTAGTAAAGCTCATTTACAAGCTGAAATCGATATTTTTTGAACAAACATTAGCATACAGCAAATTTCTTTTAGCGTGCTCATTGGTGGCGATTCTGTTGTGTCCACGCTTAAGTTAAAATTCCTAAAAATTATCGATCTTATTTCTTTTAAGTTAAAGTTTAAAATAGCGTAACCTCAAAGTGACAGTTCTAAAACATAGAATAGTTTTGAATAAATTTACGATTTTTGTAATAGATTTAGAAACGTCAAGCTAATTTTAATCAACATATAAATTGGTGTTGACTAAGATGACACTTGGTTGTATCAAATATGCGAAATAAAATAGAGAAACGGCTAAAATATCCCAAGTTTTAGGACTGTCATTTAGATGTGACTCTAATTTAGACTTTGATTTTTTAATATAAAAGGAATAAGATCGATCGTTTATTTACGAAATTTTAAGTTTAGCTTGGACACAACAGAATCGCTACCATTGTCTAATAATCTCCAATGTCAATTCAAAGTCACCTTCGTAGCGTCAATGAGAAACACAGATCACCTATATAGGTAAACTAGCAGTCCGTCGCGGCGTCGCACGGGTGTAATAAAGATTTTATGGCAATTTTTTTTACACCTTGGGTTACATTATCGAAGTTTTAATAGGGATCCCTAATAGTTAGACATATGGTATCACAATATTTTTTGTAGATATTGATGTCCTCTATAAAACTGTAGTACATCACTTTGCTCTATTTTCAATAATTTTTACAGCGTACGCGATATAAGGATTTTTTTCGCTATTTTTTTACACGTTGGGTTACATTATCGAAGTTTTCATACGGATCCCTAACATTTTTGAAAATATACTATAGCCTATGTTCATCAGGGATAATGTAGGATTATAATGGTGAAAGAATTTTTTAAATCGGTTTAGTAGTTTCGGAGCCTATTCGATGCAAACAAACAAACAAACAATCAAATTTTTCCTCTTTATAATAATAATAATAATAATAATATAGATAATATAGATAGTATAGATGACGAGGATGCCCAGAGTAGATCGTTAGGCTGTGATTTCGAAACCAAGTCAATTGCGTCAAGCATAGAACATTGTAAAAGTCATGATATTTAACTGGAGTCACATTCCGATAGCGTTTTTCAAGGAATAAACGGTTACAATGCTTGCGGCAGAAAGTGTCCGAAAAGTGTGTAAACGCAACCCAATGAATACAAAGAGGCCATTACTAGAAATGAAAATTGAAATCGAACGTCACGTTCGTTAACTATTTTACAGTCTCAACAGCCGTGCTCAGCTTATTAAAAACATGTTTAAAACCAATCGACGGCTCGCCTCGGAAGTGAGCTATGTGGAAGTGGTCTATGTGACTGGTAATATAAACGACGCAACCTTCTGAGCTCACTCATTGAATAGTTAATCGTGATGTGGCAACATTTGCATAAGCAGGTGATTGCCGATCGATTTCGAGTGTTCACTGGGACGAAGTAGATAAGCCCAACGAATGTTGCCCCCCTATTGGCGATGCCTAAAAGTTGACTGTTTCCACTATAAATCTACAGCAACGCCGAATGATACCTTCCCAACGTTCATAAACTATCCGTAATTTAGTACACGTAGCATCTGTGCGGGAAAATAACTTATCCTGGCGTTATTGTAACGAAAATTTCCACTGTCACGTCACTGGTCACTTTTGAATGACAGGTGGCAAGGTGACCAAACTGAAAACAAGTCTGAAACAGTTATACGAAGCAGGCAGTCGGCAACAACCAGTGTTATATGTGAACGAAGCCATAGCCTCTGTTGCGCATGCAGGATGCCCTAGGGAGTGCAGCAGGGTTTTAAATGGGCTGGGGGGGGGGTGAGGACCTGCTTTGGTTTGCTGATGTTCTAAGGCAGCTTATGTCCTGGGTGGAATAATTGCATCATTATATTCATATGTGGCCCCCGCACTCCACCACACACACAAATTAGAAACCTTCCCCATTATTTCTTGTAGATTATGATCTTTATTTCATACTTTTGTCTGATTAATTATCCTGATATATGATAATTATCCTGACAGCTGGAAGACGTTTCCAAATTAATATCAAATTAGTATAGAATATCTTTTATGTGCAATAACAACTCAAACTATACAATACAGGGCGTCCAAAAAATTTATTAATTGGAAGTCCCCTAGAGGTACACGTCACGAATCACTCCCCATGTATATTATGTTTTGTAAGCCGAGTTGGTCAAGTGAGAGGTGCTCGACTTTCAACCCGAGGATCGTGGTTTCGAATCCCGGCCGTGCATCAATGGGTTTTTCAATTGGAAAATTTTATATGCAAACAAACACGTATTTAAAAAGGGAAGGATAAATTGTGGGGAAAGGAGGTGAGGTTTCCCCACTTTAGGTTGGTGTATATTTATTTTCACCATAAATGGTAATATAAAGGTTCTGATTATCATCATCTGCCTGTCCTTATCCCACTCAAGTGGGGTCAGCCGGCACAACATGTTTCTTTCTTTGTCTTCTATACTCCTTATCGCTCGTCATCGCAGTATTCACATCTTTCTTACTCATGTCCTCTCAGTCCATCACTCTTCTTGTAACGTGGCTTTCTTTCCTCCGTATAACATGCCCATACCACGCTTACCTATTACTCCTCATTTTTTCTGCCACTGGCGCAACTTTCAGACTCCCTCCGATGTACTCATTCATCATACTCAACAAGTTCTGATTAATGGGCACTTATTACACGCCAGGCTGCGGGCAAACGCTAGTCAAATTAATAATGCAAGTATATCCATAGCTAGAATAGCAATCACATAAATTATGCCAGTCCGACAATCGTCGCCTCTCCTACGTGGAGACATTACAAACTTCGCATTGGTATTCATTCTGCAGAGCCCTTCAAATATCATCATAGTATATTGTGGCTTCTGTTACACTTGATACTGGTATACAATACAACTAAAATATTTAAAAAAAATAGTTGAATACATCTTGACCTTGCGCTTGAACTAAATTTTTCCGAAGCAGTGATGTAATCTTTACCAGTTTCAGAATGGCGACGAGGAATTCAAAATAACACGATAAACAACTGATAAGAATAATAGGTAATTTAAGCGTTGACTTTGAACTTGAAGTCTTGAAGTTAGTACCTACTTCCACATGCGAATCTATTGTGAAAATAATCAATTTTAACTATGAATCGATTAAGAAACTAAAAAAAAAAGATTATTTCCTTTAAGGGGCTGTATGTCGACGATTGCTCTTTTTGGAAACGAAAAAAGAAATACTTCTGAACAAGCCACATCTCCTATTTTTATAAGTATACTAGCGACCCGCCCCGGCTTCGCACGGGTAGCATGTTATTATACATATAAACCTTCCTCCTGAATCACTCTATCTATTAAAAAAAACCGCATCAAAATCCGTTGTGTAGTTTTAAAGATATAAGCAAACATACATACAGACATACAGACGCGGGAAGCGGAAAGCGACTTTGCTTTATACTATGTAGTGAATTAGTGATTACTTCATGTTCCTACCTAGATTTCTATTTAGCTGAAAACATAATAGCAGAAACTTTTCACGATAAAGATATTATTTCAAAATGATACGTTTTAGAATTTATGATCGAAAGATTTTGATACCTACTATTAAAATCAACTTGTGATTTAATGTTAAAGATAGGTAATATTATGTAGATCTAGATTTCTATTAGAATAGATTTTTGATAAGTAAATTTATATCATTAATTTATTCGAAAAGCAAAGGCGGACCACGCGCCGACGTGTGTTTGTCGTCATTGCAGCGGTCGGTAGGATTATTTATCGAAGTGATTAAAGGTGGGTACATCTTTATTCACATATACTATACATTATAAAATAGGAGATGTGGCTTGTTCAGAAGTATTTCTTTTTTCGATTCGAACAAAAACAATCGTCGACAGGGAGCGCCTTAAGTAAAAAAAATAGGTATTTAATCAACATAAAATACTAGGAAAGAAACTATTCAAACCACAAAACAGAAACGAAATAACCAGGTCATGGGGGATCGAACCAGCACCTCTTTAATGCGAATGCCTACCACACTACCGTCATCAGAAAATAACTAGTTATGTTACGCTAAGTTATGCTAAGTTACGTTTTTCACGTTAGAAACCGGAAAAGGGTCATCAAAAAAGGTCAAACTTTGCAACCTGATCTTAGTAGGTACTAGGTACATACAATATGTTTGAATACGAAAAGAAAACAAGAGATACAAAAAGGATAAGGCATCCTTTTTATTAGGGTCAGGTACCCTAAAAAAAAGAACCCTTCGTCATCTGTCTGTCAGTCACAGGCGTTTTTCTCCAAAACAAAGAGAGTTTATTTTTCATTGGAGATTTTAGATAATAAGTCTTTGTTAACAAAATACATATTATAAAAAGATATAATGAATAAATATATTATGTAATGTATCGCGATATTATAATAAACAACACTTTAAAAGTTGGTAATAATGGAATAAAACACGAAACACAGGAAGTAATAAGGTAGTGTTGCCATTGAACATACTCTTGATCTTAAACCGTTCAAGGTTTCAGCTACAAGTATCACCAACAAACCAAATAATAATACTCTTAATAATGAATATCTTATCTATACTAATATTATCAAGAGAAAAGTTTTGATTTTTTGTTTTTTTGTTTTTTTGTATGTTTGTAATGGATAAACTCAAAAACTACTGGACCGATTTCAAAAATTCTTTCACCATTACCAAGCTACATTATCCCTGAGAAACATAGGCTATTTTTTTATTTTGAAAAAGTAATAAATTCTTTATAAGAATGACGATAGTTTGAAGCAAGGTGTAAAAAATTGCTAAAAATTTTGCTTTCTTCGTGTGCGCTACAAAAACTATTGAACGGGAATTGTAACGGGAACGGGAAGGGGAATGGGAACGGGAACGGGAACGGAAGACAACATTTGTTAATTCTAAAGCGATACGAAGTTCGCGGGGTCAGCTTGTTTGATATACGTTTAAAATTCTAAAAAGATCCAAACAAAACAATAAGAAAAACAATCATTGTTGCAATTTGATTGTTAGATTTATCAAAGAAATTGAAACAAAGCATTTGTTAAAATTTTCTGCGAAATAAATTTAGAAATCCATAAAACTCCATTCTGTTTGAAAATAACTCAGCATAGAAGTCGACTAAACGCAGAAAAGTTGTTCGGCGCGTGAAGGCCACTTTTGAACCCACTCACGTTGCTTGTTACCAATTTCTTTGTGAGCTTTCGGCAAAGTTTCTCGTCACGTGGCTCCTGGAGACCTCGAGATCGACAGACGTGACCCGGGAAAATGAAGAAAACTCGTAAAAATTTAACGGCAATTTAGAAAAATGTCCAGCAGGGCGATGCGAATCCCTCCCAAACATAAAACCATCGGTTCTCGTGCTCGTGCATAATCCATAAATAGAATTAAGCGAACGTGACCGGCGAGCGACGGGAAAGTTGGTCGTGCTGTGATTTTAAAAGCCTTTTTTAATTTTTATTCTGTATTTATGGGATATTTTATAGATGCCGATAATGAGGCACACCGTCCACGCAGACCGTGCCTACCGGTCTTAGTTGAGGTATGGTTTGCTTATAGATAAGGCGTTGGTATTCGTATCCGCTGGAAGTAGTTTTGCACGCCTCGGCTTGTGCAACTACAACTAGTCTACCTGAAAACGTTAAATTTACAAACAATGGAACATTTAACGACGATTCGGCCCTACGCTCATTATTTAAAATTGCTTTTGCACGACTGGCAGGCAATACATAAGGAAATACACACAGGTACATGCCCAAGGTGTTGTGGTGGGGGTGAGTACTAGATGGGAGACGGGAGGGGGAAGCTGCGCCTGCGCCGGCCGACGACCCGGTCGCCGACCCCGGGCGTGCCCTTCTCGCTCGCCAGAATGCAGCATTGTGCCTTGCATCCCAATCGCGTCCTACGATGGAATCATGGCATCGTCTAGGTTTTATCAAAACTTCTTCAGAAATCAATGGATCTCCAGATCGCCAAGAAACGACGTATTCTTCTAGTTATAAGCCGTTTCTTAAAGATCCTAATGGTATAAACTGGGTTTGAATGTGTGAAGCAGCGTAAGCAGTTAAACTAGGTACTAGTTCCAGTTACCACTAACCAATACAGTCCTAGTTGCTCACCTTACTAACATACCGGGTCTACATAGTATATGCATACAACTCACGCAATCTTAGTACTTGCGGTCAGTACTAAACTAGTCCAGAGAAGGCCTAGCGCATTCCTTGTATGGCGAATAGTGGCAAACTAGAAGTTAACTTGGCGAATGACAGTTTGTTGTGCAAGCCGCATACCAGCAGGTTTACTACCAACCTAATGCCACAAAGCACACAATAATGTTACGAATGCCTCTGCTGCCAGATGATCGTACAAGAGGCTTTCTCGAATAGATTGTATTGACCATGTGAAAGTGATAAATCTCAAGAGAGCATCGTAATAAGGCAATGATGATTCATAAACCTAATATTAGCCACACTACACGAACAAGGGGATCGTGAGTCGATTCGTGGCTGCAGTCTGGTAAGCAAACATTGAATCCATGCGTTGTTGTTTATCAGTTTAAACGGAGACTAATGTAACTGTCTGTTAGAAGACGATGACGCACCTGATTCATTTCGAAATAATAATTTTAACTTTCATCTGGTTAGAATTGTTTTAGTGGTTGAGGTTGAAAAAAACGAGGTTGGGTTAGTCTTCTTGTGCTAAGTGTGTTTATTAAGAAAAAGGTGGTTTGTTTATTGGCTAGGTACTAAACAAAAATGTAGCAGTAAAAAATTTCAAGAGCGAAGTTGTAATTCAGTGGGAGTTGCGTTCGGTAAACACATTGCTATTTACAATAAAATCTGTATTTACAATGGATATTATGATTGTTTATATAATTCCAAAAACTTATGTTAGGAAAACTTTGCACATGTTATATAGGTAAATATTCTCTGAATCTAATAACACAATCATGATTTCGTGTACTCTCGTAAAGTCAGAGCAAATATGCGGAAAAACTTAGCTACTGTCTGTCAAACGAACTAAAATCAACCATCGACAACTTTAACTTAATTCTGCATCATCATAGCTGTAACATTTTAAATTAATAATAACTCAAGAGGCAGAATGAATCGCTTTAACTGGCTTCACAAAGTCCACTATCCACTGAATCATCAATCTCTGTGCAGAATACCGAGCGTTCTTCATCGCCTACGAGTACATCATCATACTCCTACACTAGATCAGTAATGCAGTCACTAAATTTCCAGGCGCTAAGATCTTTGTAGTTCTAAAGGCGCGTCCTCCATGAGCGAGTGTATTGCGACGATATATCATCCTGTCACTTTATTCTTCATCAACAGAACCTAGGCCTGCGCATATTGGGTTCGGTTGTTGTACCACTCAACAGCTAAAAAATGCTCAACTGTTTAACTTCAGTGGAAAACTGGCTTCGGGTCAGTAAAGCATAAGAAATGTAGCGATACGCGTCAATGAGTCATGGCTCCGGAAATACTTTTACTCTTAACGGTGGACGTGCCAATTCTAAGACCATACGTCTTCGCGCCATACGACACCTGACACAAACAGAGTGACGCGAATCGAAATATAATCCAGAAACGCTCTTGAGTTTTTTTCCCAACCATTCTCATTGAATGTTTTTATATGTTCTCTTGTGAAACTGCGAGACGCAGCTAGTCATAAGTAAACTAAAATTATGTCTGCTTCTATTCCCTTTACCAGACGTCATACAACGAATGTATGTATTCATGTTCGTTTCTGAACGCAACAAACAATTATGTTATCGCAATCTGTACTGTACGTGTCATCAATAGTAGAAGGTAATTTAAGCCTGCATGCCGCTATCTAGTTATGTTACAAGCAATGGGCCGATGCCCTAAAACGGAGGTCTTCGGCTGCCAAGGGCACGATCAAGACGTCACCCTCTATGCCATGGCTAAAGGCAATTACAACGCAATTAGTTCAGGTATCCAGCTATTTCGGCCGCGTGACGCACGCCGGATGCACTTGCACATCCGTTGCCCTGTGTTCTTTTGTTTGGAGAGCTGACTGGAATCTGGCTTGAGGTATATACCTAGCTCTAAATATTAAAGAAATTTCACCCTTCTAGCTTCTGCTATAAGCTTTGCTTGTATGGTATCTGAATAAAAAGTAGCCTAAAAGCCATTTCAGGTCAAAAATTAAAAATAACAATTCCTGTTTCCATTCAGATCGGTTCAGTCATAACGGTGCAATGGAACCACAAACAGACTAACTCGCAAACTAGTATTCAACAAGCGATATTATAAATGCAAACTCGCATTTAGGTATAATATCGGTATTAGGATGGCCTTTCAAACACACTGTGCATTTTTTATCCTCAGATACATAGTCTTTTAATTAAAAAAGCAACAAGTCCGTACGCAACCAATAAAACTAATCGGAAAGCAACTGACAGCAGCTAGTGAGGCGTTAAGATCAACAGGAATAGCCTGGACGCGTGCCATGCCCTGCGCACCCGCATAGCGGAAGTGACGTCACGAGCGTGTCAATACAACTCCCTACTTCTCATTGATGCTGGTGATACAGTCGACGCATTATGCCGATATGAATGAATCGCGTGTTACCTAATGTTTATTATCCAAAACTGAATCTGAATTCTGAAGTTTATGTTTTGTATAAATAGGGCTACCACGCAACCGGTAAATAATAATGTCCTAGCTTCACCTACTAGCTCCTTAGACGTTTCAAAGTGATCCTTGTGATTTTATTGAAATAAATACATTTCGACTTTGTCTTGATAACATTAGTGGCTATTTCACATTATACCCCAAACTAAGCAAAGTTCAAGCGATTTAGATTAACATACGAGTACATTCATAAAATCACGCCTGTTACCCAGAGAGATAGACAAAGACAACGGCTTTCCACTTGCTACGATCTAGACATCTCTTTCGCTTCATTCACTCTCATCACAATCTTCATGCATACAGCATACTCCTCGGTACTCGACCTGTGGGGGCTATTTTGTAAAAACATGATTATCATGTTATGGTACTGAATGCCATAATACCTACGCTTTTTATGCTGTTTAGGCACCCATACCTACGCTTCCAATACAATACCTACGCTGAAGCGTAGGTATAGGTGCATAACCAGTGAATAGTTACTATGAAAAGTGTACAGATTAGGTATTCTCTAACATTAGGTATATTGCATTCAACATCATAACATGATATTCATGTTTTTTACAAAATAGCCTTGCTGGCCCTTTTCCAATACGTCCTACAATCCGAGCTCTCCCTCTTCCAACGGTCCCATTCACACTTGCCTTATTAATTATATACCTGTTTTGTCAATCTTCCTTCGTTCATTTGGGGGCACGGCAGTGCCCACGCCAAGTCGAGCTCGAAGCAAACACTGCCGTACCATCCTTTACTGGAACCATTTCGCCGCATTTTCAGGCCACTATTTGAGAACCGTAAAATCTAAAATTTCAAGTCTGTAGGTCATTTAGTTTCGAAGTTAAGCGAAAGCAAAGTTTCGCATTTTAGACAGACACTCACTCACTCACTCACTCACTCACTCACTCATGATCATCAGAATAGAACTAGTACTTCCCATAAACTCAGAGAGCTGAAATTTGGTACAGAGTTAAGAGTTTAATGGCCACATAAAAGGAAAACCATAAAAACTAGGATAATCGAAGATCTGGAGTACCTGGTGACCCTGATTAGAAAACACAAGAGCCTAACCAAACTATTAGAGATCGACATACCTACCGCCTTTACAAAACATATTCAACTTGGTGGGCCGCTTCATTTGATGACAAAAATCGAAGGTCTGAAGTATCTGATGAAGAACCCTCAGCTGATCTCAGCTGTATTAGAGATATGGTAATGCCCCATTCTAATATTGGTACATAAAAAAATCGACTGTCATTGCAAAAATCCAGCGTAGTGGGACACATCTTCTAATTTAATTCTAATTTAATCTAGCCTATAGCGTCCCACTGCTGGGCGAATGCCTCCCCTTCTGCTTTTAATACGTAAATAAATAAAATTAAAGGAAAACTCTGGATAAGACTATACTGGCTTTTATACATAAACTTACTCGTAAGTACAAGTTTACAAGAAGAAATAGTCGAACGATTAACTTTATTCTACTCGAACATTACACAAATTAAATAAACAAATTACACTAAAATATTAATTTCGCTCAAAATTTGGTCAAAATATAATAATGCATTGGACTAAGAGTGGCGGTGATACCCGCACACGTCGCTAGATGGCGCTGACTGTATTTTTAAACGCGTGTTCTGAGGTTCCTTACTGCGATTTTGCGATAATAAAGAAATCGCAGTAAGGAACCTCAGAATTGGCACGACTTTGTCTAGATTTCATTACTTTTTAGAGATAAACAAGCAGCTCCATCGAGACTTGGCTAGTTTTATACAGAATGTTTTTGGTGGGATTCTCTTTACATTCCCAAAACATCTAAGCATCATACATATCCCTTAACACAACGTCTTCTTTCACACCACAACGTTCTCTTATTATCCTAGACATACTAGCATTACAACAAATAGTTCGTAACTGGTTAAGCTTAGGGAACTTTTGAAGTTGTTTTGTAAAATGTTTTTGTTTCAATACCACTGTCGTGTCTGAACAAAGTTGGATGAAAATTGGAAAAAGGACAGGTCGTAACTTGGAAAACAATGAGGCCTTTAACTACCACGCGAAGCCGCGGGCAGAAGATAATTATAAAATAAATTGCTTATTTGATTTATGAGCCTGATGCAAATATCATTGCAAAACACATTATCGCACATTGCTTTAATGCGTCTGGTGGAACTTTTTAAGCCGCAGTGTCTGGGAAACATTTTACTTAGCCTGTCAGCCTTATCCAACGAAAAGATGGGCAATACGTGTGGTAAGTTTCCTTAGGATGTTTTCTGTACCCGTTTTGAGCACGAGTTAAAGGGCACATACATTTTTCAAACAGACAAATCCATCGGTGCACAGGCGGGATTCGAACTCAAAGTCTGGTACAAATCAAGCTACCTCTCACTAAGCCAACAGTTCTTAATTAGCTACACTCAATTGAGTGCATTTTCTACACAATGTGTCCTGTAATGTCGGTTAGAAACTGGACTAGCCATTATGAATATTTGTATTTTTTATGAGTATTTGTTGTGATTTTTGTTTGTTTTACATAATACAAACAAAAATGACATGATAACAATGCCTCCTGTGAGGATTGAACTCACGACCCCTGGTTTACGAGACCAGTGCTCTACAGTGAGCTAAAGAGGCGACGGGGCACGGTGCGAAATATCCCATCAAGTCAATGTGCTGGAAGTCTACAGGTATTTATTTCAATAAAATTACAAGGATCACTTTGAAACGGACTGAGAAACTACGCAACAAATAGGGCTTTTACTTCGACGATCCTTTTCGTAAATGCTATGTAGAGCTCCAGAATTGTGCCGATCGAACAAGGCGAAAGATCAAACAAGTATAAATTAAGCGTATAAAATAAAAGTGGAAACTTACTAAATTATTCTTACCTTTTCATGTCGTCGTTTTTTTCTTTCGTTTCTTTTTCACGATCTACAAAAAAAAACTGAAAATTAATAAAAATATTTTCTATACAAAAAAATTACAATGTTTTAATACACACGCTTTAAAAAAATCGAGTTCATATTCATACAATCTCAGAAAATGAAAAAAATGCAAAAGGTTTGCCGAAACCAGGGATCGAACCAGGGACCTTTAGATCTTCAGTCTAACGCTCTCCCAACTGAGCTATTTCGGCAGATATAATGTGCCACGAAATATGTTGATAGCATCTGCGAATCGATAAATATTCTAAAACGAAAAATCAGCATTACAAACATGAATTTTAATTGATCACTGTGCAAGTAGTAGTAAGTTTTTTTTTTGTGTTTAAATTTTTAATCAGCAGGGGTATTAGGTGGCATAAGAATACTCATATAAGCATATATTTATATGCTAGTATGGTAACTACTGTAACTAGCATATATTATAAAATAATAAAATGATCTACTGAAGAGAATCTAAACTAAACCTCGAAAACTAGACTCCTAGCGCCACCTATGTCACCAAGAGAGAAACCATGCAAACATCATGAAACGTGATTAACACTAGATGGCGCAATAGACAAACTACTATTGTAAGAGTTTTAAAAGATTTTAACAATCCATAGCTTTATCGAAATTAATGTTATCAAGGCATTCCTACCAATAATAAAAATGTGAAAGTTTGATTATGCTACTTTTTACCCATGTGAGCAAAGATATGGATGATAGCTAGTCATTTATTTTCTTTTCCTTTTCCCACTTGATGACCCCCATGTCAGCACAACATATTGCCAAATAAATGCTAGAAAGAATAAGACGGATGAAAGCTAGTGGTAAATAAATAAGAAAAATTACCTTCCTAGTTCTTACTTTTCACAATAATTTCTAATTCACCCGTTTTCACAAATTCCTCCTTTGCAAAAAGTATTAATTTGAAAAAGTTGGTAGGTACTTACCCCAGTATTCTACTTGGATGGCTTTATCAGCAGCTTGCTGCCCCACATCATCCAACACCACTCCACAACTCTGGTATAGATGGCTGCGAAGTTTAATTAGCTTCTCAGTTTGATGGTATGCTTGGATCTCGTCCTATAAAGAAGAAAATATTTTGATGCCAACTTCATAAAAAGCTTCAATATTATGAGTTGTATTGAAATTGAACATTACCTTTAGTTCCTTCAGCTTTGAATGAGATCGGCCTGGATAACACTGTTTCACATGAGAATCAGACCACTTTTCCCGATCTCGAGGCAGCACGGAGCGCTCAGATGGTAAGTTACGAGATTTGCTACTAAATTCTCGAGGACGAGGTGCGCGTGGAGCTGGCCGCGGCGGCGACAGACCAGGGTCCAAGGACTTAAGAGTTCGACGTGGTTTCACCACAAACGTTCGCTTTGCAGGCCTTTCAACAGAGTCCGGGACATAGTCATTCAAAACAGTCGGCAGCTCACTAAAACTTTGGTTCACGTTAGAAACAGATGGTTTCCCGCTAAGGCGCTCAGAACTTGGTGGACCGTGTCGCATCACGGAAGAACTAGACTTTAAACTGGACCTAGACCGATTGTAAACACGCGGCATGACTCTGTCATACTTTTTATTGTTTCTAGACGTGTTTTGATCCATTGTACTTGAAAAAAATAAACAATAACAAATAACAAACCGCACTACTACACCGCGCACGAAGCAAACGAACAAACAAAACACACACAAGCACAACACACTTATATGCTCTTTGCACAACACAACACAACAAACAACAAAAGGACCAAAGTTTTTTTTGGTGAAGGCTTCCTACAAGCAATCATTTCCTCAATGATGTCAGTGTCAAAAGTCTATACTGTCTAATTCAACACAACCATATCAAATCTTTTCCTGCTGTTTATTTTTGTAGGTTATGTTTGTTTACGATACGAATGTGAACACTAGTTTTTTTTTCTATTTTATTCTTACAAAAGTTTGCATTAAATCAATTAACTAACGAAGTTTAATAACCGACAATATGAACGGCTTATCTCTAAGAATAAGTACAGGAGCAAAAAAGTCCAAGAACATCATGAGTTTGCCACCGGTTATTATCACTAACTTACCAGCTGATACTGCTCGTAAGCTGACGAATTTGATTCCTTCTTCACCTTAAGTTTTTTCTGATACCATTGCACCGGTGACTGGCGAAGGTTCTTTCAGATCCTTTAAAGTGACCAAGAATCTATGACAAAAGCAAGATTACCTTTAAGCTTACCAATTGGTTAGTTAGTCTGTTTATGCCTTTTATACTTTCAGTTTGCGAAAATGAAGATAGTGAATTGGTTAGAACCTTTTTACAAGCTACCACAGCAGATGCGCAACTAGCCATACTGAAAAAAATATTGGACAATGTAAAGAAACATGTTGATCTAAATATTGTAAAGTTTTTAGTGGTTGTTTTCTTTCACTCTGAAGCTAAACACCCGATCAAATGTTTTATAACCAGGTAAGTTGTCAAATAAGAAAATAACTGAGAGGAAAGGGTTGGTTAATTATTATTAAAACAATTTGCATACACAACAACTTTTAATGCCTGAAAAAATATATTGTTTGCTGAATACTGTGTCATAGACATTAATTTACTTGCCAATCATTATATTAAATGATCATATTGTGCTCAAGGTATTGAAGTTTGTATATGTAATATAAACAGATTGATTTCCACAGACATATAACAAAGTGCAAACATCTACAAGAACCGTTTATAAACTTACTAAGTACAGAAATAAGTTTGCATATAAAAACTGACAGTAATGAGTACAAAACTCACAAAGAAACTGTCCCGAAAATTGGCAACTGCTTAGAAAACTTCCCAGCCGGGACATGTGCTGTGGAGGGAATCAAAGATCAACTGGCTCCATACTTAGCAAACTTTCTCTGTTCCTGCATTCAAACTGTCAGGTAATAAACTTACTAAATAGATGTAAAGTTGGTGCAAAAGGTGGCATGGTGGATTGAATAATGGCTGTCTGAGTAGACTTTACCCATACAAAAAATATTTTTTGAAGTATTATTTTATTAATTTCAGAACAGAAAATCCGTCACCTACAAAAAAGAATGAAATATACAGTCTGGCACATTTGACTCTAAGGCTCCTATTGCACATTATAACAAAGATCCAACCAACACCAGAAAATAATGATCATCTAATAAAGGCACCTCAAGTTTTTCGAACTAGCCTTAAGGAGTCCATAGATGTGTTACTCTATGACAAAGATGTTCCCATGGACACCAAATCTGTATGTGGTCTTGTTGCAATGTCATTAAAAACTTACAGTTGCAATGACAAACCCAACTACGATGCATGGAAACATGTAAGTAAATAATATTTAATTTAGCTGATATTTATTAAATTTAAATAGCATTTTTTTTGCATCTATAAGCATGTGCCTAATGTAATGTTTGGACTTGCCTCTGACTAACCCTTTTAGACATCTTCAAGGGTATATTAAGCGCCTTGAGATCTAAGAGTATGTCTACCGTAATTGAAGGTACCACACGCTAGTATCTCATATAGAAGTATAACTCTGATTTCTTAATTTCAGTTTATGTATTCAAAGGAGAATGTTGAGATGACAGATGGTGTTCAACTTGCAATGTATTCTGCCATCATTACTACAGTGCCTATGCACAGACTACAGGAAAAACGTAGTGTAAATGAACTAGCCCCTATTGTCATTATAGTAAAGAAGTTTATGAACATCATTGAAAGGTATGTGATGAATGTGATAATAATCGTTTCGTAAGTTTTATGAAACCAGCCAAGTGCGAGTCGAACTCGCGCACGAAGGGTTCCGTACAATTATCTATAAAAACGGCAAAAAAACACGTTTGTTGTATGGGAGGCCCTCTAAAATATTTATTTTATTCTGTTTTTAGCAGCAACAGAAATACATCATCTGTCAAATTTTCAACTGTCTAGCTATCACGGTTCAAGAGATACAGCCCTGTGACAGACAGACGGACAGACAGACAGACAGACGGACAGCGAAGTCTTAGTAATAGGGTCCCGTTTTTACCCTTTGGGTACGGAACCCTAAAAACTATAAGTCCTGCGTGAATATGATTTAAATGGGACCAACTTCTTAGGACTATTCTCTACTCTACACAATAGAAAATTCATCGAAATCGGATCATCAGTTAAAAAATATATGCGCGGTATAGCGGCCTCACAGCTCACTTGATATTAACATTGCCTTGTGTGCTTTTGTGGGCTTTCCGTGATAAACATAGATGTTTGTTCTGTGTCTGGGTGTTATAAATGTATGTAATGTATAAGACCAAAAAAATTCTATGAGTAATCTGGTTTTCAAAGTACAAGCTTTGCTTAGTTTGGAGCTAGATAGCGATATGTTTCAAATTTATTTATTTGGAACAAAATAACATTGGTATACAAAAAACAAGTGAAAAACGATGACAACTGCAAAATTAAAAACTGGGTAGCAGAGTCAACGCCGTCAATTTTAAAAAATAATTAATTGTCGGTTAAAAATATCTCTTTATAAATAGTAGTGTAGATTGAATTAGAATTTGTTTACAGAAGTTCCTCCGATGGAGTGCTGATTCTTGGAGTGACTCGCACCCTCTTACAGGTGAGCAAGGGTCTTTCGAAGCTGAATGTGGATCTTGGAGTGGAAATGACGGAACAGCTGCTTGCGTTTGTGTGGGTACATCTTGAGCACTACATGGATAGCGTGCGACATTTGACGGCGCAGATATTGGCTAGTGTTGTGCATTACTGTGCCGCTTTGGAGATGGACGGTAGGTTTATGCTTAATAAATTATTATTATTGTTTGTTACATAAACGTCTAGAGCCGTGTTGGCCGAGTGGGAGGTACCTCGACTTTTAATCTGAAGGTCGTGGATTGCATCAATGAATTTTCTGTTCGAAAAATTTATATGCGCATCAAACACGTGCTCGAAACGGTGAAGGAAAACATCGTGAGGAACCAGTTAGTATTCTTATAAGCGGCGATGGGCTTGCAACCTATCTGAATGCTAACTACTGCAAAATGTGGGCATGTGTCAAATATAATGTTTGGACGTGCCTCTGACTAAGCGCCTGGAGATCTGAGAGGATGTCTACCGTACTTGGGGATTACAGTCGTGATCTTATTTATGTTTTTTTATTGTTATTTATTATTTACTTCTAAATAAAGATTGAAGAATGAATGAAATTGTATTCGTTAGGATCTGATTGCGCCGCCCTGGACCTCGCCCTAGCCGGGCTATCCGCCCTAGGCGCCCTCCGCCGTGGCTTCCACTTCGGCGTCCGTGGCTGTGCGCGTGCGCTCTCCTGTGGCCGCGTGTTACGCTCTGTGGCTCCTTTGCCACGACTGCTGCCCGCACTTATGGCGTCGCATGTCGCTGCCACGGTACGTAGCTTACGTGATTTAAACAAGATGTACATTGTTAAACCAAGTTTTTAATAGTTTTATAATAGAGACCTTTGCCCAGCAGTAAGACAATATAGGTTAAATAAAAAAGAACTGTTATTATTTTTACTATCTGTCTGTCTGTCTGTTACGTTATCACGGCTGAACCGCTGGGCCGATTGTGATGAAATTTTATATAGAGATAGTTTAAAGTCTTGGGACGGAAATAGGCTACTTTTTTTCCTTTAATATACTTTTGTTTTATTTTTAAAACATACATATCCTATCTACTTTTCAGACGACGGCAACACTAGATGACTTACTGGTGAGGCACTCCCAGGAGGCTGAGACTTCTGCAATCCACGATCAATGGGTGCTGCCCATCATCAGCTTTGTGCAAACGAACGATCTGGAGCCCGAGGTGCTGACCATCCTGGAGAACCTCCTCGCCAAGGCGGTGCAGCTCGACCAGAACCTGGTCACGTTCATGTGAGTTCCACATACATGAAAATAAAAATAAATCCTTCTAATCATTAATTTAGTTTTCAGGAGTGGCCTGAGGATCACGACTGTTAGTGTCCTGAGGATCACGACTGTTAGCCTCAAGTACGGTAGACATCTACTCAGATCTCCAGGCGCACAAATCCTTGAAGATGATTAAAGGGGGTTGTTAGAAGCACGTCCAAACATTAAATTTGGTACATGGCTCACATTTTGCAGAAGTTAGCATTCCATACGTGACAGGTTGCAAGCCCGTCGTCGCTTATAAGAATACAAGCGTAGAGTTATTGAAAAAAAAATGTTATTGAAGTTGAACATCCTCCAAGATGAAGCAATTTGATTTTAATCCGAGATGCCCATATTTAAACAATCAAATGGAATTTCCAGATTGCCCCATATAAAGCAAGCCTGCGAGTCGCCGGAGCAGGACCTTAAGAACGTGTTAGTATTGTTAAGTGTAGCTCGTGCCAGCCTTGCCAAGTTAGCTGGAGACATACCTTCTGAACAACAGGGTAATGCATACAACTTAATTCGTTTATTTAGTACTTAAGATAGTTTTTAAACTTCTTAGATTACATTTTTCCGATTTTGTGGGGATCTCTAATTTTTATGGAAATAAATTGTAGCCTATTTTACTTGCTGATAATGTAGTTGTTGATAGGTGAAAGAATTTTAGTTAAAGTTGGTCCAGTAGTTTTTTTAGTTTATCCATTACAAACAAACATACTAAAATCAATTTCTTTTTCTCTTTGAAATAGTAGTGTAGACTAGCTTCTGTGCGCTACTTTCCCTGCTTGATACCAGGGTAAAAAAATAATGTACTTTATAAATAGTGAAAAAAAATTCAAATAGATGCCGTGGTTCTCCGATATTACTGCTGGCTGGCCTCACAGCTCAGTTCTGCGCTGTAGGTTGTGGGTTCGATCCCCACCCAGGATAAACATTTGTATGATAAACATAGATGTTTGTTCTGAGTCTGGGTGTTATGTATCATAAGTATGTATTTACAAAAAAAACGTATATATGTATTATATCAGTTATCTGGTTTCCATAGTACAAGATTTGCTTAGTTTGGGGCTAGAGGGCGCTGTGTGAAAAGTCCACCAAAAAAAAAATTCTCTTTGTATACATACAAACAAACTCACAAAATGTATGTATGTTTCAGAGCTTTGGGGCGGAGTTCTGTCATACCAAGTGTTGAAAGAGGCTGTCGTCGATGCACGAGAGGAGGTGACCATTTGCTAACCATTATTGAATTTCTTGCTATTTTATGATAGAAATAAACTTTACAGAAATAAATAACACCTAATACTAATACATCTATGTCTTATCTATGTATATAAAAGAAAGTCGTGTTAGTTACACTATTTATAACTCAAGAACGGCTGAACCGATTTGGCTGAAAATTGGTGGGGAGGTAGCTTAGAACCAGGAGATGGACATAGGATACTTTTTATAACGGAAAAGGGAACTTAACACAGCATTTGTTAATTCTAAAGCGATACGAAGTTCGCCGGGTTAGCTAGTATTAATATAAAAATAAGATCACTACTGTAATCCCCAAGTACGGTAGCTCTGCAGGCGCCCACATCTTGAAGATGTCTAAATGGATTATTCGGCACGTCCAAATTTGGCACCTGCCCACATTTAGCAGTAGTTAGCATTCCACACGTGACAGGTTGCAAGCCCATCGCCGCTAGAGAACCTACCTAGATCCTAATAATGTATTTGTTGCCTCAGGTCCGCCTGGCGGGGTTGGGGTTGGTGTGTTCGGGTCCAGGGGGTGTGGGGGGTGTTTCTCCATCCGAGTTGGATGTGACTCTGCACTACCTCTCTCACTGCGGGGACGAACAGCCACAATGCAGGCAGCGCGCAAAAGCCTTGCTACACAAGGTAGGCAGAGGATGTCTGTGAGGTATTGAGTAAGAGAAATGGTAATCAAGCTCGTGACTCAAGGATATAAACTTTTTCGCTGGTGGTTATAAAACTAATCTAACAGATTATTTCAGACTGACTCATTGGCTGACCTCACAGCTCAGTTGGTAGTAGCTCTGCCTTCTGCGCTGTAGGTTGTGGGTTCGATCCCCACCCAGGATAAACATTTGTGTGATGAACATAGATGTTTGTTCTGTGTCTGGGTGTTTATGTATAATAAGTATGTATCTACAACAACAAAAAAACGTATATATGTATTCTATCAGTTATCTGGTTCCCATAGTACAAGCTTTGCTTAGTTTGGGGCTAGATAGCGCAGTGTGAAATGTCCACCAACATTTATTTATTGTAGATTGACCAAGAAGGAATTATTATTATACATAAGGAGAATTTCACGACCTCACTTCTTTTCCCTTGTCCGCTTCACGTAAAAATTCCCATTATATATTTTTTGCAAACACTCCATCTAGTCCAAACTAAGCAAAGCTTGTACTATAGAAACGAGAATACTGTTGAATTGTAAATACATTCATAAATTTTATTATAACACAGACTCAGACACAGAAACAGCTAAGTTCATCATACAAATGTTTTTACTGGGAATCGAAGTCACAACTTACAGCGTAGGCGTAATCTACTACCAACCGAGCTGTGAGGCAAATATGAGTAATAAGATAAACATTTTCAGTTTATAAAACGCATCTATGACGGCATCCGTGCGGCGAAGCGGAGCGGAGACGAAACCCGCAGTCTGATGTACCTTCAGTTCCATGAAGAGCTGCGCAGGAATTGTTATCGCAATTTGCAGCAAGGAAGCCATTCGAGACGCAGCACTGCGCTGCAATTGCTGCTGGCTTTGGAACCACCCTCATTGCCCCACCAGAGGTAACTAGGCTCAGCAGGCTTATTGCGTTTGAAATAACTAAAACTTAGGATAGTTTACGATTATTTACGTAAATTTGGTGTCCTGTAAACAGGGGTTGACTAGAATGACAACTAGTCTTTTTTCTTTTGGAACGAAGTTCCTTATCGCGCGTTGTGAAAGGGGGCTAGACGGAAAAAAATCTTACGAAAAGTTGTCACGACACTTTTTGCTATAGTAAGCTATTGTAAGCTGTGCGGCTTACTATAGTTCCTTGTTTTGTATGTGTAGGTCGAGGTCGAGGTCGAGGTCGAGGTCAAAGTTGATTCCCCTTCCCTTGTCCCACGTTATTTTGTGTTCAGTACAACATAACTGTAAACTAATAAACGACTTATTGTGCAAGTAGGAGATTACCAAAACATCATTAGTTGGTAGGTGGTATCTACTTAGGAAGGTAGGTACTTACCTATTTATTTGCTTTGCGTTTGTTTCTCATCTAACTAGCTAGATTGACAAAAATTGAGCCTACTGATTAAGTTTATATTACATTATATTTGATAATAATAAAAAACATATTATTTTAACTTAAAAGAAATAAAATTTTATTACAATTCCTTCACTAATTAATCGAAAAGAACTTCGTTCCATCCGGGTGTCCCTTGACACCTCTCAAGTTTTTTTTTTGCACTTTTGAAATTATGCGAAAAAAAGAAAAAGTAGTGTAGTAAAAATAGTAAGTGGCTAAAATATTCGTAATTTAAGAACCTTCTTTTGAGGTTACGCTAATTTAGACTTGTAACGTAAAAATAAATAAGATCGTCGTATTTTATTAAGTTTTAGTCAGTTTGTAATGACATCAGAATTGCCACCGATGTCGTAGGGCTTAGGAACTTCAGCTACATACACACACACTCACACACGTGCACACGCTCACCCACACCCTTTCACCGTAACTTGGTTTACAGAAGTTGGAAACAAGATTACGTGGACAAGTTGCTGATGCATTTGGAAGATAGCTACGAGACGAACAAGGTCCTGGCGCTGGAAATCCTGCAACATGTTCCTCTGGAACTCCTGAAGGTAACTTTTTGTATCCCTTAACAGTTTGTTTGTTCTTGGCGACAAACCTCAACAATTTTTCGGGCAAGAATTTTGAATACAGTATCATTTGGGCTCTCATGTAGATTTATAGTGAAAATATGCTATGTTTTTTTCGCCGATGAAAAAAAAGAAGATTTTCAATTCGACGAGTATTTTTTGTGTTTATTTTTTTTTTACCTGGTTATCTGATTTTGATGATTTGTTTTCTATTGTATAGGTAAAGAATAGTTCAATAGGTCCTCGACATTTATATTGTATTCATGTAGGACTAACAGTTACTTCCGTACTAATGGGTTCCGTACCATTATCTATAAAAAAACGGCATAAAAAAACACGTTTATTGTATGGGAGCCCCACTTAAATATTCAGTTTTTAGTATTTGTTTTTATAGCGGCAACAGAAATACATAATCTGCGAAAATTTCAACTGTCTAGCTATCACGGTTCATGAGATTCAGCCTTGTGACAGACAGACGGACAGCAAAGTCTAAGTAATAGGGTCCCGTTTTTACGCTTTGGGTACGGAACCCTAAAAACTTCGAACTAAAACTAAAGACTTAAATATCGTCTTTTGACTTTAAGATTGGTGGCGCGTCATAGTAGAGCTAGTATTTAACAAAATAAATATTTTTCAGAATGCATCATCATCATCAGTAAGCTTGCGATTAGATGATATAATATTACAAGCCTCTTCATTGAAGCCGACAGAGTGTGTCTCAGCAGCGTACAAATTGGAACTGATATGGCGAAGACTGCCCGAATACATCCTGCAAGGAAAGCCATGGTAAACCTCATTCTTATAGCCTTAAAGGTTTGCTGGTAGAAAACCTTTTACGTTTAGACTCTAAAGGATTGATACTCTAAACTAACTTTAACTCTAATTCTAAACGAGTAACAATCCTCAAGTACGGTAGACTTACTTTCAAATCTCCAGGCATTGAAATACTAGTAGACGATTAAAGAAGTAGTCAGAGGCACGTCCAAACAAGATTTCAGTCTTTGTAGCCTCACCTAGTAATAAATACTTTGACTGACATGAACACAATAGTTCTAAAAGTTTGTTTTGGTATGTTTAAGGGAAGGATCATTGAAAAAACGAAAAAACCGGCCAAGTGCGAGTCGGACTCGCGCACGAAGGGTTCCGTACTATTATCTATAAAAAAAACGGCAAAAAAACACGTTTGCGAGCCCCACTTAATTATTTATTTTATTCTATTTTTAGTATTTGTTGTTATAGCAGCAACAGAAATACATAATCTGTGAAAATTTCAACTGTCTAGCTACCACAGTTCATGAGATACAACCCTGTGACAGACAGACGGACAGACGGACGGCGAAGTCTAAGTAATAGGGTCCCGTTTTTACCCTTTGGGTACGGAACCCTAAAAAAGGTAGACCCCAAGCCGTGTTTGTTGCCTGATTCTTCTAGACTTGTTCGCGTGGAATCGGCGTAGCTTCACCTAGTTCCTAAGACGTTTCAAAGTGATCCTTGTGATTTTATTGAAATAATTGAATTTGAAGTTACCTTTAATAAATTTATTCCTAACATTGTATAAATTATTAAAATAATTATTGTATAATTATGCAGTTAATATTCCACATATTTTTATTGATTGCAGTGAGACAGCAGAGCCAGCATTATTCCGCTTGCTGTCAGAGTTGCTGAATAAAGTTCAGCTGAAGTACGACGCCCTTCAAGCACCTCGCGATGGACCCACCTACGGATTGATGCACTGCATCGCGAAACTCCTGGATGTCATGGAGCCAGAGTTAGTATACAGCTCTGAAATTTCATTTATTTACTAGCTTTTAACAGCGACTTCGTCCGCGTATATTCAGAATGATTTGAATGATCGACTCGATTCGACTTCTATATCTTATATAATTATATAAAAGAAAGTAGTGTTAGTTACACTATTTACAACTCAAGAACGGCTGAACCGATTTGGCTGAAAATTGGTGGGGAGGTAGCTTAGAACCAGGAGACGGACATAGGATACTTTTTAACGGGAACGGGATCGAGAACGGGAACTTAAGACGCTGCCAGTCGACGATTATTTTTGTTCGAAACGAAAAAAGAAATACTTGTGAACAAGCCACATCTCCTGTTTTATAATGTATAGTATATGTGAATAAAGATGTACCCATCTTTAATCACTTCGATAAATGATTCGATAAACCGCTGCAATGATGACAAACACACGTCCGCGCGTGGTCCGCCTTAGCTTTTCGAATAAATTAATGATATAAATTATGTATAATTATTTATCAAAAATCTATCCTAATAGAAATCTAGATCTACATATTACCTATCTTTAACAATAAATCACAAGTTGATTTTAATAGTAGGTATATACAATATTTCGATCATAAATTCTAAAACGTATCATTTTGAAATAATATTTTTATCGTGAAAAGTTTCTGCTATTATGTTTTTAGCTTAATAGAAATGTAGGTAAAAACCTGAAATAATATACTTATAAAAATAGGAGATGTGGCTTGTTCAGAAGTATTTCTTTTTTCGTTTCGAAAAAGAGCAATCAGCGACTGGCAGCCTCTTAAGGCCCTGTTTGTCGATGATTGCTCTTTTTCGAAACGAAAAAAGAAATACTTCTGACAGAATACAAGTAAATAAGTACTTGTTTTTTTTTTGTAAATACATACGATTCATTATAACTTTATCTGTATGTACCTACCACCCACTGTAAGCTGTAACTGTGAGGCCAGTTAATTAATATATTCTACTGTATTTCTAATTACTTCAGGGCCATTGCAAATTGCCGGGAATGGAACTTGCTAATCGCGAGGATAATCGATGCATGTCGGGAACTGATAGATGGCACTGGCGTAGTGGTGAACCACGCAGCTCCCGAAGGCGTGATGCCCGAACACTGCCAATACTCCGACTATGGGAACAATGCGTAAGTTCGAACTTAGACAGCTCAATATATTTTTTTTAATTTAATTATTTATTTTATATTTTTATTGTACTACTGCAAATTGTGGGCATGTTCCAAATGTAATGTTTGGAAGTGTCTCTGATTAACCCCTTTAGACATCTTCAGGAATCTAAGCATCTAAAGATCTGATCTAATCTGATCTCTAATTTTTTATTTTTGATACAGTCTCTAAGTTACTGATAAGTGTTACCTAATACTATCTCCACTACTATGACAATAAGGAAAAATTTGTATTTTTGTTTATAATGTAAAAACTTAAAATCTACTAGACCAACTTTAATATTTCTTTCACCTATCAAAATCTACATTATCGGCGCTTAAAATAGGTCTAATTTTATTTTTAAATAATTAGAGATCCCTACAAAAATTGCAATAATGTAACCTAGCTTATGTTGCTACCCAAAATTTTACTTAAAATCTTCAATAGATTAGATACACAAGCAGCTAGATTTTTGTTAATTTTAATACAGAGTCTTCTTGATAGTGAGTATTATGTCTTTCAGCGGCGTCAAGCTTGAAGATGGGCGGCAGGTCACAGCTCAAATGGTGCTTCTGTGTGCCTGGAGGACCAACAGAGAGGTGATTTTTATCTATCTATACTAATATTATAAAGAGAAAACTTTAGATTTTTTGTTTGTTTGTATGTTTGTAATGTATAAACTCAAAAACAATAATTCTTTCACTATTAGAATGCTACATTATTTCTGAGTAACAGAGTCATCACATTTTGCAGTAGTTAACATTCCATAAGTGACAGGTTGAAAACCCGTCGCCGCTTAAAATAATAATTCGATCAGAAAAATCTATTGATGCACGAACCCACGACCTGAAATGATAATCGAGGTACCTCCCACTCGGCCAACACGGCTTTTTTGAACCATTCAACAATAAAATTATAGAAGACTGCATAATTGCATGTTAGCCTTTCATCGTCAGGCGACTTCGGTCCTCGGCAGCATTGGCGCGCGATGCCGAATCGACACCATAGGCCTCCACAACTTGGAGGAGCTGGTGAATATGCTGTCGACAGTTCTGATAACTGCGAGGCATCGCGGCGCATTCGAGCAGGCCTATGTGGCTTACGAACGGGTGCTTCACAGGTTAGATTTGTTGTTTTCTTTGATAATGGTGATCTTGGATATCCTGTATAAGATTAGTTCAGTGTAATACTCTACATATACTCGTAAAATGCTACTTCGCGTTACCTATTTTATTAAAAAAAAAAAGCATTTATAAAAATTCAAAATATAATCTGAGTTAATGGGGGGGGAGTATGATTTAAGGAACTTTGACACAACTTGGTGTCCAGTTAGATATTAATGTACTTCTTTTATTATGGATCCTGTCATCTCGCTCTTTGTTTTTGTAACTGCATATCACGTTCGACTAGGTCTTTTACGTCTTGGAGACCATGAGGGTGGTCTTGGAGACTACCCTCGTTGTGTGGAGCGTACTGTATCGCTTAGTGCCTGTCTCTATTCCAGGATGTGGCGTGACGAAGATCCTCTAGTGTCTCGTTGGCCATTGCAGCAACTGGCTCAGACGCTGGCAGGGCTCCGCACGCCTTCTCAAGCTCCATCGCGGCGAAGCGCCGGCTTACCGTTCCTCGTGCAGGTGCGTGTACACTGTGCTCAATGTCTAATCTATATTTATACAACAAAATCGTGTTAGTTACATCATTTATCACATAAGAACGGCTGGATCAATTTTTATGATTTATGTCCAAAAACTTGCAGTACGTTCAGTTTGATGAATTGACGAAGACTTTTTGTAGTAATAATTGCGAAATAATGGTACAAATTACAGAGATGCGTTTTAGTTACAAGTATATAGAGAGGATATATTGTAGCTGTCAAAATATTTGAATTTTGGATGTGACGTATCACGTTCGTTCGGATACATCGCGCCGCAACACCAGCATTACCTCTCTCTGTAAAATACTCATTCAATTTGAACACCTATATATACTCGAGCAACACGGTATTTATCTTATTTAAGAGCTATAAACAAAATACGAGTATAAAAGAGATTGATGATAGCGTTAATTTAATTTTGATCACAGGCGTTAGTATCAACTGAGGTGGGCGCGGGAGGACCTGGCACCGGTCTCAGAGACGTCATGGAGGAACTTCTGAGAAGGGCCGAGGGGGTGGGGGAGGGGGTGGGGGTGGGGGGAGAGGAGGGGGTGGAGGCAGAGGCGAACAATCGTGCTCATGCTTGCAATGTGCTACGCGCCCTCTACAGGTAATCTTACAAAAGAAAACTGATTCATTTGCATTTGTCAGACTAAAGTCTTTGGAATGGATGTGGGACAACTTTTCATAAATTATTTCTCTTTAGAAACTAAAAAATAAAACAGATTTCAAGAGGTGAGAGTTTAATTTGTTGATCTTTAAAGGTCTGCCGTCCGGTCCCAATAGTACAAGATTTGCTTAGTTTAGGGCTAGATGGCGCTATTTGTGTTGTCCAATAATATATAGGTATTAAATTATGACAACCGGAAATCACTCGCGTAACAATAATTTCCCGTTTTGCCCATACCACGACAGATTTGTATTAAATTATTTATCAAAGTGAGCGAACCATGAAGAATGAAACAAAACTTTATGACATTGATTTTTCTAAAAAAATTGCTGAGTTGTGGTAATGTTTACAGGGACTCGTCGCTGGAGGCGGCAGTGCAGGGCTACGTGGGCGAAGGCCTACGAGTTGCGCTGAAGGGCTTCGAAGGTGCCTCGTGGGCGGTAAGAATGCTTATCAAATTATATTTATTATTCTTGATTAATTGACATTTATTGTTTATTGTACGTTACAGTCGTATTAATACTATAAATGCGAAAGTTTTAATGTTTGTTACTGAGTCATATCGTAATGCTAGTTGGTAGTTACATACAAAAAGATGCCATCAAAAACATACCTTGTAAAAAAAGCCAAGTCTCGCAACGCAACTCAATTCTTCTACCGTAAAAAGTTGTGAGATCCATGTAATACCAAGTCGGTTAATTTATTCAGTCCCTACTCTAAGGTTCCTTCTGCCCTATGTTATTACGTAATTAGTTAACCTTTACGTAATAACTTAAAGTATGTTAATATGTTTAGAGTTTGTGTTATGTTTCAGGAGCGCAACTCAAGCACGCTACTGCTGAGCGCGTTGATGACGCGTGTTTTCGGTGTGTCACGGGCACGATCACACCTGAGCGCACGCAACCGTATGACGGGTCGCGTCTTTTATCTACGCTACCCGCAACTGTACGACATCATGCTGGTGAATATAATATACTCAATATTTTTTTTAAAACCGGACAAGCGTGAGTCTTACTCACGCACCGAAGTTTCCGTACAAACTTGTATGTTGATGGTTCGTTCATCACGGGAACCAGGTCTTTAATATTTCCCCGGTCACTTTAAATTCTCTAAGAAAAGCGGTCTTGACAGATTGACGGACAACGAAAGGTTCCGTTTTCCTAATGAGGTTCGGAACCCTAAAAATGAATACAATAATTCTAATTAGTGTATTTTTATTTTTGAACAATTTATTTACGTTCCAGAATAAGTTGAAGGAAGTGAGCGAGAGCGAGGAGAAGCAACTTCTCTGTCCCTCTCTTTACCCAGTTTTGTTGTTATTAGCGCGATTGTACCCCTCGTCTTTGGAAGGCACCGAGTCCAACTTGAAGGTAACAATTGTGATATTTCTTTATTTCGATATTCACTTATTTAAAACCCAAGTTCAAATCAAAAAATCCCCAATCCAATCTATCCCCTTAATCATGTTCAAATCCCAGTCGTGTAACTAAAGGCTTTTTGATGTGGAACATCTATAGCGGCGGGTCAGACCGGCTGCCGGCCTAGCGACGCATGGCGTGGCAAACGTCTACTAACGAACTACACGCAGCTACGCAACTTGATGAGTTGCTGTACGAAGAAAAGCCGACCGCGTCCGATCCGCCTCGCGAAATGCTGTCATGCTCTTTTAAACTAAAATAATTTTCTGTTTCACTCACTCAAGATTTGGCTTACACTAGTCATACATTGTTCGTTAAAGAAAGAGAGCAAATTTTTAATTTTTGATCTGATAATCCTTTTATGCATATTACCTCTACAAAATAATTTAGATGTTTCACATCGGTAGGAATTTTAGTACCGTCACTTTTAAAAAAAATCTAAGTGGTAAATTGCAAAATATGTAAAGTTACGCTAGGGTTAAATGTGACAAGCTGTGACAAGGAGGTTTATTAATAGAATGTATTTTGTACCAGCTAGTATCGTTCGTGCCTTACGTGATGTCCTGCGCAAGGTCACGTGTGCTGCTCACGCGCAGACTCGCCGCCAACGCGGGAGTGGCGCTTATCGCACCTGACAGGTAAAATTGACAATCATTATTGTGGTTAAGATATTATTATACATTCCATACGTGACAGGGTGCTTACACACATACTAATCTGGATACCTTATCATGTTTTGAATGCACATATTTAATGCAAAATGTGGGCATGTGTCAAATGTAATGTTTTTAGGGTTCCGTACCCAAAGGGTAAAACTGTACCCTATTACTAAGACTTCTCGGTCCGTCTGTCTGTCTGTCTGTCTGTCTGTCTGTCACAGGGCTGTATCTCATGAACCGTGATAGCTAGACAGTTGAAATTTTCACAGATGATGTACTTCTGTTATTGCTACAACAACAAATAAAATAAAAAATATTTAAGTGGGGATCCCATACAATAAGAAAACATTCTTGCCGTTTTTTGTAGATAATGGTACGGAACTTTCGTGCGCGAGGCCGACTCGCACTTGGCCGATTTTTTTGTAATGTAATCTGACTATCCCTATAAGACATCTTCAAGTATCTAAACGCGTGGATATCTGGAAGGATGTCTACCGTACTTGGGAATTAAAGTTTTAATACATTTTTTTTTTCATTAGGCTTACTCCATAAATTTTACAACATTTTCTTGGCACAGAACATGTATTTAAGTACGTACATAATTTAGCATAATACTTTGAAAATATTTGGGGATGTTTCAAATGTAATTATTAAGGCCATTTACTACCCTCTTATACAATCTCTAACATTTAAGTACCTACAGCTTATCTTTGTATTCGGCACAGATACGTAGCACACCTGCAGCATCTAATGGAGCTGGTCTCCGAGCCGAGGATCGAGAGGAACTTCTGCCATGGTGTACTGCTACAGATCTGCGCCTTACTGGAAAATAAGGTCAGTATTTATTAAAAGGAAACACGTCGGTTATTCAGTGCAGACTACTTTATTTATTTATTCACCCTCATACATGGTAGCTAATGTTTGGTTAGTTGACATTGGATTACATAGATGTCGCTAGTAGGTATGTTTTGATACAATATGTTAATGCTAATTACAACATTTATTTGTACCTACCTACTGTCAACATAATATTTTGTTGCTCAGTGTTTTTTGTGTATGAATAAATAAATAAAAAGTCTTACCATTTTTATTTACATTGACACTGGCGGAGAAGTGTTACCGTTCCTTTTACAATAAAAAAAAGTATATTTTTAAAATTAAATAATAAAGACATAGTTTTTTTTAAATTGCTTGCTCGAACCGAACAAATGTGAAAAAAAAACATTATGTATTTTTATGATGCCAATCAAAAGGGTAAATTATAAGGATCAATGTCTTTTGATTTACTGTATTATAAACTGTCATACTGTATATTAAATTAAAGGAACACTGTGTATAATTCATGACTACTACGGAACTTCCATGTCCCAAAATAAATATCCCCAAGTACGGTAAACATCCACTCAGATCTCCAGACGCTTAGATCCTTTGAAGATGTCTTGTGGTGGTAGTCAGAGGCACGTCCAAACATTATATTTGGTACATGCCCACATTTTGCAGTAGCTAGCATTCTATACGTGACAGGTTGCAAGCCTATCGCCGCTTATAAGAATAATAACTGCCAGTCTATTATATAAGTTTGTAACAGAATAGTTGTGTTGTTCTTTCAGCCTGAAGGCGTAGAGTATAAAATACTGGCAAGCTCTGTGCCGGGCACGTTGTGGATGATGTCACAGACGTGCTACCCAGTGCTGCACCAACACGTGCTGATGCTCAGCACGTTGCACACCAAGTGAGTTTCACTGCCAATTACTGGCAGTAAAGCCACATATTAAATTAAGACTTTTATGAATAAACATTTTTATTATTATTATTATTATTATTATTATATGAACATGTGTAGGCAAGTAAAGGGAGTGTAGAAGCATGGGGTCTCTCAGAATAAAATTTTAGTTCAATATGATAAAGATTAATTATTTTTTTTACTTTCAAAACTTTCGTGACTACACATTATTACAACAACGGGAATTACTCACGTAAATTATAAATTGTCATTGACATTAATTAGTAATTAGTTGAATTAATGATTATTAATTAATCATTAATTAGTATTAATTTATTTGTTTC
Source organism: Hydriomena furcata (assembly GCA_912999785.1). NCBI lineage: Eukaryota > Metazoa > Arthropoda > Insecta > Lepidoptera > Geometridae > Hydriomena > Hydriomena furcata. The sequence goes on from OU538835.1 coordinate 744,242, forward strand.
AACATAATGTAAAGTTACAGTAGTTGTAGGTCTTGAACATATTAAATGTTTCAATTATGTACATTAAAATTAAGCATACAAATATTTAAAAAAATTGTTTGTATAAAACATAGACTACACATAGATCGACATCGACATAGCCTGGTATAAAATTATATGTACAAATTAAATAGTCAAATTTTCAGATGGCGTTATAGGTATCAACAATTTTTTTATTTCGTCGGTTTAAAAATGAAACAAATTGGTCAAGTAGGGTATTATTCAAAGGCTTTGTAAATACATGTCAATGATTTCATATTCGTTCAGGGCTTTATAGTTTTTGAGATTAAGAAAAAAACATAATTAAATTGAAAAATGTAGGTATCTATATCTACTTGTTACTTTCAAATACTTTCAAATACTTTATTGTACACAGAAAACATAAACAATTATGACATTACAAAGAACATGTACAAAGGCGAGCTTAACCCTAAAAGAGTTTTCTACCAGCAAACCTTTGAGGCTAGGGAGAGGCCATAATACAATTGTGGACAAACCGTGTACGATATGAAAAAGAAAAGAAAATGTAATATAAACTAACAAATAATAAACTAATGTATATTTTATTAAAAACATTGTTCATATAGTACAAGCTTTGCTTTCTTTGATGCTAGATGGCTCTGTGTAAAATCTCCACCAATATTTATTGTATTTTTAAGGTTTCCCGAATCGCTACAACAAGAGACTCTCGTAGCTATCGAAGCGCGACTAAGAGCGGTGTTGTTCGAGCCTGTCGTTTCCGCCGCGATGTGCGGTCGCTCGCTTTGTCTCGCCGCTTGTCTACGGCTGCTGTTGCGGCTGTCTCCAGCTGATATCACAGGTAATCCTAATCACTACATAGTATAAAGCAAAGTCGCTTTCCGCTTCCCGCGTCTGTATGTCTGTATGTATGTTTGCTTATATCTTTAAAACTACACAACGGATTTTGATGCGGTTTTTTTTAATAGATAGAGTGATTCAGGAGGAAGGTTTATATGTATTAAACCCGTGCGAAGTCGGGGCGGGTCGCTAGTTAATAATATTACAAATGCGAAAGTTTGTGAAGAATCTTCACAAACTTTCGCATCTTCACTGAAGATGCTTGTATGTTTGAAAATAAATCAGGCCTAAACAACTAAAAAGATTAAAATGAAATTTGCTGTAGATTTTTATATTTTGCAAAAAATAGGTTTTTTTTCCTCAAACTTAAATGGAACCAAACGGGAAGTATATCATCTTCTACCAAAGCTGTACCCCCTTGGGGTTGAATAACGAGAATTCCTTTCTTAGTGCACCTTTACATACCAAAAGAAATAGAATCACGAACTGTAATAATGTAAACTGAAATGAACTGTAATAAATCTCCAAATAAGGTAGACATCCTCTCAGATCTCCTCGCGTTCAGATCCTTGAAGATGTCTAAAGGAGGTAGAAAGAGGCACGACTAAAAATTACATTTGGTATTTGCCCACTTGTTTACATTTTGCAGTTAGTATTCTACACGTGACAGGTTACAAGTCCGTCGCCGCAAGAGTTTTAATGTATATTTAGACGTTGTCCTGTCAAATTTTCAATAATCGCACAGAAATTGCATAGTATTGAAGAGCATCAATACAAAATTACAAGTAATTTTGATAATAAAAAGTGGATTTTTCATACAACCGTTAACACATATTTTTACCTCGTTTTTTATAGATCTGGTGCTAAGAGCGTTGCGGCACGAAGTCCACGAAGTGTGCGATGCCGTGCTGGATTATCTGATAGCTTTGCACGGGAGAGGAGAGGTTCTATTGGCATTGCGCAGGCGCAAGGAGTACTTGGAGGGCGTAGCGGCGCCGCTGAGGGATGCCGCTATATGGCGGTGCAACCCGCAACGTGCTATCAAACACATGGAGGTAAGACATCTCGTGTTAAGATCATTTTTAGGGTACCGTACTCAAAGGGTAAAAACGGGACCTTATTACTTAGACTCCGCTGTCCGTCCTACCGTCTGTCTGCCTGAAATTTTCACAGATGATGTATTTCTGTTGCCGCTATAACAACAAATACTAAAAGCAGAATAAAATAAATATTTAAGAGGGCTTCAGCATACAATAAACGTGTTTTTTTTGCCGTTTTTTATACGGCACCCTTCGTGCGCGAGTCTGACTCGCACTTGGCCGGTTTTTTGTATAAATAATGGTATTGGTGAGTTTGACTCGCATAGTTTTATTATTTCAGCTTTCTACTTTTAATTAGATATACAGTCGTGGTCAACTAATTAGGGACACTCTTTGGTTAAACCGAATTGTGAATTTATTTTTTATTTTCCAACGAGTCTAAACCATATTCCATATCTCTTACATGTAAGTATAATTAGTCATTTATGTGCCCGATTATACAAACAATAACAACTTCTTAAACATTAAACCTCTTTACAGTATAGCTGATAGATTATCGTAGTGCTATTTGTTCAAATAATGCTGGCTGGCCATTTAATTAGGGACACTGAGATATTGCGTTCTATTTTCAAAATTTGAATCTCAATACTTTTTTACTTCTTCTCTTATTGTTTCGTGGTAGTTTTGGCGGCAATCCCGATATTTATTTTAAGTTTTGAAAAATATTTTGAAGAAAAATGGGTAAAAATAAAAGTTGCGATCCAACACTACGAAAAATTATCATGAAGTTTGTTGTCGAGCATGGTTGGCCATACCGAAGGATAGCAGAACATTTAAATTGTTCAAAAACTATGGTATACAATGCAGTGCAACATGTCAGACGCAATAACACAGATTTAAATGTGCCCAGAACAAAAAGATCGAGAAAAACAACTCCGCAAGAAGATAGAATGATAACCAGGTTAGCTAAGAAAGATCCGTTTCTAGGCTCTATTTTAATTAAACACGAAGTGTTTGGGACAGACGAAAGAGCTGGTGTCTCAGCGAGGACCGTTCGACGACGTCTGGTAGAAGCAGGGTTGTTCGGAAGAGTGGCTCGCAAAGTACCGTTGTTGAAGAAAGAACATAGAAATGCTCGTTTGGCGTTTGCACGTAAATATGAACATTGGACCTACGCCCAATGGCAACATGTATTATTCTCTGACGAGACCAAGGTTAATTTGATTTCTTCAGATGGAAGGCAATACGTACGGCGTCCAGTAAAAGCGGAAATGAATCCAAGATTCACAAAAAAACAGGTGAAACATGGCGGTGGAAACATTAAAATGTGGGGTTCATTTTCTGGACGTGGAGTGGGACCTGTGAGGAAAGTTCAGGGTAACTTAGACCAACATCAATACAAGGCAATATTGGAGGAAACGATGCTTCCCTATGCTGAGGAGCATCTCCCTATTTTTTTTTTTTTTTTTTTTTTTTGGCGGACTTTACACACAGCGCCATCTAGCCCCAAACTAAGCAAAGCTTGTACTGTGGGAACCAGATAACTGATAGAATACTTATATACTTTTTTTTTTTTTTTTTCTTTTTTTTTTTTTTTTTTTTTTTTGTTGTAAATACATACTTATTATACATAGTAACACCCAGACACAGAACAAACATCTATGTTCATCACACAAATATTTACCCTGGGTGGGGATCGAACCCACAACCTACAGCGCAGAAGGCAGAGTTACTACCAACTGAGCTGTGAGGATGGACGTTTCAGCATGATAACGACCCGAAACATACCGCCCGTTCAGTCAAGTCGTTTCTTACCAGTCAGTCAGTATCGGTGCTAGATTGGCCAGCAAATAGCCCGGACCTTAACCCAATCGAGCACCTTTGGCACGAAATCAAGAAAAAAGTAGCCACTTATCGTACCACAACTTTAGATGAACTTAATGAAGCTTTTTGTGAGGCATGGGCAAACATTCCTGTCGAAACATGCCAGAAACTGATAATGTCTATGCCACATCGGTGTCAAGCGGTAATTACTAACAAAGGTTTTGCTACTGGGTACTGATTTCACACGTAATAAAATGGAGCTGTTAAAGATATTATAATACTGCAGATTATTAGTTTTGTTTAACTCTATTTTTCATTATAGTTTACTGTCCTTAATTAAATGTCCAGCTACAGAATTATATCTTAAAATTGAATACATGTTCAACCTTTGATATTAAATACTTTTTCTATTTATTTATTCTTTTATTTACAGCCATTTAAAGCATAATAATCGGACCAAATTATGCAAATAATAGTTACTGAGAAATCAATAGGGTTTTATATTTGTATGTACATAACCGGTTATTGTTCTTCACTATCTTGCATGTCCCTAATTAGTTGACCACGACTGTATATATAAGATTAGTATGTCTTAATGTCTGCAGGTACTTGTTGCGGAAGAAGAGACCCAGGAGCTGGTGATGTCAATTGCCCCCTCTCTTTTTCCCCCCTTTTCGAAATCTGACAACGTTGTCGACGGCTTATCGCAACTTATAGACATCGCACCCGATAACATAGCACATTTGTATCTTGAGAGTCTTACCAGGTAAGTTTATATTCCGAGCTTTTATTTAACTTGCAATGTATGTATGTATGTAACTATGTTGTTTCATAGGGACTAGGGACTGGATCAAAGGTTTCGGCAGAATAACAGCGCTGACCTATCTTCGTATAGGAAAGCATAATGCTGAGCCAGGACCTTTTTGCTGCTGTAGCACATAGCATTACATATATTTTTTTATTATTTTTTTGTAATTCAGTTTTTTTCTTTCTCTCCTTGTTTTTCTAAGTGTACCTATGTTAGATCTAAGTTTAACTATGTTATGTGTTGTCTGCTAAAGTAGTAAATAAATAATCTACGTTTGTTAAGTTGGAATCTTGCAACTCAATTTTAAAGCAGTTATCCCCAACCGATTGAGCTAAAATATCGCATATTTGTGTAACTTCGGTAACAATGCAATAATATGGTGACAGTGAGCTGATCTGATAAATAAGCTATGTATGTGTATATCACGAGTAACTTTGCTTGCAGTTACGTATCTCGGAGGTTGGATCAGCCTGAGCTGTGCTTGCGTGGCTTAGTGGTGTTCAGCAAGGCAGTGCGCGCCTGTTGTTCGCCTGACAGGACGAGCGCAGCGAGAGCACAGGCCGGACGAGCGTTGAGGGCGCTTGGCGCGAGACTGTTGCAACAAGCGAGTCGAACTGATGACAGAATATACTGTGAGCACTTGATATGATACCATACCATGATGCAAATATTTCAGAATTTTATACAGTCGAAAACATGATTTCTTCATCAAAAGACGATTTTATGAAATAATGTCACTTTTTTTGTATGCATATTTCATGAATTGTATATTATTTGATATTTATAGCTATCTAATATACTCGTATAGTTTTCTAAAAACAAGTTATAAGTGGCTACGTTTGGAAAAGTCAAATAAAAACTGTAATTTACGAAAAATATTTTTATCGCAATTTGATTATTTCTGAGGTCTACTCCTGAAAACGATAAATGATATATCGAGACAAATCTCACAACGTTTCCGACTATATTTTGAACGATGAAACGACCGACATTACTTTTGACAATTGACATCATACATTCTACTACGACAGACGACGATTTCTAAAAGTGCGGTTTGGCCGAATATATCGGAGCACGAACACTGTCGTCGGTAATCTCGAAATCGTTTTGCAGAGTAGGAGTCCTATAGTAACAAGAAAACTATCATAGAGAGACGATATAGGCAACCTACATATACATTATTAGGAAATAGTTTTGTTTCTTTACTGATGGGTCGTTTCAGTCGAAGTGGAGAGCAACTTGTTCCTCGGTGTTGCGCAACTGTTGCGCGACTGCGAGCCATCTCTGCGCGCGCAGGCCTCAGCTGCAGTGTTACAGCTTACAGGACAGGTGAGTTATTATTCGATGCTGGTTCTTTCTTATTCATCATTAGTAATTTTTAAAATTGGATAATTGCCTCCTTTATTGCCCATCATAGGATATCCGAAAAAAACGATTTTTCGTATTCGATTCAATACAAAAACAGCGCTGAATTGAGGTGGTTGGAGAAAGAGTCATTACCGTTTGCTACCCAGGGGTCCGTCTTTACTAAAGGGCGCATAAAACCTGTACCAGAATACATTGGTATAAATATAATAGAATCGAGTAGGTATGTTCCATAACATTTGTAGAATGCGTATTGTTTGTATGTTGCATAGCAGACGCAGCCGTGCGTAGTGGTAAGCAGGGCTGGAGAGATACTGCTGGAAGCCAGTTCCGTGCCTCTGCTGACCGTGCTGGCGTTGAATGTCGTGCCGCCCACGATACTGCCGGAAGCTACCACTACGGATGAGGTACGTGCCTCCTTACGGCTTGGCTGATTAAGTGCACGACTTTTACTGAACATAAGCAAGCCATATAGCCATCGAACTGTTTCATATCTATCCTGCCCTGTTTCCGATGTATCCTTTAAATATTTACAAATGTATATTTAGTACAGAAATTTTTCATGTAATTTCATTAGCACTAAAAGTTTATAAATTAAGATTCATTGATGTGAAACATCTATAGCGGCGGGTAAGACCGGCTGTTGGTTTGGCGACACATCTCGCCACGACATGCGTCGCCACTAGATAACTACATGCGGCTACGCGAACTAGATGAGTTGCTCCCGAAAAAGTGCTGACCGCGTCTATCCTATCCGGTTCGCGATATCTTGTCACGATACTAAAATAATTTAAACAATTACGATGTTTCACATCTGCCAAGCGTCCCGCAACAGTTCACATTTTTATCATTATTAGGGTGCGTTTCCAACTTCCCATTGATGCAGAGTTGGACGGAGTGGAGCGAAGCATACTGTGAATATACCAAACACAGTGCTTGAAATTGTTGACCCAAAAATTGCACTCCGCAGTGGAAAGACACACTTATTCTTATAGCTAGATGTGTTTAATTCCAGTGTCGCGTATTCGAGTCAAGCGAACAGAACAACGAACAAGGCGAAGAGGCTCTTTGGGTGGCTGCCTGCGCCGACAGGGTCATCGACCTCTGCACTCGCGAGGGCGTTGACCCCCTAACACATGTGGCTCTACTCTTAGGGAAGTGGAGTTTACAATACATTGATAGCAGTTCTCTCGATGCGATCCGAACTATAGCGGCCGGAGGAGACGCGGTTATGAATTCGACGGTTGAATTGTTTGTAAGGAAATTGAAAAAGGAAATTTAATTTTTAACCGACGTAAAAGGAGGTTCTCGATTCGACGTGTATATATTTTTTTTAATGTATGGACGCGCATATCATTTATTGGTGATCACGTGATCAGATTTCGATGGCACTTATATTGTATAGAGAATAGTACCAAGTCGATCCGATTTAAATTATATTATAAAAGACAAATTGTGAATCACATTGTCTTCCTCCGTGAAAATTATATACAAAATAATAAGTATACTGTGTTTTATTTAAAAGACGCCTTTAGAACTAAGTGGCAGTGTCATCATGTCTAATGTTGAACTCACTTATTTTTGGCATTTCCACACATACCTAATTTTTGAAGCGATGTCATATCATCATCAATATTTAGTAGTCCACTGCTGGACTCCCAAGACGCGCCACTGAGCCCGGTCGTCGGCTTCTTATTCATCCTTTGCCAGCGATCTTATTCAGTCAGTCATGCCCGCCGGACCTTGGAACTATAAGTTTGTGCGATGTTTGTTAGTGTAGAAAAGTCGAAGTCAGTCTAACAGTCTGTCAAACCTATAGTTACGGGCATGTCTGCAGACTTGCCTGCGGGCATGACCGTCTAGTGAATTCCCCTGTTCCCCGCTTTAGGGACATTCAAACTGGCATCGCCAAGTGTGTTGTCTGTCCTCCAAAATGTTATGAAGTAGATGAAGTTTTAGTTGATAAAGGTTATATCATTCAGAAAATCTTACAAAATAAAAGTTCGAAAATTTGATGTCACAATTTTATTTATTTATCTGAACTCCCAATCCAATATCACAAACATCACCTCAATACTTTCTTTGATTCAAAACTACACGAAACGGAGCATATTTTTTACACTCTTAAATTTTCTCAGTTCCGCTCCACTACAACTCATATAACACACAAGATAACAACATATTATATACTCGTATATAATGAAGATACATAACATATTTGTGACCAATCAGACGTTTCTGGATTTCAGAAAAAAACTGAAAACACCAAATCACGTTATTACAAGAAAATCAAAATTAAGATTTTGGAATTTGGAACTCAATATTATATAATTTTTGTGAGGAAAAGAAGAATACCCCTGAAAAGGTATTACCTATTTGAAAGGGATACTTTTACGGATTTTAAAAAGATACTTCATAGGAACTCTTAAACGAGGATTTAGTATGTCGATGTATGATGATAAATGTTTAAAACAATAGTAGCTGTACCAATAACATGTGGTCTCTAATTTTAAATGTATCTTGATCTTCACTAAATCTAATTTGGTTCTTTATCACATTTCAGACTAAGTACAAAAGTTACAAAAATAACTTTACATTATTATTGTACGTCGTCATCGTCGTTTGAACCTATGTTATTTATTTTCACATATGAAAGCGAAAACCGTTATTAGAAAGTACCGTCCAAACGGTATTTGCACGAGACTCACCTCAGCCGACTGCATGGCATTTGCAAGGCGCTTAGATACTTGAAGATGTCTAAAGGGAGTAGCCAGAGGCAAGTCCCAACATTTTTGGCACGATACCCACATTTTGCAGTACATATTCTAAGTCTATGGTCAAAGATAATGAGATGACAATACTAATGTACAGACACTTCATCCTATACAATAGAGCGATCTGCGCGAAACAGACCAATCACAGCGCTCAAATATTCGAATTTGATAATGTCGAGCGCAGTCATTGGTCCGCACCGCACAGCCCCGCGTATATGGCGTAAACTCACCGTTAATCTTGACTAATCAGGGAAAAGATGAAAACATAATTGAGTTTGTCAAAAACTTGCAATACTTGCTTCAGTTTGGACGGCACACTGTACATTGGATTGTATGGATAGCTTTCGATACTAATATTTAGAGTACATAAATGTCCGTATTTCAAATCACTAGACAGACTTAAATCATACGATTTTATTTCTTCGTATCCGAAAGACATCACTGGCGGTTTGCCTGTTTTTGAATTTGAGAGGTGCGTTTTCCTTCTTGTGTTTAACGGCATCTAGTTGAACTTTCATCTCTCTGACTGTTTTTTCAACGTTGACGGCGCTTTTTTGCGTGATACTTTGTAGGTTACTTATAGGAATTTCTAAAGGATCATCTTCCTAGAACAGAAAAACAGTTACTGAGTCGGGAACATGCACATTAGCGTATATTGCACGGTAGACATTTTTCACAGCGCCATCTAGACCTTAACTAAACAAAGCTAGTACTGTGGTTACCACATAACTGATAGAATTATGTACCTAGATACTTTTTTTTGTATAGTATAAGGTGAGTTTCCGAAAAGGTCCACTAGAAACACTAAACTTGACAAAACATGTATTTAATTGTTGTGTATTTCTTGGTTGTGCTGCATTAGGTCAACGATCAAAGGGTCTACTCGCGAACCGAAAACGAAATACCGAAATAGTTTGGGTTTAAATGACCACTTCAACAATGTAGTATCAAAGAATAGGTGAGATGGGTTACCTTGAAAAGGTCCTTGACGCTGACTAGCCTCTGCGCGTTGCCTGCCTGCAACAGCTTCCTGAGCCCCCTCTTGGCCCCCTGGTCCATGAGCAAAAGAGCCCCCCACCCGTCTGTGCCCCCCGAGACCCCCCGAGCCCCCTCAAGCTGCCAAGCCGCGTTTCTCACCTCCGCCTATTGCAACAACTGTTCTTTAATTTCAATCAATTATCTATACTATTATAAATGCGAAAGTAATTCATGTCTGTCTGTGACGTTAACGCGGCCAAACAGCTGGGCCGATTTTGATGAAATTTCATATGAAGATAGTTTAGTTTTTTACTTTTTCCCCCAAAATGTTATCTCTATATAACCTACTGACCTTCAATCTTTCACACTCCTCGTGACTGACATTCCTGCTGACGTTGAGCGTCGGTTCCAGAGGGTTCACGATGTAGAGAGGCTGAGCATTCGGCTTCCGGATGCTGGTACCTTCAACGATCGATATCGCTTTCTCCTGAAATATAAATATAACTGAGATTATGAAAATAATAATTACGTTTAAAAAACTATATATGTTTCGACCGATCGAAAAGTCAAAGGACGATATTAGTTTTTTTAAGTTTTATGACGAAAATATTAGTCCTTCATGAATATAACTTTGAACTATTATCTACACAATATAAACACATCGAAATCGGATCACCATGTAAAAAGATCGAAAAAAGCAACACAAAATAAATAAATATACATGCCGAATTATGAACCACCACTTTTTTTCGTCGGTTAAAAATAACTGAAATCCTGGTGATCTGAGAAGATGGTAGTATGTAGTTACTCGTATATATTTTTATTATTTGTTAGTTTGTATTAACGTAGAGGCACCAGTGTTGGACTGAGACCCAATGATGCAAAGAAAGGCAAACAAATGACATGAATAAGTTTAATAACTAGTTTTTCGCGCGTTATTAACAATTGATCCTAAATTACAATTATCTGACTTTCATAATACGAATTTTCATTTCATTCGGCCTTTTTGTTTGCAAATGGTGAAGAAAATAAGAAACTCAGGCGGGGACCATCTTTAAAAATCTGTTTTTATTGCATTCATCGTTAAGAAAGTAGGTACCGAATGTTTGAATTTGCTCGTAATTGATATGCTCATATGAAAAATACGTTATTACATGGTATTGTAGGTGAGTTTACAGTATGTTTAGTGTGTAAGATTAAATTCTAAGTTCGAAATTTTACGTGTGAGAGAAGATTTTTATTACTGGATCTTGTATTTTCTCATTTTCCAGTAATGGACAAAATATAGAAACTTACTTTTTTCTATTGTCTAACTACGACGTTTGCAGAAATGGCACTAGCAAAGAGCTATACCCCAGAATAAATGGAAAACGCCGTAAAAACCGGCAATAATTCAGTAAAAGTGGCAACTGCTGTCACGAAATTTGAATTTTCCCGAATAACATAAAACTATCATAATGAAACACATAAGTGACGTATGATTCAGACATACAAAAAACGCAAAGCTGATAACGTGTGTAAGACCAAACCCGGGTGAACTGCATAATGGAGCTCAATGAGAATGAGAATCAGAATCAGATTTATAAACTCAAGAATGGCAAAACCGATTTAAATTTTTGATTAGTTGCATTTGTCTCCTGAAAGTCGAAGTCGAAGTCGAAGTCTGTCCGTCTGTCCGTCTGTCCGTCGGTCTGTCCGTCGGTCTGTCCGTCGCTCTGTCCGTCGCTCTGTCCGTCTGTCCATCACAGGTTGTATCACATGAACCATGACAGCTAGACAGTTGAAATTTTCACAGATGATGTATTTTTGTTGCCGCTATAACAACAAACACTAAAAACAGAATAAAACAAATATTTAAGTGAGGCTCCCATACAACGAACGTGATTTATAGATAATGGTACGGAACTCTTCGTGCGCGAGTCCGACTGGCACTTGGCCGGTTTTTTTAGGATTCATACACTAAACACTAATTGTATTCCAAATTTGAAGCTTCTATGTCTGCTAGAAGTGCCTAAAACTTTTGATGATCGTTCAGTCAGTCAGTCAGTGAGTGAGTGAGTGAGTGACAAAATGAGAAACTTTGACTAGTTATAATTCTTAAACTACTGGTTCAAATTGAATGAAATTTAAAATACACCCTGTTTATATAATGCCTGTTTGGTTACTGAAAATTCAGGCTTCTAGTTTTATCCACAACGAAGTAATAGGAGATCGAAAATGGCCTGAACTGCTTCGAGAAAAGGATATTACAGTAGTGCCGCTTTATTGCTTGACTTGGCGGGGGCACTGTCGTGCCCCCAGATTATTTTCATTAATTATTATGTAAATCTGTCGTCCTTAGGTAGGATATACTTTAGAATCAAGCTTCATATCAAAATACTGCTTGCCCATAACTGGGGGTCCATAACTGGGTCATGTACATCATTGGGTGTCCATTACTAGATTTTGCTCGTCCATTACTGGATCAAAAAAGCACCTTTTTTATTTTTATCATATTTAATTTGTTTATTAATTAACCAATATTTTTTAAACATAATGATATAAAAAAAATGTAGGACCTAAACTAATTCCGTGCCATTCATAATAATGTCCAATACATAATGAGAAACAGCCAATATGATCAATTTTGATCCTAAAAGTGTCCAAGATTGGTGCCATTACGTTAGGTTATTATTTTATTTTTTATATAATTATATATTTTTATTATTGTCATATAATTTGTTAATGTTATCTGAATTTTCTTAATTTAGGTAGATTAATTACATCACAATAGTATAGAATTAGATAGTAAACCTGGAAGTCGAACTGCGCGTAGAACTCGAAGAACTGCAGTAAGATCGCCTCTAAGTCGGCTTCACTCTGCGAGTGACTTTCTGGAGGAGGAGGACAGCGGAGGAAAGTACAGTTTGTGTTGTCTTCTGCCTCTTTGCCTGCAACAGTCAATCAAAACTGTATAAGTATTGCATCAGTTATCTAGCTCCCATAGCTTTGCTTAGTTTGGGGCTAGACTTGGGACTGCATCCAGTACGCTATATACCTACTTCTGTTAAAATATTGTATCCTAATAATATTATAAATGCGAAAGTTTGTGAGTTTGTATGTATGTTTGTTCCTCAATCAGGCCTAAACGACAAAACGGATTAAGTTGAAATTTACTGTAGATGTAGTGTAGATATAAGGCCCGAATAAATAATAGACTACTTTAAAATATGAAAAATATCCCCAAAACGATAAAAAAACGGATGATTGACGGAGAGACAAAAGGGATGATTTCTGTATAGATGGCGCTATTGTGCAACAAATCTGACATCACAGACTAAAAACATTCAGTCTTTTCTATTCGATTATTGAAATTAGACAGGACAACGTCTATCACGGGTCGGCTAATTCTCTATAAGTGAATTTTGTTCTTTGGGAAATAAACATCTTAAACCACAAGTATTGTAAGTAATTCTGGTACATACCAACTTTTTTGAGTAAAGTCTTGACAGGCGGCAGGATGAAGCCGTCCTGGGTCTTCTGCTGGAGGAAGTACAGCACCAGCAAGGTCAGGGGGAAGTTGGTGATCCAGCGGCCAGGATTCGGATTCGTGAGGCCCACCTGACACACATCTAAATATATATAATTACAGAATTAAAACTAGGGTAAGAGCGCTGGTTGTCGGCATTTTAACAACATTTTAATTTTCAAATAAACGGTTTATATTTAAAAAAATATGGAAACGACGATTTTTAAACAACATAGAATAGATAATTATAAATACTCTATTCTATGTTACTCTGGTTTTGGAACAGGTGCTATTTATTTATGAATTATTCATATTTATATAGACAAAACTTTATAAATCTAACAGTCTACGAGACGAAATTGATTTGATGGATATCTCCAACATCCCGAAGATCCTTCCGGCAGAAGTCGAAAAAGCTATAGATACCCAAAAGGAAGACAAGGCACCAGGACCCGACGGAATAAGCAACGAAATCCTAAGACAGAGCAAAGGAGCCGTGTTACCTATCCTCACAAATATATTCAACGATATCATAAACACCGAAATCATTCCCCAACAATGGACTGAATCAAACATTATCTTACTGTATAAGAAAGGGGATAAGTACGACATTGGAAATTACCGCCCTATCAGCCTGATGTCCAACATATATAAGATTTTTGCTAAGATTATACTAAAACGGATTGAAAGAACACTAGATGAGCATCAGCCTAAAGAGCAGGCAGGATTTCGTAAAGACTACTCGGTGATCGATCACATCCATGTAGTGCGCCAAGTTTTGGAGAAGTACAATGAATATCAGCTTACATACTACATTGCCTTTATCGACTACAGCAAAGCTTTCGACTCTCTACTACACGTAAAAATATGGGAGGCACTAAGAGAACAAGGAGTCGAACATAAATACATCCGAATAATAAAAAACGTATACAGTCGTAGTACAGCTAGAATTCAATTAGAAAGAAAAGGTGTTCCGTTCAGAGTAGAAAGAGGCGTGAGACAGGGAGATCCCCTATCTCCAAAAATATTCTCAGCGGTACTGGAATCCATTTTCAGGAAACTGAATTGGGAACACCTCGGGATAAACGTGGATGGAGAATCGTTGACGCATTTGAGATTCGCTGACGACATAGTGCTTTTCGCCAAAACATCAGAAGAATTAAGCAGCATGATAATAGATCTCGCTTCTGAAAGCGAAAAGGTAGGACTTAAACTGAATCCGCAAAAAACTAGAGTCATGACAAATGGAATTAAAAATACGATACAACTAGGAAACGCCGAAATCAGTTACACCAACGAGTACATTTACTTGGGACAGCTAATAGCGCAAGAAGAACCCATGCGCAAAGAAGTAGAGAGAAGAACTACAAATGGCTGGAAGAGATACTGGAGCTTGAAAGAGGCCATGAAGGACAAAAACTATATATTAACATAAAAAGAAAATTATTTAACACCTGTATACTACCCGTTCTTATGTATGGCTGCCAATCATGGGCTCTAACCCAAGAAATGACAAGCAAACTAGCAACCTGTCAACACGCAATGGAAAGGAGTATGCTGAACATCAAGAAGTCCGATAGAATAAAAAACCATGTCATCAGAAATAGAACAAAAACCATAGATGTAACATTGAAAATCAGAAGACTTAAGTGGAGATGGGCGGGCCACACAATAAGAGGTTGTGACAAATGGAGTAAAATAATAACAAGATGGTACCCCAGAGAAGGTAAAAGGAAGAGAGGTAGACCGCAGAAAAGGTGGGACGAGGACATAAGAAAAGTGGCAGGAGTAATGTGGAACAGAGTGGCTCAGGAAAGATCAGAATGGAAGAGGTTGGAGGAGGCCTTTGCCGATTGGCAAACAGATTTGCAAAAAACAAGCAAGCAACAAATGCTAGATTTAGTTTAACTTTAATTTGTGCTATATATATTGTCAATAGATTTAAGAAATCTGAATAAAAGGCTATATTATTATTATTATTACTATTATTATTATTATTATATAGACAAAACGGGAAATATTTAGTTGTGGTCAATCAAATCTGGGAGTATTACGCATCAAAACTGACCATAGAAAAAGAATTGTATTTACTATACATTTTAAACAAGTTTGTTTGCTATGCTTAGTTATTAACTGCCAATATTAAAAATGCTCAAAGCCTGGGTAGGCACCACAACCGAGTCTATGACCCTATATAAAGGATCATGACTGTAATCCCCAAGTACGGTAGACATAATCTCAGATCTCAAGGCGCTTAGATCTTTGAAGATTTCTAAAGAGGATAATCAGACGTTCTTACAAACCTTACATTTTGCAGTAGATTCCATTCCATTATTAGTAGTAGTTATAGCTGGATTAATTATTTTAAAATAATGATTATTTAGTTTTTATGGTGAAATTTTCGTAAATAATGGCAGAATGTATCTTTTATATATAAATTCTTGTACCTCTACATTCTTAAATGATTATTATTAGGACATTGATGGTTGGAAAAAACCGGTTAAGTGCGAGTCGGACTCGCGCACGAAGGGTTCCGTACCATTATCTATAAAAAACCGGCAAAAAATACGTTTGTTGTATGGGAGTTTATTCTGTTTTTAGTATTTGTTGTTATAGTGACAACAGAAATACATAATCTGTGAAAATTTCAGCTGTCTAGCTATCACGTTTCTCGAGATACAGCCCTGTGACAGACAGACGGACAGCGAAGTCATTACTAAGACTTCGTTTATCGATATTCGTAAGGGTCCCGTTTTTACTCTTTGGGTACGGAACCCTAAAAAGGTATATAAATAACATACCGTTTGAGCCCAACGCCGCACTGCAAAGACTAGCGGCCGCACTCTTGCGTCCAACTCTCCCAGCAGCCACAGCAGTTCCGACATGTGTACGCCGGACCTGGGGTAGTAGGTTCAATAAGTAATCCATCAATTTATAATTACGTTTAAAAAAATAAAAAGAAAACCGACGAAATTGTTTCGACCAATCGAAATGTCAAGGGACGATATTCGTTTTTTAAGTTAAGTTAGGGCCGATTTTTCAATCATCAGATAAGGGCCAACTGTTGAATAAATTTGACATATCGTATGGAAAATTGCAATTTTATTCCACAGTTAACACTTATCTGATGATTGAAAAATCGGCCCTTAAAGGAACTATTCCTACTTTAATATAATTGGGATAACTTGGGACTATTCTCTACACAAAAAAAAACGGAAAAGTGCGAGTCGGACTCGCGCACGAAGGGTTCAGTATCATTTTCTATAAAAAACGGCAAAAAACACGTCTGTCGTATGGGAGCCCCCCTTAAATATTTATTTTATTCTGCTTTTGTTATTTGTTGTTATAGCGGCAACAGAAATACATCATCTGTGAAAATTTCAATTGTCTAGCTATCACGGTTCATGTGATATAGCCCTGTGACAGACAGACGGACAGCGAAGTCTTAGTAATAGGGTCCCGTTTTTACCCCTTGGGTACGAAACCCTAAAAAGTCATCAAATCGGTAAATCGGATTACCAGGTAGAAAGATATGCGCAATCATACATTTATGTCAGATTGAGAACCTCTTCTTTTTTCGATGGTTAAAAATAGTGTCTGACAGAACCAGCTTTTTCAGCTGAAACCAAACTTTCGGCCGAAACAGAAACTGAAACTTTGTTAAACATATTTAAAATTTATATTACTAAAATCTAGTGTATTTTTAATTTAATACACATTTATTTGCATATTCTATTAATACCGACAGTTAAATAGAAAGAGTACATGTAACAAAAAAATGTTATAGCCATTTCTTGTCCGAAACCGAAGTAACGGTCAGTCACTATCACTAGTTAAAAAAAAAGGCTCACATGTTGTTGTAACACAGGTCCACATCCAGGTCGGCATACTGATGCTTGCATTGCACTATAGGCACCCTGGCTTGAGGCACCCGAGCCACCCTTCCAGCCCCCGGAGCCCTCAACTCCAAAGCAGCCCCAGCCAGTTCCAGATGTCTGGCCCAAGGCCTAACGCCTCCAGCGCACCGCTTCTCTTGGAATACCAGCCGTTTTGATGGATCGCTCTGAAAGAATACTAATTATAATTATCATTTATTGTACCTCACTTGACTTTCAGTCTGAAAGTCGTGGGTTCGAATCCTGAAAAAAATATATGCGCATTGAAACACGTACTCTAATCGATGAAGGAAAACATCGTGAGGATACCGGTTAGTATTCTTATAAGCGGCGATTGGCTTGCAACCTGTCACGTACGGAATGCTAACTACTGCAAAATGTGAGTATTGTACCAAACATAATGTTTACCACAATACCTACATTCATATTTAATTCAAACTTAAACACATTGACTCAACAACAATCAAAACTGTAATCTCCAAGTTTGGTAGACATCCTATCCGATGTCATGGGGGTAGTCAGAGGCACGTCCAAACATTATCTTTAGATCAATAGGTTCACATGATGATAATTACCATTTCTTCTGTGACTATGCTTGTTAGAACCAAGTCCAAATCACATCCGAGCTTCCCAAAGCCATTCACTGTGGATCCAAACGGTCTTACCGCTATATTTGAGTACATGCTCTCAAATAAACTTTCTACCTGAAATAATAAACCTTTAATTACATCTGAGTAACAAAATCTCAATGGATAAAAAAAACTGGCCAAGGCGTGTCCAGCTCTGTAGGAATGTGAACTCGCAATGTAGGGTTTCGAAGTTTACACAGCTAAGCATGTTACATAAGTAACGATTTTTGTACTAAAAAGTTTACTTCTAGTTTACAAGTAATCGTTGAGCAACTTAGAAAATACATTTTCTTAGTTGGTTGATGATTATTCGTAAACTTGTGAAGCCAACTTAGCCGTGATAGTTTTTCTTTTAAATTCGCTATATCTACTACTACCGCGAATTTTTTCACACCTTTAAAACTCATCGTTTGGCTGGTAGGTGACACACACACACATACATACACACACACTTGACTCTGACAAAATTTAGCACTTTAAAGCTTAATATTTCACAAACAGATCCCTTAATCGAAAAGTTGTCTTCACAAACCCATAATGGTTTTTAAAGACCTATCCAACGACATCTCACACCATAGGGTATGCGAAAAAAAAATAACATCCCAACTTTAGGTGTAGGGTGTACCCTAAAGAAAAGGTTTTTCAAGATTTTATTGTACCACTTTGTTGGCGTGACCATTATTTATATTCATGCTAAATTACAGCTTTCTAGCACTTAACTCTCTGAGCTAAGCTGCGGACGAATGGATGGACGGATGGACATGGCAAAACTATAAGGGTTTCTTGTAGACTTCGAAACCCTAAAAAGTATGTATTAACAAAAAAAAATGTACAAAGTAATCAGTAATCTGGTTCCCATAGTACAAATTATGCTTAGTTTGGGGCTAGATGGCGAAGTGTGAAATGTCTACCTATATTTATTTATTATTTATATAAAAAAAATCTTACCTGCCTTGCAACAATGTATCTCAACCGTACACCTAAATCGTTCAATGCCGTCATATCATACAGCATTTGTAATTGTTCCGATACTGTGTTGCAATTCATCAAGTTCTCATACAATGCATCATCGTTGACAAGCATATCTGCATTTTCTGCAATTAGTGAAACCTCTTCCAAAGGTGAGTATTTACGGTTCTTTTCCGGAGATGCCCTGAACCATAGGAATGGCGACTGTAAAGCCATGACGTCAAGATCCTTTTGGTGTGTGCTGCAAGCTTGAATGACATCTTTGAGGTTCTCTTCAGATTTGAATTCAATAAGAATGAAGTGCTGAAAAATTAGTGTTCATGTAAGTTTCAGAATAACTGGTGGGAAGAAGCCAACAATCGCAAAAATTGGAAAAGAATGGGGGAGGAGACCTTTTACCAGTAGTGGGACAATTTAGGTTTAATTAAATTTAATTAATATTAACTCATTTAACTCATTCATTACTTAGTAAAAAAGTTATTTTATAAGTTACTAGCTGACCCATGACAGACTTTGTCCTGCCCAAACTTCAATAATTGCATAGAAAAAAGCACTTTCAGGCATCTTCCTATTTTATCGCTATAAACTTTGTCCAGATAATATAAAATACGAATTTTGGTAGAATGTGTATCATTTGGTAGTCAAAACAAATGTCAATATTTTTTTAATAATTTAAATTAAGAGTATTGAGCGACCATAATAGGTTCAACCTTTTTGGTAGAATGCGTTGCTATGACAACTCAATGTTTGTACACCAGCGCCATCTATACCAAAATCATCCCTTTTGCATTTTTTTATCATTTAGGGGTTGTTTTTCGTATTATAAGTTCCCCCATCTGTTTATCTGATTTTTTATCTACATAATTAATCTGTTTTAATTAATGAATTTAGGAAATTTTTTTCACATTGACATCAATAGAAGAAAACTCAATATTTCTGAAAAATCTTAAAACCTTTTTAGTGTCTAAATGTTTTTATATTATCTTATAGAGGGCCGCTGATCCAAAATTATCCAATAAATTTCATGCAAAATAACGAGATATAGGTGAAATAGTGCATGTCGGGCGTGACGGCGACGTGACGGGGCGTAGATTCAAAATCGTTTCCTGCCACTTAGAGTTTTCGGAGATAAAATATCTCGGGCACTCTACGAGTTAAGAAATAATTTATGGTAAATACTTAATAAACAAAGATTTCTATTTTAATTATAAGATTAGTAGGTATTTATTAGATTAATACATTATTGTAGTGCCCTTGTGGGGTCCACGTTGAGAAACTCTGTGATACTTTAAGACCATTGTAACCAACTGGACCAATAAATAAATGAATATGAATATAAATGTTTTTTTTTTGTAAATACATAAATAAATACATTATAACACCCAAAAACAGAACAAACATCTATGTTCATCACACAAATGTTTGTCCTTGATGGGAATCGAACCCATAACCTTCAGCACAGAGGTACTATTAGCTGAGCTGTGAGGCCAGCAAATGGGTAAGTTTAAAAAAAAAGTTTATATAACATTTATAATACACCTCACGTGAGTTGAGGTGTGACATTAAGGGTTATGTACCTCTTCAACAGAATTTTTGTAGTGGTGCATTCCTTTGATGCTGGCATACTTTGAGCAATACCCGTGTAATTCTCTAAATGACTTCTCAGAGTTCACTTGCACTACAACACTACACTTTGCCTCCGCTCGTCTTCGCTCCACTACTTCGTCGAAAGACACAAACTTCTTAGGAATATCTGAAATATATAATCGCTAAATAAGTATCCACATAACCTCGAAACCACCTTCAGAATGTATTTACAAGTTACACAATTCAGAAACGTGTAGCTACCTGAAGACTTTCGTATGGACGCACATTTACTTAAAGGTGAAGATAATTTCATTAATTTTCTATACGTATTTATTTTCCCTAAATTCAGAAATGTTTGAAATACGGACATTTTCGCAACAAACGCTGACAGACAGGCCACAGGCCGTCAGGCCGAGTGTCAGTGTCAAGTCAATGAAAATCAGGTAGACAGAACTTGTTTCATTTATGTTCGATTCACATCGATATTTTGTGCAGATCGTGTATCGATCGTTACAATGTAGTTTTTAGCATTGTTACTATCTTGATACCGACAATTTCTTTACATTTACATTAATATTTAATTGACTGACACAATCCTTGATTCATTGATTATGATTACATCTATCTATCTATATACCTAAGTATATAAAAATTAATGTTTGTCTGTATGTCCTCTAGAATCGTAAACTATGCATTTGATCATGTTTGTGATGATCTTTAGTAAAGTGTGTGTATGAGTCCACGAAGGTTTCCGAGTTGGTGACGTAGCATCGCGCGCAGGATACATCAAGTTCTAAATCTAAATCTGATTCTAAATCTGTACTTTCCTGGGATTGACACAGTACAGTCCGATACAATCCGGACTCAGGGAGAAAACAAACCTTTATCTACAATTTTGAAGTGAAACTTCAAAGACGTATTATAGGATTATTTCTGCTACGAAAAAGGGTTACGGCTGCGTGGATTGGGTAGGTAGACGATATATCGCGTGGTCGCGTGGTGATAGGATTTCACTTCTACTATGTGTTCCAGCACACATTTCACTGTTTTTTTAGGGTTTCGTACCCAAAGGGTAAAAGTTACTAAGACTACTTCGCTGTCCGTCTGTCTTTCCGTCTGTCTTTCCGACTGTCTATCCGTCTATCTGTCACAGGGCTGTATCTCATGAACCGTGATAGCTACACTACAGTTGAAATTTTCACAGATTATGTATTTCTGTTACCGCTATAGCAACAAATACTAAAATCAGAATAAAATAAATATTTATGAGGGGCTACCATATTACAAACGTGTTTTTTTTGCTGTTTTTTATATAATATAATGGTACGGAACCCTTCGTGAGCGAGTCCGACTTGCACTTGACCGGTTTTTTTATTTTGATTATTTTTTTCTAAAAATCTTAAATACAATAATTTTACCAGCTTCCTGTTCTCAGATTATGTTGGAAAGGCATTGCATTGCCATTACACTGCATTGCCCTACTAGTGCTCTGTGCATAGTTGTTTGTCCATAGTTTAGTCCATACAAACATGCTCTTTGGCAATTAACAAATAGATTGTCAATATCAGCTGTTACCTGTTAGTCAAACTATGTCACATAACTGTCACCTCAACTTTCTTCTGTCATTATTTTTTGCATGTTTACGAAAGCGAGCAAACTGTTAGCAAAGGTTATGAAAAACGAAAATAGCTTTTACAAATTTTTTGGTGTATTTTTCAAATAAAGTCCCATTGATGATGGGATCTAGAATGCTACAGCGGCTAGTGCCGCTGCTAATTCATTCAAGAAATTCAGTTCCCATTAATCTGAACCTTGGCACTGGGAATGTTATTTTGACCGGCAAGATTAATTTCATCGGGATAAGAAACTATGCAAAGAGCAAGGATAAAGGAAAGGATAAGAAGGGTAAAGGTAAAGTTGTGATCAATTCTGCCGAGATGTCGGAACTACTGCCCGTCGATAAACTTAAAGAACGATGCAATGCAGCTATCGAGAACATGAAAGAAGATTTCTCAAAGCACCTGTCTCTGCGCTCAACGACGGGTTCCATTGAGACATTACCCATAAAGTTTGAAGGGAAAGGATATGAGCTACAGGAGCTGGCTCAAATTGTTAGAAAGAATCCCAAAACGATTGTAGTAAACTTTGCTTCGTTCCCTCAAGCTATTCCTGATGCATTGAAAGCTATTAATACTTCTGGACTCAACCTGAATCCTCAGCAAGATGGCACTACACTCTACGTACCTGTGCCCAAAGTGACCAAGGAACACCGAGAAGCATTGGCCAAAAATGCTAAGGTTCTATACATAAAATGTAGAGATTCAATGAAAGATGTTCAAAATGATTACATAAAGAAAATCAAAAAGCAAACTGGTGTATCAGATGACCTAGTTTTCAGTGTAAATAAGCAAATAAACGCTTTGTGCGAGGAGTACCAAGTACAGGCCAAACGGCTTTTTGATGCTAAGTTCAATGAACTTATTGGAAAATAGTGTAATGTAAATACTGTATGCAATTAAAAAATTATTCATTAACTAACTGAACCGCTGTCTGCCTGCTTTAATCTGTATCAATAATGTCACCTCTAATGTAAATTTGTAATTAATAATATTTAAATAATAATATTTTCAAAATATGAATGTCTACTTTTAGAATATTGGTGTTTACTTAGAGAGTTTTTGTAGTTACTAGTAGGTAACAATAATTATTAGTAGGTAACATTTGTATAAAAAAAAACTTACAAAAAAGTCTTTATTCGTGAATTCACTCACATTATAATCTATTTACAGTTAATTCTAAAATAAATTAAACTTTATCTCTCTAAGAACTTATTCAGTCTTCTCTGAAACTTCTGCGCTTTCCTTTTCAACATCTGGTTTCTTGGTTTCTTCTGAAAAATCTTCTTTTATGGGGCCTAGGCTTTGTTTCAGCCCGCTGCTGCTAGTGTCACTATCCCCTGTAAGAATACAATAATCTTAATAAAATGTGTCTCTGGCTCTGCACACATTCATTGACATTACATTGTACACATATTTCCTAGGTCTAGTAAGGTCTAGGTCTAATAACTAAAGAGAGTAGACCAGTCTTATTGTATTACTAGCTGCCTGCCCCAGCTTCGCACGGGTGTACTAATAAAAATTATAGGCAAATTTTTAGGGTTTCATAATCTACAAGAAAATCTTATAGTTTTGTCCGTCCATCTGTCTGTCTGTCCGCAGCTTAGCTCAGATTTTATTAGTGCCAGAAAGCTGTTATTTGGCATGAATATACATATTGGTCACGTCAACAAAGTGGTACAATAAAATCTTGAAAAACATTTTTTTTATGTACCTCCCCTAAACCTAAAGCGGGGATGTTATTTTTTTTCACGCATACCCCATGGTGAGGTGTGTTGTTGGATAGGTCTTTAAAAAAGGATAGGTTTGTGAAGACAACTTTTCGATTATGAGCTTGTTTTGTGAAATATTAAGCTTTAAAAGTGCTATATTTTGTCAGAGTCAAGAGTCCCGTCCCCCCCTACCAGCTAAACTATTGGTTTTCGAGGTGTGAAAAAATTTAAACTATCAGGGTTAAGTAGACAATACAAGTTTACGAGTAAACATCGATCAACTTACAATAAAAAACAAAGTTGCTCGACGATTACTCGTAAACTAGAAGTAAATTTTTTAGTACAAATATCGTTGAAAATTACTTTACTAATTAATTACGACACGCACTTGGCCAGTTTTTTAATTTTATGTCGTGTGTGTGTGTGTGTTTGTGCTATTGTGCTGAAGTAGCTAAAAATAGGTACTACCTGTCTGTAAATTTTAGGACGAAAATGTTATTCACAAGCTATAGTCAAATCGTTGTTTCGATTAGTGGACACTTTCGCCACTGAGCTAAAATTATGAAAGTTGTGAATGAGAGGGGAAGATGTTGGGTTCGAATCCCACTTTAGTCACTCGACTTCTAATTCTATTCAGTGACGAGATGCCGAAATAAAGACGCGTATAAAAACTCGTACCTATGCAATGTAAAAACAATTTTAATGTAGGTACCTACCTAGGTAAGTATAAGTTTATTTATGTAATACAAGCTTCCGCCCGCGGCTTCGCTCGCGTGTAACCTGGATTAAAAGTGTCCTATATGCTATTTCAGGGCATGAGTTATGTATGTTCTAAGTTTCAACTAAATCCGTAATGTCGTTTGGGCGTGATTGATGAGGCACAAACATACAAACAAACTCAACAAACTTTCGCAATTATAATATTACTAAGTTTATCTACATTAAATACTAAAAGCAATAGATGTATCAATTCAAAGGATTATGTATTGGAAACATTACTATTTGTTACGCTTACAACTAAGATAGAACATGTAAAGTACCTACCTACCTATGATAGTAACTAAGGTAGGTAGCTAGGTACTTGACCACCAATTTTTCGTTGGGTTGTGAATAAACTAATGAATTAGGTATAGTATAAGCTGCAATGGGCTTGCAGCCTGTCACTCACGTTCACGTATGAAATGCTAACTCCTGTGAGGTTAGCACGAACGAACTACCTACTATCGTATCGACAACGTATCGTTCAAATGCCAAACAAAACTGACACTTTTTGTGTAGGTAGTTTTGACATTTAGACGATACGTTTTTGATACGATAGTGCTCAGACCGCATGACAATGCGGGCATGTGTAATATCAAATGTGTGGACCTCCTAAGATTAAGATATCGTCAAATAGGTACCTGACCTCCTGAAGGTACCTATATCTACAGCCTTTATTCTTTTCCCACATAAAAAGCGAGACTTGTTATTAGTTAATTTCATCATCAACTCGACACGGACACATAAAGCAAGGTCTCCTACCTTTGTGGTTCAGTAAAAACATGGACGCAACAAACAAACATCATACATAAGGCGGAAATGTACAAATCACAAAAAGCAAAACAGGTACATCCCCAGATACCTGGATGTTCGTGCCCAAGGTGTTGATGGCACTATTCACGGCTACCGAGACAGTACCTACGGAGCTGTTCACCACAGCCCCTATAGTACCGACCAGGCTATTCACGAAATTACTCCATGCATTAACTGAAATTGTTTTGAGAATAAAGAGACTCCTGTAAGTACATTCTAGAGTGTATGAAAGAAATAATATGTCCTAATACTTACCTAATTAGTACGAAACAAAAAGGTTTGAGGATCACCTATTCAATTACCTAAATTTAAAGGGTAGGTACTCACCAGAAGCACCAGGCCTATATCCACCGTAGCCACCTTTAGTCTGAAGGTCATCGCTCTTCTCAGTGTCCCTGGGCCCCTCAGGGTTAGTGATCGCGCTTTGTATCCTCTGGACCGTGCCCGCTATGCTCTGCACTACAGGGTTGTTAGCGAGTATTTCTCGGATAGGACCCGTGGAAGCTGCTGGGGCTGGCGGGGCAGCTGCTGGGGCAAGCGGGGTAACTGCTGGGGCAAGCGGGGCAGCTTCAGCTGGTGCCTCAGGTTGTTTCACAACAACTGAATTCTGCGGGACGTTGTTATTCAGGCCCAAGGTATTCAAAATGTTTTGTGAATAATTTTGAAAATTTTGGAACGCTGAAATCACCAGGCCCGGGTTCTGCACGCCTTCTTGTGTCCTGTTAAATAAGTTCGGCAGCCAAGAACTGCCGGGGCGCCCCGTGGTGCTTTGGGGCGTGTCCGCCTGAACGCCGGGGGGCAGGGTAGATGGCGAAAAGCCTATAAAGCTGGTCATGGATTGAAATATGTTACTTAATGAATTCGATACGGTATTTTGAAAGGCAGTAAACATATTTCCTGCCATATCGCCAAGGGAACCAGATGTTGGAGGAGGAGTCGCGGGCTGAGAGGGCGCGGAAGTGGCGACCTCGGAGTTCCCGTCTTCCTCTCGCAGGATGGCGGCGATATTCACGCCTTCAGATATAGCTCTTACACCGTTGTTAAAATTATTCTCCAAAATTTTGATACGAGTCTCGACCTCCTTGAGGTCCGGTTGAGTTTGCACTTGCTCCTGTCCGGGGATGTCCTCCGTCTTCAAGGCTTGAGGGGTGGAGAGCCCCTTTGTGATCTCGTTAAGCTTCTGTATCTGAAGAGTGAAAGTATTACGCAGTGACTGGATGCTCTGCTGAACCGTATTCATCTGCTCGTTGGTCGAGAGCCATTTGGAAATGTCGTCGCCGACTCCCTGGATGCCCTGTCGCAGTACGTTCTGAGTCTGCAGGATGGTATCGCGCACCGTTAACAGTTTCTCCTGCGCACTCGGGAAGTAATCAGCGTTCTGGTTTTCATGCTCCTGATGTTGCGGCGGACCGGGATTCTTCAAGTCAACAGGCGGCCTCCTTATCTCATTGTCGTCGTCGACCTCGTTGGTCTTTATTGCGGGGCGAGAGTTTTCGATGACCACCGCGACCGGGATGTCCTCCGGCTTCGCAAGGAGTTCGTTTTTGACGTCCTCGACGACGCTCGTCTGTTCGACGACGGCTACTTGTACGGCTTCCTTTTCGAGGGGACGCTCGAGCTCGGGCTTAAGGTCGGCGATTAACTTAGAACCGGATTCTGGGAGAGATGCGGTGAGGGCGACGTGGAGCGCCGCGGCTGCGAGCAGAAGTTGCGCGAGTGGGTTCATGGCTGCGCGCGGAGTGGCGAAGAAGCGGAGGGGTGCCTCTTTATACGGCGGCTAACGGTGTCTCCGCGTCTCAGGCGCATCGTGTTTGCGCTCTCCGCAACTCCGCGCCCGCGATGGCGCCCTGCGCTAAATGTCTCCGTCATTATTTGTATTTAAATCGCCTAACACACATCGAACATGTGTTTCTTTGCAAATAAACTGTTAATCAAAAAGAGGTTTGCCTGCCCCGCGAGCGCCTGCGCCGGGTTCGGACTCGGAGCCGGGGCCGCCGGGGTCGACGACAGCACGGTCCACAACGCGTTTGCAAACTCGTCTTCGATAAAAACAAAATAAAATCATTTTAATGTAACTGTATTGAATTGGCCGGCTAATAATAGTGGGCCAGTGGTTCTTTGCCAGAATTATTCTGTAGCTGGTTTTTAATTAAGAGTGTCCTAAAAGGATCAGCGACCTTTGTTAGCGTCCTCCTTATTTCGACCGCTATCTTTGGAAATAGTCTTGTTTTAGCGTTCCGTACCCAATGGACCCTACTACTAAGACTCCGCTGTTCGTCTGACTGTCACAAGGCTGTATCACATGAACCGTGATAGCTAGACAGTTGAAATTTTCACAGATGATGCATTTCTGTTGCCGCTTTAATAACAAATATTAAAAACAGAATAAAATAAATATTTATGTGAGGCTCCCATAAAACAAAGGTGATTTTCTGCCGTTTTTTATAGATAATGGCAAGGAACCCTAGTCCGACTTGCACTTGGCCGGTTTTTTTTGACTAAATGTTTCCATTAGTTGGTTAGATTCATCATCTTACAGAAGTGGGGCAATGGGCAATGATCGACTGAACTAGACCTACTTAGTAGTGCCAGCCAACTGCCAACTGTGTCACACTGACATCTTACCTACTTAGGTACTACATAGATGCACTAAAGGCTAGAATACTGAGCAAGCGATTATTTGTATAGGTACACTATAACTGTTAAACTATAACAACACAATAGACATGCTACTTTAAACACGGGTTCCCTTTCGACCACCAACAAATCTATCATAGGTTCATAGGTATGTAAGTAAGTATACTTTATAGGTATTTGTAGGTCTACTAACGATGTGACTATTTCTTTTATTTATTTCAGCTACCTACTTGGGCTGATCTTTCGTAGGTAGGTATATCTCTAATATATACAATTCTCGTGTCACAGTGTTTGTAAAACTCCTTCAAAACGGCTTGACCGATTTTAATGATTTTTTTATACCCCGTGGGTGTTGTCCCACCCCAAATAAATATTTCTATTACACCCTTCTGCACCCCTTCTTTTTTTATTGCAACCGACTGCAATAAAATAAGGGTAGGTATGTTTTTACGCGTTATGTATTAAAAAACTATCTTATCGTGCGCTGCCTAAACTGTTGGAGTGGAGATACATGAAGATAATGTACCGTTGTAAATAAAAGTCCGTGACAGCATACATCTATGCTTTATGTGGAAGCCATTATCCAAAAATAGTGAGCTATTAACACAATAAAAAATTAAACATTTTTACAATGCACATTTTAGAATATTTTTCAAATTCTTATCAAAATTGCTACATTTATTGCTTTTAGTATACTATAATGTAGATAAACTTAGTAATATTATAAATGCGAAATTTTGTGAGTTTGTTTGTATGTTTGTGCCTCAAACACGCCCAAACGACATTACCTACGGATTTAGTTGAAACTTAGAACATGCATAGCTCATGCCCTGGAATAGCTTAAAGGACACTTTTTATCCAGGTTATGTGTATTTTATAAATCTTTTAAAGTAAATGGGTTCAGAATAATTCCGTTTCAAAAACCAAAATAACCAAACGAAAAGTCAAGGGACAATATTAGTTTTTAAGTTTTATGAAGTAATTATTAGTCCTATATTAATATAATTTAAATTGGATCAACTTTTGACTATTCTCTACACAATAGAAAAAAAAACATTCAAATCGGAACACCAGGTAAAAAGATATACCTACTTAAGTAAAAAAATAATACGCGTCGACTTGAGAACCCCCTCCGTTTTTCGTTGGCCTTTCATTTGGTTTGACATGTCACATGCATGAAACAAATTGTCTGTGATAATTAATACCTACCTACTTTCCTAAATATAATACCAAAGGATTACCTACAAAAAAAAACATACAGGCGAATTAAGAACCTCCTTCTTTTTTTGAAGACGGTAAAAAAAACGAGCTTGTTTTGACGGATACCTCAAGTAACTCGTGCTAAAGATTGTCATACCTACCTTAGCTTTATGGGCTTCATATACGGCAGCTATAATGCATATTAATGTACATTACATCCTGGGACACACAACAGGTAACCAGGTACTTATACATATATATCTTTATGAACTTTTTGAACATCCTTTTTGAAGAGAGATATACAGAAATGTATTGAGACGTAGGTATTAAGATTAAGATGTATCGAAATAAATGTATATTATTACCTATATCGCACTGTAACTTAAGATACGAAGATGTAAAAATATACTTTCATAGAGCTGTCGTGTGTGGTCTCATGACGATTTCTATGGAAAGATGTAATGAGATGTATCGTGCTTTAATGTTACATCTTTACATTATAGTTGCTGTGTGTGAAGCCCTTTATGCTTTCATTTTCTAAGGACTTAGCTACTTACAGTGATAATTTCATTGTCACACAAACTAGGTCATGATTATGTATACGAGGGGTTAAGAAAGTATTTACCTACCATGGCATGGTGCTAACGAGAAAGTTCCCAGCATTTATGACTTAAACCTACATAACAGACTCTCTTCTTATCCACTATTTGTCGACACCACTAAGTAAGTAAGTACCTACCTAAGTAGGTACTTAGATATCTACACGGAGAATGGTTGGTCGACGTAGCATTTACTAGGTATATCACTAGCGACTCGCCCCGGCTTCGCACGGGTGCAATGCTGATACCTACTAAATATACAAACTCGGCTCGGTGCCAATTATTATTTTTCAATGATCCTTTCCTTACTCCAGTGTGATGTAAGTAGGGCTACCAGATGGTATGACCAGAATATCAGGACAAAATTTCAAAAAGTTGGGATTTTAAGATCAATTAACTATCTTAAAATCCCAACTTTTAAATATTGCGGGACAAATAAATATTGCGAATTAAAAAGTAGATAGGTACCTACCTAAATTTTCAACGTTCCGTACCCAAAGGGTAAAAACGGGACACTAGTATTACTAAGACTTCGCTGTCCGTCTGTTTGTCTGTCTGTCACAGGGCTGTATCTCATAAACCGTAATAGATAGAGAGTTCAAATTTTCACAGATGAAGTAGGTATTTCTGTTGCTGCTAACAGCATTATAAACAGTAAAATGAATATTTAAGTGGAGCTCCCATACAACAAACGTGTTTTTTGGCGTTTTTTATATATAATGGTACGGAACCCTTCGTACACGAGTCCGACTCGCACTTAGCCGGCTTTTATTATTTGTTTTTGTTATAGTCCCTATTTGTATTTTGTCAGGACTCGTATGAAATGTCGGGACAATCCCGACGAACCCCGATCATCTGGCAACCCTGTAATGTATTTTTATTCGTTCATTCTTGCGATTGCCATGCTCAAAAAATCTATAAATATATTATGTCAATACTTCTGTAAAACCATCTTTTCTCGGGCCATCATGCTAGGCCTACTTACTGATGCCTAACGGTCCATAACTGATAGAACAAGTAATTTGATTGGGAAATTCCGCCATTTTTGAACATTTCTGGGCCCACGCGCGCTTACATTAGAATAAATATTTGGTAAGCAGGTAATTATTGCCATAATTCCGCTGTTAACAGTGGTATTTCTGGTTCTATCATTCTATCACAGTCACAGTGCGCTGACCACTGAGAAATGCAGCGGTTTGCCTTTTGACATTGGCCTGGACTAGGTAGGTAGTAGGTAGGAAGGTAGGTAAGTAGGTACTTTGTTTATTCTGTGCCTAGGGCCTAGACAAAAACGAAACCGGCCAAGTGCGAGTCAGACTCGCGACGAAGGGTTCCGTCCCATTATCTATTAAAACGGCAAAAAATCACGTTAGTTATTATTATTGTATGGGAGCCCCACTTAAATATTTATTTTACCTATTCTGTTTTGGGTATTTTTTGTTATATTTCAACTGTTCTTCTATCACGGTTCTTGAGATACAGCTTGGTTACAAACAGAACAGACGGACAGCGGAATCATAGTATTAGGGTCCCGTTTTTACCCTTTGGGTACGGAACCCTAATAATGAAAAATAAATAGGATCACGACTGTAACTGTAATCCTCAAGTTAATACGGTAGACATCAAAGTGGTTTAAAGTGG
This sequence comes from Hydriomena furcata, assembly GCA_912999785.1. NCBI lineage: Eukaryota > Metazoa > Arthropoda > Insecta > Lepidoptera > Geometridae > Hydriomena > Hydriomena furcata. The sequence continues at coordinate 775,455 of OU538835.1, forward strand.
CTAGTCAGAGGCACATCTAAACATTACATTTGGCACAAGCGCTAACGTGAAAAGTTGCAATTTCCACACGATGTTGTGTCACGTATGGACACAACATATGGAGTAAAGAACCTCAGACTTGACACGACTTTGTCTAGATTTCATTACTTTTTAGAGATAAACAAGCAGGTCCATCGAGACTTGGCTAGTTTTTTACAGAATGTTTTTGGTGGGATTAGGGATGACTGAGAGTGTTATAAACGTAAGAGTAAACAAATTTAATCAGAAAGCTTCGAACTGCTAAGCTATCTGGAGTTACACGTGTTATTGTGAGTCAACCATAAAAGATAGACATATGCTGTCGTGGAATATTTTTTATATAATTTTAAGGAGAACATTTCCGTCATACATGAATTCTGTGTAGCTTTAACCATTAAGGTTGCACACGCGACGGAAGCTTAAAAAATGGAGTAACTTCTCCCGTTTTCCCAACATTTTCCATCACTGCTCTGCTCCTACTGATTGCAGCGTGATAAAAAGTATACTATAACCAGCTCAGGAGTATGAAAAATAATTGTACCAAGTTTCGTTAAAATCCGTCGAGTAGTTTTTGTTTCTATAACGGTTATACAGACAGACAGACAGACAGACAGACAGACAGACAAAAATTTTACTGATTGCATTTTTGGCATCAGTATCGATCCCTAATCACCCCCTGATAGTTATTTTGGAAATATATTTCATGTACAGAATTGACCTCTCTACAGATTTATTATAAGTATAGATAGATAGATAGATAGATAGATAAGCCCACATTTTGCATTAGCATACCATACGTGACACAACATCGTGTGGAAATTGCAACTTTTCACGTTAGCGCTTGTGCCAAATATAATGTTTAGAGGTGCCTCTGACTACCCCCACTAAACATCTTCAGAGGATCTAAGCGCCTGGAGATCTGAGAGGATGTCTACCGTACTTGAGGATTACAGTCGTGATCCTATTTATTAATTTATTTTTATTTTTAATGCTGTTAGAGGTAAGTACGTATTTATCTTTGCGATACCGGGAAGTAAAGTAAAGATAAAGGTAAGTGCTTAGGTAGGTACTAGGTACATAAGTATGTGGTAAACTGGTCATTCCGGCTTCGCACGGGTCCAGTTAGGGTTCCTCCAGATGGTCGGGATTCGTCGGGATTGTAGGTACCGACATTTAATACGAGTCCCGACGACAAAATACATTTGTCCGTCAGATTTTAATAATAAAAATCCATGAGTTCCATGTAATACCAAGTCGTTTATTTTATTTAGTCCTGTCTTAAGTTATTACGTAATAGCTAACCTTTACGTAATAACATATAAGACAGAAGGACCCTTAAAGTAGGGACTGAATAAATTAACCGACTTGGTATTAAATGGATCTCACAACTTTTTACGGTGGAAGAACTGAGTTGCGAGACTTGGCTTTTGAAGTTTTGCCCAGATATTCTGGTCATCCCGTCTGGTAGCCCTAGGTCCAGTCCTCCATGGTAGGTTCCTTACTCGTTAGCTGTAGGTACTTGACTTACCTACTCACGAATTCAAGACAGGGAATCTCAAAGCGGGTGACGGGTGATGGATGACTGCACACTTCACCTAGAACCTAGTAGGTAGGTACCTATTAGTATCGTAAAACCGTACAACTTTTCCTCATTTTAATGATTTTCCTACTTAACCTTATCATCATCATTATATAGGGTCAAAGGCCCGGTTGTGGTGCCTACCCCGGTTTTGGTCATTTTAAATTTTTGCAGTCAATAACTAAGCATAGCTAACAAACTTGTTTAACATCTATAGTTAATACAATTCTATGTGTATGGTCCGTTATTCCTCCTCTAGACTTGATTGACCACAACTAAATTAATATCGCCTGTTACAAAACCTTTGCTTATCTTAAGAGATAAATAAATATTGGTGGACATTTCACACAGCACTATCTAGCCCCAAACTAAGCAAAGCTTGTACAATGGGAACCAGATAACTGATAGAATACTTATATACCTACGTTTATTTTTTGTTGTACATACATAGTATACATATTTAACACCCAGACACAGAACATCTATGTTCATCACACAAATGTTTATCCCGGATGGGGATCGAACCCACAACCTACAGCGCAAAAGACAGAGCTACAACCAACTGAGCTGTGAAGCCAGATCGATAAATACTTTATTCTATGTTGTTTAAAAATCGTCGTTTTAATATTTTTTTCCATATAAACCGTTTATTTGAAAGTTAAAATGTTGTTAAAATGCCCACAACCAGCGCCCTCACCCTAATATTACTTTAGTCTTACGTTTAGAGTTTGTAGTAGGTACGGCCCCTGACTATACCCCTACTCTATACTCTTTAGGTGGATACAAATCGAGACTGGAAACAAGCCGCACCGTTACATCGGCCGCTACATTTCGAAACAGCTTTTTATTTTGATATAAGTAGGTATAGGTAGGTATTTAATAAGCAACACCATCGCATTCTGGTGGGACAAATGTTGGTTTACAATATTGACTAAATAGCCGCTGCAGCGCTGCGTACCATACTAATCTACTCCAGCAAACATTTAAAAAAATGTTATACAGGTCTCCCTGTATAACATTTTTTTAAATGTTATACAGGTTCATTAAATATTTTGTATGGGCTGAGGCTGAGTTTATCCAGACAAAAAGGAAAAAGTGATAAAACCGCATTATCTTGAATACCATCAAACTTACAAATAAACTGTCTTTCATTTATGAAGCTAGTAGGTAGATTATCCAACGAATTATATAAAACCCGGCCAATCGCGAGTCGGACTCACCACACGAAGGGTTCCGTACCATTTTCTATAAAAAACGACAAAAAAGTCACGTTTGTTGTATTCCCATGCACACGTAAATATTTATTTTCTTCTGTTTTTAGTATTTGTTGTTATAGCGGCAACAGAAATACTTACTTACTACGTTAACACGTTACACGTTACACGTTCTACGTTCACGTTTACACGCTTGCCAAGCCTTGGCAAACTGCAAACAGTCCCAAGCCTCCACAAATCTCGTTTGGCGTTTGAAAAAGTATTTTTACAAGTATTTCTTTTTTCGTTTCGAACAAATACAATCGTCGACTGGCAGCGTCTTAAAGCGCTTGAACCGCATGGGTTATGGGTTACTGGAGCGGTCAGTGTGCCGTTACGCCGATCACAACTTTTAGCCGCTAAGCTCGAAACAACTCTCGCGGTCGCAGGTTAGATTCCCGCATCGGGACAATGTAAATAAGTATTCTAATAACTATAGATTTTGACACGGGTCTTTAACACGTAATTACCTTTAATTTACTAGCCTAAACGTCACATAGCCGAAACGTCAGGAAAGTAAATTAAAGGTAATTACGTGATAAAGACCCGTGTCAAAATCTATAGTTATGTCTACTAATCACGATAGTTTGAAAAATAATAAGTATTCTAATGAATAATATTTTTTCAAGACAAGCTTTTGTAAAATCCTCCTTCGAGCTAGAAATCAGAGCAGCGCGCTATAACCTGTCACATAATATTACATTATCATTGAAACGTGATAGGTATTAATCGAACGTCAAAATTTGCTAGTTTCTCGACCATTTGTTGGTATCCGATTGAGCTGAAATTTGAAGTTGAAATTTCTTGTGACAATACAATATGGTGACTTACTCACAACAGAACTCCATAATAAATAGTTCGATTGAGTAAAAACTCTTCATACCTGTCAAGTTCTTCAAGTCAAGATCCTGCTGCTCTTTCTAGCTCGAAAGAGGATTTAACAAAAGCTTGTCTTGAAAATATATTTCTCAACAGAAAACCTATTCTATTTGAAGTTGGTTAATAAAACACGAATTGTTGATTGGATGTCACGATTTAGCAACAATGACACTTTTATTTATATAAAACTATGTCCTATTTAATTTTTATCAGACGAAAAAACGGTGGAGGTTCTTAATTCGACACGTATATATTTTATTTATGTTAGACCACGCATTACTTTTTTTACAGAGTAGACCAATTTTGATAAATCTTTTTTTAATTATACTCCGAAGTTGGTCTCATAAATTTTTAGATATTTTGATTGGTCGGAGCATTTTTGTCGGTTTTCTTTTTAGTTTTCTAAACGTAATTACCTTTAAGGTTGTACATTATTCTATTGGATTGGATCAGACTAGCGCTTATCTAGGTAGGTACTATATCACTTGCATAGTAGGTACCTATAGATCCCAAAATAACAGTTAGTTAACAAACGATACCGATCGGTATTTCACAACAGCAGCCCTATTGTATAAGCTTACTTATTGAAAATCAGCTTCAACTGTCAAAATTGCACTGTTCTTTAACAGTTACACAATGAGACTTTGACAATTGAAGTCGTAATTAGGTTACTGGGCATAGATTGAAACATCTCTATAAAATACTTATTTAGAATAATGAAGGTAATAACATAACATAATTAGGTATAGGTACGAGTAAGTTAGTAAGTAAGTCTCATGTAGTAGCGCCTCTTAAACAATTATGTTTTATCTCGCTCGAACCAACAATGACCGTCCAATATAAGGGGCTAGCACGAATCACTATCGTATCGTCAAAACGTCAAAACTGACACTTATTGTATTGTATGTGTCAGTTTTGGCGTTTTGACGATACGATATTGATTCGTGTTAGCCGGATGGGGCCCGAGAGATAATACTTAATATTTTCTTAATAACGCGATCTTCTGTTCTTGTTGCGCACGTGGTTCGCGAGACACAGACCGAAGACGACTGCCACTAGCTGGAAGACAGAATATATTATTAATTTAATTCGTTCTCCAACATCTATCAAAGATGAGCCGGAAGATACGACTCTCTTGATTCTTTTTATGTGAACTCCGATCAATTCCACATGTAAATTTATATTTGTTTGTTGCTTTTATATGTTTTTTTTATATTGTGTAGTGTAGAGAATAGTCCCAAGTTGGTCCCATTTAAATTATATTTATGTAGGACAGTTGCTTCGTAAAACTAAAGAAACGAATATCGTCCCTTGGCTTTTCCATTGGTCAAAACATTTTCTTCGGTTTTCCTTTTAGATTTTTAAACATCGTGACAGTATTACACTGTCACGATTTCCTGCCAAACAGAAGAACCTACCTCAACTGCCACAACGACGATGGCCACAACACCGATGGCCATCCCGAAGGTATGGAAGAAGTCTGCGACGACCGTGTTGCAGCCCTGATAACATAAATGGCAATTAATTATAATATGAAGTCGTAAAAAATAAGATTTAAGAAGTGAAAATTAAGATAGGTATTCTCGCAGTAATTTGGAAATGTCTATCGAATCACTATAGTATCGATATTGTCTCTTCGATACAATAGTGATTCGTGCTCAGGCCACTCATGATAAAGCCGGAATCAGCTTCTAACGAGGGAACTCCTCGACACCTTTAAACCTACGAGTATACCCACGTATTCAATTGTTTATAATTAAATTTCATTCCCGTTGTTCCCACTAATGTTTCTGGTGGGGGCATCGGGTATTATAGATTTGTTTTTAGATTTTAAAACTGTATTTATGTTTACCGTGTAGGCATTGACCGGCGTGCAAAGGCTATCAGCACCAGTGGCGCAGCACGACGGCGGGAGTGTAGCGCTGAGATACGCCAGTGAACCGGTTGTACCGCAGCATTTGAACTAGAAACAGAGACGAGTGTTAGGAGCACTTTCGTAATGTCAAAATCGTTTTTATGAGTGGATCCCCAGGGCACTGGGTAATTTAGAACTAGCAGCATAGGTACCGCGGTCTCGAGCTCGTGGAACGCGACGAGTTGCTGCTTGAAGGCCTCGTCCAACCACTTGGGCACTTCGGCGATGATGGAGTCCAGCTTCACGAAGATCAGGATCGCGAAGGTAAGCTTCACCACCATCAGCACCAGCATGAAGATCGAGTACTGGAAATCAAAAAATGTTACAGCTGTAAAGATGATTTTGACTTTGCATTTTTATTACAAGCTTTTATTTAACTTGCACTGTATGTTTGTAAGTTGTCCGTGATGCAAACCATTTTTCGACCACTTGTTGATATCCAAATAAGATGAAATTTTGCATACACCTTTAGTTCTAGTGACAATACAAATGGTGACAGCGACTCGATCTGATGATGGAGTAAGGAGCTGTTCAACAGACACTCGCAACGGAACTCATTGGAGTGATTCTGATTAGAAGTTGACTATTTTTCAGGCAACTTTTCATTTTTTTTATGTATTACGCTTATCTTTTTACCTGGTGATCCGATTATGATAATTCTTTTTCTATCGTGTAGAGAATAGTCTTATGGAAGGAACCAATAGGTCGATGTATCGTCTTTTGACTTTTCGATTGATCGAAACACTATCTTCGGTTTTCTTTTTAGTTTTTTAAACGCAATTAAAACTTATATAAAAGTATAACAGGATAATTAATATTATTGTTATTAAATTTCAGGCACGCTTAATGTAGGTAGGTAATTAGAAAAGTGTAGTACTTAGATTTTTTTTTTTTTACTTACTGTAACAAGCATGCAATTACTCTCTCTGATGGCACCACAGCATCCGAAAAAGGCGATGATGAACACCACACCACCGATGACCATAGCCGAGATGGGAGCTAGTGCATAACTCTCATCCTTCAGGTTAGTGATGGCGCTGAGCTGAAGCTGCACTGCTATCCCCAAGCCCAGCATGGTCAGCCCAGCCAACTGAAAACGACATAGAAACAATTAATAAATATTTCAGTAAAATCACATGAATCACTTTGAAACGTCTTAGGAGCTAGGTGAAGCTACGCCTGTTCCTCGCGACCATTGTCTAGAAGAATCAGGCAACAACAGGCTTGGGGCCTAAAAATTTTTTTCAATGATTCTTTCCTATTCTTTTATCTGCACTAAGTACTATTCTAATGTCTGGCCTCACAGCTCCAGTTGGTAGTAACTCTGTCCTCTGCTCTCTAGTGGTGGGACAAACATTTATGTAATGAACATGGAAGTTTATAATAGTAATAGATATTTAAGTAGGTATATATTTACAAAAATATATATATAAGTATTCCATCAGTTATCTGGTTCCCATAGTACACGCTTTGCTTAGTTTAGAGCTAGGTAGCGCTGTGTGTCTCCACCAATGTTTATTTATTTACGTATGGAAAACTTTATTTATCATAAGTAATTAAGTAACTAAACAAAAGAAAAAGCTGGCTTATTTCGTAAAAACTATGTTTATCATGTTATGGCTTTCAATGCCATTATGTACATAGGTTCTATATAGTTACTATGTAATTGGTATTCTCTATAATTTATGTTATTTAATACATATGGCTAGGGTAATCATCATTATTTACGAAACAAGCCAGCCGATATAAGAGTACCTAGGTATATTGAGGACGGAAATCATTTACCTACTGATAAAAAATCCTTATCATATTCGTTACCAATTAGCAAACACTCGTTTATTATTTGTCACCATTATTAATAATAGATTAATTAAACTCGGACCACAATGTAGCTGCGTTGGCCGAGCTGGAGGTAGGTAGGTACCTTGATTTTCAATCCGAAGGTTCGAATCCCGACACACTACACCTAAAGTGGGGATGTTTTTTTTTCTCGCGTAAGTAGGTACACCATGATGTTGGGTATCGTTAGATAGGTTTTTAAAAAGTATGGAGGGTTAAAACAACTTCGTTTGTGAAATATTAAGCTTTAAAGTGCCAATTTTTGGGTTTGAGGGCGTGAAAAACTGTTTCTGTAGAAGAAGTACATTAAAACGAACTTAAAAGGAAAACTATCACAGCTAAGTAGGCGTTACAAGTTTTCGAGTAATAGACGTAATAGTCGACCAACTTATCAAATGTATTTGAAGAAGAAATAATCAACTTTTTTAGTACAAATACCTTATTAGTTATTACAACGTTGTTAGCTGTGTCAAGTAGGTACCTACGAAACCCGACATTGCGCGTGACCCGAGACGCACCTCGCCTGTTTATTTTTGATTATTTCGGAACATCGATGTTTTACGATAGGTCAACTCTATCGTTATCAAATATCGATATTCTTATATTCTACGCGGAAGAAGTCACGGGTATACACTATACATAAATAAAGGGACTTCACGTAGGTATAGCTCTGTTAGTTCAACTTCAAACCTTATCGTATGCACTGAATAAATAAGACGTAGGTCAGTCTGTACATTACGCTCGCTAGCACAGAATAAGTCTAAATTCAGTAAGTAGTTAAATGTCGCTAGATTTACCATAACCGGCTATAGGTACTACTGTAGGCCCTGAAAAGGGCATTGTGATGGCAAAACCAGTGAAATACATAGATAGGTATCTACACTATAGATGTTATATTATAATGTAGTTAGGTATCTAAATATTTAAAACTTTCGCGTTACAAACTAACTGATCTATTAATGTACAGCCTAAACCACTGGTCCCAGAAACTTGGAATAAATAAGAAAGGAATTCCAGCAATGAAGCGGTGATTGAAATCTGAATATAATTTCACTAGTCTACTAGTGTGTTACCAGTGATGACTTATGGATCTGAAACGTGGTCTCTCACTGTGGCCTTATAAATAAGATAAGAGTAACGTAACGAGCAGAGGGCTTTGATCGGGGTTTCTCTGCGAGACCGAATCAGAAATGAAATCCGTAGACGAACGAAAGTCACCGACATGGCCCAAAGGATTAGTAAGTTGAAATCGCAGTGGGCAGGGCACATAGCTCAGAGAACTGATGGCCGATGAGGACATAAAGTTCTCGAATGGAGACCACGTATCGGCAAGCGCAGCGAAAGGAGAACAGATGACGTAAAGAAGACCGCCGGGATGCTCTGGATGAGAGCTGCTTCCAACCGGTCTTTAAAGTCAATGGGGGAAGCCTATGTCCAGCAGTGGACGTCTTATGGCTGAGATGATGATGATGATCAGTCTACTAGTAGGTAGGTACCTAACTTATAAATAACCTATGAAGGATCGATGCTACAGCCAGGCAATACACACCCTTATCTCCAGCCAACAACAATGAAAAGATATCTAATCTTATCAGTTGGTATAGGTGTGACCGACTTCGACGCTTGGACCATTTTCTGTTAAAGGTAATTTGCGATGAGTAGGTTCCTATGAGGTAGTAGATATTCGTGGGACAAGTGTCACGAAGGCATCTGTAATGGCTTGCCAGCTGTTATATCCGGGACTGACAGGTGTTGCGGTGTTGGTATTGGTACTATGGTATATATATACTACGCAATGGTATACCTGACATGTTTATGTTATTAATTAGGTACACAATTCAATTCATAGACATATTGTCTGCGGGCTTATTTCGTAAAAATCGATTTTTACCCGCCGATTCTTAATGCCAGTGGATAACGTGAAAGCCAGAATCTGGCTTTGAAGACCACCCAGTGCATTGGTATTGAAAATCAACGGGTGAAAATCGATTTTTACTAAATAAGCCGACTGGTCCGATATATTGGAGCTACCCTTAGATCACAAACAAAATGGGAATCGTTAGTATTCCAAAATTCAAGTCTATAATATCTGCTGAAATAATCAGACGTGACAGACGGACGGACGGATCGACGTAAACAGTCGCACCATATTATTACCGTTTTACTATTTTGGTTCGAAAATTTAAATTAGAAATATATTTCTCAGTCTCAAACATGGTATCGGCAGTGGCAAAAGGACGAAAAAAATATGATTTTCATTAAATTCGTAAGTACTTAAGGATTTTTAAAAGTTGCACTTAAAATCTTGACATAGGATAGAAATTCTTTGTTTTACTTTGTATCAAGATTTTTCAAAAGTATACTTGTATTTAAAACTCCTACGGGTTAGTCCAAGTCAAATGGTATTTCAATAAAATCACAAGGATCACTTTAAAACGTCTTAGGAGCTAGGTGAAGGCGCCTGTTCCTTGCGACTCGCGACCAAGCCTTGTCGAATACCTAAGGTAGGTGGTAGATGGTAGATGAGATGATCAAAATATCTAGTCAAAATTTCAAAAAGTCGGGATTTTGTGATTAGAATCGGTACAAATATTTATATATTACGAATTAAAAAAGTTATATTTTATTATTAAAATTAAAGTTATTTACAACAAAATGCACGCGGCATGCATCAATCGAATGAGTGAAGTGATTTTTAAGTGTATCATTTTAAATATCCATAATTTAACAAAACGTTATTTGTTGGGAATCCCGACGAATCCCAACCAATAAAATAAAAAAAAAGTAAAAATAAATAAATAAATAGGATCACGACTGTAATCCCCAAGTACGGTAGACATCCTCTCAGATCTCCAGACACTTAGATCCTTTGAAGATGTCTAGCGGGGGTAGTCAGAGGCACGTCCAAACTTTATATTTGGCACATGCCCACATTTTGCAGTAGTTAGCATTCCATACGTGACAGGTTGCAAGCCCGTCGCCGCTTATAAGAAAGAATACTAACGGGTTTCCTCACGATGTTTTCTTTCACTGTTTTGAGCAAGTGTTTTTGATGCGCATATAAATTTTTCGAACAGAAAAATCCATTGATGCATGCCGGAATTCGAACCCACGACCATGATTGAAAGTCGAGGTACCTCCCACTCGGCCAACGACACGGCTAAAGTAAAATTTTAAAATTATGTTAGGTAGTCATGAACTAGGAAAAACACCCAATTTCATAATTATAATGCCCTTAGCGGTCGCCAATACAATTTATTGACCGTGTACGAACGTTGCTGACGTTTATCGGTGTACCTAGAACGAGAATCCTATTCTACATTAAGTACCTACTTTACTAGGTATAGGAATCTTTCAGCAGTAGGTAAATTCTAATAAATTGTGCGTGAATAATGTCGTTACCTTTGAGGATAAACAAAGCTGTCCGATGAGGTGACTAAGACAAAGTATAAATTGCCAGAATTTTCTTGATTAATCAGACGCGAGTGTTTCAGAGATTTTTAAAATACCACGAAACTTCAGTTACAAGTTTCATGGTATTTTAAAAAAATCGGACAAGTGCGAGTTTGACTCCCGCACCGAGGCGATTCCGATGAAAATTTGGCAGGAATTTATAAAAGCAATTACTTGTAGTCTTACCTCGCGCAACTCAAAATATGTACCTACCTACGAGTATTTAGTGATATTTTGATATTTTCTTAGTTAGACTTAGTAAACTTAACTAGGTTAAGTTATTTATAATTTTGTACCACTTAGTTCGAAAATAAACTATTTTTATTTCTATTTCTATGTATGTTTGTTACTCTTTCACGTAAAAACTACTGAACGGATTTAGATGAAACTTTACAGTAATATAGCTTATATATCAGAATAACACAGGCTACTTTTTATCCAAGTTCCACGCGGGCGAAGCCGCGGGAAGAAGCAAATAGTCATTCATAACATGAGTCATAGAATCTAGCTAGATGACGCTTGTTTGTCGTGTCACTGGTTGTTTCTTGGTTATCCTGCATTAAGTCAGTGACCGCAGATTTCATAAATGATCAGAAAATAAAGAAAAACACGAATCTCTCTACAACCGACTCCAAAAAAAGGAGGAGGTTCTCAATTCAACTGTCTTTTTTTATGGAATCCGATGTTGATCCCATTTTCATGAAAATAGGGGATAAAATTTTGTATTGAAGTATATGTATACCTACAAGAACAAGAAAGATTAGAAAAAAATAGTGTATAAATGTAAGTCCTACCCCCATTTTTTAACGAACATAATGGCGCTCTATGAACGTAGGATACCTAGTTATTTTTCAAACTATTTTGATTAGTAGACGTACCTAATTATAGTTTATTTTCCCAACGTTTCGACTATGTTACAATAGCCACGGTCGCGGGCAGATAGATCTAATTAAACTTAGATTAAACGAAGATTAGATCTAATTTTTAGCACATTAGACTAGCACTTTTAGCACTTATCAGAATAAGTGAGTCTTCAAGAATATAAAAAAAATACTCACCGCAAACACCAAGTTGGCGAAGAAGAGGATGTACTTGACGAGAAATTCACCACAACCCATTTTGAATTTATTGCAATAAAAACTTTTTACAAAAAATCCACAAGCATGCGCTCGCTGGCTGCTTTATCAGAAGACTGACAGTTTTAAAATAAAAACCTAATCGAAGCTAGACTCAGTACAGAAACGCGTGCGAGTCACGACAAACACTTTGTAGGTGCAGGTATCTAGGTATAATATAGCCCTTAGCTCATAAACCGATTTTTTTTTAGAGTTTCGTGGTCTACTAGAAACCTTTATAGTTTCGCCATGTCTGTCCAAGGCTTAGCTGAGAGACTCTTAGAGCTAGAAAGCTGTAATATGGCATGAATATACATAATAATCACGCCGACAAAGTGATAGAATAATATCTTTAAAACGTTTTTTACAGTATCTCCCCTACACACCTATTAGTGGGGATGTTTTTTTATATCTCAAGTATTCCATGGTGAAGAGTGTCGTTGGATAAGTCTTTTAAAAATATTGCGGGTTTGTGAAAACAACTTTTCAAATAACGGATCCGTTTGTGAAAAATAAGCTTATTTTTGTTAGAATCGAGTGTCCTCTTTGCTAGCTAAACGATGGTTTTAGAGGTGTGAAAAAATTCATGGTAGTAAGTACCTAGTATGAATTTGAGTAACGAACCTACTTAGGCTTTACAAATGTATGAGTACTAGTACTATTAATCGACAAATGTAATGCAAATAGGTACCCTTAAAAATGACGTAAACAACGTTGTTAGCTGCGTGAACTACGAAACCCTATATTGCGAGTGACCAGACACGCACTCGGTCGGTTTTTTAGACGTAGCTGGCCACTTTATCAAACTATTCGCGTTGTGTGAGAGGTGTAGCCATATAATTTGCCACGGGATAGACAAAGACGTAAATATTGATAAGCGATAATGTAGCCAGAGCATTATCGTTATCATGATAAGCAGTCTTGGTGCATTTGCTTTCGCCGTAGGTAATTTATTTAGAATCCTTGAATTCATGATTTTAATTTTTTTAGGAATAAGTAGGTAAATAAATAATAATAGCCCGCCATCTAGCCCCAAACTAAGCAAAGCTCGTACTATATATATTTTTTCCCTTACTAAAACTTCAATAATGTAACCCAAGGTGTAAAAAAAATACCTTAGATGATACTGCGGAATGCTAGTAGGTACCTAATTAATAAAAGAAGTAAGTATCCTTAAGAGATTGTGCTGATCGTAGCTGTGATAAGCGCGTTGATGTCTTTTGTATGAAACTAATTAAACCGAATAGAAAATAATTATAAAATCAAAAGGTATTTTTTCAATAAAATCACAAGGACCACTTTGAAACGTCTAAGGAGCTAGCGAATTCGCTTCGCTAGCTACCGAATCAAGGAACAAACACAGCTACGAGTAAATGCCTAGATATGTACCTATAATTTTTTATATGGTACTTTTCGTAAATGCTATGGTTGATGTTGACTGGCCTCACAGCTCAGTTTGATCGAAGTAAGCTCTGCTCTGCCTTCTGCGCTGTAGAATTGTCCTCACCCAGGACAAATATGTGTGTGATGAACATAGATGTTTATTCTATGTCTGGGAGTTTGTATCTTATGTACCTATGTATTTACTAAATAAAACCCGCCAAGTGCCACGCGCAATATAGGGTTTTGTAGTTTACACAGCTAACAACGTTATAATAAGTAATTTTCAAAGGTATTTGTACTAAAAAAAGATCATTTCTTTTTCAAGTACATTTTGTAAGTTGGTCAACTATTGTGTCTATTACTCATATACTTGTAAAGCCTACATAGCTGTGATAGTTTTGCTTTTAACTTCATTATGTACCACTACCGTGAATTTTTTCACGCCTCCAAAACAAATAGTTTAGCTTTTAGGAAGGGGAAAACTTAAAGCTTAATATTTCACAAACGGCTCCCCTAATCGAAAAGTTGTTTTATAATATACTAGCTGACCCGTGCCCGCTTCGCTGTGCGTAAGACATTTCTAATACCATCGTGGACTTTTTTGTAGACGTTTTTAAGGTATACAATACTGTAGTTTGATATATCTCGTGGGTTTCAGCCAGCATTTGCAATGTAAGCGCAAAAAAATGTGTTTATTTACGACATCACATTAGAAACCTCTAAAATTATCAGTGTTTCTCTACTATATTATGCATGTATTATACATATAAACCTTCCTCTTGAATTACTCTATTTATAAAAAAAAACCGCATCAAAATCCGTTGTGTAGTTTTAAAGATATAAGCAAACATACATACATACATATTACATACAGACGCGGGAAGCGGAAAGCGACTTTGCTTTATACTATGTAGTGATTATTAATAATATTTTTTAAAGACCTATTCAACGACACCTCACATAATGGGGTACCTACTCGAGAAATAACAAAAACATCCCCACATGTAGTGAAGGTACCCCTAAAAAATATTTATTAAGATTTTATTCTACCACTTTGTCGGCGTGACTTATATGTATATTCATGCAAAATTACAGCTTTCTAGCACTTAGCGTCTCTGAGCTAAGCTGCGGACAAATGGACGGACGAACGGACATGGCGAAACTATAAGGGTTTCTTGTTGACTACGAAACCCTATAAAAGTAGGTATATAAATACTGTATCAGTTATCTTTATTATCGTTATTCGGCAGTACATGAACCACACATAGGTTACCTACTGTATTCGCTTAGTACTGCCACGATACAGTTTAAAATAATATTTAGACTGTGCTGTTGTAATGCCATCACCTTTGGTAGCATACAATATCGTATCAAACTTATATTTATCAAACTATTTTTGTTTGGTCTAATTGATTGATTGAGATAAAAATAGTATATTATGCAACTAGTGAATAAAGGACGGATTTAAAGCGAGGGCCGTAGATGAGTCACGAGCAAGTGAAGGATTCTAATGATTGAATCACTCGCTGCGCTCGTGATTCAACTGTTAGAATCCTGAACGACGCGAGTGATTCATGGCCCTCGATATAAATTCGTACTTTATTCAGGAGTTGCATACTATACTTTATACCATGACTACGAGAATATTTATTTAATCTAATACCAAACTCCTTGTCGCAAATATCGACCAATCAAATCTCGAGAATTTATTTGCACCAAAGAGTTTTGAATTTCGAATCTCAGCGCAAGGAGTTTGTGTAAGCATTGAAATAGAGACCGGATATATTTTGTGTTCCAAATTCAAACACCAAAATAGTGAATAAAAACAAAACAGTGAATAAAAGGCCTTTATTCACTGTTTTGCGTGAATAAAATAAGCTTTTTAAAGTAGGTATGGTATAAAAGTAATTAGGTTACCAATGAATTGTTTTATTAAAAAAAAATATATAGGCTCCCGTCTTAGTCGTTGACACGTTTGTTTTAAACGCTATGAGGTGATTAGGTAGGTAGGTATAGGTACCTTCGCAGAGTCTTAGCAAGATGCTTTTTCGTGGGTGTAAGGACTACTACTTGCTTACATGTTTTTTTTCTACCTTACCTAACCTTTATTTAAGTAAGTTACTTAAGTTACTTACTTAAGTTAGTTAAGTAAGGTACAGGCCCTATACAGGTATAGGCCCTATACCCAACCAATGTAGGTAAAGATACTGGGCCTGACTCCGGTAGATAGGTACTATTCACATTAAAATTCAGAATCTAATTAAAGGTCTGAATTACGTATCTAGTGGTTTAGTAAATTACATGTATAGGTAAAAATACCAGCAAACAGCTACTAAATGTTTTGCTATTCGAAAAATAAAAGGCTGTTTAAACAATTACAGTTAAAGCTACCTATATCTGTAATTATTTAACACCATTCATATTTTTTAGTTTTAGCCTATACCTACCCTTAATTGCCTAAAAAGCATAAAAGCGTAGGTATTATGGCATTGAGTACTATTGTTGTTGTTGTTATTGTTATTGATGTTGATAAAAATTGGTTTGAATATCATAACATGATAATTATGTTTTTACAAAACCGAACCTCAACTGGCATGGTAAGCCGACTATGTAAAATTACTGTATAATATCTTGAGAATAAATAAGTTCAATCGTACTGTGTGCTTCATTATTCTTCGATTGACAATTCATTGCCACGCCACGTGCTGCATCTGCATCCACTAAGATTAATTCACGCAGATTACACCTGCTATTCACACCTCTCAACATTACCAACTGAGCTGTGAGGACAGTCAATTATGTAAACTAGCAAAGTAAGGAAGTAACTTCAAATAAAACCAAACCATATTTGGCAAAATATGGCGAACTGGTTTCTTAGGAAATTCCACCAGAGGAATTTGCATAACGTTTTTCCCTCTTTAAAAAACGTAATATAAATTATCATTACTCACTAAAATATAAATCACACAAATATTTAATTCCCAGCATTCCTCTAGGGCGAAGGTTGTTTAGAAAACAAAATCATTAAAAAAAAGAAAAAAGAGACCCAGAGCTTTTTGGAATCGTTATTTTTTTGATAATAAAATAAATCATTTTTTTAAGTAAGTAAGTAATATTTATAGCAATTAAATAAGTAGGCGTATTACATTAAAAAAATCAATTCAAACATACTTATCACACGATATCTTTGAACCTAATAATAAAAACAAAATACTGATTACGGCCCGTGCCAAGCATCCCTCACGTCGTTGCACGTCTACGGGGCTATATTCTACGTTCAAATTTAATTAATGTCTATTCTTTCATAGAAAAATCAATTTTTTCAGTCATTATGCTAGGCCTGGTACCTCAAGATACCGTGTATGTATGGTCGGAGAGCTCTTGTCTTGGATTCAAGTCTACCAAAGCCGTATATTAAGCCGCAATGTTGCAAATTTTAGCAATTAGATGTCGTTATCCAAACATTTGTTGAACGTGAATTAAGATAGCTACGTAGAAAAAACTGGAGATCTTTAAAATACAATATGGTTTTTACGAATTTATTCTAAGTCATGTTTTATAGGTAAGTCACTCTGTCGTCGGAGAGCTCCAGTTTAATCGTTATAACTCAGTAATCCTGCAATCCTGTAGATATTCAGAAGTCTGAAAGTTCGGAAACAGCTTCTACAATTCCACTTATAAAATTTGATAAGAAAAATATGCACTTAAATATAACATTTCAGGAGATCATTTTTTTCAGAAGTCTGAATGGAGAACTCCTGTTTTTCTTACGTAGCTATCTTAATTCACGGTCTACTATTTTTTGAATGACGACATCTAATTGCTACAATTTGCAACTAAATATACGGCTTTATTAGACTTGAATTCAAGACTAGAACTCTCCGACCATACACACACAATAGATACCGACGACCGTACCTAGGTACATAATGTACCTACGATGATGACGGCCAATTATTGTGACGATACAGGGTTTCTAGTGACGTAATTTCTATTGCACATAATATTTGCCTTAGGTATATCCTAACCGTAACAGACTGTCCGCCAACCTACGGTAACATAGCTCGTTCGTCATTGATCGTATATCAGTGACGAGCTATGCGGTTACATAGCATAGTTAACAAGCTTAACCAGTTCCCGTTCCCGTTCCCGTTCCCGTTCCCGTTCCCGTTCCCGTTCCCGTTCCCGTTCCCGTTCCCGTTCCCGTTCCCGTTCCCGTTCCCGTTCCCGTTCCCGTTCCCGTTCCCGTTCCCGTTCCCGTTCCCGTTCCCGTTCCCTTTCCCGTTCCCGTTCCCGTTCCCGTTCCCGTTCCCGTTCCCGTTCCCGTTCCCGTTCCCGTTCCCGTTCCCGTTCCCGTTCCCGTTCCCGTTCCCGTTCCCGTTCCCGTTCCCGTTCCCGTTCCCGTTCCCGTTCCCGTTCCCGTTCCCGTTCCCGTTCCCGTTCCCGTTCCCGCTACCGTGGTATCAAAATGAACTCACTGCAAGGTTTTTCATTTTTTTTAAATGTAATACTTATTATCCTATTCCGGACGAAGAAAGTCCAAAAATACAAAATTCATAAAAATTGGTCCAGTCGTTTTTGATTTTTATATTGTGTAACTAACACGTCTTTGTTTTATATGTAGACTAGCTGTCCCGTGCCCGCTTCGCTGGGCGACAGACATTATAGACATTCTATAGGATAAGGAAAGGGAAAATTTAATCTGTTTATGTTTAATTTATCATTACGGTAAGGATAAAATACTTTGAAATGAACTAAAAACTATTGGGAAAACTCCATTTGCTACTCAATAGGTATCTAATGAAACTAGAGTTGCGTGTGCTGCTTTTTGAATTTGTGCTGAAGTTCTTGAGTTATTTTTTTTATTGTTGTAGGTACGTACTTGAGTAGTACTTTTAATTATTATTCTTGTTTGAGCCTTCACCTTGTTCGATTGGCACCACACTGGAGCTCTACATAGCATTAGATAAAGGATCATTGGAAAAAAAGGTAGACCCCAAGCCGTGTTTGTTGCCTGATTCTTCTAGGCTTGGTCGCGAGGAACAGGCGTAGCTTCATCTAGTTCCTAAGACGTTTCAAAGTGATCCTTGTGATTGTATTGAAATAAATGATTTTTAAATTTGAATAAAACTCAATTGACTATAGATACGCATATACAGGGCCTTCTTAGCCTATGTTGCGCTTGCGCCTATGTAGCCTATGTTACTTTAGGCGCAAACTAACCTGAATAACTGAGTAATAATCTCCCGGGCCTATTCCCCACCCCACACCCCAGTAAAAAACTCCAAATTTTGAGGGGGACGCTCCGTATCAGAGGGTCAGCGGCGCCCCTAGGACCTCGGCGCCTGGGCGCCTCGCACCCCTTGCACCCCCGGGGTAGAGACGGCCCTGTGTAGGTGCGTAGATACTATGTATAGATACCTAAACCTGGTCAACTTAGCATAAGGTGGTACCTATACCTACTTTAAGACACCTAGTCCTTAAATCTCAGATGCGCGAGTCAGGGTAGAGACAAGTTTATTCATATTTTTAATATATAATGTTAAATATGCATAATAAAATAAAAATGTAAGTATTTAAAAAAAAAGTATATAAGATCTAAGTATTCTATCAGTTATCTGGTGCCTTAGTACAAGATTTGGTTAGTTTGGGCCTAGATGGCGCTGTGTATGAAGTCCGCCAACATTTATTTATTTATATTTTTAATAAAGGAGAATATCATAATTTGTATGATGAGGTTAATTGCGGTTCCCTATTTGTGAAACCGCGATCTAAGTACATAAAGCTTTTCCATTACAAAATGAAATTCAATTGTGCTTAGAGATTCATGGAGTACAGACGAGTTCATACCAATAGATATTAATAGAGATACACTCATTAGTAAAGTCAGCGCGTAAACTCCGCGTGTGTTCGACAACCGACTTCGAAGTAATTTAGTTGACGCGATACGTGACAGAGAGCGGACGCTATACCGCTACTTTTACAGACAAAACTCGTGTTCTTATAATTATATACTTGTGATTGGTAACTCAAACAAATAGCAAGTGATCGTAACAATGGCCTTGGAGCACACAACCTTAGACATTGTGAACGAAACACCGAAGAAAGCACAAACAATTGACAAGGAGACATTGGATTACGTTTTTGGGAAACAGGATTCGGAAGATTCAAAACCAAATGATATGGAGTTGATTAATAATGAGAAGAGTTACAACGGGCACGTGAGTAGCTTTTTAATATTGTTTTTAGTTAGTAAATACACTTAATTTAGAGATAATGAACTCAAAGGCAATACTTTACAATAACTTAGCTAGGTATCACGTCAAAAATCATTTTTAAGATAATATCTACATTAAAACTTTGTGACTTTGTCTCTGGTAGAGCGGTGTAGACTCTGATCCCATCTATAGGTACATATTATGTTTTTAATTCCTTGACCTTTACGAGTACTTTTATCAGAGAAAGTTTAAAAGTGATATCTGCACGGAAAATATGAGAAACAAAAGATTAGCGTAGGCAATTGGGAATGGAATGTCATGAGACGAGAATGATGTTAGTATGATATGTATATAGATGTAGAAGTAGCAGTTGGCCAAATAAAATATGGGTTGTGTGAAAGAGATGAATAATATACGAAAGAAGTGAGTTTTGGAGATGCTAAAGTGGGATAAGTGCAGGTAAATGCTGGGCTATTAACTTTTTTTTTACAGTAAATGAGGACACTTGCTTTTTCGATAATTTCTGCCTCTGTAGGTACTTTAGGTTGGCAGTTGCACTTTTAACTTTATTTGTTGAACTTTTTAAAACTAAGTTCGATGTTTTTATTAATATACCTAACTACTCTATCATAGCCCCTTTGAATAGGCATAAGATATTTTTTATGGAACTATACAAGTGAAACAAACAAGTATTAAGACGAAAACTGAAGGTACAAACACACCTACCATACCAATTAAAAACATTTTTTGAGAACTCTATTATTTTTTCTAATTTATTATAAAAAAATGTGTCCTATGTTACTCGCTGATAATGTAGCTTTAAATGTGAATGAATTTTTAAAATTGGTTCAGTAACTTTTTAGTTTAACCATTACAAACATAAGTATTGTGTATATTTACTTGTCAAGACGACAAATAATTGGCAAGTCCGTCGCGTGACACGACCAGGGTTCTGGTTTTAGTAATCCCAAGAAGTATTTTAAATAATTGAGACAAAGTTAATGTATGCAATTATACATTACTGGTGGTAGGTATTTCCAGATGGGTTGGAATGAGGTAGGTAGGTAATTTTATTTGTTTTAAGTGTTTCAGTCAAAGGTGTGACAAATGTGACACTTTTATTAGTCACGAACAAACACTTGTCGCGTAAGTTTTCCCTGAAAGCAATCTGAAACTGTAAAATATTTTGTGTGGGCTTGAGGGCTTTACCGAAAGATCTCGTGCAATTTTGTAAAATACTTCGTTGGAATTGAGTAGCTATATTCAAGACTAGTGAAATTCTTCGCGTTTTCGTTCACGTGAAGTTATTTTCAGACAGACCCCCGCTGCATCCCCTTAGAGGCAGAGTTTCGGGAATTCCTTTCTAAAAGCACCCTTAGCTACGCACCAAAACGGATTACACCCTTCAAATTTCCACTGACTTATATTATAGATATTTTTTCAAGTTTTTTCAAGTTTAAAGTTTAATGTTGAACTCTTAATGCTTTACGATTGCTGCAAAATAACTTTATAGATGCACCATGAGAAGACAATTAAAATAGTCTGAACATAAAGTGGTGCAGACTGACACTAGATTGATAAGTCTGTTATGTAGTAATTAGCACAATTTACTTTTAAAATACTTTATTAGATTTAGAACTTAGTATTTACACTTTTACTAGATTTAGAACTTAGTATTACGAACTTAGTACAATGAGATGTGTCGAATTTGGATGTTGGAAGTGAAGTGACTTGCTTATTCTAATGCCACCCATTTATACTAAGAAAGGTGTGGGAATATTTAGACATATGTTGGGGATTTACATGGTCGGGAATGCAAAGTATCCATAAACTATCAGTTGTAGACAACTGAGCCACTTATCCTAATAATCCACTTAAACAAAAGTATTGTAAGAACTTAAACAGTTTTGAAAGTTAAGTACCTATAAAGAATACAAAGGTCCTTAAGATACAATACTACTTGAGAATCACGTAATGGTTTGCAGGTTAAGTCAAGTACCAAAAAGGTCCTTAAGATTAATAAATTGTATAACGTAATGGTTTGCAGGTTAAGTCAAGTACCAAAAAGGTCCATAAGATTATAAATTGTTCACAGAACTACAAACCACTTATCGTAGTGCAACTTATTTAAACAAAAAATGGTCATGTGAACTAAAAGCATTTTTAAGGGTTTTGAAAGTTAAATACTTATAAATAATACAAAGGTCCTTAAGATACAACATTACTCGAGAATAACATATTGAAGGTATAAGAAATACGTGGGAATCACCTAGAATTAGTATTATGTAACATCTCCCCTCTTAGAATAAAGATTGGGCGTTAGTGCCTAATCTTTGGGAATGAGGTGATGTTAGAGGGTTTTCAGTGTTGATTTCTTCGTCGTCTGTTACGCGGGAAGACGTCTGATGTATATTTCTAAGCGGGATGGCGATATGTGTGCTGCGCTCTCTTCGGGAGTTGTCGAAGCAGTTGTTGAATATTTGAACGTATCCTCTTCCGTCCGATGATCGTCTTGTTTGATTGAAACCGATTGGACATCGTTTGCAGAGTTTGATAAGAAAATAAGAAGGGAGTATGATGCCTATCGTAAAATAGAACCACATGAAGGTAGAGTTGTTTCTATCTAGGAACGATTGTGACTTAGAATTAGCTTGGATCTTCTTCAATTCGTCTGAGTATTTATCGAGGTGAGTCTTGATTTTGTTAAGCGAATCCAAGGGCATGTCGTTGATCTTGATGGGAAGAAGATGTGGTGGTGCTTCAATGTTCTTTGTTATCTCAAAGCAATCATCCGTCCTTATGTCGGGAATTATAATGGGACTCGTCGCGTTTTCTTCCATTGATTGATATGCCGAAAGTGTGCTGTAGCCTGTGTGAAGCGTACACCCTTGTGATAGTGTTACAATGCCTGATCCTTGAAGCTTATGATTTGAAACTTCATTGTCGCAGTGTAGAACGCAGCTGGTTTCGGTGGTCAAGATGTAGAGCCATCTGTTGTGATGCAATGGTTGAAACGTCTGGATTTCCGCAGGAAATGTTGTCGCCGTGCAGGTTTCAGGAATAGTAGTTTTCTTGCTAAGAAGTAGTTGTAGCTCGCAGATGGGACGCTCCGCTGAGTCGTAGACCACAAGATCTTTGCAGACTCTGTTTCTCATAGCGAAGGTGATGCAGTTGTCTAGTGAACTCGTCGAAACATAATATTGCCCACTTGGATTAGTAGCCAGGTATATATGCTCAGGAATGATTGTGGAATAGTATGAGGAGTTAGGATGTTGTATTGGAATAGAATAGGTATGATACAAGGTTAAAGGATCATTCATGACGAGAGGAAATTCTAGAATATAGACTAATCGATTCGAATAAACATAGGCTGTCAAGAAGGAAGAATCTAGTAAAGTATGTAAGTTATTAGTAGTGACCGAAGTGACTAGCCTTCTGTTTGTTCTAATTTTATTCGATTTAAGAAGCTCATTGAACAACTTTTTAGAGCTTATGATTGAAGGATGAACTATATTACATTTAGCAAAAAGAATACTAGCTAGACAATCGTCAATTTCGTTTTCTAGGCTTGTAACAAGCTCTAGGATTTGCAAAGAAATAGTAGAGATATCTTCGTTTACTTTGATGTCGAAGATAAGAGTATCTGTCTTGTTGAGGTAGGAGTTGAGACGATTAATGTTTTCATTAATTACTTGTTCGTCAAAGGTAATTTTAAAGATTGTTTCATTAAAATTTCTTACAGTAGAAGATGTAATTTGCAACTGTTTTTGCATGAGATTGCTTAGATCCAACTCATTTCGTTCAAGTTTATCGATGCATTCGTCGTAGCGTTTTGCATCTTTTGCATCAGGTGTACCTATAAGCCACTTAAGAACAGAACCAAAGTCGTCTAAGAGTTCTCTTTTAACACGAAAGTTCTTTCCTAAGTACATGTTGAGTTCAGCTAGTTTTGATTCGATTTTATTTAGATTTACGTTAAGGTAAGATTTGGTCGATTGAACGTTAGGAAGAAATTGATATTGAGCTGATGTCGCTTGGAAGTTGTTGGAAAGGCGAGTTAGGGATTCGAAAGATATGAATAGTGGTTTTATGTCTTTATAGACGATAAGCTTCCATGATCCATCAGATATTGAAATTTGTCCTTCTTTGTCATAAAAAATACCAGCATGTGAGGTAAGGGAATCGGATATTATCATTTGAGCAACGATTTTCGTGGTTACGCTGGAATAAAAGTAATTGACGAGTTAGGAAAATAGAAGAGTTCTAATATAAATTTAAACCTAATTTTATTATATACCTATACTTAACTTAGTGGACATAAGGCCGTAGGCGATTGGCATGCACTAATTGATTTTTGCCTGCTTTCTTAATTAAATAGTTTTCGTTGAAGCCTACACGTATTATTTCGCACGGACCTTCCCACTTAGAATCTAAATTATTTGGGTTAGGGACCCTTAACATTACCTTATCACCTATTTTATATTCGATAGTATTTCTAATTTTGCTATCGTAGCGCTCTTTTGCTTTTTCTTTCATGTTTTCGATGTTTTTGAGTGCAGTTTCACGAGATGCGTTTAGACGTTCATTAAGGTCTTTTAAATAATCGCATGCAGTGTAATCAGAAATTGGCTTAATGGAATAGAATGGACGCGGTTTGTATCCGAAAAGAAGTTCATGCGGCGTATAACCCGTGGAGCTATTAATCGAGGTGTTATGACACATGATTGCGAATGGAATGATTTGATCCCAATTCTTTAACCGTCGATTATGGTACATGCGAATGTGATCTCGTAGAGTTGCGTGAAATCGTTCGAGGGCACCGTTAGTTTGAGGATGGTAAGTTGTATTGAAAGTGTGATTAGAGCCGAAGAATTTCATCAGTTGTTTTATTACATTATTCGTAAATTCGGTGCCTTGATCTGAATGGAATCTCTTTGGTACTCCGTAGTGTTGGCAAAAGTTAAGCAATTGCCGTGCTACAGTTACCGCTTCTTTGTCTGGGATCGGGTATGCTTGTACATATCTCGTAAGATCGTCTTGGAGAGTTAAAACATATTTGTTATTGCCTTCACTGATGTCCGAGTAAGAGACTAAGTCCATTGAAACGCGTTCGAAAGATTCGGTTGATTGGGAGGTTATGACCATGGGAGCTTGAAAAGATTTTCTTTGTATTTTATTACGTTGGCAGATAACGCAAGATTCGACGTAAGTTTTTATGTCATTGGTCATCCCTTTCCAAAAGAATTCGTTTCTAATTTTCCTGGTAGTTTCGACTACACCACGATGTCCTGATAGAGGTTCATCGTGATAGGTTTTCAGGATATCAGGGATATCTTCTGACTTTGGATACTTAACTTTATTTTCGCAAATTGTGATTTCGCAATCATAGTTTTCAGCCAAGTATGTTGAGATATGAATTTGTTCATTATTGACTAGTTTACAGGTGTGGTCATTTTTAAGATCTGGGACAAAAAGTTGGGAGATAGTATGTTGTTGAAGACAGGAAAGCAGAGCTTTGAAATAGCTTTCAGCATCCCATGGGTCGAAGTGATTTGGCCTAGTACAGCAAAATATAAGATTTTGTTTATCATTTGAAATTAGGATATCCGTGCCATAAAGGTTTTTGATTTTTGCTACATAGTGCTCTACACCGGAGCACAAGCTTAAAGCTTCGTTGAATATTTCGTTTTGATCTGAGAGTTTGCAAGATGTGGGAATAAAGACATTTTTATGTCTGGGATCTAATAATCGGTCAGGTGAGAACTTGACTTTAGAGGATTCAAAACAATTGCGTTCTCTTATATCTAAGGCTGCATAATGTTCATAATTGAGTTGGAGATACTCCTCTGATGGAGAATTTGGAGTCGAGTTTGTTAAGTCAATGATGTTAGAGTTCATAACCGGAGGGCGGGAAAGAGCGTCTGCATTAGTGTTGGTTTTACCCGATTTATATACTATCTCGTAGTCGTACTCTTCGAGTTTTAATCTCCAACGAACTAGGCGGCTACCTGGGTCTTTGATGTTCATAAGCCAAACTAGAGGTTTATGGTCCGTGAGTATCTTAAACCTTCGACCAAAAAGGTAAGGTCGAAAATGCTTTACTGCCCACACTATGGCTAATAATTCGCGTTCTATAGTAGAATAATTAGACTCGGCTTTATTTAGTGTACGTGAAGCATATGCAATTGGCAAGTCTTTGCTGACTTCTCCTTGTGAAAGAATTGCACCTATCGCGTATTTTGAAGCATCAGTCGTTAAATTGAATTCTCTGTTGAAATCGGGATATTGTAAAATAGGTGTCGTTGTAAGGATGTCCTTACAACTATCGAATGCGCGTTGTTGTTCTTCACTCCAAACGAATGGGACATTTTTTTTAAGAAGGCTTGTCATAGCTTTCGTGAGTTTGCTAAAATTCGGAATGAACCTGCGGTAGTAACCAGCAAGTCCTAGGAATGATTTTATGTCTTTACAGGATTTTGGGACTGGAAATTCCTTAACAGCTTTTACCTTGTCAGGATTCGGTTTTACACCTTCGTTAGAGATTATGTGACCTAGGTAAGCTACTTCTTTTCTCATGAATTCGCATTTATTTGGCTGGATTTTTAAACCATGTTCTCTAAGGCGATTAAAGACTTCAGTGAGTTTTTGTTCATGTTCTTGAAGACTAGATGCGAAAACAACGATGTCGTCAAGGTAGACGAAACAGCGTTCACCTTGCAATCCATGGAGGACACTGTCCATGGCACGTTGGAACGTGGCTGGTCCGTTTTTAAGGCCAAAAGGCATTCTAAGGTACTCGTAATGACCGTAAGGTGTATTGAAAGCTGTTTTAGGGACATCTTTAGGGTCCATCTCTATTTGGTGGAATCCTGAGGCTAGATCTATTGTCGTGAAATAGATTGAGTGACCTAGTTTATCTAAAATATCGGAAATATTGGGTAAGGGATAGCTGTCTCCTACTGTTATGTCGTTGAGTTTACGATAGTCGATAACTACACGCCACTTTTGTTTCTCTGAGGCATCCAATTTCTTTGGTACTACCCAGATAGGACTACTCCAAGGGGAGGTGCTAGGTCGAATTATGTTTTGATCTAGCATTTTCTGAACTTGAGTTTTGACTTCTTGTTGATGAACGAAAGGGAACCTGTAGGTTTTCGTATGAATCGGTATCTCTGAAGTTGTAGGGATCGAATGTTTAGTGTGGTTTGTGAATGTCAAAGTTTCGCCTTCATAATAAAATATATCTGAAAATTCGTAGATGATTTTGTCGAGAGAGTCTTTCTCTTCGGCGTTCAAATGGTCTTGCCGTATAAGTCTGTTACTAGTGCCGTTACTGTTAACCGTTTTTGATAGATTTACTGGGAATTTGAGATTGTTTAATGACTTATCGTCGTTTGATAATAATGGAGTCGCTTGAACTATGGGAATAGAAATAATTTTGTCTTCGTTACTAGAATTTACGCAAGTGATTAAGAATTTGTGGTTTTTGACTGCGACTAACGCGTTAGGAATGGAGATATCGCTTTGAATTTGTTGTTTGTTGATTACAGCGTATCCGTCTTGAATATCATTAGTAAAACATGTGATAACGGTTTCTGAGCGTTGACCCACGAACTGTTCGTTTTTATTATTGGCTAATCCTTTTTCGCCGACATAGAAGAGTTTGTAAGAGCGATCATGGATTCTCATGGATTTTGATTGGACATAGATGTTAACGTTGAATTTTGACATGAAATCGTTACCTAGGATACCGTCGACTTGAATGTTGAGGTTAGCTACATGGAATTTGAATTTAGGAAAATTGTCTAGTGATATTTGAGCCGTTCCAAAACTTTGAATTGAGGATTGGTTACCCGAGATACCTACGATTGATACGATGTTCGATACATCTAGAGGTGCCATTCCTATTTTCGCTTTATTTATGACCGAAATAGAGGCTCCTGTATCAACGAGTAGCGTGACTGGGTTTCCTTCGATATGGAATTGGCAATGTAGAAGATTTTCTGGAGGTACGTTAAGTGAGGAAATAGTAATAGGTACAGCGGGTTTGGTATATTTTGATTGAGGGTTTGATTTCGATCTTGATTTAGGTTTTGATTTAGAGTTTGATTTAGATTTGGTAGAAATGGAATTTGAATTAGTATTGATTTGGGAGTTAGTATTTGATTGAGTCGATTTTGATTCAGAGTTTGATTTGGATTTCGCATCAGATTTGGTAGAAATAGAATTTGAATTAGTATTGATTTGGGAGTTAGTATTTGATTGAGTCGATTTTGATTCAGAGTTTGATTTGGATTTTGCATCAGATTTGGTAGAAATAGAATTTGGACTAGTATTGATTTGGGAGTTAGTATTTGATTGAGTCAGATTTAGGATTTCAGTTTGAGTGCTGGCATCACAAAATTGTCTCCGATAGACTGGTCTATTTTGTGGTGCCATTATGCGATTCTTGTTGAGCTGAAGCACGGGTGCCTGTCCCCGATGGACTGAATGAGGCAACCCATGATTCCTAAGATTACTATCTAGGGTTGGTTTAGGTTTTACCATCCTAGTTGGAGTGCCTCCGCCTCGATATCCATGTTCTGGTTCGAATTGGGGCTTGACATCAGTGTCCGGGCATTGGAGTAGCAAGTCGAAGCGGTTTCCGGAGTAGTGCCCATCTCTCCGGCCGCTTGAGAGTTTAAATTATTTACTCTAGCAGGGGCCGCAGGCCGTTGTTGAGACGTTTGTTGAACAGAGTTAAGATTTTGTCTTAGGTTGTTGTTATAAGCGCGTTTACGGCACTCCGAGATTAAGTGTCCCGGATATTTGCAATAGTTACAAACTTTAGTATGGCTCTGTGATTGCTGTGGGATGCTATTCCTGTTTTGTGTCTGTCTAATTTCGTTCGTACGCATGCTATTATCTGTGCGGAAGTTGTTTGTTGGGTTTGGGACGCTTTTCTTATATAGAATTTGTCTAGCGTTGTTCATGTTTCTAATTTTTTCTTCTTGAATAGCCAAGTTTCCTGCGTCGGTGAGGTTAGATATAGTGTGAACCCTAAGCATTATACCTATCTGAGTTTAACCCGTTAATAAAGACGTTTAGTGCCATTTCTTCGGTGGTGGCCACGCGGCCTTCCAATGTATTGTCTTTCGTTTCAGTGGATAATTTTTCAACGAGTTTGCTCCTACACATATCGACCCTATGAAAATAATCGGTGATGGATTCACTGGGTTTTTGAAAAAGAGATTGTAACTCTAGTTGTAAGTGTCCCAGCGTCTTTGTATGCGAGTACTTTTGAATTAAAAAACATTTTAAATCGGGCCATGTCTGAAACCGCTTCGTGTGGACGTCTGACGACCCTGGTCCCGTGATTTTGTTTAATGCGTATGTTAAAAGTATCTTAATTTGAGATTTTGATGCTAATTCAAAAGCTGAGTCACACGATCTAATGAATCGATAAACTTCTTGAGTAGGTTTGAGGGTGTCGAATTCAGGAATAAGTTGCAAAAGCATTCTGAAGTCTATATCCATTGTAGCGGATTCCGCTTCAGTTGTTTTAGAGTCGATGGACATAATGAATCGATGATCGAATAATTAAAGGAATCGAGATGAATGTTGTAGGATTAGGAAATAGAACAAAGGAGCATATAAGAATGAGCCACTTACCACAGTAACACAATAAATGTTTTGCGGATGCACATCGTTGGTTCGGCGGAGAAGATTAAAACCCTGTAGGCACCGTTTCACTGTTAGTCTTTTGTTTAGTTAAACCGTAGAAACGTTATCTCCGACTTTTATTCGCGATTTTTGCATTCCTACCGGCTGCGCCAAAATGTTATGTAGTAATTAGCACAATTTACTTTTAAAATACTTTATTAGATTTAGAACTTAGTATTTACACTTTTACTAGATTTAGAACTTAGTATTACGAACTTAGTACAATGAGATGTGTCGAATTTGGATGTTGGAAGTGAAGTGACTTGCTTATTCTAATGCCACCCATTTATACTAAGAAAGGTGTGGGAATATTTAGACATATGTTGGGGATTTACATGGTCGGGAATGCAAAGTATCCATAAACTATCAGTTGTAGACAACTGAGCCACTTATCCTAATAATCCACTTAAACAAAAGTATTGTAAGAACTTAAACAGTTTTGAAAGTTAAGTACCTATAAAGAATACAAAGGTCCTTAAGATACAATACTACTTGAGAATCACGTAATGGTTTGCAGGTTAAGTCAAGTACCAAAAAGGTCCTTAAGATTAATAAATTGTATAACGTAATGGTTTGCAGGTTAAGTCAAGTACCAAAAAGGTCCATAAGATTATAAATTGTTCACAGAACTACAAACCACTTATCGTAGTGCAACTTATTTAAACAAAAAATGGTCATGTGAACTAAAAGCATTTTTAAGGGTTTTGAAAGTTAAATACTTATAAATAATACAAAGGTCCTTAAGATACAACATTACTCGAGAATAACATATTGAAGGTATAAGAAATACGTGGGAATCACCTAGAATTAGTATTATGTAACAAGTCTGAACTCAAGAGTTATATGAGAGGCAGATTAATCGTGTCGGTAAAATACGATAATCTCTTTATCTCGGGTTATCTTAAAGTTTATAATAATTACGATTCAAAAAACTAAAAAGAAAACCGACGAAAATGTTTCGACCAATCGAAAAGTAAAAGGAAAAACAATATTATTTTTAAGTTTTATGGAGTAACAACTATTAGTCCTACATTAATATAATTTAAATAGGACCAACTTGGGACTATTCTCTACACAATAGAAAACAAATCGTTCAAATCGGATCAGCAAGAAAACGATATGTGTGTCATACATAAAAACAATAAAAAAAATATATGCGTCGACTTGAACCTCCTCCGTTTTTCATCGGTTAAAAAGTACGGTTACTCTTACTTTATATCAAATTCAAAAATTCATAACATGCGGGATTAGTTATCCTCTTGAGTTGATATTAATAGGCCAATTATTAATACTCACAAGTGCACAAAACTTTACCGTTTAATTCGTGCAAGAATCCATAAATAAATACCTACAGCTAAAAACATAAAATTAAAACAGGGAAATAATTAAATAAATATTCATAATTTAATTACCTACATTATCTAACTTTAGGTACCTACTATAGTATAATAGTTGAACTATTGTTACTACACGCTAATGTAGTGCAAACTTTTTTCAACAAAAGAAATAAGTTATCACGCACCTACCTACCTTATGTAAAACAAAAGTAATCTTGAACAAAACTTTCTTATTTTTAGGGTTACGTACCCAAAGGGTAAAAACGATTACCTAGAGGACCCTATTACTAAGACTCCGCTGTCTGTCTGTCTGTCACAAGGCTGTATCTCATTAACCGTGACTAGACAGCCGCTAGACAGTTGAAATTTTCACAGATGATGTAAGTATTTCTATTGCCGGTTTATCAACAAGAACTGATATTGGTACGGAACTCTTCGTACGCGAGTCCGACTCGAACTTGGCCGGTTTTTTAAAACGACGTAAGTAATGTAACTTTCAAGTGCCTAGTGAGAACTGTTAACCTATCTGTTTTGTGTCGGAACAACATAATATGTAGGTACTATCTGTCTGCACCGGCGCGGGTTTAGGTAAGTAGGTACCTACTTACCTACTGATGAAGATTATAGGAAAATATTTAATACATTTTATTTATACACTAGCCGACCCGTGACAAACGTTGTTCTGTCAATTTTTTTTTTGTAATAATCAAATAGGAAAAAGTTATTTCAGGCAGCTTCCAATTTTTTCCCTACAAAACTTGTACTGATAAAATAATTTACGAATAATGTTAGAATGCGTATCATTCATTAGTCAAAACTGCGTTGCTATGACGACTAAATGTTTTTAGTCTGTGATGTCAGATTTGTTGCACACCAACGCCATCTATACCAAATCCTTTTTGCGTTTTTTTTATCATTTAGGGGTTGTTTTTCAGATTATAAGTTCCCCTTTATTTATTCTGATTTTTTATCGTATGTAGATAAAAAATTTCATCTTAATCCATTTTTTTTTGACTAGGGAACAAACATAGCCTTATCACAAACTTTCGTATTTATAATATTATTAGGACATAGTAGGATAAAGATAATTTTGGAGATTCTTAATTTACATCTTTAGAGCTTACTCGGTACATGTTGATCGGAGCGTTTGCGTCAGTGATTGACTCATACATAAAAACAATCAAGGATCAAGGAGGGGTCCTTTTATGGTGGACAAAAACTAACTAACCTACCGCCGCGGTTTCTTCCCTTCAACGTCGCAAATGATCCAATATTAATTCGATCTGACTATATCCAAAACGTTCAACATTTAAAAATATATACCTACTAATATTATAAATGCAAAAGTAACTCTGTGTGTCTGTGAATTTTCACGGCTAAACTGGTGGGCCGATCGTAATGAAATTTCATATAGAAATAGTTTAGAGTAAGTATCAGGAACGTCGCAAATGATCCAATATTAATTCGATCTGACTATATCCAAAACGTTCAACATTTCAAAATATATACCTACTAATATTATAAATGCAAAAGTAACTCTGTGTGTCTGTGAATTTTCACGGCTAAACTGGTGGGCCGATCGTAATGAAATTTCATATAGAGATAGTTTAGAGTAAGTATCAGGAACGTCGCAAATGATCCAATATTAATTCGATCTGACTATATCCAAAACGTTCAACATTTAAAAATATATACCTACTAATATTATAAATGCAAAAGTAACTCTGTGTGTCTGTGAATTTTCACGGCTAAACTGGTGGGCCGATCGTAATGAAATTTCATATAGAGATAGTTTAGTAGAGTAAGTATCAGTTTAGAGTATCAGGATTTTTTTCAGGAATTTCAATATTTTACGTTATAGTCGCAAAAAACGATTTCCTGAATTTTCGCGGACGAAGTCGTATGAGCTAGTAAAAACATAAAATCTAAAGCTGATCGCAAATTACATCATTTATCACAATTACCACTAATACATCAGATTTGATCTAAACAGTGTCGTTATTTCGCTATTAATTAACTCTATGTGATCTTCTGTACAAATAAATTGATTCTTTTAATGCTTTTGAATTACACACTCAGTTATACCGTGTAGAAAAACCATTACAGTGAGAAGCATTAAATTAAAGGCATTCCTTCTTACCTCGCTTTTTGGATCATCAGATTGAGAACAATCATCAGATTTTATCTAAACAGTTATTTCGTCATTATTTAACTCTTTAACATTATTATAAAAAGGCAGACTTTCCGCAATATTGACTGCATAGTGTCTCAGATGAGATTAGGCGTGGCAATAACAAAACGTCATTGAATCGATTCCGATCAATACAGTCTGTAATAAGAATTATTGTAAACACAATGTTAGAAGATGAAATTTGCTGAAGTTAAGTAGAAAAATATTAGAAAAATATGAAGTTTTCTGAAAGTGCTTTTTTGTATGCAATTATTAAAATTTGGACAGAACTAAGTCTGTCGCGGTTCGGCTAGTAGGTAGGTACTATAGTTACCTTTATGTATGTTATTTTGTGCATCGCAAAAAAGTACCTAGCATGTTCCAAAGTAGGTATATTGGCACCGAGAATTTTTTAAAGCATTTAAGTGGGTGTTTTTACTGAAGTAGGTACGTACCGTAGAATGAACATTTGTTCATATATCAGAAGTGAATTTTTTGGCAACACATCATATGAATTTACAAGACAGAAAAACAGGAAAACTATATTTGGCACGAGACGTGATAACTTATGCGTAACATTTAGGTAGGTTACTACAACCTACATCATAACATAATATTGTCTCAATATTACTTTTGGATCTTATGGTACGGCCCCAGACCAATCTTTTATTTGTAGGCAATGCAAATTACATTTTTCTTCGTGTTTTAATCTTAAAACTTAAATTAAAACTAAATATAAAAAGGTTTTAGTCGTGCACAGTATTTTTGAACCGCAGTTATTAATACTTAAATTCACTGAAATCGATTGAACTGACGTGATTATATAACATTTTCCAAACATTTTTACCTTATAGCGGTCCTATGAAGTTGTCAAAAAAACTGCAAGTTTTATTATGAATCTTACGTCAGAAATACCGACATTGTGGAGTTCCATTTTGAATCATGCATGAATTTGGTAGATCATTCACCTCGCCCACACTGGTACGTTGGCATAACATGTTAGCATCTATTGGTGGCCTTCAATACACACAAAACCATAATGACTGGCCTTTTTTACAGGTAAATTACGCATTACTTTGCAATCATCTAGAACATATACGTTAACTAGCAGAGCCGCGACAGACGTCCTGTCCAAATTTCAATAATCGCATAGAGTAGTAACGCACGTTGCTATGACGTCAGATGTTAACACTGATGTTAGATTTTTAGCATACCAGCGCCGTCTATACCAAATCATTCCTATAGCGTTTTTAATTTTTATTTTCGGGATGTTTTTCGTATTTTATAGTACCTAGTCTATTATTCTTTATTCGGGCATTATACTTATCTACATATACAGCAAATTTCATCCTCATCCGCTTAGTCGTTTAGGCCTGATTCCTCAATCAGAAACATACTAACAACTCACAAACTTTATCATTTATAATATTATGTAAGTACTAGGATTTTACGTTTCTTCGCTAATTCTGGTTTAAAAGTAGGTCGGACTGCTTGAGGCGGCCATCAAAAAAACCAGTATTTTTACGCATGCAGATTCGTACATGATACGTTTAATCGAAAACCCATTTCGTAGTCCACGGGCCACAGACTACGTACGGCATGAGTCATGGCTATGAAACCCAGGTAGTTAAGGTCCTCACACTAACAAATAAAACGACATACGTTTATGAAACTAAAAAGAAAATGTTACGACCAATCGAAAAGTCAAGGGGTGATATTTGTTTTTAGAGTTCCGTACCCAAAGGGTAAAAACGGGACCCCTATTACTAAGACTTCGTTGTCCGTCTGTCTGTCCTTCTGTCCGTCTGTCCATCTGTCACAGGCTCACAGGACTATATCTTAAGAACCGTTATAGCTGTTGCCGCTATACTAATTACAAATACCTACTAAAAACAGAATAAAATAAATATTTAAGTGAGGCTTCCATACAACAAACATGTTTTTTTTTTTTTGCTGTTTTTTATAGATAATTGTACGGAAC
Organism: Hydriomena furcata; assembly: GCA_912999785.1. Lineage (NCBI taxonomy): Eukaryota > Metazoa > Arthropoda > Insecta > Lepidoptera > Geometridae > Hydriomena > Hydriomena furcata. Next base: position 810,297 of record OU538835.1, read on the forward strand.
CCTTTATACGCGAGTCCGACTCGCACTTAGCCGGTTTTATAAGATTTATGAAACTACTACTGACTATTCTCTACAAGTCTACACATTAGAATGAGGCAAAGATCTCCTCCGTAATTTTCCCCCTTTTCGGTCCCGTTAAGGTTAATAAATTAATTTTAATGGTATTTTTATTTTTAGACTAACAAAGGTTTACAACGTCCGAACAACCTAGTACACATAAGTAAATAATATGATGAACTAGTAAATAAAGGGCAATTATGTCAAGGACGAGTGTTTGACACTGACATACTCATTGGGCTCATTAGTTTGGTAGTTAATTAGGCAAAAAAATTAGACCCAGTAGGTATCTACTGTAAATAGTAGGTTATCATTTTATTTTTTATGCAACTAGCCGACCCGTGACAGACTTTGTTTTGCCCAAATTTCAATAATCGCATAGAAAAAAGCACTTGCAGGAAACTTCCATTTTTTTCCCTGTACTTACTGATCAAAAAAATTACGAATTTTGGTAGAATGCGTATCATTCATTAGTCAAAACTGCGTTGCTATGGCGACTGAATGCTTTTAGTCTGATGTCAGATTTTTGCACACCAGCGCCACCTATACCAAAATCATCTTTTGGCGTTATTTTATAATTTAGGGGTTGTTTTTGTGATTATAAGTACCACTAATCTTTAATCTAATTTTGTCTACATACCACAGCAAATTTAATCTTAATCAGTTTGGTCGTTAGGCCTGATTGAGGCACAAACAAACATGTATTTTCATAAACATTCGCCATTAATAAGATATTAGGATTGGTGATTTGTTTATTGTGTTGCGAGCAGTACTTGTAGTTGTCATGTATATAACACGAGCTTTTGTGTGCGTGACTAATACAGAGCTTTCCCGAGCTAACGCACACAGAAAAAATATGGCGTGCAATCTACATACACAACTTTCGTGAGATAGAACCATCGACTACATAGCAATGTAGGTACCACAAAAACCAAACTCGAAACAAATAGCTGCAGATAATGTAAACATTTCATCATGGATTAGCAGAAAAAGAGCAATCGACACTAGATCTAATCGAGTGCATAGCAAAATGCTTTTTGGACGAACTAGGCATACCCATAAAAAACTATGAAATAAATAAAATCTACCGTATTGGCAAAGGAAATAATAAGGAAAAACCTAGGCCTATCCTGCTTTCTTTGGTTAGTGGATGGAAAAAGACCGAAATTATGAGAAACAAAAAGAAACTAAAATACTCATATATAACAGAAGACTATTCAAAAGAAACTTTAGAAATTCGGAAGTCATTGCAACCCAAACTAATGGAAGAAAGAAAAAAAGGAAACTTAGCGTACATAAAACACGACAAACTTGTTGTAAAGGAAAATTCAAGGCCCATAGATAAAAGGAAGAGAGAGAAATCAACTTCACCACATGTGGAATCACTGCCAAGGAAACAGCAAACGCTAAGTTCGTCCAAGAATAATAGAATAAATGCATTCGATATGATGAGAGCCAGATCTAACTCGCTCTCAACAATTCCAACAGCAACGCAGCAATAGCAATTAGATACCGGCGATCGGAAAACAAAACAAAATATAAAACACAAAGAAACAAAACAAAAAAAACACTCTCCCCCAAGCCGGCTGGTCCCCGTGGGGGAAAAAGACCACAACCCTCCAGCAAACCCAGAAAAAACAATTATAATAACAAAACAACCACAACGAACTCTCAGGATTGGAACATTTAACCCATTTCAAACCCAGGTCAATACATCAAACTCAAATCACTAAACCAATCATCCCTTTTTGAAAGGGAGATATTTTTAATATTAATTTAAATGCTAGATGTTAATCATTTAAATAGTATTAACCAGGGTTTGGATTCTATATCGGTAGCGGATTATGTAAGATGTGATATTGAGGATATTCCTACCCATACAATTTTTAGCAGCCTTAATCTCATTTCACAAAATATTAGGAGCATTAGCTGTAACGTTGACAGCTTTATATCTCTAGTAATGCGATCTAAGGTAGCCTGGGACGTTATGGTTCTTACTGAATGCTGGCTTCCCTCTTCCAAATTCATTCCAACTATTGATGGCTTTAACTATATTACCACTTCTTTCAACAAAACTCAAAACGAAGGCGTAGTAATCTACTATAACAAAAATCTCATCATATCATATGAAGAGCCTAAAGTCAGCGATGCTAATTGCCTCATGCTTAAATTAAATACAGACATTTGCATAATAGGTATATATAGACCACCAAGCTATCCTAATACCTATAATTTTACAAGCAGCATCGACTGCTTATTGTCTACTCTTGGTAACTGTAAGAATGTTGTTCTTTGTGGCGATATTAATATCGACATCTCAACCAATACGAGTGATAACCGTTCTCAGGACTATCTCAATATTTTAGCTAGCCATAGTTTACTTCCGGCCCATACCTTAGCAACCCATGGACGAACATGTTTAGACCACATGATGGTAAAAACCAAATCCGAAGCAACGTGCTTTGTTATAAACTCTTCCATCACGGACCATGAAAGTGTGGCTCTATGTATTAAACAGAATAGTAAATTAAACTATGGTAATAAACCAGTTTCTCGTGTTAACTATGAGAGCCTCGATGAGTATGTTCAAAAAATAAAATTCCAACCAATTTTGCAGTGTAATGATGTCAACTTGGCCACTGACCTACTTGTCAACTCCTTGGCCACAGCAATTAAAGCTAACACCAAAGTGATCAGAACTCCAATCCGCCAAAAAATTTTTAAACCGTGGATTACTAAAGGTTTGCTCCGCTGCATGAGAAATAGAGATAACCTTCATAAAAAGTTAAAAAAAGATCCTAAGAATGATGTTCTAAAAGTTACTTACAAAAGATATAGGAATTACTGCAATGGTCTATTAAAAAAAACCAAAAAGAATTACGAAAAACAAGAAATAGTGAACGCAAAAGACAATAAAAAGAAACTGTGGGAAGTCATTAAAGATATCAGTGGTCAAAAGAAGCAGGTTGATTACTCTACGTGTTTGTTGACAAATAATAAAATCCGGAGTATTAATGAAGTTAATTCTTATTTTGCAAGTGTGGGAAAAAACTTAGCTGAACCTCTTAATACGTTAAATGCTAGCGACGTCGCCTACAAAAACTTCGTACACCCTAACTCGCCCAAAAATTCTCTTGTTTTCCTTCCAACTGATATACTTGAAGTTCAACAAATAATTATTACTCTCAAAAACAGGTGTGCAGCGGGTCTTGATCAGATTTCTAACACCATTATAAAGAGATATATGAAGTTACTAGCTGAACCTATTACCCACATTTGTAACCTAGCTCTGAAAAATGGTATTTTCCCCGATGCTTTCAAAATTGCGCTTATCAAGCCTATCCACAAAGGTGGGGATAAAGACCGTGTTGTCAACTATAGGCCCATTTCTATATTGCCATCACTTTCAAAAATATTAGAAAAGATAATGAACAGGAGACTCATAAATTTCCTAGAAGCCAATGACTTACTTTCGTCCTCACAGTTTGGTTTTCGTAGAGAAAGATCTACTAGTGATGCGGTGCACGAGTTAACTGAATTTATTATCTCTAACCTTGATGTAAAACATAAATGTCTTGCAGTTTTCTTAGACTTAGCCAAGGCTTTCGACACGGTCTCAATCCCCATTCTAGTAACGAAACTAGAGGCGATTGGCGTAAGAGGGCATCCGCTGAAATTATTCACAGACTACTTATTTAACAGAAGACATCGGGTTAAAATTGATCAAGTTATAAGTGACGAGAAAGCAGTAACTTGGGGCGTGCCACAGGGCAGCATTTTGGGACCCACACTTTTTTTGATATATATCAATGATCTCTGTAATTTACAAATGCAACATGGTAGGGTCATAACTTTTGCAGATGACACAGCCCTCATATTTAACGGAAACAGTTGGGATGACGTTTTTTCGGTAGCTCAGTGTGGCTTAACTAGAGTATGCTCATGGCTTAGGTCAAATGTATTAACACTCAATGTTTCCAAGTCTAACTATATCGCTTTCGCCTTACGCTCAAACTTACTTCCTCCAGAAGCCCTATCTCTTACTGCTCATAACTGTGAAATTATTACCTCTCACTGCAACTGCCCCGATATTCAACGAACAGATTGCGCCAAATATCTTGGTATATATATAGACCCGCTTCTCACGTTTAGACATCATATAGACGTACTGGTAACCAGGCTACGTAAACTCATATACATCTTCAAAGCACTGAAACACGTAGCAGACCGTGATACTATCAAGATGGTTTATCTAGCTCTATGTCAATCAATCGTAGGGTACTGTATTACTTCGTGGGGCGGTGCAGCTAAGTCTCATCTCATTCTACTGGAAAGGGCTCAAAGAGCCATATTGAAGGTGAGTGCAGGTTTACCTTACCATTTTTCTACAACTGAGCTCTTCAATGTTTGGGAGGTTCTCTCAGTGAGACAGTACTTTGTCCTGCAAATAGTCCTCAAAAAGCATAGCCAAACATGCTATGACCAAGAAGCGGTGAAAAACAAACGTAGAAAGGGTACTGTCTGCCGTTCCCAAACATTCCACGCCAGTATGCCCCTTAAGTTTTTCTGCTTTCTTGGTACATACCTTTACAACAAGGTAAACAGTTCCCTATCAATTTATCCCCTTACCAAAAACAAATGTAAGGTAGCTGTGTCCAAATGGCTACGAACGCTAGATTACAGACAGACTGAAGATTTACTCTCCCCCCCAAGCTAAATTTCCAACATTAAAACCAATAATTATATTTTCTATGTATTTATCGTGACCAAATTTCCTGTGCACTCCCGTAACTTCCCTTCTAACACCAACCATCATCTTTTTTTTCGTTCACCCACAACGCACTCATGCTTACACATACACATGCACACGCGCATACACACACACATACACATACACATTCACACACACATACACTCACACTACCTACGCACACCCAGTTTTACTCAACTAACACTCACAGACACACCTTACCTACTATACCTATACACCTACTATAATATTGGGCACTGTAATGTTATACTGTTATACTTTTATTTCAATTTAATTAGTACCAAACTACTTACGTTTATTTAATCCTTTCATCTCTCTTTTACCATTGTTTGTACCTTCACCTTCGCTAGTTGTATTGTTACATAAATATATTGCACTATCCGTGGAGTGGGGGCACTGGTGACCTGTAATACAGGTGTCAAACCTACCTCAGGCACCAGTCTCTCACAAAGCAGGTTTGCATTAATGTATACCTTACTATAATACTTACCGCCTAAGCCTTATTACTGTTAATGCTTACCTTTGTGAGAGAAAATAAATAAACTTTATTATTATTATTATTATTATTTAACGTAAGATCACTAGCAACAACAAACAAATTTATAGAACTAGCATATATGTTACAAAAAATAAAAATTGATATACTCGGCTTGGCAGAAGTAAGAAGAAAGGGCTATGCAATTGAAGAACATGAAAACTATATATTCTGCTACAAAGGTGAAACACCCGGCCTATATGGAGTTGGTTTTTTAATAAAAAAGGAACACAAAAATAACATTGTCAGTTTTTCAGCATTTTCGGAACGGTTAGCTCTATTAAAAATGAAATATGATAACCAACTGCTTACAATCATACAAGTATACGCACCTACTGAAAAGGCTACAGATGAAGAAATCAACTCATTCTATGAAACTCTGCACATAGCTCAAAGCGATGCAGGGGATAACTTACTCGTTATCGGTGATTTTAATGCAAAGGTTGGTCAATCAAAAACAGAAGGTAGTGAAAATTTTGTTCTGGGAAAATTTGGATACGGAAACAGAAATAAAAGAGGAGAGAAACTAATTCAACACTCATTGGAACATAAACTCTCAATTATGAACTCCTTTTTTAAAGCTCGTAATAATCGCAAATGGACCTGGCTCTCCCCTTGTGGTAAGATAAAAAACGAAATTGATTTTATACTATCAAACCATCCCACGAAAATCAGAAATGTAGAAGTCCTACATGGCTTTGGTTTTGGATCCGATCATCGTTTAGTTAGAGCTACTTACATGCTAGATGAAAGAAAAAAGTGCCGAACATCATTCAAAACGAAACCTAAACCATTAAGAACGGATGAGGATGTATCGTCATACTTAAAAAATCTCGAGATCAACATACACTCAATGAAAACACAGCAAGAAGAAGATATTCAAACTTTTTACAACAAACTGACAAACATCATTAACACCAGCCTTGCATGCAGACCAAACAATAATGAAAATAAAACAACCAACAAAATACTTAGTGAGTCTACTAGAACTCTTCTCACAAAGCGAACTGAACTTCTCAAAACGAAACAAAAAACTAAAGAAATGAAAGAAGAACTGAGCGCATTATTTAAAATTATAAGTAAGGCAATAGATAGTGACTATAAAGAACACAGAAGCAAAATAATTAAGCATAACCTAATCACATATAGAAGTACGAAAAAAGCCTATAAGAAACTGATCACGCACAAAAACTGGATACAAAACCTAAAAACAAAATCAAAGGAAACAAAGACCAGAAAAGATATCATGAATTGCGCCACTGATTTCTACCAACAATTATATGCAAAACCAATTTCTAACACCTGTACTACTGATGCAGCTATAACAAGTTTTCAAAGCATTAACGATTTGCCACTATTGGATGAGAAGGAAGTCTTTGAACACATCAGAAAACTCAGAACAGATAAAAGCCCTGGTCCTGACGGTATACAAAACGAAGCACTAAAAGCTGGCTCGGTCCTGCTAACTCGCCCACTTACGTACTTGTTCAACAAGGTTCTGAACACAGGTCAGATACCGTTACAGTGGAAAAGATCTGATATAATTCTTCTGTACAAGAAAGGCGACCCCCAAGACATCTCCAACTACCGTCCGATTAGCCTTCTTTCAAATGTGTATAAACTGTTCACGTCAGTTCTACAAAGCCGACTAAGTCCGATGATCGATAACTTCCAGCCCGTAGAACAAGCAGGGTTTCGTACTGGATATTCTACAATGGATCATATACAAGTAATGCAACAAATAATGGAGAAATACAGGGAGTTCAACAGGCCACTATACATTGCTTTCATCGATTACGCTAAAGCGTTTGACACGATCTCCCATGATGCTATTTGGGAAGCGCTAAACAAATGCCACATACCCGAAACATACGTAAGAGTACTTAAAAACATCTACGAGGACAACGTAAGCCAAGTCAAACTAGAGACAAGAGGTCCCGATATACCGATCTGCAGAGGAGTGAGACAAGGAGACCCCCTCTCACCCAAGCTGTTCATTATGGTACTACAGCACATTTTTGACAACATTAATTGGCAGCTGGAAGGGATAAGGATAAACCAAGATCGACTCACACACCTTAGATTCGCGGACGATATTGTCTTATTTGCTGAAACAAGTAAAGGGTTAGAAAAAATGATAAGTACTTTAAATGAAGAAAGTGAAAGAATAGGACTCAAAATGAACGAGAATAAAACTAAAATACTGACAAATAGCCACACAAAGTCTATTTACTTAAACGAGAAGCCGATAGAATATGTGAATACTTACATATACCTAGGCAAACAGTTATCATTCGAAGACAAAAATGAAGAACTAGAGATCGAAAGGCGTATCAACATGAGCTGGAAAAAGTTTTGGTCCCTGAAGGAAATTTTAAAAGGAAAATTTCCCCTTCACCTAAAGAAAACTGTGTTAGACACCTGTGTATTACCTACTCTTACATACGGTTGCCAAACGTGGACATATAACACAAAAATAAAAACTAAAATAGTAGCGTGCCAGAAAGCAATGGAAAGAAGCGTACTAAAAATAAGAAGAATACAAAAAGTAAGTAGCGAAAACATAAGACGAAAAACCAAACTTGTAGACGTCTTAAGCTATGCCTTAACACAGAAGTGGCGGTGGGCAGGACATACAGCAAGATGCACAGATAAAAGATGGACTCTAAAGACAACTATATGGGAAGGACCAAGGGGAAAAAGGAAAAGAGGACGCCCTACAAAAAGATGGATAGAAGATATAAAAGCGATGGCAGGAAGCGAATGGAGAAAGAAAGCTTTGAATAGAGAGATATGGAAAAAGCTGGAGGAGGCCTTTACCCAAGAAGGGGTTCCGATCAATGGTACTGAAGAAAGTTACGATAGCTAATAAGAAAAAGGAATAAATAAATACATTTACAATATTGTAACATACTAAATTATATTATAACGCATGTAAACAATCTGTTGATTAGAAATAAAAAAGGCTTTATTATTATTATATATTATTAATGTAAACATTTCAAACGCAGCGGAAATCGTCGCACTTTCGTCTCAATCGGGCACTCGCCCACCACGCGTCAGAACAATAACATGTAAGTAGGGTCTGAAATTCTGCACATACTAGGTATGTTCATCACACAAATATTTGTACTTGGTGGGGTTCATACCCAGAGTTACTTCAATCTGAGGCCAGTCCTGAATGAGTTAATTCAATATGCACACTTAATTCAATGCATTCGTAGCGGAAGTGACGTCAATGATACAAGCAATGCAACGTCAGTAGACATGCAAGCATGCAACGTATAATTACGTACTATAAAACTGCCACCTGTGACTTGACTCATCATAATAATAATTGTGATACCAACACAGGAAACTTGAGTGAGCGGTCGGGAATTCCCATCTTCTAACCAAGTGAAATCTGTAAAGTAGGGAAACTTGGAAATCCTAGAGTCGGTTTCTCAGTTTATTTGGTGTACACACAATAATGACTAACTAGCCTCACAGCTCAGTTGGTAGTAACTCTGCTTTCTGTGTTCTAGGTTGTAAGTTCGATTACCACCCGGGACAAGCAATTGTGTGATGAACATGGATGTTTGTTGTGTTTGGGTGTTGTCATGTATGATACATTATGATAAAAAGTATTATATCAGTAATTTGGTTCCCATAGTACAAGCTTTGCTTTGTTTCGGGCTAGATGACGATGTGTGGAATGTACACCAATATTTATTTATTTATTTTATGTACCTATCTACACTACTGTTGCTGCTATTATAATACAAAGTGGTAAAATTGTATATTTGTTTGTAACGGATAAACTAAAAAAGCTGAACCAATTTTTAAAAATTCTTTCACCTATCAAAAGCTACATTATCAGAGAGTAACATCACTACATAGTATAAAGCAAAGTCGCTTTCCGCTTCCCGCGTCTGTATGTAGGTATGTATGTTTGCTTATATCTTTAAAACTACACAACGGATTTTGATGCGGTTTTTTTAATAGATAGAGTCATTCAGGAGGAAGGTTTATATGTATAATCACATGCTACCCGTGCGAAGCCGGGGCGGGTCGCTAGTATTACATAAGCCATTACATTAACCATTTAAAAAAAATATAAACCCTTCGAAAACTGCAATAATGTAACCTTAGGTATCAAACATTGTGCAAAGCCGGAATTTGCATTTGACATTTAAATGCCTTTTAAATAACCACAAAAGATTTTTGCGATAATATGAAGAACCGCGCGTTGAATTCTTTTGTATGGAGATTTTGAAGTCGGAAAACCCGATGTTTTGAGATACTCATATTAAATTTCTGTATTTTTTTCAGAATGGCAACAAGAAAGATACAGATAACTCCTCATTCCCACTCCTGGAGCCTGAGAGGGATAAGCAGAAACCTCCGTTGGCAGGTTGGTAGAGTAAATTGATCAACTGCGTTTTAACAACTTAAAAAATATATATATATATATATATAGGATCACGACTGTAATCCCCAAGTACAGTAGACATCCTCTTAAATCTCCTGACGCTTAGATCCTTTGAAGATGTCTAGTTAGGGTAGTCAGAGGAACGTCCAAACATTATATTTGGCACATTCCCACATTTTGCAGTATTTAGCATTCCATACGTGACAGGTTGCAAACCCATCGCCCTTTTTTCATTAATCACACAATAAAGTACTTACAATACAACAAAACTTTTGTACACCGGGTTATTCACACTTTGTACACTCTATTGTTATGCAAATTTTTGCAATTTTACCGCAGTTAGTACACCGGCTTTCAAGACAGTCAAGGTAAAAAGTGTTTTAACTCATGATTGATAAAATAGTATAATCAACTAAGTACTTGTATGACAAAGTAGGAAAACTACCCAAAAAAAAAAATTGTTGTCTCTTCTCTTCTGTCGTCACTCTTGTTTTGCATAACTCGTACTTAATTTTTGATAAAATTAATGAAGAATATATATTTAAAAAAAAAAATAGGATCACGACACGACTTTAATCCTACACATCCTCTTAGATCTCCAGGCGCTTAGATCCATAAAAGATGTCTAGAGGGGGTAGTCAGAGGCACGTCCAAACATTATATTTAGCGCATGCCTACATTTTTCAGTAGTTAGCATTCCATACAGGTTGCAAGCCCATCGCCGCTCACCACCCAAGAATAACTAGGATCACGACTGTAATTCCCAAGTACGGTAGACATACTCTCAGATCTCAAGGCGTGTATATCCTTGAAGAGTGTCTAAAGAGGTTAGTCAGAGGCAAGTCCTAACATTACGTTTGGTACAATACCCATATTTTGCAATAGTTAGTATTCCATACGGGACAGGTTGCGAGCTACTAATAAAGGTACTATACTAACTACGCCGATACTTTCTTGATTGGTAGTATGGTATATTATAAAAATTGCTAAAACTTTTATCATTCACTGTACTTAACTCTCAATTTTTCTATGCTAATTTGAACCGTACGAAGTGAGAATCGTTGTATGGGATTTCAAAATTATTTTTTATGTCGTTTTAAAAGGTCGAGTGTACGAAATGCGAATAACCCGTACACCACCCTTCCTTGATTTGGAAGAGATCGCTTTTAGTGTTAAGGTCGCCCATTGTACATTTATGCTTGTTGTTACCTACAAATCTACTATTTGTTTTCTTTGTGTGCAAAGAGAGGTAAAGTTTTAGGTATTTGTCTGTACTCGCTCTTGTTACCCTTGGCATCGCTTCGTCGTCGGTCGGTAGCACTATGAAGTTCGTCATAAATCGCTTTGTTGTCATAGGCATAATATCTGCAATAACATTACTTATAAACGAGATGAGTCAGTGGCGCTGGCCTCTTTGCGGTTATGTGGTAACCTGGGAACCATCTAATTGGCAATTAATTGCTACTTAGTTCAAAGCCCAGCCACCGGTTTTTCAGAGAAACTTTTTTCTAGAATAAATGTTTTCATCCTATGGGATAGTTCCAAGAAGTATTTTCAAAGTGTTTTCGTCATTATTACTACAGATTTCGCTCAGTCAGTTGAAGTTTTCGTTAAAGTTCTCTAAAAGTCTTTCTCCTCTCCACAATACGCAAAGGTTATCTGGAAGTTAATGCTCTTTAACACTAAGTTCACCTTTGTTTTTTATGTGTAGTAAATATTTTATTTATCTTTCTCGTAATCTCCTAAACAAACACGTGCTCAAACGGTGAAGGAAAACATCGTAAGGAAACCAATTAGTATTCTTATAAGCGGCGCTGGGCTTGCAACCTGTCACGGTTAAAATGCTAACTACTGCAAAATGTGGGCATGTGCCAAATATAATGTTTGGACGTGCATCTGACTACCCCCACTAGATATCTTCAAAAGATTATATGTAGGTATATCTTCAGTCGTGATCCTATTTTTTTTTTCTTTCCTATTTTTACAGGGTAATCGCGAACAGTTAGTTAATAATAATGTAGAAATGATAAATAAATAGTGTTGTTTGTCTTCTTATTTTACATACAAGAACCTGTTGCCATTAATAAATAGTTAGTTACCTACTTACTGTACCTAGTACCTATTTAATATCTGCATTTAACCTTGTAGAACACTAACTTATTCATTAATCCTTGTAGCAATTAGCTTAGATATAGGTCTTTATTTAAAAAGATACCTACTCATGGGCGTAGCAAGTTAGGAGAAGGGGCAGTTGCCCCCCTCTAGAAGAGCTAGAAAAGCAGTCGGTCACTAATAAAAAAGATTCTTTCATCTTTACTTCTTTCCATCGCTGTAGGTTGTGGGTTCGATTCCCACCCAGGATAAACATTTGTGTGATGAACATAGATGTTTGTTCTGTGTCTGGGTGTTTTATTGTATTATAAGTATGTATTTACGAATAAGTATATAAGTATTCCATCAGTTATCTAGTTCCCATAGTATAGGCTATGCTTAGTTTGGGGCTAGATGGCGCGGTATAAAAATGTCCACCAATATTTATTTACTTATTTCTAACTCTAAGCAATGTCACTAATAACGATAAAACTCCACTAATGTGAGACACTCTCATAAGTTAAAAACCACGACTAAAACAATACAGTCTAAGATTTTCTTTGTCTGCCCCAATATAGAGAATCCTGGCTACGACCTTGTACCTCATCTTCTTCATATATTATACAACCTGTTTAGATGATTTTATGTAATCACACGCTTAGCTATTTTGCATAAGCGCATTCCTAGGGATGTTGTGTCGATACCTACCTACTATTATTCTTACTTAATGTTTATTATTGTTTATTTATTGTTTTAATTACTAACTTATACAGGGTGTACCTATACAGCTTTAAAACTGAAAATGGATGAACAAAGCCTTTGTTCATCCAGTTTTCTTTGTTACAAAGGGGGTAAAATGTTCAGTTTCATAATTAAGAAAAAATTACATTGATTATATTTTTTGTATATTTGCAGCTATTATCGCTTCTATTATAACCTAATTATATATTTAACAATAAATGTAATATTTGAACGTGCTGGCTACTCCCTTTAGACATCTTCGTGATCTAAAACCGTGCTTGGGAATTACAGACGTGATTTAAAATATTTTGTTATCTTTTCACTAGTAGTCAATTAATTAATACACATTGGTGGAATCTGATACCCTCCATAAAGTGAAGAAGTTTCACGTACATTAACACGCGATCGTGCGCATTAAAGAGTTTCTCGTCTTGAATACATAAAATATGAATTTCTCGAAAGGAGTGTAAAAAGTTCGTGCAACCCGAAATTATCATAGCATTACGGAGATTGAGAATCGCTTTGTTTTTATTGACATGAATAAAATACTTACATGGATACATTATAAATATCCACACACAAGCTGTGAAAAAAATCGCACATTACGGGTCTGTTTCACCATCTTCTTTTTTTTCGTTTTGTCTTCCTTAATCTAGATTTGTTTGTCTTTCAGGGCCAGAAGTGGATGACTTGGATGGAGATAGTCACGCAAATGGAGGCCACTATCCCGGCATCGACAACGGCTTGCTGGACACCCATGATGACAAACCACACGTTATTGATGGTAAGTTCATAAGCTTTTAATTTGTACGCGATTGAAAGCAATCAGTAGCCGTATTAAGAGATTTTCAAACTGCAGTCGCTATTGAGTAACGTTAGTTATTTGTACGGTGGATTTTAATTTAGTTTAGTTACCGCTGGAGGTGCTGTGCTAGATTCCATACAATAATAGGGCTACAGGCTCATTCCAAGACATAGGCCATGGTCCGGTCATGGCATAGGTCATAGCTCTGAAAATGGGGCAGCCCGCAATCAGAATACCTACTAGGCCACCTCTTTAGCTGTATCTTGCTCTATTTATAGGTATACCTAGGTTCTTACATTAAAGTTCCTAGAGTCAATTTATTATGTAGTAGATTTTGCATAAATTGTGTTTAAATGTTAGTTTTGTTTTGTGTCATCGTTGAACAATATGGTTGAACCGAACTGATAACATTCGCTTTGGGGTCAAACTTAGAGAAGTGCATACCGCATTGACAGGATGTGGCTTTTGATAATATACAGTAGGTTAGTCTGTAGGCCAATTCTGGTGACGGGAGTTTTTAGGCCGTAGGTTTTACAAAGATATGGAGAAGTTCCCCTCTTTTATCAATGAAATAACTAAGTAAGTAAGTACAGAGTAATATCGGCTGGATGCATGATTCAACGTGTTTATTTTGCAAAAAATAACCAATGACTAAGCGCTTTCTGTGATTTTGATCAGAGTTCGGTACAGAACTTTACAGGATCTGGGTATTGGGGTATCTAGAGTTATGACGCAGATGATGTATCTCATAGCAACATTGTTCTGTTATTTTACAAACTTATCGTGATTAGTAGACATAACAATAGCTTTTTACACGGGTTTTCATCACGTAATTACCTTAATTTATTTTCCCGACGTGTCAACTATGTTACAATAACAATAGCCATGGTTAGCAGACTACTACCCTCATCTTACCTAGACCACCTTCTACTTCTGAAGAACAAGACTTAAGAAATATAAATGTCCATGTTAACATTACGACACACACCACACTGACTGTATCCATAGTATAACAGTGTTCTGTTTCAGGAGACGATTTGGACGACGACAAGACGGAGCCAGAGATGCATCACGACGGAGTAGGCACGGAAGAAGATGGTAAATGGCCGTGGATGGGCGGCGATGAGCCAGACTATCCTTACGGTGATTGGCTTGCTTCCATACACTTCATCATCACCGCCATCCACTCACTGTTATATTTTATGGATTTATTTTCAGACTACGGTACTCGCGAGTCGCGACTACGGTCGGCGCAATCACTTAGCTCTGCGAGCTCATCGATCGAATTGAGAGATTATTAATAGTAACTATTATTGAATCTTAGATAATGATTCTATAATAAATTCAATTTTAAGTATTCTCTAAATTCAAAGCAAAAATGGTAGTGAAGATCTAAAAACAATAATAGATTTTTACGAATTTATCTTGCTGCACAATGCACATGCAGGATTGTGTTATTAAAACAAATATTGTGCAAATTACTTTCAGATTGAGTCGTGCGTAAATAAATATTGGTGAATATTTCACACACCTAAATACAAAACCTGTAACAGATACTTTTTTTGTAAATTTCTTTTAATTCATCATAACATGCAGACAAAGAACAAAAATCTATGTTCATCACAAAAATGTTTGTCTGGGTGGGGATCGAACCCACAACCTAAAGCGCAGCAGACAGAACTACTACTACCTAGAGCTGCAAGGCCAATTTGCTGACGAGCTGATTTAAAGACGGTCGGATATTATAATTCCTTGGTGTATTTGAACATACTCGTATTACATAGATAACTCCTACATTACCTCTCATTTTACATTATGTTTTAATTTACAATCCATGTCCGAAACACAGCAAATTTTATCCTGGTTGCATGTTATAATTTTATACCAAAAATAAAAAAAGACAAACATAATTACGCACGATATTCCTTGATATGATATAAAGCATGATGGGTTTGTTAAATAAAAAGTTTTCATTAAAGCATGATGGTTTTATGAGTCATTTTTATAACAAGGATCACTCAGTTTTGTCATTGTTGTACCAATGAGTTCTTTTCGTTTTTGTTTTTAATGTATTGATATCACAATGTTTATCTTGTTTAACTTAAGATTTATTTATTTTTCAGACAACCATTTAACACCCAGATTCGGACTGGATGACCGACCTACCTCGCCTATGCCTTCGGTGAGTAAATCAAAGAATCAATCGACTAAGTAGTTACCTACTTTGTTTACGAACCTATGGTTAGATACATAGACGTAGGTAGGTATAGATTTAATCCTGGGGAAGAACATAGGGCTACAGTCGGGTACTCAATTTTGAGTCATAAAAGGATGTCTATACTCCGCAAACCGAAAACAATAAATAAATAAATTCAATAAATAATGGTGGACATCTCACACAGCGCCATCTGGCATCAAACTAAGCAAAGTTTGTAAGTATTATGAGAACTAGATAACTGATAGAAAACTTATAGCCTTTTTTTTGTAAATAATACCATACACAGGATACATTATAAATAACACCCAGACACAGAACAAACATCTATGTTCATCACATAAATATTTGTCCTGGGTGGGGATCAAACCCATACATCAACATTAACATTTGTTTCATTGATACATTTAAATTCTTGTATTGTTTTTAGTGATTTGTAAGTAGGGTTTATAACATCGATGATTGTCGAAAGTAATTACGGTCGTTCCATCGTTCAATTCAAACTATAGAAACGATATAATTTAGGCATGATTATTCATACGATATATCGTTTTCGGTTTGCGAGTAGACCCCGTTACCGTTGCATGTTACTGTTACCAATAACCATCCAACCTTCGTAACCTGCCAAACACCGCGCGTACGAAGTCACGGGAACAGCTATACCTACCTATAAACGTTTTCTGTGACATAGGTACCTAAGCAATGTCAACTCAAGAATTACCCGCACGCTATACGACAGGATTGTAACTAAGTATAATGCTTTCAGACAATTATAGATGTAAACACATACCAGCAAAAGAAGAACCTGGCTCAAGGCATGATGGACCTCGCCTTACTGTCAGCTAACGCGAACCAGCTCCGCTACGTCCTGGAATCAGCAACATCGCATCCCTACTACTACCCCAGTCTAGTTTTCATCTCGCTTAGTATCATTTTCCAGGTGAGTCTTTATAATCTAGTATTCCGTATTCTGTAATAAAACTGTACATTTTTATGAAAATATGTTAGGAAAAGTATAAAATTATCATAACAGCATGCAGCGGCAATCGATGCGAGACCATTCGGGGATCGTTTGATGCGGAGCGGACCGTGAAAGATGACAATTTACGGTCCGCTACGCGCAGCTCCGCATCAGTGGAAAAAATGCCATGATACAAAAGAATCATGAACTTATTTTCAATCAGTTTAGGTTTCTAGTGCTTATACCTAAACATTATGTAACAAATGATACCCGAATCTCACACCTACCAACATCACTACATACTCGTAGTATAAAGCAAAGTCGCTTCTCGCTTCCCGCGTCTGCGTGTATGCTTATATCTTGTATGCGGTTTTTTTTAATAGATAGAGTGATTCAGGAGGAAGGTTTATATGTATTAAACCCGTGCGAAGCCGGGGCGGGTCGCTAGTACTACATAAAGGGGTAAAGTATATTGTATAGATAAACCTTAGTAAGCAAAGCCGCGGTTAGAAGCTATTTCAAGTAATCACCATTATAAACGACGTTTTCTAAATCATTGTTATTTTTCAAACTATCGTAATTCATAGGACGTATCATGAATTTTTACACGGATCTTTATTAGGTACGTTATTGCATTTAATTTATTTTTCCGGCGTTTCGACTATGTTACCTACATAACTCGAAACAATAGTGTTCGCGGACAGTCTACACTGACCTTGACTAATTGATTGACTGACTTGATGACCATTAACTTTTCTAGAGAATTGGTTCCAGTTTTCAATATTCATTAACTGACGAAAATGAGAGGTTTTCAATTCGACATGTACTGTTTATAATTTTTTATGTATGACCGCATATCTTTCTGCCAGGAGATCTGATTACGATATGATTTTTTATTGTGTAGAGAATAGTCACAATTAAATTATATTAATGAAGGACTAATAGTTCCTATAGAAAACTTAAAAACGATATTGACTTTTCGATTGGTTGAAACATTCTCGTCGGTTTTCTTTTGAGTTTAATAACGTAATTAATTATTAACTCTAATTTATTTCAGATCGCAGTCGGTGTCGGTCTTATTCTCAACAGCCGATACGACGTAAACGACAAGAAGGAGATCTGCAAAGCTGACAAGATAAACAACTTCACTGTTCTGGGAATCTTCCTCGTCACTATTGTTAATGTTTTCATCACCTCGTTCAGTGTTGCCACAGTACCCACAGTGGTCGTGCAAGCTGGAGGGCCTACTATCCAACAAGCTGGATAGAGATATACCTGAAGAATTCAAACTATGGATAACTCCCACAACCAGTAGCCCAAATATGAGATTTCCAAACTACAGTCACTATCGTTGTGTAAAGTGCACCAATTATTATTATTATCGAGTACCGGTAGCTATTTGTATGGAATCCAGCACAGCGCCTCTAGCTGTAACTACACTGAACTAAAATCTTATAAAAAGCTAATAATACTCAATAGCGACTGTAGTTCGGAAATCTTATACCCAGGGCTGCAAAGTTCAAGATCGAGTGTGTTCAGCTATTCGTATGGAAGATTTTAGTTCAGTGTAGTTACCGATAGAGGCGCTATGCTGGATTCCATACAAATAGCTAATGATACTCGATAGCGACTGTAATTTTTAAATCTCTTATTAGGGCTATTGATCTATCTCCTTAAGGCGGATTATGTTAACCAGATTACCTACTGATGTTATAGGTACTTATATTTTCTTTTGTAAATAGGTATTTTCTATAAACACCAAAATGTTTGTCCTAGGTGGAAATCGAATCTACAACCTACATCGCAGAAGGCTAATAGATATACCATCAGCTGAGCTGCGAGGCCAGTTATATGTAAAATAAAATTATATTCTGCCTTTAATTTTTTAGATAAAGATACCATAAAATGGTTCTTTGTTGCATTCTAACTTTGTGTAAAAGTTTCTGCCTAACTCTTGAAGACGCACTTAACAATCCCAGAGAGATAAGCATAAACTTTGATGTTGGCTGACATAGCAATAATAATTTTAGGTATAGTTTAGACTTTAAAGCAAACAGTAATGCATTTCCAGTCACTCAGTAATCTCTTAGAATAAGTTTTAATCGATATTGTAATACGTAATTTACTAAGAAAATATATCAATTATATGCAATGTATCCCACTAATATTACAAATGCTGAAGCTATTTGGATTAGGAATATAATACATACCTATAGCTATAGGCATAGCATATAGGTTACTTTTTATCTGGAAAATACGCAAAAGCGGGCGCAAGCTAGTAATGAATAAAGACTTCAGTCTACATCTTAGTGATGATATTTCCATAGCTACGAATAACAACGCTAAGTGCGCCCTAGAGAGATAAGCATCAATCTTTACAGCAGGCAGACGCTGGCCATAAACAAAGCACTTTATAGGTGTAATTTACTATATATATTTTTTTGTTTTGTCCATGAATTAACTTATTAATCTTATATATAAAATTCTCGTGTCACAATGTTAGTTACCTTACTCCTCCGAAACGGCTTTACCGATTTTTACCAAATTTTATATGCATATTCAGTAGGTCTGAGAATCGGCTACTATCTATTTTTCATACCCCTAAGTGATAAGGATGGCGTAAAGATCGGGAAAAACGGAGTGCTTTTTTTCTGTGGGGTTATTGACATTTGACAGGACAACGTCTGTCGGGACAGCTAGTCTATACTTATAATAAATCTGTAGAGAGGACCATTCTGTACATGAAATATATTTCCAAAATAACTATCAGGGGGTGATTAGGGATCGATACTGATGCCAAAAATGCAATCAGTAAAATTTTTGTCTGTCTGTCTGTATAACCGTTATAGAAACAAAAACTACTCGACGGATTTTAACAAAACTTGGTACAATTATTTTTCATACTCCTGAGCTGGTTATAGTATACTTTTTATCACGCTGCAATCAATAGGAGCAGAGCAGTGAAGGAAAATGTTGGGAAAACGGGAGAAGTTACTCCATTTTTTAAGCTTCCGTCGCGTGTGCAACCTTAATGGTTAAAGCTACACAGAATTCATGTATGACAGAAATGTTCTCCTTAAAATTATATAAAAAATATTCCACGACAGCATATGTCTATCTTTTATGGTTGACTCACAATAACACGTGTAACTCCCGATAGCTTAGCAGTTCGAAGCTTTCTGATTATATTTGTCTACTCTTACGTTTATAACACTCTCAGTCATCCCTAATTAAAAACGCGAACGCACAGGCAGGCGGCTTGCTTGGCACCTAGAGGCTAGCGAGTCACCTAGCGAGTAGCTTCGTAAAACGAACATTCTCGAACGTTCGCCGACCTAGCAGCTAGGCGTCAAACGCGCAGTTCGACCGGTCGCGAACGTTCGAGAAAAAAAGAAATCATCAATAATTGTCTAATGACAAAAAAGCTGTGAAAAAAAAACGTTTTATATAAAGACATTCTGTAGTATATTTAGTATCAGCATTGCACCCGTGCGAAGCCCGGGCGGGTCGCTAGTTTATTATAAATTATTTCGTGGCCGTCTGTATTAATACTCTATTCTAAATGCGAAATTATTTCTGCCTGTGACGTTTTTACGGCCAAACCGATGGGCCGATCGTGATTAAATTTTATATAGAGATAGCTTAGTCTTGAAATAGGAAAATTTTGTTTTGATTATCCAGAATTTCAATGTTTTTATAACAGTCAACATTTGATTTTCTGAATCTACGCGGACGAAGTCTCGGGTAAAAGCTAGTATAACTATATAAAACAGATTTTGTCTGATTCTATGCTATGTAATGTATTTTTATATTTAGATGTGATTTACAGCACTCGAATCGATATAATGCTCAGTTATTTACGAATATATAATATACTTTACACTTTTTAAAAATAATTTGGAGCATTTACTAGATTTACTTTTAATGTTACCAGAGAATGTATAATTAATAATCTAAAGAAGAAACACATCATTTTTGTCTACGAATCAAATGAATGATGTTTAATTAGAAAACTATTCACATTCTAAAATTAATGTTTAATTAGAAAACTATTCACATTCTAAAATTAATTAATAAATATGAAACTGAGTTTCTTTCCGAATATTTATTTTGTGTCAGGGTACTAGTGATACGAAACGGTACCAATTGTACCATCAAATGGTACATCTTATCCGAAGGTATTTTATGTCGTCGCCTTCGCTTTGCTTATCCGAAAGCTAAAACTAATAATTATTTATTTATAGTATCCAAACGTTATCCCTAATAACGCTATGAAGATCTCAAATATTGAAAGCGTGTAAAATTATATTTTTCCAAAATATGCTTTCAATCTGTATATATACTGGAATATAATCAAATTTATGTAAAAATACAATATACCTACAGCCTAATTGTTTTTTTTTTTTAATAAATAAAACCACCAAATTCTTCAGAATCCAAAAATGTATTGAATACAAAGCAATCTAATAAAATTATCAGAGGGCAATTTTTCAAAATATTCTATTTTAATAATAGTAAAGAGGAGAAGTAATGCCCGTACAACCGGCACAGGCCTAAAGTTATATATTACAATATATGTGGGCGCATTTGGGACTCAATCACATAAACTAACCTAAAATATATAAAACGCAAAATTGGCCAGCTCTTCGACGACCATTTTGTATACATCTCTGTTAGGTACAGTTTGTGTAATAATGAAAACATCAATTAATTAGCCTTGGCTATAATAAAAAGCCAAGACCCAGTTCTATCAATTCCGCGCTCTAACAGATTTTACAAAAATAATAATATTAACCGTTAAAAAAACATCAAATTAGGTTCCAAAACACCAACTTAATAATCAGGCAACATTTATTGAGCCGAAGTATGAAATATGAATACATTTTATACGTTACCAGTATTGTGTATATTTATAATTAATGTGTTGGTGAAATTGTCTTTAACGAGAGATCGTCTCATTCGCGGTGTTACCAACTGCGTCATAAAATATCAGAAATTAAAAATATATAGGAACATAATGTTTTGGAAATTGGATAAAAATAATAAAAAAACGCCCCATTCATAAGCTTTCGAATACAGTGCCTAATATTAAGAGAGAAGAAAATATTTGGATTACTCTACTAGGACCTTCCTTTAGTTTAACCATAAACTATGAGATATTTTTGAGTCTATGGTATCTATTTTGGAAGTACCTATTCAATATTTGAGTTAAAAAGCTTTAATCGTAGGATAAAATGCTGTCTCGGTGTTTCGCGTGTTATTTTATTTATAAATATAGTTGGCGGGTTTGTAAATACACAAATTGTATTGTACATACAAGAATTATCCCAGTTAATTTAAGACTCGATTCAAAATTCATTTATGCCGATAGATTTAGACGAAACACCGAAGACATCAGAAGAATGTGCGAGCCCATCTTCGACCATAACCCATGTTAAACCAGTTTTATAAAATTCGATCGCAGTGAATCTTAAATAAAATCAAAATGTGTGCCTTTGTGAGAATGTTTGTATGTCTCAATCACTCTCAAACGACCAAACGGATGTGAATGAAACTTGGAATATATATAGGCTACTTTTTATCCAAGTACCAGCGAAAAGGCAGATGCCAAAATCAACATAATGAGTGTTTCAAAACTAATATTGATACTTCCGTAATTATTTAAAATTTTAGACAAAGATGCGTTTTCGAATTGTGCTGTTATAGTTTCATGTGATACTTAACAGGGTTAAGATGGGTGTAAGGTCAAAGAGGCGTGTAGTGGGTATGTTTAGATTAAATGGCGTCAATGTCCACATCCACTTCATCGTCCTCAGGAGAGGCCTTGACGGGGGCCTTGGGAGGCGCGGCCTTGATGGGAGTGGCCTTGGCGCGGTCGTCGTACTCGATCTGAAAGTTACAAAATTACAAAAATATATATTTTAGGATATTTTATGTATAATAAAAATTCTCGTAAGTGTCAGGACTTCGCACTACATTTAATTAGTAGGATACTTAAGTTAAATTGTCCGCGTAGATTCTGAAAATAGATATGACAAATTTATCGTAAAACATTGGAATTCCTAAAAGCCAAGACCAAATTTTGGAAAAAAAGTAGCCTATCTAGTAGTCTATCGTCCCAAAACTTGAAATGATCTCTATATGAAATTACACCACAATCGGCCCAGCGATTCAGTCGTGATAACGTTACAGACAGACGAAGTAAAATATAATACCTCGATGTCATCCTTTTCCTCGTCCTCCTCACTGGAGCATTCCTCAGCTTGCTGCAGCCATTCGAGGAAAGGCTCCGCCCTTCGCCTCAATTCATCCGCCATTCCTTTGGCTCCGTACTTCTTGGATGGTTTGGCTGCCCACTCGATTATTGCCTTCTCTTCCACTATGTCCTCTTCGTACAGCAGCTGGAAATAAAAAATAAATAAATCGATATTGGCAGACATTATCACACAGCGTCATCTAAACTTGTACTAGACAACTGATATACTTCTAAACTTTATTTTTTGTAAATGCATACATTATAAGAAATTATAACATTTAGACACGGAACAAACATTTATGTTCATCACACAAATATTTTTCCTGGGTGGTGGGAATCGAACCCACCTTCTGCAGCGTAGAAGGCAGAGTTAATACCAAACGAGCTGTGAGGCCAGTCTGTTCCTTCGACAATATTTGTTTTTGTTAATTAGAATGAATCAAAATGTAGTTCGCACCTTGAGTATCCCCGGCAGTCTTGCCAGCAGAGTGGCATCTTCAGCACACATGGCAGCAATAGCATTGAGAGCTGATCGCTGTGCTCTCGCATCTGCGCGAGTGAAGCGACGCAAAAGAGCGCGATGACGTCGCACGTCTCCCGCGATGTGGGAACCTCGCACTAACACCTCGAACAGCACCAAAGGGGCCTTGGACTTCACGTCGAGTCTAAACGATCAAAATAAACCTATCTAAGTAATGCTTACTAATGCAAAATGAGGGTATTTTTCCAAATTAGTCGACTTTGACTAACCCTCGTATTCAAGAACGACACTATGAGAACACGCACCCACAGTGGACGAAATCTTTTTTCATAAACATCACTTTATGTGTTGAGCGGCACTATGGCGCACGCTACCGTGTGCCTTTAGAGCTCAACTTTGGCTAGAGGCACACGACAATGTGCCTCTAGTCACACTATGCAGTGTCTCGCACAACACATAAAGTGATTTTTATGAAAAAAGATTTCGTCTACTGTGGGCGCGTGTTCTCATAGTGTCGTTCTTGAATACAAAGGTTAGCCCTTTAGACATCATCAAAGATCTAAGCGCCCGGAGATCTGAAAAGATGTCTACCGTACTTGGGAATACAGTCGTGATACTATTAATTATATAATTAATTAATTTATATAAATGAATCCTTTAAATGTTTTATTATATAAAATAGGATTGAAAGTAGTACCTTTCGGCCTCCTTGAGCAGCTCCACAGTGGAAATGACATCAGCAGCTGAACGTTGTTTCAAGAAAGAGTAGAACAGATCCATGCGTTGCTTCTCATTCTTCTCACTATCTTCGGAAACTGTCATGCACTTCGCGCCTTCGGTCAGATCTGAAATTACAATTTTTAACATGTTTTTAATGGAAATCGAATTTAACCAACTTTTAATTGTGGGATCATTATCAAATTTGGCAGCTGAATGTAGTTTTCATGACCATACAACAATATAACATCAATCTGATGATGCAGCCAGGATGAAATCCTCAACAGCTAATAGCACGGAAACCAAACTTTATGTACGCATTCAAATACTTTTAAGTGCAGTATTATAATAACGTGTATATAGCCGTGTTGGCCGAGTGGAAGTACCCCGACTTTCAATATGAAGGTCATGGGTTCGAATCCCGGAAGTAAATCAATGGATTTATGTATATGAGTATTTAAAAACACGTGCTCAAGATGGTGAAGTCATCGTGAATGCTAACTACTGCAAAATGTGGGCATGAGCCAAATGTAACGTTTGAACGTGCCTCTGACACACCTTTAGACATCTTCAAAGATCTTAGCTTTTTATGAATATTTAGTCTTTTGAAATAATAAATAATAATAATAATAAAAGCGAACCTTGCATGCGCGCCTTAACAGCCGCTTCGCTAACATCAACCGTCCAATTGACGTCATCGTCTTCGCCATCGTCTTTCGGAGGAGCCTTTGGTTTGCTTCGAGCGTGAGGAGTGCTGGGAACTGGCTCGCTCTCCTGATGAACAGACAGACAGATTGACAACCAATATCATGCATTTTCATTATCACTTACCATATAAAATTGAACTTATTTTACCATTTAGCTCACACAATAGCGCAACCTTTACATCATTAGTCATTGACGAAGATCTGGCAGGATGTTCCAAACCAAACCAAAAGAGATTTAAAAAACTTCCTTGTATATAAAGTAGGCACATGCTGCCGCCAGCTGCTTCGCCCGCTTAGTACTCGGATAAAGAATATCCTATTTTTAATCAGGTCAATTTTAACAAAATCGATTCAGCATTGTTATGACACGATTCAGTACCAAAGTATAGTAGTAGTTATAGTAGAATAGTGCTTACAGAGGCATTCTTGGTGCCATCGTTCCCATTGCCAGAACCTGGGCCGGAGCGTTTGGAGCGTTTGCCGCGATTGCCTTCGGTCACCGAAGTGCCCTGGAAAGACAAATATCATCAGTCAACTCTTATCTAAATATTAATACGCAGTGGGTCGTCGTTTTGTACAACTTTTAGAGTGTTCTCTTCATGTATCGCGATGATACATTATATCGTTGTTTTCGTATTATATTGCAGATTTGTCGAATTTGTTTCATCGCGATGACCTCACTTGCGTTCCTGTCATCGCGATGAAAGACGTTAGAGTGAGAAGGTGATTTTGATATTTAGGAAGTAATTACATTCAAAATAGGTAGGAACATATGTTAGGTTAGGTTAAAAGCCGTATGTAGTAATAAGGCATTTTCATTAATTTGTTAATAGAAAATCACCTGTCCGCTGGTCTCAGCCGTGGGTGGGTTCTTGAGTATGAAGGTGTTAAGCTTGTGGTTGAAGTCAAGCACTCCATGGTACCCGCAAGCTTTGCATCCTTGAGAAATGGTGTTCCTCTTGGTGGAGACGATCAGCTCCGTCTCAGGATTGTCGCATTCCGGGCACAATACGAACTTACGAATGAACCTGAAGTAGAAGGTAACAAAAAATTCAATTGGATTACGACTGATTTACAAAGTTGATAGACATACTCACACACTCATGCTTAGACCCTAGGAGGTAGTCATGCCCACATCTTGCATAGTTAAAGTTTTTTTTGAACTCACAAAAAAAACAACAAATCTTCAAAGGACTGCTTCGTACTAATAATATAAATCCGAAAGTTTGTGCCTAAACAACCCAGATTTGGATGAGACTTGAAATATACATACACATAACCCTGGAAAAGCAGTATAGACTTTTTATTCATGTACCACGCGAGCGAAGCCGCAATCGGAAGCTAATAAATCATAACTGATAATTTGAGGCTAATAGCGATGTGTGAAATGTCCACCAATATTTATTAATATTTATTTAATCACTCACCCATCCAGCAGATCTTGCAGCTTCGAAGAATCATGGCTGCCGTTGACAATGAACCGCTCGTTCTTATAGTCGAACTGGGTCTGGGCGCCCAACTCGCATCCGAAGTACTTGGTTGGATCTGCAATAGAACAAACACATTATCTTCCTGCCCTTATCCCACTTAAGTGGGGTCGGCACAAAATGTATTTCACTTCCATTTCCCTCTATTTGACGTCATCTCATCACTCCCAAGTCCCAAAGAATCTATCCCACAGTACATCAATATTTTCTTTGGCCTACCTCTACTTGTATATATATCCATCTTCATTACTAACATTCTTCTCGTTACATGACCTTTTTCCCTCCTCATAACATCGGTAGAACAAACTCAACTATCAAATAATATACTCGCAAACATTGTTATCAATCCTATTAATAATACAAACCGAAAGTTAGTGAGGATGTTTGGATGTCTGACATCACACTAATATTTTTCTGGAATAGCATGTAGAATATTTTTTATACAGTTACCACGCGAGCGAAGACGCGGGCGGAAGCTAGTACTACATATCTAATATATAAAAAATAATATTTGTTCGTATTCGATTCGTTTTTGTATGAAGTTGCCAAATTAAGACATTGTGGCACTAAAAAATAAAATGAAGTATATAGTTTTCTCAGTTTACCACGCGAGTGAAGCGACGTACAGTAGCAAGTAATACATAAAATTAATTAATTGAGTCTGCCCGCGACCATGGCTAATGTAACATAGTCAAAATAAAAAAAGCCTGTAAAAATCAATAGTAATACATAAAACGTAATTTATCATGATGAATTGTAGATGAATGTGGTCATGGTATAGTCATGGTAACTCACAGGTGGCAGGTCTCCCCAAAGCCTTCGCCACATCAGGCATGTTCACAATTACGGTCTTAATGCCGTTGCCTTTCCCTTCCACCTTCGCGCAGATCCTCGGCATCTGACAAACACACAACACATCAAACACCGTCTTTTTATCACACATTTTTGGAGAAAAAACAAATCACATTATGAAAACGGTCGAAAGTTAAAACTGGATTTTCGTGTTTTTGGTTCTTTCTTAGTCACTCTGTCGTTAGGTCAATAGCTACCTTCTGAATAAGAAAGTGTGTTTAAAAGAACAACTCTAATAAGTGTGTTTAAAATAAAAGAACAACTCTCACCACATACTTGTAGCAACAAATAGCGAGTTTCATAACCGACTTAAAAAAAAAGCTTAGAACTCCGTCATTTATCAATTTGGAAAATTATTTTTTTTGTTGGGATATACTTACCGTTTGGTCCTATTTAAATTTAAGGATTTTTGTATTGCACTTATAAGAACATAAAGTCAGTTTTGTTTTTAACTTATTATTTTGTTTAGTTTTTAAGTTAAAACAAGAAGAGTTATCATCAAGCAATTATCCTAAAGAACATTATCCTCAAGGAGGAGCCTAATTCTCCAGTTTCAAGAAGTCAAAGTCCTAAAATTATTGTAAATATTGAATAAACTCACCTTGTACCGATAGAACGCGTCGGCGACATTTCGGTTCACGTTCAGAGTCCCCATCGCGATACTAACTATGTACAACTAAACTAAACTAACTATGACTTGATCTCTTGATATATCCAATTTTCGCTATTTTTTTACATAGAATCTGAAAACAGAAACACATTAAATTTATTATCTTTTTCATACTATCGAAGTTGGAAATCAGTTACGAAGAATGTGTGATGTTTTTGGTCGAGAATTAATAAGAAAAATACAGTTCAATGAACGAATTGCGAGCAAAACTGATCGGAATATGGCATAGATAACTTCAGGATATTATTTATCTAAATAAGAGGCAGAAACACGATTAGTAAAACAATGATAGTAGGTACATAAATTATATAAATTAAAGAAAATTAATTTTATGAATAGTTTTTATAATATATATCCGGGTAGAATCTGTCAATATATAAACGGCAAAATTCACATAACGATCATAGTTACGACAGTTTTGTTTTTCCAGTTTATAGCACTGACCTCGGCTAATTGTAGGGCTCAGTGCTTGGGCAGTGCGCGTTCGCTATGTGCGGGCAGAGGCACCCGCGCCGCTCACCAGTCACGTCTGCCGAAGCGGTAGAAGCTTCCGATGCCTGTTACTGCAAAATTAACATCTTCTGTCAACACAACGGTTGTCACACAAGGGCGATACGAGGTTTTAATCAGTCTAGTAGGTGCACGTGTTTAAAACAGAGAAGAATAACATTGCGAGAATACCGATAAAACTCAGAATACTTATACCCAAAAATGTGGGCATGTAGGTACCAACTGTAATGGACGTACCTCTAACTACCCCCTTTAGAAAGTAACAAGGATCTGAGCGCATTAAGATCTATGTCTACCGCACTTTTGGATACACTACGGTCGTGATTCTATTTCTATTTTCAAATCAAATGTCATGACATATAATCGTTTTATCGGTTTTCGGAGTAATCCGTTCAAAAAGGTTATGGAGTTGACCTTTTTGCACGGATGATTGCACGTGTTCCATGTCAAATTACCTGCAAGGAGTGTTTCTAGATGTGTTCAGCTTCATGCACGCTCTACGGCAATGGGCCGGCCTCCGGTTCGCAGCGCAACGTCTACTCTCCTCGCACTGTACTGATGTCTCTGTAACAATACAAAATAAGGCTTATTTTCGTATACTCAATAAGAGTATATCCTCCTATCCTCCTATATATATACAATTAGCTAAGCCCCGCAGTACCTATCCATTACCTCAGCGCACGCGGTAAAGCAGTTCGATAGCGTTTTTTCTTCCGACTTACTTTACAAATATCAATATTTAAGGCTAACCAAGAACTATAGCGTAATGCTAGATAGCCTATAGCCTTCCTCGTGAATGTAGCTATCATATAAAAAACATTTTTCTAATTCGACTGGTTGTTCCAGAGATTAGCGCGTTCAAACACTACTAATAATACGTAGATTTCTACGATGCGTCGTCGTATATCTAACAACAAACCCTGTGTCAATACAGCTTAGACCACAGTTCCGTAGTCTTGTCTAGAAGATTCTTTTAAAATATAACCATAAGTATTTTAAACAGAAGCCTTTCATAAAAAGCTAATAAGTATGAGCAAATAGAATAATTAATACCAGAGTTTTTGATAAAATCTAAAACACAAATGACGTCAAATAATATTTTACGTACTAACTGTTATCTAGAAGTCTTTGTTTTCTCGTGCAAAAAGTAAGCCGCTAATCAGGTTAAACAACTTTAAATCAAAACATACATGGATATATCGGTCCTAACTAACCGATACGTCCTATATTAATGCAAGGCATCGACCACATAGCCCAAAAGATGCCTAATGGCTTAATTTATTCAATTCAAAGAAATAATTCTGTCAAAACGTTGAGGTGTGCGGGTCAGGGGAAGCAGTAAAAAATGATTGGCCGGTTCAATGTCACAGCCCGCCAAGGGGCGCGTCTTGAACCGCGCTCGGTTTTCACAGGATATGTAGCCCATATGTGTAGTCTGACAGTGTTCTTCTTGCATGAGGAGATGATGAAAGGCGTCAAAGACGTATCCTGATACACAGTTATTTTTAAAGATCAACTTCACACATCTTTTCTGTTTAATTTGATTTTAGTTTTGAAGAAGAATTTGTTCCTCCGCGATCATGCGTCGCACTGGCCCTCAACAGCTAAGTTTTCAAAAATGCCAATTGTAAAGTTAATTTACACCTGTGGTATGCGAGTAAAAGCTAAAGACCTAATCAGTAAAAAACAAAACATTCTCAAACCATGGAGCACAATCGCGACCTTGAGACGATGCTCTGTGATTGGTCAAAACTAGCACACGCAATTGCATAAATACCACGTAATGTCCACCCTGGAGCTTCGTCATAATGATTATATTGTTATGTGTGTAAAGTAATTGAATAGCCATTAGCAAGTTTCTGGAATAGTCTCAAAGGTTTTTTATATCATATTGTTTGAAAAAATCAGAGTAGAGAAAACGTTTCGCCTACAGAAAAGTTGAATAAAAAGAAATTGTGTCGAAAACAGCGCCATTTCTATTGTTTGAGCATGACAATCGCAAGAATGAATGAATGAAAGGAGGAGTTTCTACACTTCCCTTGACCTAAAATTTACATTCACGGTTTCTATAGAATCAAACGTCATGAACCTTGAATGGTTATAGGCCCTGCTGGTCTAACAAACCGAAACATAGGAAAATACTCTTATTTTTTTTTATTATGAATAGGATTATTATACCTACCTATTATATGTTTCCAAATGAAGGTATAAAAGGGTGTCAAAAGCAAAAACAAAGAACCGCATTATCGGTTTCCGGAAATTGTCTCTAAAAAGGGTCCAAAGTTCATATAAATTATCAAAGCGGGGGTGTAACGCAATTAGTTCCCGCTAAGGGATACACGCCATAAAAATAAAGAAACACTTGATTTTTAAACAACACCAAAGATATCATTCAATATGTTTGTAACACGAAATTTGAGTGATTATCCAATCCTATCTACTCTTAGCTACGCCTAAAAGAAGTTGCTCTAGCAGGGCTAGCCATAAACTGCTAGCGGTCACGGTTATCACTGGCAATCACTCTTGATTTTACGGCCTGTCAACGCATTCTAAGGTAACACATTGCATCTACGCTTACTATAATTTAAGTCGATTTGCACGAGTCATTTCTGTCAAGAATTTAGTAATTGATTTTCTATTTGTTTTATTCCTGATCATACCTCGTAAAAAAGGCCGAATGACCAATGGCCAGATAGCCTGGTAATCTGGAATATTTCAATACAAGACGCCCCGTCTTGTTGTGACATCTTGTAGCGGAATAATTGCTCCTTTGGTAAATGGGGTTACTTGGAGAGTACTATTAATTACTACGCAGGCACGGTAAGTAGTAAAAATCCACTGTTA
The DNA here is from genome assembly GCA_912999785.1 of Hydriomena furcata. Classification (NCBI taxonomy): domain Eukaryota; kingdom Metazoa; phylum Arthropoda; class Insecta; order Lepidoptera; family Geometridae; genus Hydriomena; species Hydriomena furcata. The sequence goes on from OU538835.1 coordinate 841,408, forward strand.
TCTCTTACAATAAATCACACTAAGTTACAAAGCACTCTGTTCTCGGTCCTGTAGTCGGAATTCCTAATAGACTTTCCACTTACAATTAGGTTCACAAACTTACGACCTCGCATTCATTACGGGTGACAAGCTGTGAGGAGTTTGGGTTGACATTGACACAGTACTAGTGAATAAAACAAAATGATAACATTTCCATCCATTTTGTTTACCTATAGGTACTGCTAACATTACAATAAAACATGACATACGTACAGATTCTATGAATTTTAAAGTAATAAATAAAGCTCTATAAAAAATTGGGTTTTATTTGATATTATTCTTCAGAAATTCTTCCGACACTCGAAAACGCAAACTTATAGACATATTAGTATAAAAAATAGCATGTTGCAAAACATATTTTTACGCCAGAGGCTATGTTTAATAATCAAACCATGTAAGCGAGCGTTGTACTGGCCCTGAAAAATGCGCAGTCACATTGCTTGGTACAGCAAACGGCTTCTGTCATACGAGGAGGCAGCCGCATTGCGCCACCCAGGCCGCGCCTAGCCGACACCCCAAATAAAATGCCGCTTTAATGCGAATACCACTTCAATGCAGCTTTGTTACAGATACAGGGCACAGGGTCAAACGTTAGCAAGCGATATTGTGCTTTTATCTTTGTGCAAATAAAAGCTAGACATGTTATGCTCGCGTTTTAATCCGTGTCTTGTTATATAGAGATCTACGCGTAGTAAGTTTAGAGCAGAAGAAGTTTTAAGACGAACCGGAAACCAATGAATACGAGCCATTGAAGCTTAAACTTTGACAGTAGCTGGCTACATTGTCTTAATAAGGTCTTAATATCAACGAGTTATGTATCACATATAATATGATAAGGCGAAAGCGTGGATGTATGTTTGTTAGGTACTCAAACACGTCGTAACGGCTGAACCGATTTGATACTTAAATAGGTACGGAACCCTAAAAACAAACTTCAAGGGATTAGGGCAGTATAAAAAACCACACGAAGAATGTTGAAGGGGTTTTCATTAGTAGATAATATAATACAAAATATTACAAACAAGCTTTTACCCGCGACTTCGTCCGTGTAGTTTCAGGAAACAGATTTTTGACGAAAATAATTAAATTCCTAAAAATCTCAAGGTTTTTTTTTTTGAAGAAGTAGCCTATGTCCGTCCTAAAGCTTTAATCGGCGTAGTGGTTTGGCCGCAATAACGTAACAGACCGAGCTACTTTCGCATTTATAATATTAGTATAGATAATATCTAGTAGGTGCTTTCTCCAGTACATTAGGTATGCCGAAACTATTGCGTGCATCGGTGTGGGTATCGCGTCGATGATTTCTCTCCAGACGGCAACCTATAAAAATAGCAGAGGCTATAACTTCCAATCTGTGTAGGTAACACGGATGTAGATCCTACAAGTAAACGAGAATTTTAACTAAAGTAAATTGATTTTATATAGTTCAAGAACGAATTCGGCATTACACACAAGCAGCGACCAGGCAGTCTTAAGTCCAAATGTCGTCACGCTGGACCATAATATAAATCGATTCGAACAAAATGTAAAAAGAGTCATCCAAGACATACGACGAATCATCAATGTCTCTGGTGTTGCTGATGTCAATTGGCCACGGTAACCGCTCATCAGGTGATCCGTTCGCATGGTTGTCTCCTAATTATTGAACACTCGAAACGCTACCAACCGAGTAAGTATTCTCATAGAATGAACATATTGCTTCCACATTATAAATGTAAGCTAAAATGGCTAAATTTTTTCATCCTTTTGTAGAACGCACGAATTGTGACCAACTTAATTATTAACTCAAATCGTGAAGGATAAGAACAAACATTTGAGCGAACATGTTTGTCTATAACTAGATAATACCGATTAACGAAACGGTGAGCGCGAGTTGATGGTCTAATCAGTGACGGCTCGTCAGAACTTACACCAGTAATTTTTCATTAGAATCGTGATAGCCGTTTGACAAGGTAGATCTTCCTTGTACATCCACAATCTGGTTCTGGTCGTGATGTTGTGTTACTATGGTTTTCGTAGTTGACTTAGTCCTTTGCATTATCTTATTTATTTATACTACTATTTATTCTCGATCTAGCCCTAGCCTGCTTTCGATTTCGATACGATTTAGTCCATCTATGATACACTACCAATACAATGCTGATCCAATGTTTAATCTAGAGGTGTTTTAATATTTTCCGCTAGTGTCTGACGAGGCGCGAGACGGCCGGATATTGGTTGCACGTTCGTACTGATTCAACAACATGAAAATTGTCGAGGCGCATAACTTCAATACGGTCGGTGGATCTAGATTCTAGAAAAACGTGAAGCAACCCGTAAAAATGATTTTGTGTCACTGCATACTAGTGTTTCCGGAACCGGTATTCTTTGTAAGAACCGGGAATTTCGGTACTTTTTTAAATCGGTACCGGGATTTCCCGGTTCTTTCGGTATGTTCGGTTCTTGGCAGTTTTTAATTTATAAAACAAGTGATAAGGTTCAAAAGTCAACTACATTTAAGATCGACGAGAATAGACAACATTAAGAATGAATATATATCAGAAAAATGATATAGAGCCGATAACAGGACCAGAGGTTCATCGCGCGCTTTGCAGCATGAAATATAGCAAGAGCCCAGGTGCAGATGGTGTTACCACCGAAGCCTTAAAAATCGGAGAACCAGTACCACTCCCACACCTTACGAACCTTTGTAACTACATTCTTCAGACCGGTTCTTTTCCTCATAATTTCTGCCACTCCACCATTATACTCATACATAAAAAGGGTGAAAAGTCCGACATTGGCAATTATCGTCCCATCAGTCTTATCTCACGCCTTTTTAAACTATTCATGAAAATTATCGAAAATCGAATATCCGGTGAGCTCGATTTACATCAACCACCAGAACAAGCGGGTTTCCGCCGTGGCCTCTCCACGACGGATTATTTCCATTCCCTTATCCAGCTCTTAGAAAAAAATGTAGAATTTAATATCCCACTTTATCTTGCATTTGTAGATTACTCAAAAGCTTTTGATAGCATAAAACATAAACCATTATTCGAGGCACTTTCTAATCAGAACATAAATTAAACGTACATTCAACTTATCCGTAATATCTATAGCAATAGTACAGCATCCATAAAAACCTTACTCACGGGGCTCTCTTTCCAAATTGTAAAAGGCGTGAAACAGGGAGACCCGCTTTCTCCTAAATTGTTTACAGCTACTATGGAAGAAGTGTTCAAGCGATTGAAGCCCAAATGGGCTGAGAAGGGCATCGTCGTCGGAGATAGCAGGCTAACAAACCTGCGCTTCGCCGACGATATTGTCCTTTTCTCCCCCACAGCTGCAGAACTAGGCGATATGGTTCAAGGACTGAACCAAGCAAGCCGACCAAGATGTGGGACTCCGAATGAATATGAGCAAGACCAAGCTGATGACCAATGGCACGAAGAGGAGATTGTACGTGGAGAATGTGGAGATTGAGTATGTCCATGAGTATGTGTATCTCGGCCAGATAGTTTCATTCCAGGCACAACAAAACGAAGTTGCTTGACGCACCGAAAACGCCTGGAGAAGCTTCTGGTCGATGAAACATCTTATGAATGGCGAACTGCCACTCTGCAATAAGCGCAGACTTATGGACATGTGCATTCTCCCAATTCTAACGTACGGTGCACAGACTTGGTTCCCGACAGCTCATGACAGATACCAACTCGAGGTTTGCCAAAGAGCCATGGAGCGTAGTATCTTAGGAGTCAGACTCACAGACCGCATACGAAACACGATACTACGCTTCAAAACAAAAACAGTTGACGTCACCCATAAAGCGGCCAAACTCAAATGGGATTGAGCAGGGCATGTCGCTCACATGCCGGACGATCTTTGGACCAAAATAACAAACGATTGGTCCCCACAAACTCACACGTCAAACAAACACGCCTTCGAGGCAGACTCCGGAGGAGATGGCAGGACGATCTCGACAGTCATTTAAATGACTGGCGCAACTTATCTGGAGATCGAAAAAAGGTGTGAAAAGAAAGGAGGGAGGCCTTTGCCCTGCAGTGGGACGATATAGGCTAAGAAAAGATACCGGCCCCTAAAATTACTGTGGTTTTGTTTATAATATCACAAAAATCATATTAGGAGTATGATAATACGTCGTATTTGAAGTAAATTACATTCTGTCACCATTGTTTGGTATGAGGAACAACGTAATACTTACCTTGGAGTCAAACGCGCGACACTTTTTTCTTACTTTTCGCACGTGGCGAGTCCTGCGAGGCCCGCCGAGTTATAAAAATAAAATTCCCGAAAGTACCGAAAGAACCGGGAATCAAATTAGATTTCCCGGTTCCTTGTTACTGACAAAAGAACCGGGAATTCCCGGTACTTTCGGTACCGGGATTTCCCGGTTCTGAACCCTACTGCATACAGTCAAAAATTGTCTGCCGCACAACCAAAAGAAAATGATCTCCCGTACAAATGGTTACACATAACATTAATTTACACAGGATACACGTAACATTATAAGTCCTCAAACCAGAGACACTAATTAGCCCACATTCGCGATCAATTTACACAACCTACACCAACGTGAAACAATAACAGGAAACGTTGGCGACCAACAATTCGCAGCGGTTGCATCCCGTGTCGAGTGCTACAGCTATTACAAGTATTCAAAACAACCACTGGAGGCGGAGCGACACACATTCAATAGCATACACTATACACCTTATAGCTCACACTAGCTCACCCGCGTAATGGGTTGCACGGTTGACACGCAACTACACAAAGAAATGTATTACATCGAAAGGAACTGGGGGAAATACCAGTTTCGACCCCCCTAAGCACTACAGTCTACAGCCAGAAACGATTTAGTATTAGAGGCAGAAAAGAGGGAAAAATATTGTGGCAGCTCATAACTTGGCTCACCAACTGCAAGAACACATCGGATATCAAATGCGGGTCTGATCGGATATTGTAAGGCGACACTTGTATGCGCGAGCGCAACCCGATCACTGTCAACACAATGTGTTAAATATCTATCTACCCGTATGTCAATGTGTGTACGAAACGTTCCGGTAAGCTTCCTGATAGAGTGCAGCTATTGCAAAAGTCCACTGGTAATCGTAATCGGCTTCAACTGTCAAAATCCTATTGCATTTTGACAGAGAGACAATGACAGTTGAATCAGATTACGATCGCCAGTTCAGTTACGCGATAGATACGATTAGGTATCAGGTGTGAAGCCATATAATATCAGAGGGCGATGGTGCCAAATCAACTTCCAGAAACTAACATTGGACAGTTATTAAATTTTAGCACTATACGAGTACAATAATAAAACGGATTGGAATTGTGCCACCGAGTCACGTATATGTAACTTTGCTTTGTGATAAGCATTTAGGCGTTATCTATAAAACAGCGATACTGCTATAATTATTGAATCAACAATAACAATAACGAACGAAAGTTTGTACTCACGAGACAAACAATCACGCTGGCAGGAGGTAGTACTAACTACCAACTTATAAATAATTGAATTTTATAACCTAACCTGACGGAAATAGTCAATTATATTTCGACATTGACATATCGTTTGGTAAATCAGTCAAATAAATTGGTCTCCGGGGCCTGGATTGACCGTCATTGCTAACCTTAGCCATTGCATGAAGAAAATATTCAAACTAGAAAACTAATGTGTAACTTCACATCTTTTTATCGCAGAATTTAAAAACGTAGCATTTTTTGCGCACTTCAAAATTACACTGCGATAAGCTAGCGTTCTTTCACGTAAAACCTTAACTAATGCTTGAAGATAACATTACCTACAAGTATATACAAACCTACATACTACTCGTACTTAATCTACAGGGTGTCCAAGAACCTGGCGTCCAACTGGATTCCCACGATGCCCCAAGTTCTAACAGTACTCAGAAAAATATTTTAAAAAATCCACCCCATGTACTTACAGAATTATACTGATTTCAAAAAAAAAGGGGAAATGAGCACCCTGTGACATACTTTTGAATGCTGTGACTGCTAATGCTGATAATTTCGATATTTCTTGGAGGTTTTGTAATCTAGGGTATTGCTGTGTCTAAATAGAATGTAAAAATAAAGTACTTATTGTACCATTTTAAAATAAAATATTATTTTAACTAAAGATGATATGGAAAATTATTGAATTTCGCAACTTTGACCGACTGTAGTGTAAAAAAAATGTACCAAAATAGTATGGCAAGTGACGTCAAATTTTGACGCGTTTATTCCTCTTTTTAAAAAGGTATAATACTTACACATTAATTTGAAAAAAAAAATTTTGATAATATTTTTACTCAACAACCCAATTTTTACGAAGTGCCTACCTACTAACGGTAACTGTCGGACCCTTTCTTATCTTAGAAACTGTTATGTTACTACTATTATTTACTTCGGTTCCAAGAGTGAGCAAGAAGGAAATACACACAGGTAGATGGGTTCCCAGTAGAATAAAAGCAAAGAATGTTAGTTTAAAGATATTTTATTACAATAAATGTTCAAAATGTTGACCACCCGCGGCAATACAAGCTCTCACTCTCCTTAAAAAGGACCGCTTTATGTTTCGCGAGTAACTTTTTTGACGTATCACCTGCACTGCTTGTGTTATCTTCTCACGAAGGTCAGCGATGTCATTAATGGGCTTCGCATAAACGAGCTCCTTCATAGTTCCCCAGAAAAAAAAATCCAGCGGATTTAAGTCAGGTGAGCGTTTTATAGAGAGTTTTTGGACGAGCAATACCCGAACAGGTGGATTGGGCGATCAGGAACAATCCCGTGGCCAGCCCGCTCACCTGACTTAAATCCGCTGGATTTTTTTTTCTGGGGAACTATGAAGGAGCTCGTTTATGCGAAGCCCATTAATGACATCGCTGACCTTCGTGAGAAGATAACACAAGCAGTGCAGGTGATACGTCAAAAAAGTTACTCGCGAAACATAAAGCGGTCCTTTTTAAGGAGAGTGAGAGCTTGTATTGCCGCGGGTGGTCAACATTTTGAACATTTATTGTAATAAAATATCTTTAAACTAACATTCTTTGCTTTTATTCTACTGGGAACCCATCTACCTGTGTGTATTTCCTTCTTGCTCACTCTTGGAACCGAAGTAAATAATAGTAGTAACATAACAGTTTCTAAGATAAGAAAGGGTCCGACAGTTACCGTTAGTAGGTAGGCACTTCGTAAAAATTGGGTTGTTGAGTAAAAATATTATCAAAATTTTTTTTTTTCAAATTAATGTGTAAGTATTAAACCTTTTTAAAAAGAGGAATAAACGCGTCAAAATTTGACGTCACTTGCCATACTATTTTGGTACATTTTTTTTACACTACAGTCGGTCAAAGTTGCGAAATTCAATAATTTTCCATATCACCTTTAGTTAAAATAATATTTTATTTTAAAATGGTACAATAAGTACTTTATTTTTACATTCTATTTAGACACAGCAATACCCTAGATTACAAAACCTCCAAGAAATATCGAAATTATCAGCATTAGCAGTCACAGCATTCAAAAGTATGTCACAGGGTGCTCATTTCCCCTTTTTTTTTGAAATCAGTATAATTCTGTAAGTACATGGGGTGGATTTTTTAAAATATTTTTCTGAGTACTGTTAGAACTTGGGGCATCGTGGGAATCCAGTTGGACGCCAGGTTCTTGGACACCCTGTATATTGCTCAACCCTTGTAAGATTATATTCCGTTAAGTAATGAGATTTTAATGTAAACATACGAATATTAAAAATCAAATTTTTATGTTGTTTGTGACTCAATCACGGCTAAACGATAAAATTACCATTTACATTTGGATGAAATTGACATATTTTTTATCCAAGTAACACGCTGGCAAAAACTAATCTATTATACAATAAAGTGAAATTTTAAATTGTTGATTGTTACTAAATATCATCTGAACTACAGGTGATACGTCTTTATTCAACATAGTTTTACAACCAGGTATGCGCTTCCAAGTACAGAAACCATGCGTTTAGAATAGAATACTTGCAAGTCTCCGCCTCCAAAACGATACGTATTTAACCATTATTGTTGTATTGTAAATGAAACAGAGGTGGTCATTGAAGGTTTCCAGCATAATACCACCATAAATACAGCATGACAATGGACTCCGATGGTAATGTAAACAGCTTCCGCTACCCATCAGATAAGCTTGTTATCGTTCAACCGGCAAACATTTTAAGATAATTATAATTATGGTGCGATTGTGATTCTTACGTGAGTATGGCGTGTCGATCGATCGATAGAGGATCATTATTTTACAACAGTAATACTACCACGTGGCAAGGTATTTAATGCACTCAGTTATAACAGACAGGTTTGTAGACAAGTATTTTCACACGACTAGAGAAAAAAAAAAAAAATTATTGCAGAGCAAAATAATGCATGTAGATTGTGAATTTTTATCTCCATCTAATCTAAGCTGGACGGTAGTTGAAACCTTCAAATCCCATTTGGACTCAAAATAATCAATATCAAAAGCGCTGAAGAGAATCAGAACAAATCCACGCGGACCGTTTAACTCCAAGAGATAAATTTCACCCTTAGTTGGTCACGAGAATGCAAATTGTTTGAGATTGATGGTGTGGTATAAGGTAGCAGCGGTTGATCAGATACAAATTGTTACAGCATAATAAAACAATGAAGAACACACATTATTCATCATTGATTTCTTCTTTCTTGTACAACCTTTTTCATATATTGTAACTTGTTAAGCCAAGTAGGTAAATCAAAAAAGTTTGATATAAAGAAATCAACGGTAAATAATGAGAAAACACTTTTATAAATGTGATACAATATAAGAGCCTATTCGAAGTTAGCAGGCCATTTGTAGACGTAAGTAGATAACAAGACCTAGGACGTACAATTTATGAACAGCGCGGCAACTTCAAACCATTATCAACATTTGTATCAAAACCGACTGAGGCGATAAAATAGTCCATTTGTAGAGATTGACATATGATAACCGTTATAATAATGGCAGTAGCTACAATAAAAATAACGTTTCAAATAGATAAGAAATTAAAATAGACGACTGTGATCCCCATGTACACTTGTACAGGTAGACGTCGGCCAACACGGCTCTACTAACTAAAAACAAAACGTGTTTTGTATTTGCAAATAAACCAAGGTATAAAACACAGTATCATTTCTGTGTTAAGGCCCTGTATGTCGACGATTGCTCTTTTTCCAAACGAAAAATAAAATACTTCTGAACAAGCCACATCTCCTATTTTTATAAGTATATTACTTCAGGTTCCTACCTACATTTCTATTAAGCTGAAAACATAATAGCAGAAACTTTTCACGATAAAAATATTATTTCTAAATGATACGTTTTAGAATTTATGATCGAAATATTTTATATACCTACTATTAAAATCAACTTGTGATTTATTGTTAAAGATAGGTAATATGTAGATCTACAATTCTATTAGAATAGATTTTTGATAAGTAATTATACATAATTTATATCATTAATTTATTCGAAAAGCTAAGGCGGAGCACGCATCGCCCATGGCTTAGTCAGTAGTCAGTACCCCTGTGACTACTGTCAGAGACAGACGTGTGTTTGACGTCATTGCAGCGGTCGGAAAGATTATTTACGAATTAAAAAAAGATGGGTAATATTTCAAAAAAAAAAAAAACAAAAAGAGATAATGGTTACGTACCCTAAGAAAACATGCTAAAAATATAAGAGAAATAAAACAGTAAGTAAACCTTCCTATTTTATCAATTTTACCTATCTACGTTATCTTTGATAATCTTGTGAAAAATATTAGGCAAAGAAAACAGTAAGTACTTACATAACTACATACTTTATCATACATACATACATTTATACATAAAATCACGCCTGTTTCCCAAAGGGGTAGGCAGAGATCACGGCTTTACACTTGCTACGATCCTGACATACTTCTTTAGCATTCACTCTCATCACATTCCTCATGCATGCTCGTCGGTTTAGAGTACTCTTGACCCGGCTTTTTTTCAAAACGTTTCCAATATGGTCCAGGAAAATACGCCGAGGTCTTCCTCTTCCAACGCTCCCTTTCACACTCGCCTTATATACCTGTTTTGTCAATATCTTTCTTCATTCATTCTCTCCACATGCCCAAACCATCTAATCATCCCTTTCTCAATCCTCTTTCACTTCACAACGTTTTCTTGGATAAATTGTAGGGAAAAATTCTGGAAAAAATCTGGAACGACCAGTCGGATTTGCGTATAACTTTCTCGAAGGATGATAGTTCAGCATCATCACTAACACTTCTAACCATAGCAAAACCCGCAGTTGAACAAAATAGGTACGTATGAATAATAATATATTCAGCGGGTTATATAAATCCCAAGATTTTAGTAAGAATCGGTTCAATGATCCTGTCATTTTTGTTACATAATGTTCAAAGAAAATGGCGCATACATAACAGACTACGTTTTGGTGGCTGATTGTGTTCTAATAGGTATATTACCTATTACCCGCCACTCTGTGACACAGAGCATAGTCCCGCCAACCGCCGAACACGCAAGTTTTTTAAAAAAATTACTTTGACAGACAAAGAGTTTTTACTTCCTATTCTACCAAGGAGTATTAATGCCACCTGCTTTATTACGTAGGGATAGTTCATCACTACATAGTACCTATAAAACAAAGTCGCTTTCTCTGTCCCTATATCCCTATGTATGCTTAAATCTTTAAAACTACGCAAAGGATTTTGATGCGGTTTTTTTTTATTGATAGAGTGATTCATGAGGAAGGTTTTTATGTATAATACATGCTTAATATAGTAGAGAAATACTGATAATTTTAGAGGTTTCTAATGTGATGTCGTAAATAAACACATTTTTTGCGCTTACATTGCAAACGCTGGCTGAACCCCGCGAGATATATCAAAATAATGTACCTACACAGTCGCTGCTTAAATACTAAACGGTCATATTTCAAAATTTCTGTTTTTTCAGAAGAGCCAATCAAAGTTTTAAAAAAATATTTTTTTAATTTCTGAGAAATTTTTATTTTTATTAGTTATGAGTTTTGGATCACTAGAAGCGTAATTTTAAGCTGTATCTATCTATATTTTTCGTTTTGCTGTAACTTTAACCTATTGGCGTAAAATACCACATGTGTCCCTTTTGCATATAAAAAAATATTTAAACGTAAATTAAAGTTATCGATAAAAGGCCACATATTATACAAAAATAAGAGTTTTCTTTAGATTTTTCCTTCACTTCTTCGTCTGATGTAAAAAACCTATTAATAAAACAAATATTATACAATATCGAAAGCATGCTAATATTTTTTTTTGATAATACTAAAAATAATTCGCTATTTATTTAAAAAACCAAAAACTATTTTTATACAAAGTTATTGGGGCAAAATAAGAGGTAATTTAATGTTGATCTCTAAACTGAGTTCAACATTATTACTAGCTACACAAAAATAATAATAAAGTCACTATAAAGGCTTCATAAATCTATTTAACTACAAGTATATAAGTGTTTAATAATTAATAAAACTATATATTTTCTGCTAAATCTGTCTTTCTAAAAATCAATGAGTACCTAAATCACAACCCAGTTGTTATTAACTCAAACATATTAATCACTTCGTCATCTTTATAATTTCAGCCATAGAACATTCCATTGCTAAACATTAGCCTTCTTCGTAAAATCAATTCTAATGATCTATTTCGTGCAGTGTGCACCCAATGCCTCCCAGCAACCTTTATCAGGTCATCTTTCCATTCATTCTACCCAACGACCATCAGTTCTTTAAGCCATGTACCTACCCCGCTCACAGCCGCGTCAACTAGCTACTCCTCTTGGGTATGTCGGTGACTTTAGTTCGTATACGGATATAATAACATCTCCGTCTAACGCTTCTCTTCAAAGAAATCGCTTTCGTACACTGCTCCTGCACCCGGACTGACACGGTGGCGTTGTTGTACAAGCATTTCAACACTACAATGTATTGGTAGTCAATACGGCACCGCTGGAATAACCATAGCTTTACACAGGTTTCCACTGAATTAAATTATTTTTCGTAGTCTACAAACGCTAAACATAACGACCGATTATTAGATAGATTATTATCTCTATTAATAAGCTTATAAATTTAGCGTATTACATCGCTTTAAATTATGTTAATATTTTCTTAATAAGTTCTTTGATTATTTCAAATTTGTTTTATCTTGAATAGTAGGTACAGTAATTTCCAACAGTAAGAGATTCCAAGTCAAAAATGTCGCCATGTTTAATTTTTTTGACATAATAACCAAGAAATGGCATTTATGTCTTATAAATTATATTAGAATTCACGTAAAAATAATATTCTACGCAAACGCATTTCGAAATGTGGTACTTATGTATAAAAAGCAATATTTTAACGAACTAAAATTATTATTCAAAACAAACGCATTTGAAATGTGTATAGAAAACAATATTGTACTAATATACATTTTATATTCAAAGCCGACGCATTCTAAAATGTGGCACCTTTGTTTAATAAATAGTATTATACATACGTTTATTTTATACTCGATACGGACACATTCTAAAAAATGGCACTTTTGAATATAAATTTTAATTAAAAAACCGGTAGTTTTTTGAAATGTGGCCCTTTTGCATATAAGCTATGCGCGCTTCTGTCAAAAATCAAGTCGCAATTGATAAAATGGCAGTTTAGCTCTGAAGTTTGCCTGCAAAGTGCAAAAATGCTAAACAGACACTTGTATGTTTTAGTTATTTATAGTGCTATAATTAAAAGGATCAAATTTTTATTATATAAAATGACCATTTTAGATCACGTTTTTGCACTAAAAACGATTTTCACATTTTTTGATTTGTGACACTTTAGTATTTAAGCAGCGACCTGTACTACAATTGTAAACGTCTGACTTCATCATCAGAACAGCTCGCTGTCACCATATTATTGTATTGTGACCAGAACTAAAAGATGCAAAATCTCAGCTCAATCGGAAATGGTCGAAAAATAACTTGCAATTATTGAAAGTTACAAAAAAACAAACAAACATTATACTAACAGTGCTAGTCGATAATAAAACTTGTACAAAAGGACAGTTTTTATTCTGGGAAAAATAAGTTGTGGATTTTTACCATCATATTAAAAATTATTCAAACGCTAGAGCTTGGGCTGCGACACAGATTGGAAAATAGTTATTACGAGCGGTGGACTACATGTTTCAAAGCGGCGTTGTCGCTCTGTGCTTTTGCGTCACGCGGCTACAGGCGACGTTGCCAGCTCTCCAAGCGGGAGAGAGCTTATGACAGTTATTGGGATTTCTGGATATATGCAATTTTCGTAAAATTGACTTCCCTTGACTTTTCGATTGGTCGATACATTTTTGTCGGTTTTTTTTTTAGTTTTTAACGTAGGGTGAGAGCGATGGTTGTGGGCACTATAACAACATTTTGAATTTCAAATAAACGGTTTATATTGAAAAACTGATTATAACGACGATTTTTAAACAACATAGAATAGCAAGGGTTTTTTAACAGCGATATTTATTTATTAATTATTCATATTTAAGTAAATAGACAAAACGGGAAATATTTAGTTGTGATCAATCAAATCTAGAGGTATAACGCATCACAACTATCACTAATCAAAACAAGCCATATACAAAGAATTGTATTAACTATAGATTTACTATATATATATATATATATACTACTATATACTATAGAGCCTACCCGGGCTGCGAGCGCCCGCACTGCGCCTGCGACAGTTACAGCCGCACCTTCAGCACCTGCATCTTTTCGCATGGACATTGGCCAAGAATACGATAACGTCACGCAACGCGCGAAGCCCCGAAGCCAATGCCACTGCCTCTCTGCTGACATTATCCGTGAAATTATAAGGGAGGAACTAGACAGGAAATTCACTTCAGTTTTGTTTCGATCGTAATATCTTCTGAATGGAATGTCCGATTAATAAAAAAGCTGACCAATATCAGACATGATAACCATACCTTCGTATAAATCCTTATCCAAATAAATCATTTCATATTGAAAACTGTTTCAATACCAATATACCTATAACTTTTTGAATTACTCAAATCGGACATTCCATTCAGAAGATATTACGATCGACACAAAACTAAGCGCCGTGACCCGCGTCGCGGTCGCGGTCGTGACGATGTGACGTCATAGTGTAAGCGCTAATCTTAGAAATTCAAAAACCGGCCAAGTGCGAATCGGACTCGCGCACGAAGGGTTCCGTACCATTATCTATAAAAAACAGCAAATAAACACGTTTGTTGTATGGGAGCCCCATTTAGATATTTATTTTATTCTGTTTTTAGTATTTGTTGTTATAGCGGCAACCGAAATACATAATCTGTGAAAATTTCAACTGTCTAGCTATCACGGTTCATGAGATACAGCCCTGTGACAGACAGACGGACAGACGGACAGCGAAGTCTTAGTAATAGGGTCCCGTTTTTACCCTTTGGGTACGGAACCCTAAAAAAGGGCTTCAACTTCTCGTCGTTATAAGTATAGGTACCGCCTATCATGTTTTACAATTCATTTTTGTTTGAGTTCCGGTGTAAAAACATGAAGATATGGTTTTGTTTAGGAAACAATCTAAAATAAATTTAAAACCAATATAGCATTGAATACTGACCATTAATTAAAAATTTTTAGGAGTGACTACAATATTCACTTCATTCTGGGATGTTCCCAAAGATTCTCCGGAGAAAGCTGTGTTACTTATAAGGAAAACTGAAACTATTCAATGAAAACAAGCCTGGTGGAACAGCTGGATAATAGAAATTAGTTTGTAAACATGAAAATAAACCAGAATATTGATTATTAACACTTTATTACTTCATTTCCTTTCTAATCACATAAAGTTATCATCGCTTCTCATGTTTTTTTACAGCCAGCTAAGTAGGTAGGTATACCGGATTGAGACAATGTAGGTTGTAGGGTTTTTTTTATCCAATCTAAGTTATGTTTCAGAGTATAATAGAAGCACAATAATATAACAATATCATACATATTATAAAAACACAAAAAGTCAGAGCTCTTTTTTCTTGGTGCTTCCCTATGTAGACTATTTTTGTTCAAAAGCCCGATGAATACATCCATAAACTTTCTATAGACACGGAGCACATAATATGACTTGAAGTTTGTATGATTATAAATCGCAATAAAGTAAATTCCACTGCCTGCAAAGTGAACCCAGAAGACAGTGGAGCAGTACCACGCTGATTACGAGTTTCTTCTCCGCGACAGTGAATCCTTCGTCGACCTTCTGCAAGCCACGGGCTGCCCTCGACCGGCAGACAGTTGAGGCTGGCGGGACACCCAGCGCGTAACTCTTCTTCTGCTCGCTTGGCTTGTGAAACGGTCTCAATATTCGCGTCATTTATTTATGCTGACCGGTGTTGTATGTATGGCATTGGTTGACTCCGCCGCGCCAAGGATTTGCGTTTTGCACTGACTTTGACATAGGTACATATAAAATGCCGGCTCTGTTTACATAAACATTTGTTCTACTTTTTTTTTTATGGAGTCTGTAGTCAGTGTTACCATATTTACCGTTCCGACTTGGCAAATAGAAAATAGAGTTGGACGAGATGCCCAGACAACATTTATTTGCTGTATTTATTTGGTTATTTCATTGATTGCATGTACACAAAGTTTTTGTCTTTGAAAACCCATAAAAAAACATCCTGATTTGCCGCGGCGCGCACCTGATTAACTGACATTGACATAACACATTCCAAGTTTTTATAGTTCATCTGTCAAATCGGCATGTACCTAGCGTACTGACCTCTATTGTATAATAGAGGTCAGTGACCTAGCGAGTTGAGTAGTCACGTATGGAATGCGTAACTACTGCAAAATGTGGGCATGTGCCAAATATAATGTTTGGCCGTGCCTCTAACTACCCCCACCAGATAGTAAAGCCTATTACCAGCCTACGTAGGTACCAGAAACGCGATCTCATAAAAACTGTCGATAATATTTACGATAAGCATACGCCATCTAGAGCTTGCCGTTGTCAACTGTCAGTGTCGTTTCGGCCGCGGTTTTCAGAACTTACCGCGCCTTAAAGGTTAATTGGAACTGAAGCACACGGCTATAAAAGCTAGAATACACTGAACAGAACGATGTACACCAACCGGTGTAAAATGACACGCGATTATGACGTCACATGCAACTGTTTCGGAAGGCGACCGAGTCAAGGACAATATCATTTGCGAGTTGAGAGTTGAGGTGTTATAGACAAGTTGACCGGTGTTTTTTTGGATGAGAAAAAAGAGTCAACCATCAAATAGAAGTTCCCATATTTGCAGCCCGCTGTTCAAAAACGGTCCTCGTAGTTCAATCAAGAAGTCAGCGATATTTTGAAAAACTATCGAAACCACAGTTTATTGTTTTTTGTATGAGACATTTTGGGAGTTCAGACTCAACATCAAAAAGACAACACTAACCATGCGAGAGCTTAACGCTATAGTTCGGCCGTTCAGAGAATGCGTTCCTGACACCTATCAGTTAGTCACGTTATAGTGACTATAATGTTGTAATAATGTTGTTTTAATGCTCATCAATTGTTAAAACGGTAAACAACCAGCAATAATATTTTTATCGTAACTGCAACGCCATTATAAAGTTACGTCGTCATACAATCGCGACGTGTCAGGAACGCATTCTCTGAACGGCCGTAGTATAATTAGACATTTCATCTGCGTGCTGAACGGTTCAAAACCGTAGGACAAATTTTAATCAATTCCTAGTAACCTAGCTTCCGAATCGCATATCCACAATTTGCATACTAAGTTTCATCTAGGGTGCATTTTGTCCAGACATGTAGGTTTTATACGTGGGGAAGTCCCATAATCGATAGGCCGGCTTGGCGCATGCGAACCTCTCACCCCTCTGCGCCCTCCCGATTCCTGCAAAACCTCCAGGGCTCAACGCATAAGTGGGATGATAAATTGTGATTGCTAAAACGCTTTCACTGAATGTAGTTTTTGATTATTTAGGACAATTATTTGACAGTAAATTTTCATAATTATTAATTTTTTTTTCAAGAATTTGAGTGGAGACTGGGATCGAAAATGTTTTAGAATGGTTTCCGTGCAGCGATTTACAGCAATAAATAAGGAAAGCAGTAAGTTTAGCTTGATTGTTATTCAAGTGTTTCAAAGAACGTTTTCTTGAAATAATGCACAAGATTCGTTATAAAACTTCCCCCGTCTCGTAGATATTTAACATTGTAACTAGGTACTTAATGTGCCACCTGTCGCTTCCCATTTATTACAGAAACGTTCAAGAGGGAAATTGAACCTCAAACCTAAAATAGGTACACCTCCGCAATTTTCCATTACTGAGCACAATGTTGATGAAACACCTACGTAATTTACAGATATCTTAAATATACATTTTCTCGTGTCAGTGTTTGCTCCACTCCTCCTTCCTTTTTGTGTATATTTGGTAGGTATAAGAATAGGTCGTAGGGTATTTTTTATACCACTAAGTGATGAAGGTGGCATAAAGTTCGGGAAATACAGAGTGCTTTTTTCTATGAAATTATTGAAATTTGACAGGACAACGTGTCGGGACAGCTAGTAACAATATATTACTACGTATTTTGATATACTCGTCGAAACCACTGGTTGTCAGTGTCGCGCTGTGTCTATCGTGACAACACATTTGATCATAATAACAGGTAATTATATGAAAACACTAGGATCATTTTGAATCGATATTAATGCAAAACTAGGTGAATTAATCTGTACCTTTGCGACCAAGAAATCTTACGAGTAATCCCCGACTTTGCGAACAAAAATAATTGATTGATTTATGTTTGTTCGTTTACCACGTGGTTTAAACTCAAAACGATATCAGAGCAGACACGTGCCCGCAAAAAAAAGTGTCTTGTGAATAAAATATCCAGCATCAAAGACTGAAAATAATATTCCATCTAGACAAGAAAAGGATAAAACAAAAGAGACGGTAAAATGGATGGAACAAAAGCCTTTAAGACAATAGAGTACCTTAAAGTAAATTGGAAATAAAGGGACGCTGTCATGACAGGTCATTGGACTCTGGAGAAGCGAGGAAAATGGGAAACGTTAAGAGCTCTCCCATTTATTATTATTTTATTTGTTACGAGTTTATGGCTCTCAGGCTACAGTCTTATTAAAATTGGAACTTTGCTTTATAAGCATAATGTTCAAACCGGCTAAAGTGTTCATTGGAACTTTGCTTTCTAAGAAAACCCATACAAACTACTCTAAAATAAATAGGGCTGGAGGCTAAAATTAATGTCAGCCAGAACTTATCAAACAAAATAGAAAGGTCTATTATTACCATTTACCATGTTCTTGGGATAGGCCACTATACAAATCACAGATCACTTGTCGCAATAGATAATATTATACTCGTATCTATAGATCGAAAGTAACGCAGGGCACAAATAACTTGTATAATAATTATTGACTCCAAGAAGATCTCAGATCCCTCAGAAAAATAAACACACGCAAGAACATGATTAATGGTTAGACAAAACCCAAATCAAATCATCTTGTTAGGAACTTTCTCTTTGTAAAGGAAGTTACAGACAGATTGAACGTGAAGACCACTAAAGACCCTTAACTTGAACGAAAGTGGGTAAACTTTGGTTTCCATCAGGGACGTTTTATCATGATTAAATGTGGACTTCCAAGCACCGCGACAGGCAGCGACACATTCCATGCCATACAATTCAAAGCTAGCGTGACTAGCTTTCTTTTTTTCTGATTAAACTGATCTTTCTTTTTAAACTGATTAATTACGGTCTTGCGATAAAAATATTTTTACCAGTAACTAAAATAATTCTATGATATATTTATCATAGAATTATTTGGGTGTCGCGCGACATTGTCGCTAGTGTCGGAAAGGTAAACTTAAAAGCAAAGGAGCAAAGTTTTCCTATTAATCGTGGTATTGTAGTTTTACTTGTTGGGGTTAAAAAAATACGAAATTTTTAAATTCTCATGGAAAACGGAAAATACTCGTTGAGAACTGAGAAACTCTAAAGTCTAAAATTCTAGTTAGAGTTTTAGATATATTTCTTAAATATATTGTAAACGATTATCAAGATTATACTTTACGGAACGCTGGCCAGATTAGATAAAAATGTGTCTAGATTGCGTCGTGGTACATTGAACCGATATAATAATACGGTAACGGCCTTTTGGCGAATCGGAAGTGATCATGAAAATTACATAATTGAGAACCATTGTTAAATTTTGACGTATGGCTTATATTACTAACTATTTAATGGATTTGACTGGGTTACTACTAAAAATACGTTGTGGACTTGACGAATGACAAACAGACGTGATCAGACATATTTTGGGAATGAGAATGAGTTGCCCAAACGAGTGATGAGTAAAATGATGGATGAAGCGACCTTTTGGATCAAGTAGATGGCGTAACTAACTTGGAAATCTTTGTCTTTCAAAGTTGATTTGAGTTGCTCTCAGTTCTCAGTAGTGTCTGGCAACTGAGGATACGATAACTTCTGGATAATTTATCGTGTGGCCTCTCACAAAGACGCATTACTGATGCTGTAAGTGTACGCGATACACAACAAGAATCGCGAATCGCGGTCGACGAACTCGAGTGGTCTCCAATTCGAGGTTACGCGCGTAGTAAAAGGGTGACATTTCTACTCACCTTGGAATCGGATTAAAAGTTGCAGCAAACAAAGCAAGCTCATGTCGACATAACATTTTAAACAGTAAAACTAATAACGAGCAGTTGCTTGATCATGCATGGCATAACATCACAAGCAAAACCTGTGTGCTGAAGCCGGCATAAAAGTATGGGTACGAACAAAAATAAATTGCGTAACAGACAACTATTAAGGCTGTAGAAAGGCTTCGCGGAAAACATTCGAGTGAAATTGTTTTAGTCTAAGTGAGCTTAATCATTCGTGAGTTCAATGCCTAGTTGCGTTACAAAATCCGTCGTCGGGTTACGAAAGAGGTTAAGCATTAGTATGGCTGGGTTGGAATGGAGACGAAGAGGCCCCTGTCTTCTGGCGATTACCTAATACATTTCGCGACATGAACACATGACCTGTGTTTGGGCCGGACGAATATATCAGGCGTACTTTGTTGTAAACTAAATCTAGTTAGCTTGGTTTGGTTTAACACTCTTCTGAATCGCATAATGATATCCGTCTTTTGTAAGCGGCTTTTGTGAAAACTTTTTGCTTAGCTCACTCCAATGGTTCTAGCGCTATGTAACGCTGGGTGATAGTTCAGACACGACCGGGAGCATCGTTTGTGAAAGGAAAGTGCGACGACCCCTCAGTAGTGACATAACATCCACTTTCGGCAAACTGTGGTAGTCTAGCCATTTGTTGTGACAATTGCACTGTTTTATTGGAGATAAAAACATTCCTGGAGTTTAGAAGCTTGGTGTTCTTATTTTTTTGTACTAGCTTTTGCCAACGGTTTGCCCGTGTAGTATATAGATAAAAAAGTTGCCTATATGATATTCCACGATATAGATTATAATATTCCAAGATTCATCCAAATACATTTTGTGAAATCCACATGCAAACATTCTCACAAGCTGAATTACGATATTAGAGGCATAGTGGAATAGTTTGTTGGTCATAAAATTGCTGTAGCCAATTTAAGCCGCAGAGAGAAGTATAAAAGCGGCTAATTAAAAGTAAAGTAGGCTAGATATTAAAACTTTGTTGTACAAAACTGGAATTGGAACTCACCGCAGCGCTCAACTACAAAGCTTTCTAGCCACAACAAAGTTGTAATGGAACATAGGACCTGATGCAGAGCTTCCTGGGCTAGCCGCAAAGCCACAGTGGAACGTTTGTGACGTCAAACCAGAACAGAGTACCAGCAGTGTTTAGTAGGTGAACAAAATATATTTGAAATCAAAATTTAAGTTAAAAATACTCCGAAAATCACGTTTTATACAGAAAACTAATAACGGAGAACTGATAAGAGAAACGGCTATTTTTATTGCATTATTGCGTCCGACCGATTTGCCATGGCTGATGTTAGAGCACTTCTCAGCAAATCTAATTGCATTTCGTTGGTTTAATTTTTGTTTTATTTAGGAATCGAAATCAATTTGACTTGTAGACTAAGATATTTCGATTCTACTGGATGCGTCACCCTGCAGCATGAAGGATTTATGAAGAAGCGGCGATGGTTTGCAACCCGTCACGTATGGAATGCTTCGACATCTTTAAAGATCTGGAGATATGCGAGGATTTTAACAGCACAATTATATTTCAAAGATTCATGGTTATATCCCCATAAAAGAGTATTGAATGAATGAATGAATACTCTTTTCTCAGAGAGAATCAGTTCTACTTTATAATCAAAGTTTTTAGAAAAAGAATTGGTATTATAGGTACTTTATTGTACACTCGAGAATAGAAGCTGTGAGGAGCTACAAGCCATTCATAAAAAGGCACGCAAAGTTTAATGGCCAGCCTTGTGTTTAATTCATGTCTGCTATTCAATAATGTTACTTTTATATGGGTGGATGTTTAAATCAGAATGACAAGTAAAAATATTTGTTGTTCTTTATTTGACGCATTCTTAGGAATATTAAGGTAGCATTGTAGAAAGACGAATTAGTTTATTAGAAATCTTCTCATTTTCCCGTGGCTTAGTTATAAAATCAGAGTTTAGAAGTCAGTGGCAAAAAAATAATTATGACTCGACTTATTATTCCCCTTTTTAGGGTTCCGTACCCAAAGGGTAAAAACGGGACCCTATTACTAAGACTTCGCTGTCCGTCTGTCACAAGACTGTATCTCATGAATCGTGATAGCAAGACAGTTGAAATTTTCACAGATGATGTATTTCTGTTGCCGCTTTAACAACAAATACTAAAAACAGAATAAAATAGATATTTAAGTGGGGCTCCCATACAACGAACTTGTTTTTTTTTTTAGCCGTTTTTATAGATAATGTTACCCTTCGTGCGCGAGTCCGACTCGCACTTGGCCGATTTTTATATTACAAGAATGACATGTTATAGTCCAGCGACAAAGTTGAGTTATAGAAGCCTTTCACGGCGTTTGACTCCTGTCTACATTGTCTACCTCTGACACAGTTAGTATTCTTAGAAGCGGGATGGGCTTGCTACTTATAACGTATAGATTAAAATTAAAATTATATATAGATTAGAAAAGATTAATAGATTAAGAATTATTATTGATTATAAAATTTGAGAGATTTTAAGGATCTGACCGAAGAATTACAGTCGTGATCTTACTAAAAAAAATATGTGACTGATAATGCCTAAATGCCGAAATCTTGATCATTTCAATAATAGAAAATTTCATTGATAAACGGCCGAGATTCGAGACCGCTACCTTCGGATTGAAAATCGAGGTACCTACGCGGTTTTTAATTATAGATACAATAGTGGCTAGATTGAATAGTGTAAGAGGGGTGCAGGGATTATTGATCTAGCACGAGATGTAGAAGTGGGGTGGATGGGGGGTTAGGGGGGGTGGGGTGTCGGAGTATAGGTATAGGTCTGCATCGCACTACAATGCACCAATCCCGTTAGAGCTATTCCCTCTGAGCCAACACCCTGCAGAGGTTGTATTACCCAGCTGTGTGTTATGTGGCTTTATTACGTAGAAACATATTTATTAGTGTGTCGTAGTAGTATGAACACGGACATATCGGATTTAAAAGAGGTAGAAAATGCGTTTTTTTTGTTCGCAATTAAAGTCGTGGTGCCTCCCACTCGGCCAAAACGGCTTATCTAGCCATATGATGCCAGAGAGGCAGAAAATAAGAACACAAATATATGAGAAAAACGTTACCTAATATTGCGCATTTTAAGTGTTTAACTTTTAACCATTTTATCAATTTGAAAAAAAAAACATAAAACCAGGCTTTTCTAATGATACAAGTTCTTTCCACAATACAGATTATTTTTCATATCTTTATATAAAAACATTTGCTAGTTTTATTATCAAACGTAATTATGGATACTAACTTAAAATGTATCAACATTTTAAATCTCAGTTTATCTTTGTTTACCGTCAGTGTTGCGTTTGCTTATTTAGCTTAAATAACCTAATAAATAATTTAATTTGCACGAATTACAACCGTCGAAAAACCCAACCTTCACACTTAACGACTAAGCAGAGCGAAACAGGCATAAAGCTTTTACACACGCGTCACCCAACAAAGTCCTTATAGATGCAAATAGGATTAACTGAAGCCCGAGGGATCCACATGAGAAACTCGTCAATTTGCATGTGTACCAGCCTACTTACAGAGCTTGAAGATACGAAAAGCGTAAATTGGTGTACCTACGTGCGAGTTTTGGAAATCCAATTGGTGCTTGCACTTTCTTATTTTTTGTAAGGCTGAAGCCTTGATATTAAATGCCAGCTGCGGATACAGGAGGTTTACCCTCGTATTCAAGAAAGACACTATGAGAACACGCACCCACAGTGGACGAAATCTTTTTTCATAAATATCACTTTATGTGTTGAGCGACACTGCATAGTGTGACTAGAGGCATAGTCACACTATGCAGTGTCGCACAACGTTCTTGAATACGAGGGTTAGACAAGGGGGTTCATGACAATCCTAATATAACCCTATTATTGTTTTTAGCTTTATATTATTACTAGCTTTTGCCCGCGACTTCGTCCGCTTAGTATCAGGAAATTAATTTTTGATGACTTTATCGTAATAAATAAAAAAACGGGCCCAGTGCGTGTCGGGTCACGCGAAATGTAGGATTTCGTAGTTTACACAGGAGGGGAGGACAGGACGACGACGAAGACACTCGACTCTAACAAAAATTGGAACTTTAAAGCTTAATATTTCACAAACGGATCCCTTAATCGGAAAGCTGTTTTCCTTACCTTCAATACTTTTTGAAGACCTATCTAACGTTTTTATTTGTTCTGTGATTTAAATTAATAGGGTCAGGTCAGGTTTGTTGGAAAGAAAATATTTGGAAAATCCAATGGAAATGGAATAATAAATGTGGTTAGAATTACAAGCACCTACTTAAATTTTTCTAAAGAATAAAATGATTGTTTAAAACATGATAATAAGAAAGAAAGAACAGACTGCTCAGAATCATCATCTTCCTGCCCCTATCCCACTTAAGTGGAGTCGGCACAACATGTATTACTTCCATTTCCCTCTATCAGCTGTCATCACATTACTCACTCCTTTCTTATCCATGTCACCTTTCACACAGTCCATCCATTTTTTCTTTGGCCTACCTCTACTTCTACATGCATCCACCTTCATTCCTAACATTCTTCTTGTTACATTACTTTTTTTAAGAGACTGCTCATAATATTGATTTAAATGATACTAAGATAATCATTTGACACTGTTTCTTGTGGCACAACCACAAACTAATAGCCAATTAACCAGACACTCTTGTTGTTAACATGCTCCTGATAAGAGAGTGATTATCATTTATTGGTAGTATAATAATTGATACAAACTTAGTACATAAATCTATCCCATCTATACTAATATTATAAATGCGAAAGTAACTCCGTCTATCTGCGATGTTATCACAGCTAAACCACTGCCGATTGTAATGAAATTTCATATAGAGATAGTTTGAGAAGTTTTGGGACAGACATAGGCTACTTTATTTCTAAGTGTTTTTTTCATTTTCAGAAATTTCAAAGATCAATTTAATGAATCTATGCGGATGAAGTTGTGTGTACAAGCTAGTTTACAATAGATAAATAAAAACCTGATACCTAAAATTACCAATAAATTTGACGACTTTTAAACAAGCCACGGGAGCTTGACTCTTATGAAGTCTTCAAAGATCCAAGGAAATTAAAAGGGTGGAACCTATATCAACTTAAAATGGTTACAAATCCAAATCTAAATCAATAAGTTAATCAGAAACAGTGTGACTTTACTTAAAATAATTTCATTAAGTAACCTCATCATATCACCTTATTTCACCTTTGCTTAGAACTAATAAATTGATTTGGCATGTCATTAATTTATTTCAAGATTTTGACTACATATTGAAATACATTATTTTTCATCTAACATAGGTACCTACTACTTTTAGTAAAGAGTAATCTCTATTTACAAGAAATTGCACCTGGTAAGAAATATGAAATCGCAGGGTATTATTTTATTAGGCAAAATTATTTTATAACACACTGTGTGTTCATTAGCATGTAGCTTTCTTTTTATTTCATTGTAACTTATCTACCAGTGGTCACAAAAAATATAAAATCTTATTGGAGGGCAGCTGGAAAGAGGTTCAATTGGCCGGCATTTATGTTCTGCCACATTTCGTTGAATAAAATGGATTACTTTATTATTAATTAAAGACCCACTAACCTGTATATCTTGCTAAAGTCATATAAAACAGTAACGCCCAGATGGACGAGTCCTGACAAACGGGATGAACTGGAACAGGCTTCTTTAGCTGGCACCAGGATACTTCAACTCGCGCCGGGCGGTCCAACCTGTCACCACATTACTAATGTTACACTTAGGACAACACAGCAAGGTATAACCATACAATTTTTTGTACAACCAACTATTCTAACCAAATTCTACAGCCGCAATGCACGCACCAGCTAGCGAAAACGTGGTGTCTGGTGACCGACGGACGGGACTGCGATACCTACTATACTATTTCTACATGTAAATATGGTTATGGATTGAAGTGAAGATACCTCGGTAAACTTCGCTCGCTGTATGTACCTACCACTGTCTATGACGATGCACTAAGCATAGTCCTCCTCCTCGATGATAAAACACAAAATAAGATAGTGGTTTACGATTTACTACGAAGGTACGAAAAATGATAATGATTTCATCAATCGTAACACGTCTTCTTAGACAAAAATGACGAGTTGACGACAGAAAATAAATGAAAAATTACAACACTTTCGTATCTGGAACCACCTTCACACCGGAAACGAATCGTTTTTTTTATTATACGCAAAGTCGACCATCACATTATATATTTGATATTTGTTAGAAAAATATTTCATATCTATTTATTTGCGTCAAAGATAAAACAAATAATTTCTAATTAATTTCTTAAAGTGAAACAAACGAACAATCTTGTGAATTAAAAATATTTGACATTTTGTCAACAGGAAATGAATATACTTTTAATATTTGACATCGCATTTGGCTTGTCTATGCAAGTCTGTTCTCGGTATCACTCCTGCCGCTGTGTGTAACTCTTCAACTACTGGAAAAGTTGTTTGCCTTATCAAACTAACGAAAACGTATTTAATATTGTTGGTTTTAAAAACTATGTATCTCCTTTTGCACAAAATTGTTTTTGTTTTAAGTCTGGTTTATTGAAGTATTGTTTATTGTATTGTTTTAATTGGTTAAAATATTCAAGGTCACATATGCCATCTTGACAGCTCAATTTCGTTGCAATGAAAACATTATCTTTTTTGACAGGTGTTCGTGAAGAAGTATGAGAAGATTTCGTCGATATTTGTTGTAAAATCTGTAAATAAATCAACGAGTGGTTTTGAAATTGAATGATTTAATTAAAAATAGAAAAATCTGTGTTTGTATTGTACCAGATATAATGGTAAATATTTTGAGGTTACATGAAGTAAAGTGTCCTTGGTGGTTAGGTTAGTGGAAGATATTTACTCATTTTCATCTCTTCCTTTGCAGCATTCGTGTCGACAGTTATTATACAGTCCAGCTCGGTGGAAATGTGCCGTTCCTGTTAATATTAAGCCGACAGTTCCTATACTAAAATCAGATCAGGTAAACTTTTTGAAGTTTCTATCTTATACAAGATTCCATGGATTTTACTATTATTTATTACATCTGCATGCTTAATTGAGCTACTCACTTTCACATACATGTATGTTTAATTCATAAAGATGAAGTTATAAGTGGATTTTTTAAAGTTGATAATATCAAAGTCCAACACTAAAACTTCTAGTCAAATTCAAAAATCATTTATTTCAATAAAATCACAAGGATCACTTTGAAACGTCTTAACCTAGTTCAGGTTACGCTACGCCGATTCCTCGCGACCAAGCCTAGAAGAATGAGGCAACAAACACGGCTTGGGGTCTACCTTTTCTAAATAGTCATAGTGAAGAAAACTCATTAACAATAAGACTCATTTAGGCTGGCCTCACAGCTCAGTTGGTAGTAGCTCTGCCTTCTGCACTGTAGGCTGTGGGTTCAATCCCTACACAGGATAAACATTTAATTTTGTGTGATGAACATAGATGTTTGTTCCGTGTCCGTGTTAATATGAATATCAAGTACCTATGTATTTACAAAAAAAATGTCATATAAATGTTTTATAAGTTGTCTGGTTCCCATAGCTTTGCTTAGTTTAGGTCTAGATGGCGCTATGTGATAATGTCCACCAAAATATTTTTTATTTATTATAATTTACTATCTTTCAGTATAACAAAGTCCAAGAATGTCGACAATACTCAGCCCGGAAGGGTTTCTTCTCATCCATCATCGAAAATATCAAAGAGGACATTGCCAAGAACAAAGATATGAAAGATAACATCAAGAAATTTCGAGAAGAGGCGCAGAAACTGGAGAACTCTGATGCCTTAAAGGTAATTTAGTTTCAAATTTCCTATAAAAAAATAAGCTTTTATTAAATGATAAATATCCCTGCTTTATGGAATAGTTTGGTGTGTCAAAATGGTACACTATCAGTTTCTCTAATTAACAGTAAAGTCAAACTCAAAAGTCATTTATTTCAATAAAATCACAAGGATCACTTTGAAACATCTTAGGAGTTAGATGAAGCTACGCCTGTTCCTCGCGACAAAGCTAGAAGAATCAGGCAACAAACACAGCTTGGAGCCTATAATTTTTTTCAATGATCCTATCCTTAATGGTATGTAGAGCTCCAGTGTGGTGCGTTAAGAACAAGGTAAAGTCTCAAACAAGTACTTAAAGGTTGTCATAAATATGATGTAATTCTTAGCAATATGACTGAGTTATTGATTCATAATAGAACACTGTACTTAAAAATTTTGTTTATAGTCTAACAAATCTAACGATGATTAGTATTCTTATAAGCGGCATTGGGCTTGCAACCTGTCCCATATGTAACTATAGATTATTATATCGAATTAAAAGTAATTATGTGTTAAAGACCCGTGTAAAAATCTATAGTTATGTCTACTAATCACTATAATTTGAAAAATAATACTGTCACTTATGGAATGCTAACTACTGCAAAATGTGGGTGTTGTACCAAACATAAAGTTTGGGCGTGCCTCTGACTCCCTTTAGAAATATTCAAGGATCTAAACACCTTGCGATCTGAGAGTATTGTCTACCATACTTGGGGATTACAGTTGTGATCCTATATTTTTTTTTGTTATATTAGTAATGATGAACAAATTCTTCCAGGCAGCAAGAAAAAAGTTCCATGCTGTAGAATCAGAAGCGTCTAAGAGCTCGGAAGTCTTCAAAGAGACCCTGGAAGGCTTTAAGGGCAAAGTTGGTAGTGTGCTTGAAGAGGCCAGCAAAACTGACATTGCTAAGAAAGCTGGTAAGTAAACCGTGATGCAATCAGCAATAATTGAGTTTTAAATATGAAATTTTTGATTATAACTTCATTCATTTAAAAAAACTACATATTTCTATTATACGTCACTAGCTTCCGTCCGCGGCTTCGCTCGTGTGGTACCTGGATAAAAAGTTGCATATTTTATGTTTGGACGTGCCTCTGACTAAACCCCTTTAGAAATCTTCAATGATCTAAGCATCTCGAGATCTGAGAGGATGTCTTGCGCACTTGGGGATTACAGTTGTGTTCTTATTTCATTTCACTAAAAAATATATTTTTTTTTAGGAAAGTTTTCCGAAGACTTCTCGAAAACGGCTAAAGATGCGGCAGAAAGTTTCGCAGAGAGGGGACAGAAACTAGGAGCGACCTCCGCATTTAAAACGATAACTCAGGTATAATATTATTATATTAAATAATGATAACTAAAAACTGTAATGCAATGCTAGGTAAGGTTGGACGTATCTCTAACTACCCGCTTTAGATATCTTCAAGGATCTGTGCCCATGGAGATCTGACAGAATGTTTACCATACTTGGGGATTACAGTTGTAATCCTATTTTTTTTTTTTTCATATTGTATACACTGCTATAGTTATGTGTATGCTTTTTTTAAGTTAAAAATTATTTGATAGATTTGCTTTCCATATCCTATCATTCTTATTTAATTAGACTAATTTAATTGTATATAATCACATAAACATTCAACATTCTTTCAACATCACATTAATTACTCATAAAAAAAATCCTACATATGGTTTCAATTAGTTTTTTTTGCAAGTAATAGTTATGTACGAGTAACATCTTGCAAACTGAATTTTATGGAAAAAATCGTGTGGAAACCATTTAGTATTCTAATAAGCGGCGATGGGCTTGCAATAGTTGCAACCTGTCACGTCTGGACTGCTAACTACTGCAAAATGTGGGTATTAATAATAAATAAATAAATAAATATTGGCGGACTTTACACACAACGCCATCTAGCCCAAACTAAGCAAAGCTTGTACTATGGGAACCAGATAACTGATAGAATACTTATATACTTTTTTTTGTAAATATATACTTACTAGCTGACCCGTGCCCGCTTCGCTGTGCGTAAGACATTTCTAATACCATCGCGGACTTTATTGTAGAAAAAAAAATGTGTTTTTTACGACATCACATTAGAAACCTCTAAAATTATCAGTGTTTCTCTACTATATTATGCATGTATTATACATATAAACCTTCCTCTTGAATCACTCTATCTATAAAAAAAACCGCATCAAAATCCGTTGTGTAGTTTTAAAGATATAAGCAAACATACATACATACATACAGACGCGGGAAGCGGAAAGCGACTTTGCTTTATACTATGTAGTGATTATACATAGTAACACCCAGACACAGAACAAACATCCATGTTCATCAAACAAATGTTTGCCCTGGGTGGGGATCGAAACCACAACCTACAGCGCGGAAGGCAGAGTTACAACCAACTGAGCTGTGAGGTCTGTATTGTGCCAAGCGTAATGTTTGGACGTGCCTCTGACTACCACCTTTAGACATCATCAAGGATCTAAGCGCCTTGAGATCTGAGAATATGTCCTTCGTACTTGGAGATTACAGTCGTTATTCCATAATTTTTTTGAATTATGCCGAAATTTGGCATAAGTACTTAAACTTCAGCGACAATGTGATAATATCGTGGCAGGGAGCTGATCTGATAATGAAGCACGAGGGTAGCCTAAGGAACTCCTTAACTACACAACATAACATCCTCGTGTTTGGGCTCTTTGAATTTATCTTAATATAAAAACTTGTTTCGTAAATTGTATTTTTATGTTTTTTTATTTTCAGGCAACTGAAGTAGTGAAAAACGAAATATCCGCGCGCGGCTTAGAAGGACGAGTATACATGTCTCCCATGTCGCTTCGGAAGCGTGTTGAGGTATGTTACATGTAGTAGATAAACACCTGTTTTTAGGGTTCCGTATTTTGGTTATTGCAGATAGGACATTAGATTCAGTCCCTTTCGGAGTTGAGCATGGTAACAATGTTTTAAATTCATGGTTGTGGAAAGATTGGACATAATACAACACTTATTTACTAGCTTTTACTCTCGACTTCGTCCGCGTACTAAAGTCCGTTTAGGAAATCAATTTTTAACGAACTTATCGTAAAATATTGAAATTTTCTGAAAATATTTTTTTTTGTAAAGTAGTCTATGTTCATCCCAAGACTTTAAAATCTCTATAATGAAATTTTATTAAAATCGGCCTAGCGTTTGGCCGTGATAACGTCACGGACAGACAGAGTTACTTTTGCATTTATAATATTAGTATTCATGAATTTGTAAAATAGCATCTTTACCAACTTTCGTTTGTTAAATGCATTTGAATCTTGTTTCATTGCAGGTAGCAGATGACGAGCGAACATTCGTTCCGGATACGGAAACTGTGGGCGTGGAGCTTCACAAAGACTCCAAGTTCTACCAGCAGTGGGAAGACTTTAAGAACAACAACCAGTATGTCAACAAGGTATGATGGTATAAGAAATTGGTCCTTACATTTATTCTAGATAAGTGGGATTTTGTTCCCGTGAAGTTATTTCCAAACAGACTGCACCCCATTAGGGGTTGAATTTCGGGAATTTATTTCTTAGTACACCCCTAGAAATACTCCCTCCAAATTTCTAGAACTCCTGGTTTAGGCTGTGCGTTGATAGATCAGTCAGTCAATCAGTCGGTCAGTAGCGCAAATTGTTCTTCATTTAGCTCCTAAGACGTTTCTAATTGATCCTTGTGATTTATTTTTGTCTTTGACCAAGTGACCTATACACAATATTATCAGGAATAGTTTTTATCCATAGGAAAGAGATGCAATATGTGCAGCATTTTTTCTCACGATGTATTTCCTTATCGCCTTAAGATTATATTACTTCAAAGATATTTTAATATGTTCCGGAGCATAATCAATTGTTTCCAATACCTTGAGATAATTTTACTGATGGTAACTCCTTCACCAGGTCCTAGACTGGAAGATAAAGTACGAGGAGTCCGACAATCCAATGGTGCGAGCGTCGCGTCTTATCACCGAGAAGGTAGGCAGCCTGTTCGGTAACATGTTCGAGAAAACTGAACTATCCAAAACACTCACTGAAATCTGCAAGATCGACCCAAACTTCACCGCCACCAAGTTCCTAGACGACTGCGCGAATGATATCATCCCGAATATTCTCGAAGCCATGGTCAGAGGTGACCTTACAATCCTCAAAGACTGGTGTTACGAAGGAGTCTTCAACATTCTAGCTGCACCGATAAAGCAATGCAAAACTCTCGGCTTTCATCTCGACTCCAAAATCCTCGATATAGAGCAGATCGACCTAGTCATGGGCAAAATGATGGACCAAGGGCCAGTTCTAGTCATAACATTCCAGTCCCAGCAGATAATGTGCGTTCGAGACGCGAAAAACAACGTTGTTGAAGGTGACCCCGATAAGGTCATGAGAGTTAACTATGTTTGGGTTCTCTGCAGGGACCCTCAGGAGCTGAACCCCAAAGCAGCTTGGAGACTCCTCGAGCTATCAGCCAATAGCGTAGAACAGCTAATATAGGTGTTGAATAGATTAATTAAATATGTTGACAGTACCGTGGCTTTCAATGGCCCTCATCCTATCCTTGTTTCGAAATATATCAATAAGACTCGTGTAAAATAACAATTTGGTAACAGGTTGAAGTATAACTATGATGTCTTTTGGTATATTTGTTTGGGCCAATACCCCATCGTTGAAATATAATATGACTGAGAAAGTAAGTCGAATAATCAAACAATTGAATGAATATTGTGTATAAAGGCAAGTTATAAATGTAAATATAGCTAACATTGAAATTACAATAGAAGTGAATGTTTTTCGTTACAATCCAATTAGGAGATAATTCTGCAAGAATTTATACTTTTAAGTTTTGTTTTGTTCTTACTAGCGAATAGCCAGTTGAAATAATGAAATATGATTTGAAAAACCACTAATTTTTGTCACAAAAATAAGCGAAGAAATTATATTTGATACGAATGTTGCGTCGTTTTGCAATTAATTATGGTTTCGAGTTTGTTTTTTACCTTATTAGTTTACTACGTGTATTTTATTGTTTAATAAATGTTTTATTTGTTAATTTTATCATTTGTCTATATTTTTTATATTGGTGGAAAGCAAAGCTTAGTAGTTATGAGGTGATCTCTAACTAAAACAGGTTGATTCATGGAAAGTTCAATTGGCTTTAAGAACAGAATGTTGGACGGATTTAGGGTATACCTTTGCCCTGTAGTGGTATAAGCTATAGGTAAAAAAGAAACAAAACGAAAGTTTATGAAATAAACAATTTTATTAGAGGCACATCAACACTGACGGATAAAACACCGTAAAAATATGTACAAAGTATACTAAGTTAGTGCTACACTACACGATTAGTCTTACGGCCGTATTCTAGAACATAACTTGGCTGATGTCTCTCTTGTACTATTTATGAAATAAATGAACCATTCAAGAAATGTAATCCCCAACGAAAGACATAATCTCAGATCTCCAGGCGCTCAGATCCTTGAAGATGTCTTAAGGGGTTATTCGGCACGTCCAAACGTTACATTTGGCACATGCCCACATTTTGCAGAAGTTAGCATTTCATGTGACAGGTTGCAAGCTCATCGCCGCTCTTTATTTAGAGTTAAAAATCTTGCTTGAATACGGCTGTTACTGAAACGAAGTGAAGTCTCGTGACTAGGTTAAATTAGCCGCACAAATAAAGGAATGTGTCGTTATTGTTAAAAATAATATTTACCTAAATCATGTATTAAATATTCCTATAATGACCTTCAGAAATCTCCGAATGTATGTGTGGAATATTCCATCATATTCTCACGTGTACAAACATTAAATAAATAAATAAGTGGACATTTCACACAGCGCCATCTAGCAGCAAACTAAGCAATACTTTTAATATGAGAACCAGAAAACTTATACATTTCTTTTCTGTAAAACTTTTTGTACATTCATATAATTTATAACACCCAGAGACATAGAACAAACAATGTTCACACAAATGTTTATGTGGGTAGGCATCGAACCCACAACCTACAGCGCAGAAGGCAGAGTAGTTACTACCAACTGAACTACGAGGCCAGTTATAATAAATTATTGATTTTCCGGCCAACATAGAAATATTTATCACAAATCTTAAAAACAAAATAAAAACTAATTTGTATCATTCATCAATTATTATGGCTTAAAATACAACGCAAAATTGCTACATACATGATTATAATTATATTTATTAAAACAGTAAAACTATAGAAGCTCGTTCTCGCATAAAAGCGGTGTTACCATATAAAATGCAATTACCATTAATAATTACTAAAATCGACGGATTATTATTCCAATGTTTTATTTTTTGCACTGAAATCTAACATTCTAATAAGCGAACAAAAAAACTATACTGTATAGATACTATAAATAAATATATAAAAGAAATAGGATCATGACTAATCCCTAAATACGATAGACATCCTCTCAGATCTCCAGACGCTCATATCCTTGAAGATGTCTAAAGGGGACAGTCTGAGGCACTTCCAAAAACTACATTTATTAGGCCAGAATATTCCGATAACTAATACTAATGTACTTTTGGAACGAGAAAATATTTAATAAAGCACTCAATTCCTATACCTCGATCACAACCGTGCGCCTATCCATACTCCTCGTACAATTTGAATAATATTAAACAGTGCAATATTATATATAAAAATTGCATTAAAAAAGTACAGAAAATGTTTGTCTATGATTCTCTCAAAGTGCTGGAGACATTAAACTGTTGTTTTTATAGTGTAAAGGCGCTTATGAGACAACACACGACACCTAAGACGAAATCTGAATCGACTTGCAATATTTTTAAATGTGTAATCGTGCAATTAACTTGTAAAATAGAAGTATCTATTTATTTTATTTAAAAAAAAACTATGTTATACTTATCTTGTTGGAAGAAATAAGAATAATATTATGTAGGTGATGATGTCGATTCTGTTGCTATCATAGTCCTAACTTAACCTTATCTAAATGACTGCACTACAATTGTAACCGACTTCTAACAGATAAAAAAAACAAGGACGGTTACAATTTTAGCGCTGTCAAATTAAGTTAGTTACCAAAAACCAACAACAGAATCGAACACTGGACTACTGAGACGAAAAGACATTCTGTCCGAGCACCGGACTAAAAATAGTGTTAACATCGACTTAAAAGGCTTAGTATAGTCCAATCGTTTATAACACCAGACTACAAAAGTCTCATCAGTCCGATCATCGGACTAAAAATAATGTTAGTTCATATCGAACTATTAGTAGTCCAATTAATGGTTTAAAATATTTGACTACTCGGACGCAAAAGTCTCTTTAGTCCGATCATCGGACTAAAAATAGTGTTAACATCGGACTAAAAGGCTAAGTAGTTCAAACCGGACTACTAGTCTCATCGGACTAAATAGTGTTAACATCGAAATTAAAGTCTCAGTTGGCCATTTCATCCTGTTCGATCATAGATAAAACTATTGATATAGGCAATAAAATTAAATGGGCTCTAGTGTAGTCGGAATCATGTTTGTCTCTTTATCAAGTGTAAATGATTGTTCTTAGATGGTGTTTAGTCGACAAGCCATTGCATGACACTGGTGTCGAGTCCTCCGGTAGAGAGGAGGCGAGTGTCGTCTGGGAGGAAACGGACACACGTCACGTGGGAGGAATGACCACCGTATTGGTGGCAGAGTGACTGGAAACAAACAAGAAGATAGTTATTATAAGGGATACGTTTCTTTTGCTGTAATTGTAACAAAAATGAATGTGGAAGCACGGCAGACATCCCTATAAGGGATGATGTCTAAAGGTGGTTGTCAGTGACATGTCCAAACATTACCTGTGGCACATGAAATTTTGCACTATAGTGCAAGCACGTCGCCGCTTTTAAGATTACTAACTGGTGTCCTAACGGTGTTTTCCTTCATCGTTTTGAAATAATGATAGTATTTGGAATCATATGATGATAATGAGCTACGTTTTCGATTTCTCGGCGAAAACCGATCAAGATCAGTTTATTACTTAAGTTTTCGGGAGTAGATACCATATTTAAAACTAGCTTATACTCGCGACTTTGTCCGCGTAGATTCCGAAAATAAATTGTTTACGACTCTATAATAATATATTAAAATTCCTAAAATTCAAAAGAAAATTTTGAGGAAAAAGTAGCCCATGTCCGTCCGAAGACTTTAAAATATCTCTATACTTATAAAATTTCATCACAATCGGTCCAGCGGTTTGGCCGTGATAACGTCGAAGACAGCTGTCTGTCTGTGACGAGTTTCTTTCGCATTTATAATATTAGTATAGACGGGTAACCATTAGGGTTGGGGGCGTAACACACGCGACGGAAGCTTAAAAAATGTAGTAACTTCTCCCGTTTTCCCAACATTTTCCTTTACTGCTCTGCTCCTTTTGATTGTAGCGTGATGAAAAGTATACTATAACCAGCTCAGGAGTATGAAAAATAATTGTACCAAGTTTCGTTAAAATCCGTCCAGTAGTTTTTGTTTCTATAACGGTTATACAGACAGACAGACAGACAGACAAAAATTTTACTGATTGCATTTTTGGCATCAGTATCGATCCCTAATCACCCCCTGATAGTTATTTTGGAAATATATTTCATGTACAGAATTGACCTCTCTACAGATTATAAGTATAGATATGGTGCATACCTTTGGTTGTTGAACTGGATAAGCGAAAAGTTTAACTTTGCCGAAGTCATCTCCGGTCGCGGTTAGCCGGCTATCGTGGGATCTGGAAAATAAGGTTAAATAAATGATAAAGACCATCATTTCATTGGTGACACAAGTACATCCCTATTAATCCTTTAAAAGAAAACTAAATTGGTCTCTAAAAATTTTATCAAGTGATTGTCTAAATTTAGCTAAAGATCGAGATGACGATTTGATTAGTCTGGTTAGGATGTTAAACTTATGGCAATTTTTTTAGGATACAAATAGGAGGTGCTCAATTCGACAAGTATATATTAATTTTCATTTGTATGACCTTAATTATATTATTTTATCTTTTTACCTATGGATCAGATTTCGATGATTTGTTTCTATTATTTTGACTCTACACTGTAGAGAATAGTCCCAAATTAGTCACATTTAAATTATATTAATGTAGGACGAAAAGTTTTCCTTCATAAAGCATAAAAAACAAATATCGTCCCTTGACTTGTCGATCGGTCGGAACATTTTCGTCGCTTTTCTTTTAATTTGTTTAAACGAAATGATGTATTGTATCTGGATGTAGTTATTACCTGACACAAGAGTTTATGTCAGTGCCGTCAGCATTCTCAGGCCACACTCCGATGCTCGTGAAGGAGATGGGACAAGTGGCGGAGGCCCAAGGGACATCACGCATTGATGTTGGAGTGGTCACTTGGCGACATGTTGTTGCGTTCCCTGGAATTAACATACATTCATTTACTATTTATTAAAGTACAAATGATTAATTTCATTTAAA
The DNA here is from genome assembly GCA_912999785.1 of Hydriomena furcata. Taxonomy (NCBI): domain Eukaryota; kingdom Metazoa; phylum Arthropoda; class Insecta; order Lepidoptera; family Geometridae; genus Hydriomena; species Hydriomena furcata. The sequence goes on from OU538835.1 coordinate 878,631, forward strand.
TTCAATTAATAAATAAAGTCAAAGTCTATCATAATTCCGAAAGTTTGTGAAGATGTTTGTAGCTAAATCACTCAAGTTCATCTGAATATACAAACTTTTATGTTACTGACTGACTGAATGATCTATCAACACACAGTCTGAACAACTAGAAACTAGAAACTAGAAATTTGGAGGATGTATTCCTTTTGGTGCAGGAGTGCCGAGAGAATGAGAGTTCTGAAAATTCAACCCCTAAGTTGGGGTTGAAGTATGTTTGAAAAATAATAAATAAATAAATATTAGTGGACATTTCACACAGCGCCATCTAGCCCCAAACTAAGCAAAGCTTGTACTATGGGAACCAGATAACTGATAGAAGAATACATATATACGGTTTTTTTTTGTTGTAAATACATACTTATTATACATAACACCCAGACACAGAACAAACATCTATGTTCATCAAACAAATGTTTATCCCGGCTGGGGATCGAACCCACAACCTACAGCGCAGATTGCAGCTAAAATAACTTCATGTGAACAAAGTCACGAGGGTTAACACTAGTTGCTTATGAGAATAAAATTATTTCCTTTCGATTTTAGCAGATGAGGAAGTCAAGATAAGGGATAGGAATAAAATGTACTTACAGTAGAGCAGCTCATAGTCTCCGGAATTACTCCTTATGTACTGACTGTCTTCTGACCAGTCCAAGTGGGTGATGTAGCTTGAATGACCCTGGAAGAAAGATCATGTTAAAAATCTTCATAACCTTTTCCCACTTCATGTGGGGTCGGCACAACATGTTGCGAAAGGATTTGGCATGTTCTACAACCAGCCTCCTGCCTGACTTCTACCCTTCTATAGTAATAAGTTAAAATTAAAAGTATCAATTTAACATGGATCTTTTTGGTTTTGTAAAACAACGGAAACGGAAAGACTCTTGTAAAATTAATAACTTTTAATGCAAAAACTATACGTGTAAAAGAATTTTCAACTCAAAAACTATTGTAATTTTTGAAACAGCTACGAGTATCAACAAGCAAAAAGTTTTAAGTTAGTTACTACATTAAACATCACTATCACTACATAGTATAAAGCAAAGTCGCTTTCCGCTTCCCGCGTCTGTATGTATGTTTACTTATATCTTTAAAACTACACAACGGATTTTGATGCGGTTTTTTTTAATAGATAGAGTGATTCAGGAGGAAGGTTTATATGTATAATAACATGCTACCCGTGCGAAGCCGGGGCGGGTCGCTAGTTAATTATATAACAACTAAATACTTGCCTATTCTACATCTATCTACGTAACTAACTATATAGATATTCCAAGATAAAATTTCTATATACTAAGTTACCTATCACATTGTTACATAAGCTTTAGCTTACTACTAGATTTTATAAACTATAAGCAAATACTAGAGGAAATATACAAAATCAGTTTTTTTTATAAGATCTCAAAAGTTACCGACCGAAGTGAAATTTCTCTCAAATGCAGTTTAGCACTATATACAAAAAAAGGTACTATAGTATATATTATACGACCAAAGCCGCTGGCAAAAACTAGTACAAAATAGATTGATGTCTGATGACTTTAAAGGTGAGTTTCCACCTAAGCGGAGCTGTGCGGAGAAGTCCAATAATATAATAAAATACTATTTTGTAAAAACATGATTATCATGTTATGATGTTGAATGCAATACCTAATGTTAGAGAATACCTAATCTGTACACTTTTCATTGTAACTATTCACTGTTTATGCACCTATACATAAGCTTCTGCGTAGGTATTGTACTGGAAGCGTAGGTATAGGTGCCTAAACAGCATAAAAGCGTAGGTATTATGGCATTACCAATAAATATAGGTATGAATATCTTAGCATGATAATCATGTTTTCACAAAAAAGCTCCACAGCGCTCGACATTTTAAAATTTGAATATTTGAGCACTGTCATTGTCCGCTCCGAATAGCTTAGGGCAGCTCCGGATAGATGAAAACTCACCCTTACTACCTTCCACGCTTACATATCATTGTCGTTGACTGTACGTCGACTAGAAAAGTTCTAAAAGCGAAGAGGCCCAAGGCCCTAAGTATGGCAACAATGGCTTACTGAAATAGGTTAGTTTACCCTTCTACGTTTCTTCTCCGTGCACTAGTAAGGCATGAAAACACCAACGTCATAATGTAGCTTTTCATGGGTACTAGGGGTGGGTACAGTACAAGTCTACAAAGTTTTACAAGAACAAAATTCAAAAACCAGGTATTTTATGTACCAAAATCACTCAGAAAATGAGGTTGAAAAAAAAACATACTAAGTTGAGTATGTAGAGTTCCATACCCAAAGGTTAAAAACGGGGGTCCCGTTATTACTAAGACATTGCTGTCCGTCCGTCTGTCTGGGCTGCATCTCATGAACCGTGATAGCTAAACAGTCGCTATAACAACAAATACTAAAAACAAACGTACAACAAACGTGTTTTTTGCCGTTTTTTTATAGATAACGGAACCCTTCGTCCGCATAGCCGACTCGCACTTGGCCGATTTTTTTTTATACAAGTTTTAACTGAATTTTAAACATTTTTTCTCAGAAATTTAGAAATATAAAACTTTAGTGACAAGACAATAATATAGTGGCAGCGAGATTGAGCTGATCTGATGAAGGAATCAGGAACTATTTAAATAGTTTAAAAAATTACATACGTTGTACCACCTGACGATACTCATTAGTAGTACCGTAAAACGTACGAGGCAAAAAAGTATCAGTTACTAAACAAACAAAGATTTTAGCCCTGGTTTGGAGAACCCAGGTTTCGTTAGCCCCGACTAGCACTTGACGCGTTTTTCTTAGAATCATTTAATGAATTTTTTTTAAATTTTTTTTTCTAGATAGGTTGTACTTACGAGACATTTGCCAACTCTGGAATATCGTGCGCCACCATCATCAACGCGATAAACGTAGATAAAGTTGTCCCTCGAGCCGAGAGCCACGAGCTTGTTGTCCGGAGAGTATTGGATGGTTTGAATCGGCTCAGATCTGAGGACAAACGATACAATGGTGGCTAAAATTTCATAAAAGGCGATCGCTTTTGTTTCTTTTACGTTAAAGTCTAAATTAGCTCAAAATGAAAGTTCTAAAACTTAGGATAGTTTTATGTAATTTTACGATTTTTAGGGTTCCGTACCAAAAGGGTAAAAACCTATTACTAAGATTTCGCTGTCCGTCTGTCTGTCACTGGGCTGTATCTCATGAACCGTGATATCTAGACAGTTGAAATTTTCACAGATTATGTATTTCTGTTGCCGCTATAACAACAAATACTAAAAACAAAATAAAATACAACAAACGTGTTTTCGTTTTTTTATAGATGGTACGGGACCCTTCGTGCGCGAGTCCGACTCTCACTAGGCCCTGTTTTTTTTACGTAATAATTTGATGTAATGTCAGCATGTATAAGATGTTGACTAAAATTACATTTTGACTTTTTTTTGCACATTTGAAATTATGCAAAAACACATCATTCATTACGAATGGTCGCTGGGCCGATTGCGATGAAATTCATGTATGTATGTAGGAGATATCTCAAAGTCTTGAGACGGACATCGATTTTGCTTCAATTATTTTTTCCAGATTTCAGGAATTTCAATGTAGTTAAAAATCGATTCCCTGATTTTCCTCCTATAGCCGTGGGTAAACGCTAGTAATATATAATTTACCCATCATGATGCATAGCGAGCATCTCTCTCGACTGTGGGTCGTACACCATCCACTTTCCAGACAAAGTGCCGACTGCTATCACTCCGCCATCTTGCGACCAAGCACAGCATTGGGCGCGCTCCTGTGGATTAACGTTTACGTTTAGAATCAAAATTAAATTAAAAAATAAAATAGAATCACAACTATATCATTCTCGAGTACGGCTCTGATCTCGCGGCTCTAAAATCCTTGAAGATGTCTTAGGGTAGTCAAAGAAACATCCACGTCCAAACATTATATTTGTCACAATGGCCACGTTTTGCAGTAGTTAGCATTCCATTCCAAGCCCATCGCCGCTTATAAGAATACTAATTGGTTCCCCAACGATTTATTCCTTCGTTGAGAGCACGTAATTTATCAAACAGAAAAATCCATGATGAACCGCCGGGATTCGAACCCACGACCTTCAGATTGATAGTCGAGTTACCTCCCATTCGTCCAACACGGATTTTTTTAGTAAGTTGTAATGATAGATGTATTTTAGTTTAGTTTAATAAATAAATAAAGTTCACCTCAATATCCTTGCTCCAGACAGTGGAATGACTGAGTCCATCCCATAGTTGTAGAAGCCGATCCCATCCAGCAGTTGCGAACTGTGGTAACAAGGGATGAGCTGCCAACCCCCACAGCTCGTCCACGTGACCTGGACACAGCATTAGGTATCAAATCGGCAGCTATGGATATACATGATTTATACTTTACTATTCCTAGAGTAAAGTCCAGATTTGCCCAAAAACAATTTAATGTGGTTGTTCCACATCTATATAATAAATTAAATAAGGATCATAATGTAAAGCATAAGAGCAATAATGAGATTAAAAAAATAATACTCGCCTGGATTGAGCAATGGGATTATGAAGGCATTGAACAAATGCTCACTGATTTTTATTTTTAAAATGTATAATTTAGTCACACACGAAAGTAATTACTCGTACACACACACACACACACACACACAAACACACACACACACACACACACACACACACACACACACACGCACATGCACATTAAATAAATACAAAAACATTTAATAGTCACACACAACGCGCGCTAGCACACCATAAATAGTTTTTATTGTACACAGATATAGTTATTTTATTTTATAGGCATTTTTATTTTTATTTTTATTGTTGTTTTTTTTTGCTCCCTCTGAGCAGCACTCAAACTTTTGTTAATTACCTCAATGGGTGCAAACTTTGTTTTTGTAATTTAAAATTAAAATTATTGTTACTTTTATTTTGGCATAATTTAGAAATAACAGAATGTACTGAGATGGGAGAAGCCACCGGCTCCTGAAACACAGTTTTATACTAGTTCGGGAGCCTATGGATTCAAAATAAATTGTGTTAAAAAAACAACATTTCTTTATGTCAAATAAATAAATAAATAAATATTAGTTACTAATACTACCTTTAATCCGTGATTTTTAACGACTTTATCGTAAAACATTGAAATTCCTAAAAATTCAAGAAAATTTAAAGAAAAAGTAACCTGTGTCCGTCCCAAGACTTCAAGCTATCTCTACATGAAATGCCATCAAAATCGGCCCAGCGGTTTGACCGTAATAACGTCACAGACAGACAGGTTGATTTTCAGGAATTTTAATGTTTTACGATAAAGATTTCCTGAGTTTATGCGGACGGAATCGCGGGTAAAAACTAGTAATTAAATACTTATGCTGTATTGAGTTGGTACGTGATAAAGCAAATCAACAGAAAATCCTTTGGTATGTAAGGCCTACGGATCGTATTATTGCCTTACCTAGCACAGCTGGTGAGAACCCGAGCTCCAGATCTCCGTGCAGGATGCAGTTCTTGGTGGTTCCGATGAAAAGTTGGCTTCCACGACCCTCTGCCACCACCCTGACTCCGCCGTAGTGACCCTCGATCTGTAACAAAGTTTTCATTTATTTTTTTTTAACTTTTACTAACAATCAGACAGACTAAGACCCGGTTGGTCGCTGCGTTACTCATTAAAGGGGCTTTAATCCTTTTTAGGGTTCCGTATCCAAAGGGTAAAAACGGGACCCTATTACTAAGACTTCGCTGTCCGTCTGTCTGTCACAGGGCTGTATCTTATGAACCGTGTTAGCTAGACAGTTGAAATTTTCACAGATAATGTATTTCTGTTGCTGCTATAACAACAAATAGTAAAAACAGAATAAAATAAATATTTAAGTTGGGCTCTCATACAACAAGCGTGTTTTTCGCCGTTTTTTTATAGATAATGGTACGGAACCCTACGTACAAGAGTTCGACTCGCACTTGGCTGGTTTTATAAAAAAAATCCAGCTGTTCTTGAGTTATAAATGGCGAAACCGGACTCTGTTTTAAACAAAAAGATATCAGTTATCTAGTCCCTATAGTACACGCTATGCTTAGTTTGGGGCTATAATATAACCACCTGTTTGGTTCACATACTTAGTATCACGGGAAAGATTAAATTCCTTATCACTCACAATGTTCTCTACCCCCAACGCGTTGACTTCAGCATCGAACATAACAACCCTCCCATCCTTGCCACCCGCAGACACCACGGAGCCATCTTTCCTGCAAAGGACGCTGAAGACGGCCCCTTGATGGACTCCTCGCACCAGCTTGTGGATGCTGTTGGTGCCTCGGCCCCAAACTATTATGTTGCCGTTCGAATCGCCGGATAGGACATCGCCTGGAAAAAATATATATTTAAAACTAGCCGACCCGTGACAAACTTTGTCCTGTCCTGAGAAGTCAAAACTGATGTCAGATATTTTACACACCAGTGCCAGATGACACTGATTGATGATTGGGATGATTTTGGTATAGAATTTGCATTTTTAGGGTAGGACCCTTTTACTAAGACTTCGCTGTCCGTCTGTCCGGCTGTCTGTCACATCTCATGAACCTTGATAGCTAGACAGTTGAAATTTTCACACATGATGTATTTCTGTTATAACAACAAATACTAAAAACAATAAAATAAATATTTAAGTGGGGCTCTCCCTTTTATTTTTTTTGCAATTTTTTAAAGATAATGGTACGGAACCCTTCGTGCGTGAGTCCGACTCGCACTTGGCCGGTTTTTTTTTAATCATTTTGAAAATGTTTTCGGAGTATAAACCACCTTATGTTTTATTCGGGCATTATATCTACATCTACAGCCATTTTTTTCATTTAGTTCTGATTGTCTTTCAAACATACAAACATCCTCACAAATTTTCGCTTAAAATATTTAAAACTAAACCGACTTTATGTTAGCTTTACTACATTATGCTTAAAGATTAGTTTTACTTACCATTATGGTTGAACCCGAGGCAAGTGACGTACTTCGGCTTGTCCCTGGACTCGAAAATGCCCATCCGCTTGTACAGCATGTTAGTTTGGTCTAGCGTCCAAAATGCGATGTGGTTCTTGCCGCACGTCACTATCTGGTTGCGGTCCAGGGGGTGAAACTCCACGGACACCACCGTATCTACTGAACACTGGTAAGAAGAAAATGTGAACGTTAACGTAAATTGTAGTAAATGAGCCTGAAATTACATAGAAATAGGATCACGACTGTAATCCCCAAGTACGGTAGCCTCTCCGATCTCCAGGCGTTCAGATCCTTGTAGATGTCTAAAGGGGTTAGACAGAGGCAGTTCCAAACATTATGCTGACAATTTAATACCACAATCCAAGTATTTTGCCGTAGTTAATATTCCATACGTGACAGGTTGCAAGCCTATCGCCGCATACAAGAATACTAACTTGGTTTCCTTCAGCATTTTAAGAGCATGTTTGAATGCGCATATAAATCTTTCGAACAGAAAAATACATCGTTGCACGGCCGGGATTCGAACCCACGACCTTCAGATTGAAGTCGAGGTACCCATTATTACAACGCAATAAATGATTTGTATGGTTTAACTACTGCAATACATAATTGCAGTATGTGTCTAAGGGGAGTAGTCAAAGGTAATCCTAATTTAAATAATAAATTATTGTTGTTGTGACTTTAAATCAAATCAAAAAGATACCTTGGTCTCAGCAAGGCAGTGTCCCTTGTCAGGTCTCTGCCACTCCCAAACCGAGATAGTATGATCAGCCCCCTCATCAACACACGCGAGCAACGTTCCACCATCAGCCCTCGAGAAGGATAGACAGGCTACAGCGCGGTCTATCTGGCCAGCGCCCAGCACGGCTAACGTGGCCAGTGACACGGAATTCCATACTCTAATGTGTGGCTGTAAAGAGATGTTTCTTGAAAACATGACAAAAATTAAAACATTGTGGCAACACAGATTTAAAAAATCTTATAAAACTCGTGGAAACCCTCGCGACCTCGTTCACGTGAAGTTATTTTCCGACTTTAACCCTCTTAGGGGTTGAATTTTGGTAATTCCTTTCTTAAGTGCTTCATTTCAAGTTGATAGAACCAGTGGTTTAGGCTGTGCGTTGATAGATCAGTCAATCATTTAGGCAGTCAGTCAGTCAATCAGTCAATCAGTCAGTCAGTAACGCGAGAGTTTTATGTTTTTAGACAAGTTGCTAGGGAAGACAAAATAATGTAGTACCATGGTACCAAAGTAATGTAGGTAGGAAGGTATTCTCGAAAAGATGTGAAGCTACTCACTCGTGCGTCCAGCCGGTCATGTCCCGCGCACTGCCCACTAGCTATCACCAGCTTGTTAGGATGTACTGCGAGGGACTTCACGTCATCCGTGTGCCCCGTGTAGTGCCTCTGGCACTGCTCCTCCACGTTGAAGAGGACCACCACTCCGGCCACGAAGTAAACTATCTCTCCTGTTGGCAGGAGGTACAGGTTGCTGCGGCAGTCTTTGCCCCTGGAACCATTATTACAATTCATCAGAAAATGAAGTTTTCATGAGCTTTTTTACCAGCATATTGGACCTTTTAGATAGGTTTAAATTCTATTACTACGAGTACATCCTACACTAAAAGGATTCCCTTTGTTGTGTTTAAAGTATAGGATTCCCTTTGTTGTGTTTAAAGTATCAAAGTATTTAGGCATCGCCCGCGACCAAGCTCAAAGGTAGATCATCAAATTGAGTAATGAGTTTTTTTATATTAAAATGATTACAGTACGGTCAGCATATCTTGGCTTACGTGAAGTTCGCCGTGTGACTGCAAAAACTGCCGTTTTGTGTCACTGCATAAGGCCGAAAATTGTCTACCGAACAGCCAAATGGCTAATGATCCGCCGAATGTACAGTAATAACCATGATAGTTTATTATAAATGCGAAAGTAACTCTGTCTGTCTGTGACCCGATTATGATACAGTTTAAAGTTACGGGCATAATTATGACATATAAGCTACTTTTTTTCTGAAAATCTTTTTTCTTTTGTCAAAAATCGATACGCGAACGAAGTCGTGAGTAAAAGCTAGTAACTACATAAAGTAGTTTCCCCAAATTGTAATACTGTGTATGATTTTATGCTTGTTTCACCTTTTGACCCAGACAGAACAGGTTAAACGACCAACTGTTTTCGCGAGGTGATCTGCATTTCTACCATCTGCGTGAGTCAGACTATCATTATGTTGACCACTCAAGCGGGTCTGCGCGACCTTGAAAAACTCAAACAAACTCATTGTACACCGTTTATAGCATGATCTACGAGTTACCAGCAAGACTGGATAATTTGAATAAAGGAAGTGTACTTGAAAAGGTAAATTATGCGTATTGCGTGTTGATTGGTGGTTGATCTAGATTTAGCGAGTGTTCCTTGTAGTACCTACTGGCTTCTACCAGCAGCTTGTGTGTGATAAAAAGTGGCTTATAGGCTATGTATATTCTAAATACGTTGGAGCTTGATTGAGCCACAAACATAACTAACAAGCTCGCCAACTTTAGGACTTACAAGAATAGTAGGATTGTAGTATCAAACATTCTCAGTCTGCTAAATATCTCTGGAGCCTAGAGTCTACAAACAAAATTTGCTAAGTCAAAGTACACCTATGTATGTGATCTGTCGAATTTTAAATTACTATGTACTGTGTACAAGTTACCTATATACTTTTGCAAAGTTGTAGCCAGATCGGATCTGAACTACGGCAATTAGTAATGACACAACACAACACTGCGAAATAAAAACCAGCCTTGAGCCATACTGCTAAACGAGGCTGTCGAAACAAAGGGCCAATTTTACGCTGACGGAGTCCACTATCAGGATTGCATTGGACGTTATGGAAATTATGACACATTTTTAACAGTAGAAGGAAGATAGGAAATTAATCAGATCAGATCTGATCTCCAGGCGCAAAGATCCTTGGACATATTTAAAAGGGGAAGTCAGAAGTACGTCCAAACATTATATCAGGCACATGCCCATATTTTGTAGTAGAAATCCATACGTGACAGGTTGCAAGCCCATCGCCGCTTATAATAATAGTAACTGGTTTCTTCACGATGTTTCCCTTCACCGTTTTACGCACGTAGTTTTTTCTAGCGAAAGATAACTAATAAAAACTTAAAAAAAATTGCAAAATATTATCAGGGGATCCACTCTCAAGTGGAAAAGGGACTATTGGCCACATTATCGGGCTACCGTGAACTATTTGCGTTGTGTGAGAGGTAGCCATATAATTCGTCACGGGATAGACAAAGATGCAAAATCAGTAAACATTCACCAAATCGCGATAATGCAGTCACATTATGGAGCGAGGGACGTCATTCTGATATACTATATAATATCGTAATGCACTAATATTAGGTATACTATGTACTAGTATTAGTACATATAATTTCAAACCTTCTCGTATCGAGATATTAAAGGAAGCAAACACTACAAATATAAGTAGTATATTTATAACTGCATAATTCGCATAGGTATATTCCGAATCGTTTTGAGGAGATTAAAAGCGCGAGTGATAAAGAGCAATTTACAAAACAGCTTGAAGTTCCAAAATTACTATAATTTCGGAAAAAAAACCTTTGTTAGGTGTCCCCGCGTGGGTTCTAATCGTCCAATTGTCCCACTCAATTGGTAAATTGTCCAATGAATTTCAGTTGATACGCTCAGTTTTAAAAAGAACTTGGACTAACGATCAAAATCTATGTCAAACCTCAAGGTCTTTTGCAAGATCAAGTAAAAACAATTCATATGAACTGGACTAGATCGGAATAAAAATCAAATCTAAACTGAAATAAAAGTTTGATACATTATGGAGGATGGATAAGATAAGGCATGTATTTAACATGTACAATAAGTATATAAGTATTCAATCAGTTATCTAGTTCCCATAGCTTGGTTTAGTTTGGGACTAGATAGCGCTGTGCGTGAAGTCCGCCAATATTTATTTTGTTTATTATAAAATCTGAAACTTAGTGAGGATGTTTGAATGTGTTTGGCTCAATCACGACCGAATGGGTTTAGATGATACTTGGGATATACATAGCTATAGGACACTTTTGTCCATACGCGAGCAAAGCCGCAGTCAGAAGCTAGTGTTTTATAAAGAGCTAATTATAATCCACAGGGTAATTTATGGACAAATTATCGAAAAGTAGGTACAATTATTATGTTGGTAATGTAATATCAACCCGTTTTTATGATATCATTGTTTTAACGAAAACCACTAATGGGAACTAATAATCTACACTATAAAAATAAGCAGGAAAAAATAATAAAATACATGTTTGTTTGTAATGGATAAACTAAAGTACATTACATTATATATATATTAAGATACATTAGAGCTTATGATAAGGGGGCTGGACCAATTTTAATAAGCTTTCACATATATAAAAGTTACATTATCAGCGATTAACAAGGGCCATCATAATAATATTATAAATGCGAAAGTTTGTGATAAAGCTGCTATGTTTATTCCCTAATAAAAAATAAACGGATGAAATTTGCTGTAGTATGTAGATAAAAAATCAGAATAAATAATGAGGGAATTGACTAATGAATGATAAGCATTCTACCAAAATTTGTAATTTAAGTAGGTTTGTAGGTAAACAATTGGCCAGATATTGCTTTTTCCTATGCGATTATTAAAATTTAACAGGACAACGTCTGTCACTGGTCGCTAGTATTAAATATACTTTCACATATATAAAAGTTACATTAGCAGCGAGTAATAATGGCCATATTGAAAATAAATTAGAGATCCCCACGTAAATTACATAAATGTAACCTATCAAAAAATTATCTACAATCTTCATAAGTACACCTGTGCCGGGGCGGACAGATACTATTTACATACATAAAATTACGTAATGGGGTAAATAATGGTGGTAATTTTACCATAGTGGTAATAAAGTCATGATACCAGGTCATGTCATTAGGGAAATAAAATAGAAACTGGACCGACTTTATTATAGTAATTTTAGTAACCAATAAAGCTAACGATAATAGCTTAAATTTTGGAATAGTTTTACATCATACTAGCCCATCCCATCCACAATTCGTGTAATTATTTTTTATGTATATTTAATGAATTTGATATTGTAATGTGTAATTAGTATATTTGTTTTTTTTTATCGTGCTAATTATGTTTAAATAAATTAATAAATCCACTAATATATTGCAAGTAAAAATATATATTTTAATGTTTACTGCCAAAGGGACTAAAAACAGGGAGGGGTAAGATTTTAATTAAATTTTAAATCGAAAACTCTGAAATAATTATATTCTAAGTAATAATATAGAGATATTACTGGAAAAACATACTAAAACAGTTTATATTTTAAACGTCAGATTAAGTTAAAGGTAGTATTTGAAAGGTCTTAATTTCCAGATTATTCAATTTGTAGTTAAGATTAAATTTCTATCACTACATAGTATAAAGCAAAGTCGCTTTCCGCTTCCCGCGTATGTATGTATGTTTGCTTATATCTTTAAAACTACACAACGGATTTTGATGCGGTTTTTTTTAATAGATAGAGTGATTCAGGAGGAAGGTTTATATGTATAATAACATGCTACCCGTGCGAAGCCGGGGCGGGTCGCTAGTAGGTTTATAATGTCGTTAAAACAATTTTTTTAATTTAGGTTTTAGCACTCGTGTTTTATGTTTATAATAATTTGTTTTATCTTGTTGAATTGTTACTAGTAGTAATCGGTGCGTTTGACTGCAACGACTTTAGGCTGTAAAATATGGGTGTGGAAAATGTAACCAGCGTGTACCTAGGTATGCCCGTGGACCGATGTTATCGGCACAATATGCTGTGACCTTGCCTGGTCCTTGGAATCGATAATGGTTTGGATAACGGTCGGTGTAGGTTACCTACTCATTTATATTTCACAGAGGCTAGCCTAGTCGATATTGTACGATTGGCTGAAACTTTATTTAATTTTAGATGCCGTCCATATCTTTGCGTGGTACCTGGATATAAGTACCCTTGCTATTCCAGGGTATAGGTCATGTATACTCCAAGTTTCATCTAAATCCGTTTGGTCGTGATTGAGCCACAAACATACAAACATCCTCATAAACTTTCGGATTGGATTCTTTCTAATGGGTGTATGAACCTTAGTGGGTTGGAAAGGCCTTTCTCCGTTAACAGTTCTATTGTTTACTAGTAGAAACCCTCTCGACTTCGTTCACGTGAAGTTATTTCCAAACAGATCTCAACAGCCGCACCTTCTTAGGAATACCTCCAAATATCAAGTTTCCTGGTTTAGACTGCATTGATAGATCAGTCAGTCGGTAACGCAGGAGTTTTATATATTTAGACTCACCTGTATCCATAGACCCATTCGAGTTTGAGCTTGTTGGGGGGAGGGGGTGCCACCTTCGCTGGGTCCAGGGTGTCCAGCTCAGAGGGTCCGTACAGCACCACGGGCCTCCCTCGCAGGTACATCCGCATCGCTCCCTCCTCCTCATTGTATTGGCAGGTGCTCGTGCTGGAAGGAGTACGGTGTAGAATGGTAACCAGTTGTTCTGTAGAAAGTCTTTGTGAGTCATCAGCTCGATAAAGACGAGCAGTTCGCATTAAAAAAAAAGTAAAGTAACAAACCCAAAAATAATTAATTAAGGTATTAAAAGTATGTCTATGAACAAATGTTGAAATTAAGAGAGCCTTCTTAACGAATTATCTAAAAGACTCGTTTAAGAAAAAAAAAAAATATGTTTAGACAAAAAAAAATCTTATAAAATTATTTTAGATTTAAAGTTTTGAAAATATCGTTTTATTTTATATCAAAATCAAGCCTATAACTCCGTACATTTTCAAATAGCTCTATATTGAAAATGTACTCAGTAATCATTTAGTTTAGATCTTAAATGAGTGGCCCTCCGAAGAAATTCACGCTGTAGTTAGATGTTTCGGTAAAAAAAAATATTTATTTAAAAAAAATTACGCGTTGAAACCTTCTCAACCTCCTCTCCTCCTCCTTCGCATTAATTGAAACCTCCTCTTTTTTTCGGTTAAAATGTTTTGAAACTTGATACTTCACTTCGAGTTGAATTGAATCAATTGAACAGTATGAACACAATTGGGATTGAAAGACATCCGTGTGATTCACAATTAAGTTTTAATAAAGTTGTTAGTAATAAAGTTTCTTAGTAACTCGTGTTAGTAACACAGCAAGTAAAATCAACTTTCCTTTCCGTTATATTAAACATATATAAATACTTTTATTTAGTTATGCTCAATTCAAATAATTTGTGTTAACCCAAAAACCCAGAACAAATTATTGAATCAAAAAATAGCTTTGTTAATTTAATTATTTTTGTTAATTGCTAAAAAATAGAATTGCAGAACAAAGCACAACGGTTTGGTTAGTGGCACGTTAAATAAAATTAGTCACGCTTTTTTCACACAAAACTTCTGTACCCAAGCGACTTACATAGGAGTGAATGGCATTATATAGACTCAATTTGCCCAGTTTTAAAGAGTACCACCCGCGTAGAGCGCCAAACCACCAATATCAGGATAATGCGATTGTAACTAATCTAAAAACAAAATAAAACAATAGCGTGCGTGACTTTTATCCTCATCTAACTAATGGACGCAACGCAACTGATAAGGGATCTATAACATGGATAATCCAATAAATACCTGTCATCCATGGCGCTACAACTTTTTAATATGTGGTCACAGGACGTTTTATTCTACCGGTATGAAGTAACGGTTTCGGGCATACAGCCAGCCACCAAGAAAAACATAAACAGACTGCTTTATGTGGAGCCGTGAGGTGAGACCATGACCGTATTGCGAGCGCTGAATTAAATTGCAGCATTGCAATGTACGAAACTTATTACTGGTCTTGTTCAGCTCAAGTTTTGTTGCGGGATGGTAGAGCGAGTAATGTAGCAAATACATTGGTGGGTGTGGACCGCTGAGGACTTTGTAGGTTACTTAAGAATTAGATGTTTTATCTTTACGTAGATACTTTGAGTCACCAAGTATTATTATTTTCTGCAGTGATGATGATGACGTAGAGTTTCTGACTTTACGTCGCTGATTTTTTTATGATTTCTTCTTATCTATCGTTTCGAGCAAGTTAAAAAGTAAAAGAAATTGATTTCCAATGTTTTATTTATAATAGACTAGCGACCCGCCCCGGCTTCGCACGGGTAGCATGTTATTATACATATAAACCTTCCTCCTGAATCACTCTATCTATTAAAAAAAACCGCATCAGAATCCGTTGTGTAGTTTTAAAGATATAAGCAAACATACATACATACGCGGGAAGCGGAAAGCGACTTTGCTTTATACTATGTAGTGAAGTTCGCAGATTATCAAAGAATTCAAGAAAACTGTAGTGTATTTCGTGAGTACTATGATTATTGAATGAACTGATATTAGATGTAGATAGATTTGGTACGGAACCCTAATTTTACAAGCGCGGTCCGCACAATCGGAGGTTCGTCGATATACATACACCAAATTATTGGCTTAGTTGTAACTTGTAAAGTTGTGACCCGACCAGTGATCAGGTTTGAAAGAGTACAAATTCTGAATGGAAGCGACTTGCTTACCGATTCAATGAATATATATCTAGGTCGTCGACTAGCTTAAATAAAATCGTGTGAGTTTACAGGTGTCATTGTCATATCTATATTGATCTACACAATTAAATTGATATCAGTTTTACTATTGATTGAGTGTTGTAACGTAACCGTGATATCTCTCTTCTAGTGCTTACATAGCAAAGTTAGCAATCATCATCATTATTATCTTCCTGCCCTTATCCCACTTAAGTGGGGTCGGCACAACATGTGTACTTCTTCCATTTTCCTCTATCTATCTCATCACTCACTCCTTTCTTACCCATATCATCTTTCACACAGTCCATCCATCTTTTCTTTGGCCTACCTCCACGTCTAGTCTACATCCATCCATATTCATTCCTAACATTCTGCTTGTTACATGACTCCTCATAACATGCCCATACCACGCTAACCTATGCTCCTCATCTTTTCCGTCACAGGCGTCACTTTTAAACTTCCTCTGATATACTCATTCCTTATCTTATCCATCCTCGTCACACCACAGATCCATCTCACTCAACATTCGCATCAAAGATTGTTTTACCTATAATTTATTATCCAAACATCTAAATGCAGCTATTCAGTGATAAATTCAAGGTTAAATCTAACTTTGTCACTTTAATACTAGCACGCTTTGAACGCAGCATAACTCATATATTCTGGCAATCATCCTATTAAATTTGATGGTCACAATAAATAGGTATATCTATTATTTTACTCGGAAAAGCTTTATGATAACTTTTAAATAGAGATACGGCAAAACCCCGCCAAAATCAATATTTGACAGTTGCTGTCACACAAAAGAAACGCATTTGAAAACAAGCTAGCTCTATGCCATTTGTAAATATAAAAAAACCCAGTAAGTTATGATTTTTTTTTTTCAAATTATGCGATTACCTGGTTATCTGTCTACCATCGGAACATAACAAAGTCATTGACATTATTTTTTAACTTTTCAAAATACTAAGCCACTGTGTGAGAATATGATTTTTAGCATCTACCCACATTAACTATTTATCTTTAAAGCTAGACAACCATGGCAAAATTAAGGGCTGCCAAAAATTCTCTGATTATTTAAAGATAATATTTTTAATATTCTGTAGTCTTAAATTCTTCCGATCCTTATCCGTACAACAAAAGCAAAATCAGAACCTATAAGATCTCTCTTGAGTTTGTTAGTTTGTCACAAGCGTTTTGTTTAAAAACAAAGAGAATTTACAATATAAATCGATTTTTTGAAGTAAAATCTGAATTTATAAAAATCTTGTGTAACTCAACTGACTGATCTATCAACGAACAGCTTAAACCATTGGTCCTAGAAACTCGGAGGGTGTATTCCTTTTAATTTGGGGGTACTTCCCAAAATTCAACCCCTAAAGAGGGATGAAGTCTGTTTAAAAATAACTTCAAGTGAACAAAGTCACGGGGGCTTCCACAAGTCTATTATTAGTTACTACTAAGTACATACTTGTAGGTAGGTATATCAGTAGAATCAAGAGTGGCAAGTGTGGCAACCTTAAATGAACTCAAGCCACATAATCGGATGCGCCTGCGCGGGTGGATTACACAATGCGCATTTTTTGTCGTACTACAATAGATTGATCGATCTTTTTTAAAATACACTTTCCTGCCATTTGCAAAACCAAGGTCACTTCGTTCATAGATTGGAAACATATTATGAGTCATAGACAAACTAAACACCCAAGAAGTCTTGTATTTAAGAGTCTGGGGCTTATTTTGCAATCTGCATACATTACTGTGAGAATCGAACCTGGTAATCTGTTCCTATATCAGAAGTCTCTAGCTATCACAAACAGGTAATATTTTCAATCTCTACCTAAAAGCCTTATATAATTATTTTGAAGTCGTTTAAAAACACTGACACACAAATCGCGCCCTATGCACTCCCACTATATGGTTTGGTTGTGAATTCCACAGGAATTTCTGTATGGGGTCTGGACTATGTATGTTATTTATTTATGTAGTCTTATGTACAAGTACATTGAACGGATACATGCTTAAAAGGACAATGATTGCAGAGTCGTTAGCGGTCACCAGCACATTACCGACAAGGTCAAACGAGATCATTTATCTTAAAGCAGGTAGGTGGTAGTATGAACATTCTGGTGACATTCTGATGTTACAAAGTCTTTTCGAGGTTTTAAGTTTGACTGCTTTTAAATATAATGTTAAGGTTTTATAGACTGCAAATTACAAATTCCATACACAAATCCTTTTCAGTAGTTTGATATTATGATTGTTGATTGCTGAAACTACCAACACCAGATGGGATGTCCAGAATATCTGGCCAAAATTAAAAAAGCCAGGGTTTGGAAATTAAAATACACACATATATAATATTATTACGAATTGAAATTAAAATATGTATTTTGTTGGAACTCATATGAAATGTCGGGACAATCCAGTCGAATTCCGACCATCTGGCAACCCTAGCTGGAGCCAGACTAACCCTCGTATTCAAGAACGACACTATGAGAACACGCACCCACAGTGGACGAAACCACCACTTTTTCATAAAAATCACTTTATGTGTTGTGCGACACTGCATAGTGTGACTAGAGGCACATTGTCGTGTGCCTCTTGCCAAAGTTGAGCTCTAAAAGCACACATAGTGCTTTTAGTGCCGCTCAACACATAAAGTGATGTTTATGGAAAAAGGTTTCGTCCACTGTGGGTGCGTGTTCTCATAGTGTCGTACTTGAATACGAGGGATAGAATATCTGTGCTTGCAAATATTTTTTCATAAAATACTAGCCGCGTCTCGTGGTTTCACACGCGAAGAATAGAAATAGGCTATAGAACTCGAGGATAATGTAGCTTCCTATTATTAAAAGAATTTCGAGAATCGGATTTATAGCTCCGGAGATTACCTCCTACATCCAAAATTACAGAATCAAACAAAAATGAGCGCACAAAAACAAAAAGGGCTTACGACTGAATAAACCTGTTTAGGAGACATCCTCTTATCAGATCTGGCGCGTTCAGACACGACGATATCCACCAAAGATAAATAAATTGTGGACATTTCACACAGCACCATCTAGCCCCGAACTAAACAAATCTTGCCTATGAGAGATGAGCAGATAGTATAAAATTCACCAAATCTAGAAAAAAATATTCACGTTTCTACAATGTTTTGGTAGGAGTTAGTTTGGTTAGTTAGTTAATCAACGATAAGTCGTATAATACTAAAGTTTTAGAAAAGTGCTTTGTCTTCCCAACCACCGTTCCCATTCCACCACCCGAGAGTCAAGAGAACTTACCCATGCTTCATAATAGGTCCATTTTGTGATGGCTTATACAAGTTTAGCAATGATTTTGTCGTCGTAAATCTAGGGAGAACAAAACAACATTAGACAAAAGAAAGAAAATGAAAGCATAATTCAAAATACTGAGTATAAAAGCGAGTTTCTGAAGCTATTACTGGTGTTTGGATCTTGAAGCAAGGCGCCTTGTATTTTAACGCCTGTTTAAATTTTACTGGCAATGACAATTACCTGAGCTTTTGCGATGTCAATTTTTAGGGTTCCGTACCCAAAGGGTCAAAACGGGACCCTATTACTGAGACTTCGCTTTCAGTCTGTCCGTCTGTCTGTCACAGGGCAGTATCTCATGAACCGCGATAAATAGGCAGTTGAAATTTTCTCAGATTATGTATTTGTTTTAATTTGACCTAGGTCTCCGTTTTAAAAACTAAACAGGATTGGTTGTATCTTTACAACCCTTTGTACAACTCTAAATTGCTACGCAACCTTCACGAGCAAGGAAGCGCAGCTTTAATTGCCCATCCAACCCTTTTCCAACAGCCTTTTGCTATTTAGGTATCAAATAACCTGAACTCCAAGACCCAAAACATTCCACATTACCTGGTACTCGGCAGAAGCCCTTGAGCGTTGAAATCTCCCGTCGAATTCCAACGCTTCGTCAGGTTGGCTGGCGACGCGCTCTGGTTACTGGACGTTGAGTTGTTTCGCGATCTAGCGACAGACACAACTACTGGCGAACTAGGACGGATGCAGTGAGTAAACGAGACGTAGAGGCGTCAAGCTCCTCACTCACTCTAACTCAATACATTCAAACTTGATAGAACATGTGTCGACGATTCCCGTTTCGATAAAGAGGATAATCGTCTCCAGGATTAAGACTAGTTGAATCCGTCCTAGCTTAATAATTACATACAGCAGAACAAGCATTTGAGCACAACTCGGATAGTATGATTGCATCAGGCATCGATGATGGTAAAAGAAGAGTTTTTTAAGTGACTAAGAGTCCTCAGAGAAGAATTTGCCATCTGGCAACTTATAGTAACCGAGTTGTACTTAAGTATAATGTCCAGCAGGCTAGCATTAAGGCTTTATTGCCTACAGAACTGCAAGCCGTTAACTGCAAACCGCACATTACATGGCATAATGAATCTAAACTAACCACGATAGAGCTTATTTTCGATTCAAAGTGCAAACGAGATTCTATTGTAGTTTAAGTTTTATCTGCGTTATGATTTATTATAGGTACTATAGTTACGACTGTAGAATGCGGTTTGCAGCCCTGTAAGAAATAGCACCTATCTCTAACATCAGCCTTTAGAAAATAACATTGATAAAGCTAAAGAGGGTTTGCATGAGCTCACAATAGCTCTATTTGGCGACTAGGAAGCTTAAGTTTTAAACAATACGATACAGTAGATAAAGGCAAAGAAACACTAAAAGTACAGGGGACTTGAAGGTACATAATATTCTCACCTGATTATTAGTTGTGAAGCCAAATCTAGAGTGGAGACAGACTCCTGGCATTGTTGCAAATCTTTTTATCATAGATGTATTCCACTGCTAGATAAATGCCTATACATTGCCAAGACAAGTAATACTGCTTGTTGAAAATAAAATATTTCTCGCTACCAATTATATCAATAGCATATTTTATCTCTTACCTATAGGAGCGTGGAGGATAAACATAGATGTTTAATGTTTGAGATAGTTCTTAATAAAATTAAAAGGTTTTTTCCCTATGTCTTGGGTATCAGAAACTATGATACCACAGCACTCAGAACTTTGCAGATCATGCAAACATTTGTCCCGCTGCGGAGGTTGAATCTCATGCGTTTCACGCCTCTGAGGTCCACCTTAGGCCACCAGTCGGGTTTTTGCTACCGGTACTCCCAGGAAGAGTATAAACATTTGGCGCCGCAAAAATCATCTAAAGCAGAATAAAAATGTTACCTATAAGGTTGCGGTGGGTGGACTACATGGGGGGCCGGCGTAGCGCGGGGGGAGGGAGAAGGTGCGGGGGACAGAGACGACGACGAGGCAGGCGAGTCCGACTGCAGTGACCCTGTTGATTGATGCTGAGGACCCCGTCTGGAAGAACAAAAAACAAAGGTTTAGCTTCAAAACTGGTAGTGGTCCAGTATTTTAAGACATGACGTAACGGAACCGGTTGAAATGTTTGGGATGAGATTGTGGGTGTGTTACCACTTTATCATTACTCATGCAATGCAGGTTATTCTTATAGTGTTTGTTGTCCTAGGAGTCGTTATGGGTTCATAAGAGTTACGCAGACCCGTAAGTACACTTAGGAGGTCTCAAAGTATTTAAATTACTCGTATATTTAGAGACTGTCTATAGTACTCGTAATTATAGTTCAATATTGACGTTAAGTCGAATTGGCAGGTGTATGTTTGTCCGGCAAAATCTTCAATACCGTTGCTATAACCTTGAAGATTAGATGGATATAATATAATAGCGGTCAAACAAAACGGGGTTTGCCTCAAGCAAAATTGTTCCAGCATTGGGATCTATGCAAGATATTTAGTATTTACCTCTGAGGTAATGAAGAAGCACTGGATCCATAACTGGAGGTCCTTTTGGCCGTCTCCCGGTATGTTGGTTGTCTTATTCGAAGCTCTCTGGTGGGGGTACCTGAAGACCCTGGAATAAAAGAAAACAAAAAAATATAATGCTTGCAATATGAGGTAGTATGTGATAGTAAAAGAAGTTTCCAAGAGTTAGTGGCCAGTTCTGTTGACTCTGGACTTAGAATCAAGTTCAAATTCCGATGCCTGCAAATTCGAAGAGGCTATGCTAGTTTCCTCACGTCTTACGTCTACTCGTATCAAAATGCGACCTGATTGAATCGTTGGAAAAAATCGCAAGACAGTGAAAGGATAAGAGTGTCGTAACTTTTAAAAGTTGTGTGTTACAAAACGTTATCTATTACAAAAATACTCGGTATTTGGCGCGACTCAGAGATAATTATGTCGCCGTTATTATTTTGGGTTGAAAATATGGTGATAACGTGTTATCTAACTTTTAAATAGAATTGACGTCATTCGCTGGTCAAGAAAACCAAAATTATCTGTGCCCCACAACATGTTTCTTAGAAAAGTTAAGACTGGCCAATCTGAATAAGCACTATTATTAATTGTCACTGAAAATAGAACAACCAACATATTATCAGCACTTTAAAATAATGCTGATCTAGCTCGGTCAATACTGTTAGAGGTGGCAATAAAACCTTCTATTAAGGCCCTGTATGTCGACGATTGCACTTTTTCGAAACGAAAAAAGAAATACTTCTGAACAAGCCACATCTCCTATTTTTATAAATATATTACTTCAGGTTCCTACTTAGATTTCTATTAAGCTGAAAACATAATAGCAGAAACTTTTCACGATAAAGATATTATTTCAAAATGATACGTTTTAGAATTTATGATCGAAATACTTTGATACCTACTATTAAGATCAACTTGTGATTTATTGTTAAAGATAGGTAATATGTAGATCTAGATTTCTACTAGAATAGGTTTTTGATAAGTAATTATACATAATTTATATCATTAATTTATACGAAAAGCAAAGGCGGACCACGCGCCGCCCATGTATCAGTACCACGTGCAGCGGTCGGTAGGATTATTTATCGAAGTGATTAAAGATAGGTACATCTTTATTCACATATACTATACATACATTATAAAAATAGAGATGTGGCTTGTTCAGAAGTATTTCTTTTTTCGTTTCGAAAAAGAGCAATCGTCGACATACAGGACCTTAAGCAAGTCCGATCTGGCAGAATAACCTACGAATGTTGATTTTTGAATGTTTTCGAGTGACATGTTTTGCCAAAGCACCATTTCTCTGCGTGCTTCAGTCGCACTTTCAAGCGCGTCCGCCTCCGCAGCACTTCAACTAGGATGGAGCGCAAACAGAAAAGTTCTTCTGCCTAGCTCATTTTAACTCAAAAAGCATCATAGAAGAAAGCAAAGGTCGCACCTGTGTAAGCACCATTTCTCTGTGCGCTTGGAGCAGTAGGCGCTCTGCCCTCAAGCGCGTTCAACCGCCGCAACGCATCAGCTAGTGTGGAGCGCAGGCAGAGCAGCTCTTCTGCCTGCCTGGCGCATTTGATCTCCAGCTCTGCCACGCGGGCGGCCAGGCCCGCGCCTTCGCCTTCTAGCATTTCATCTGAAAATAAGAAAAAAGGTTTGTTAGATCAACCAATGATCTCGGAGCTCCAAGGAGTAGTCTCCTGGATATGTCAGTTATAATTACAGTATACGTTATAAGTACAGTAGGTGTTGCACAGTGCTGGGAATTATACTGCCTACGCCTAGAAGATGGTTCCGACTTGTAGTGATCTGGATCAGTTATATACTGATATATATACTAAATAGACTGTATGCAACGGTCTTCTAATAGCTTAACTATATCTTGTGTACTTTGTAAAATATTCAATGTAATATTATATTCTAAAAATAAAGATTTTTTTCATTGACTTGGCTCTATCAATACTCCATCAATACACAGCTTTACTGTATAATGCGTTTGTGAAAGGGTAGTAATTTTATGACAATATAAATTGCTTGACCTCTTGACTTCCCATTAAATTCCAAACGAAATGCGGAAGAAAGAGAAGATGTGCCCACAGCGATTATTTCTAGGAAGTATGGACAGTGTTTTGATTGATTGCATCTTTATTGATGCAGTAATTTGGTTTCATAATCGAGTCGCTAAATTCCGTTCAAAATAGCATGTATTTTTTGTACTCTCCAAAATGGGTTATCAGGAAATGTAGTCAAAATCCTTGGAAATAAATAGTAAAGACTAATATAATATAGCGTGGGAACAAGTGTTGTCCAAATAGGCGGAGCACGGTCCTATTGTGGTAAGAATATTTGCAAAGACTAACAATTGAAAGGTCAGAACCACAAACACAGTTATGATCTTCAATTCAAGTTGACATTTA
Organism: Hydriomena furcata; assembly: GCA_912999785.1. NCBI lineage: Eukaryota > Metazoa > Arthropoda > Insecta > Lepidoptera > Geometridae > Hydriomena > Hydriomena furcata. Next base: position 902,556 of record OU538835.1, read on the forward strand.
GAAGAAAAGGTAACTAAGTGGTATAAGAAAGGTGCCCTTTTCATAAAACAGTGAAGTTTTATGGTCATTGAACTTCTTATGCAGTTACGTAAAGCCCTAACGATGCTGTAAAAGGTTAAGTAACATGAGGGCATCACAGCGAAATGATAGAAACATCTTAGACATTTCTTGTTGGTTTTCTCATTACTTGCAGCTAAGGAGTTTAAATGGAGGTAGGTGGTATTTAAGCAACATTATTAGTAGATGTTAAATGAACATAAATGTTGCAAAACGTGGACTGATCGCACGTTGATGACAATATTGTTCTCCATTGCCAAATCGTCCACTCCGTGACGAAACACATTGTGCAAAACTTTACTTTCGGGTCACAACATTCGCAAATTCAGCTCCTTACGCGTTCACTATGACTATTGTCTCCGAAACAATGGTTTCGTGTACACACATGTTATTTGCGTTCACGCTATTTTAAACCTTAACACTTGCTTAATTCAAGTGTTTGTGTTGAATACTCGTACCTTCCGGAGAAGGTCTGCTTTTGTAATGAGACAATTTTTACTCTTTTGCCATTTTGAACTTTATCGCTTTGGAAATTAAGCTGAAAGTCTAGTTTACAACTTCATGAAAGAGTTACCTTGTGTGCTACAGGTGATTTATAATTTCTTATCAATAGTGTAACTGTTTAGTTTATCGTAAGTTATCGTTGGTGGCATAACTGTGCATTATGTAAGTGAGTCCATTGGCTTCGAGTTATATTATCTAGAATCTATCTATCTTGAAGAATGTATGGGTGGTTTGAATTCATTAGGCTCTCTAATCAAGATAAAGCTATCGACTTTGATATATCTTTTGCATTTCTTGTGTTTGAGTGTTTTTGTATTTGTCTTTTTGATCTCTTGGTGAACACACACTAAAATCTAAAATTCTATAGTATTCACTGTTGTTCTCTAGGGGCTAATTGTTGAATTCATTTGAAATATCGTATGAGTAATGGTGAATCGGCCTGCTATTTATCCACCCATATCTTCTATTGAAATTGCAATCAAAATCATAACATATACTTACGCCAGGCAGCATAAACATCGTTCATGGTGTCTCCGGGAGAGTCACTGGCCCTGGAACTTCTGGATTCTCTATCAGCCTGGCTTTCCATTTTATTAGCAATTATTGGCACAGGTTCATAAGTTGCTTTTGCTTTTAGTTATTTGATCCCATCACCCTTTTGGCGCTGAATTTTTCCGATTATTATTTTGGTCTGCTTTTTTGTCAAACATTTTGTTGCGAATTAAAGAGAACTACTGACATAATGTGGGTACAGATAAAACAGTTTTAAAGAATTTAGTAATAACTTTAGGACTAGGAACATTACTTGCTAGATTAAAAGTTTGGAAGTGAAATATGATAGCTATGATTAAGTAATAAGGAAATCAAACATCGGTGCATCATGATTAATTCGACAGAATATCAAACTAATACTCATTACCCAATATTAAATGGCAAAGCAAATTCCAAACTCGAACACTATCAAAAATTGCAACACCTCCATTATTATGCTGAGCAGGGGCTGGTCAAAGACATTTCTCGATCTCAGCCTAAATTACACGGAGTTGCACATACGCAGACGCACACGAACCGTATCGAAAACACGTAAAATTCCCGCATAATGTGGAATTCGGCTAACGGTGCATTTACTGGTTTTCTTCATTTGCATAACTAAACGACCTGACCTGTCTGTAGCTAACTGTAGATGGACACATCCCTTGCTAGTGAGGCCTAGAAGCCTCGATCGGGTTCCGGTTGTGATTGGGCACTTGTGCCAAGGGCTTGGTCGGAACTGGCAGTTCTCATGGAAACTGCATTCTTGGTAAAGTAGGAAATAGGGTTAATTATTTCAATGTATTCTCTTGTATCGATACGATATACAAGAGACACATCAACCATCGATATGGTTGATGTGATAACTTAACTGCAAATAAATGCATTATGATGAATTCTTGTTGTTAGTCATTGAATTTCTTTCGAAACGCTTTTGAATTCTCTAAATGTTATTTGTGTTGTTATATCAGTGTCCTTTTTATTTCCTCACAGCTCAGTTGGTAGTAGCTCTGCCTTCTGCGCTGTAGGTTGTGGGTTCGATCCCCACCCGGGATAAACATTTGTGTGATGAACACAGTTGTTTGTTCTGTGTCTGGGTGTTAATATGTATAATAAGTATGTATTTACAACAAAAAACGTATATAAGTATTCTATCAGTTATCTGGTTCCCATAGTACAAGCTTTGCTTAGTTTGGGGCTAGATGGCGCTGTGTGAAATGTCCACCAATATTTATTTATTTTACAAAGGTCGACTGATTTATTGAACGACCACATGTTTTGCAATTAAAGAAATTAAGTAGGAAGCCGGTAATGTTGCTTAATTTGAACAGTGATTCAGTAAATCATAATTATTTTGTTTTTTTGCCGGTCTTGGAATGTCGGGACGTTTTGATGCGGTCGCGTCGTCAAAACAGTGGTAATGATCTTTGTATTTCGCTTTGTTGTGAAGCGTAGGTATGACCAGAGTCAGAAAAATCTTTGCTATACTGTTATACATTATACAATGTAAGTCTGAGTTGTGATGTATTATGTAGAAAGTATGTAAGCGAAGATTCTTCTTGAAACTTTTGATATTTTATTATAATAACTTTAAATAATTAGGCAAAGATATATTTAAATGCCACCAAAACTTTAATATCAGCGTGATTTAAACCTGCCTTAGATCGGTAATGTAATAAGTATTATTATTATTTTTTTTGGTCTAGGATTCAAATACCCAGCCGATATGGACCCGAAAGCAATACCGGTAGAGCCACAAAAACAAATATAACACGAACAACAAAATTTATTAGGTAACCGTAGTAAATCACGCATAGGAAATTAACGTTTATGCAGTCACACGCTAGATGGCGATGAATTGTCTTTTTTCACAAACAAGGTGCTTTTCTCACGAGTGTGAAAGTTAAAGTTCGTGAGAAGATCCATGGAAAAACAAAAGATAGCGTTTTCTTTGTTGTTGGATTTACGACTCTATCTGGTTCGAATAGAGTTGCTTAAAATATGATTGCGAATCTGTGATCTATTGAAGATAACTGTGACGTGACTGATAACTGTGATTGTTATGTTGGTTTTACCTTATTTAGATTTGCAATAATAATTAGCATCGTAATTTATAGCAAGAAGCACACTACAGTTAAGTAAACTAAAGTAATAAGACGATTTCACGACGATTACGACGATACAATATAATAAAGTGCATGTCACAGGATAATTTATGTATCAAGTCAGGAGGAGAATGGAAAGTATTATCGCATTCGTATCAAAAACTTTTGAACGTTATCCAAAAAGACGGCCAGGACAAAACCTTTATAACACAAGTGACGAAGACGGGTATCAATAACACTAAAAAGGTAGGGAAAAAAAAAGAAACTCCGGAACCTGGGAAGAAATCCGCTACAGTTTATCGATTCCTTATTGGGTGGCGCCGAATTGTCTAGACAGTCGACACTACACTTGGCAACAACCCCATGCCTTTATTGACGGAAGTAGTAAAAGCTTTGCCAAAATGAACGAGTATAGTAAATGTAGTAAAAGATAAAATACGGCGTCCAAATGTCTGCATTATAATCGCAATAAGAAAACCAGTGATTGACATTGTTTTTGAGTGGTTGAGAATTACTGTAGATAATGAGATTGTGGAAAATCCGAATCCGATAATGATTGAATTTTACAATGAAATCATTAATTAAAGACTTATTCACAGGTAGTGATAAATTTGAAAAAAAAAAGGTAAGTACGTAGAAAAAAAATAATAAGAATTTAAATTGGAGAACAGAAAATTCGTAGAATTAACTAATAATAATAATAATAATAAAATTCTTTATTGAAAAAACCAATGTGTCAATAAACAGATGGAGCCCTGACTCCTAAACTAGGGCTACCTGTATGTCAGGAGTCAGTTCTTCCCAGTATAAGTACTAAAATAATGGTTTAAATGGTAAAAAAATGTAGGTACTACTTACTAACGTAAATAGAAACTACATTGAATGTTAAAATTAAATCACTACCAAATCAAACACTCGGCAAAATAAACGAACTCTCCGTAATCACTAACATTATCTTTAAGCATGGCTGTATAAAGGCCATGCGCATTGCCCATGCGAAGTAGCCATAACACGCACGATGGCTTAATAATCCCATGGTGACCGGACGTGACGTCAACACACTATGATTTAAATTTCTAATGTTACATTGTGGTGCGCATGCGATGGTGTGAGGTGAATAAAGAATATTTCAAATATCATAAATGGAAAGTAAACTAAATGGTTGCGTGACGCATACTTTTCAATAAATCAATTTTATCTATTTATATCTTCACGCTTAAATCTCCCTGTTTATTCTATAGATTATATACACACTGTGGAAACCAACGTTCGAATATTTGTTGAGTTTGATGAAACCAAAAAAGAAACCTATTAGGTACCTATGCAATATATATAGATAATTATTAAATCTAAAAATACTTAATTACTCGAGGGATAACATACAAGCCAAGCCAATCTTAATAATAAAAAGAAAGATGTGGATGGATAAACATAACATTATTGCAAAGTAAATTAAGGATATGATTACAAACAGGTAATCGAAGTGTGCAAAGCTGACGTCAGGTCTCGCTCTAATGGCATGGAAACGACAGTCTGTTTGTCTGTTATCGAAGATCCAACTGATGTCCGTGATTTGAATATTAATATTTAAATGACAAACACGCTTCATCGCATTATAATATAATACTAAAAATATATTAGGAAAGGTATCTCAAATTATGAAGAATAGTTACATATTCATAATTATTTTGTATATTTCAAACCTAAGTAAAAATTCTATTACAACGCATATTATCATCAGGTTCTGAGGTCGTATGGGTCATGGTTTCAATGGCGGATGATGTCATGTAAGAATGGAGTCGTATGTGGAATATTTATTTTTTACTACCACATGTAAGGATGTAACGGAGGATGGTAAGACACGATTTTGGTATGAAAATTATGATTCCCAAAATAAACACCACACACTTTATCGTGACTCCTTACACAAGAAGATAAGAAAACATGACGTTATAGGGATCATGGAAACTAGACTATCAAGATGCTGGAGATTGGGCCAAGGATTTAAGATAATAAACATGAAAATGATTTCATGTAACGTTTGTTTAGTATTTTGACAAGACTATATAAAGATGATAATTATAATAAAGAATATATAGAGATAGTAGTTATGTAGTTAATAAACGCCTTTTCATAACAAAATAATTAGGTGTGAATGCATAAAACAAGAGTGATCGTTTTTATTGTACTTCTACGGAAATTACTGATTTTAGTAATTGCGTGTGTAAAGCTAAATTATAAGCTTAAACTGGAGTAATGAATGGTAGTGGCTTAAACTGCCTCGACCTATTACCAAAATCGCATGGCCTTCGTGAAAACCTAACTCCACATCAGAACCGAGGTTAATCATAATTGGTACTATACCTAAAATGACCCGTCATTAGAACTACGAATTCGGATAAAACTGTTTTATTGACCAACGATTTAGAATAGCAAATTTTTATGCAAAAATTCTAAGATTACTTGATTGTAAAAAGTTCCAGTTACTCATTTTAGATATGATCAATTAATTAGAAGTGCGTAAACCGGATAAAATAACATGAATGTGAAAAGTGTCATTTATCAACATCTTCCTAAGTTTGACTATTTTTATTGTTATCTTAAAATACCGCACTGAAAAGGTTTATTCGTAAACACCAATCAGCTGATTGATTTTATTCGTCGAAAATCAAAACAGTCAAACCCTTTTGAGAAGCTACCATATTGACCGGTCATGGCGCATCAACAAATTGAATTAGCATGTCAGCCGAAATGGCTTCAGCTACAGAATTATCGAAACACGTCTAAATAACACTAATATGTTTTGTAGATGAAACTAAAGCAGACCAAAATAACATTCGCGACTCAATACTGTCACTTTGACGTTCAAGTTCCCACTTCACTCAGACACTGCATTGCACATACACTTTCACGGGATAAAACCTAAAGTGCAGAGAATAGGATCGATAACTTCTCAGAATCATATGGTGATTATTTTTATATTTACTGAAAATCAGGCTTAGGCACGTTACCGGCAGCCTCAGCACATCTAACTGAATTATCAATTGGGGCCGCTCAGCTGATTAAACATAAGACGATACAGTTCTAAGTAAAAATGAGAAATGTTAGAAAACAACCTTATCTACCCGAGCTGAAAGTAGAAAGTGCACAATAGCAAATCCTCGGGACTTTGTCGTTGTTGGTAGGGAAGGCTGGCGCATGCGTGGAGCATCACTGCCAGGCACACACAATGGGGTTTCGAAACTAGAAAGCAGCTAATTAAACCTAGACTCTATTCCAGAAGGGGCAGGATAGAAAGTAGCATAAATGAATTCTGGGCACATCACATGCGTTGTGAAATGCCGCAAGTAAATATTACAGATATTTTGTTTGAGGATTTACTAACAGTAACCAAGGAAATATACGCCACTTGAGTACATAGACCTTGTTTGATTTACTTAGAAGCTACACAAGCAAGTACAGTTCAAACGAAGGTACATGAACAGACGCTAAGTCCACATGTCAGGTATAGAAATCATTAAAATTCTTGGAAATCCCAGCGTTTACATTCCTGAGCAGCATATGGAATTCAGGGTTGTGGTCGCCGACATTGAACAAATGTATTACGATTTTTAATTTGTTACCTGTGCAATAAATATATAAGTGTTCTATCAGTTATCTAGTTCCCTTAGTAGCCTTTGCTTAGTTTGGGGCTAGATGGCGTTGTATGATAATTTCCACTAATATTAAATAAAATGTCACTACACGATATCTACGCGTATAATCTTTGTGAATTTGCAATTTTTAGTGGGAACTACGATAAATTTAAAAGAGATGCAAGGGTTAACATTAGGGCCTATATTGCTCCTTATATATATGGAACATATCTAACACACACTCTAACCTTAGTATACAGTTTTCATTAGCTTTTTATGTACCAGTTTATGTAAATGATTAGACCATCAGCGTCGGACAGCAAGGTTATTGATGATGCAATAATTGACATCATTATATTCAATAAAAATCCTCATAGTGAGGTTGTCACGTTTTGGTTCTTAATAAGTCTTGTATTAAAACTTGGATAGGTGTGCCTCTTAACAATATTTAGGAAATCTAAACTATGTAGAATTCTTGAGCAGTATTGTGTTGGCCGAGTGGGAGGTACCTCGACTTTCAATATGAAGGTAGTGGGTTCAAATCCCGGACGTGCATCAAAACATTTTTCTATTTTAAAAATGTATATGCGCATCAAAACACATGCTCAAGACGGTGAAAGAAAACATCGTGAGGAAACCAGTTAGTATTCTAGTAAGCGGCGACGGGCTTGCAATCTGTTACGTGTGGTATGCTAACTACTGCAAAATGTGGGTATGTGCCTAATGTAATGTTTGGACTTGCCTCTGCTCCTTTAGACATCTTCAAGGACCTGAGCGTCTGGAGATCCGAGAGGGTGTCTACCGTACTTGGGAATTACAGTCGTGATCCAATTTTTTTTAATATCCATCAACGTATAGTCTAAACTACTGGTCCTTGAAACTTTAAATTTGGAGGGTTTGGTGGGTGGGGTTGGATTAAGAAAGGAATTCCTGAAATTCAATAAGGGGGTGCTGCGGGAATTGAAGTGTATTTAAAAATAACTTCACGTGAACGAAGTCTCGAGAATTTCCACTAGAGTTGTAAGTTTCATAGTTTTTTGAACTGAAGTAGTAATAACATCTACTGTTATATAAATATTGTTTGTATGATATTACAACGGATTGTTTGGTTAGTCAACTCACCTTTTTATGACAATGAACTTAGTATTGTAATTTTATCTATCTAGGCAAGATAATTTGTGCTATGTTAATAATTTTATCTATAAGGAAGAAAATACTAATAGTAGATATACTTAGGAAATATTTACTCAATAGGTCTGATTAGTTTTAGAACAGAGTTAACTAGATATGCAGTAACTAGAAAAATGTGATAGAATAGTGTTTAAGTTAAACTATAATATTGATGGACATTTCACACAGCGCCATCTAGCCCCAAACTAAGCAAAGCTTGTACTATGGGAACTAGATAACTTATAGAATACCTAAATAAAAACAACAATAGCAACTGTTGATCGAAGATAAAAACCCGTGAAATTTAAATCAATATGAAGAATGAAACTTTATTGCAACTCCTAATTTGGCTGTCAAATAACTTGCACTTTCCTGATGCCCAAGGCCGTTGGCTGAATAATTACAAGTTCGCTTTTTAGGGTTCCGTACCCAAAGGGTACAGACCCTATTACTAAGACTCCGATGTCCGTCTGTCTGTCTGTCTCGACTCTCGAGGCTGTATCTCATGAACCGTGATAGCTAGACAGTTGATGTATTCTTGTTGCCGCTATAACAACAAATACTAAAAATAAAAACAGAATAAAATAATTATTTAATTGGGGCTCCCATACAACAAACTAGTTTTTTTTGCCGTTTTTTATAGACATACGGAACCGTTCGTGTGCGTGTCCGACTCGCACTTGGCCGGTTTTTTGTAATCATCAGTTGCCGCAACCTCAATCAAGTGTTTTTATTGATACTTAATGGCGCTGTGGTCAACGTTTATCAAAGGCAAGAAACAAGTAATGGTGGAGATTCTGTTGTGTCCACGTTAAAAATTAAAACACGATACGCTAATTTAGACTTTAACATAAAAGGAATACGAGCGATCGAGTTAAAGGAATCTTAATTTTCAGAATCGCCACCATTTACTGCTTTAAAGTTCTCAACGGGTCCTCATCAGTGTCAAGTCCTATACAATAGTACTTTACTCGTATGTATCTAACGGGACTTAAGGCCCTGCATGTCGACGATTGCTCTTTTCCGAAACGAAAAAAGAAATACTTCTGAACAAGCCACATCTCCTAATTTTATAAATATATTACTTCAGGTTCCTACCTAGATTTCTATTAAGCTGAAAACATAATAGCAGAAACTTATCACGATAAAGATATTATTTCAAAATGATACGTTTTAGAATTTATGATCGAAATACTTTGATACCTACTATTAATTGGAAAAATTAAATTAAATTGGAAAACCCATGTTGAACTTCTAAGTAAGAGAGTAAGTAGCTCCACCTACGCACTCTATAAATTATCCTCTATTGTTAACTTAGAAACACTACTTACAGCTTATTATGGAACAGTAGAGTCTATCCTAAGGTTTGGTATAATTTTCTGGGCTAACTCTACTAATAAAGACTTCATATTTACTAGACAAAAAAGATGCATTAGATCGATGTTTAACCTGCACGTTACCGACAGTTGCAGACCTTTGTTCATTGAGCACAAGATTCTAACGCTTCCGTCGTTATATATATTTGAAATGGCATTATTTGTTAGAAAACATCCCCATCTTTTCCCACGAAAAGCTGATTTTGTAGTGCGAAATAGACGTGATAGCAGTAAACTCCAAATGCCTAAAACTAAAACAGCTTTCCTACAAAACAGTGTAGTCTATATGACACGTAAAATCTACAACAAAATACCTAAATCATTAAAAGATCTTGCCGATAATATATTTAGAACTAAATTCAAACTATTATTAATCAACAAATGCTATTATAATATTAACGATTTTATGACAGATAAATTTTGACATTACCATATTTCTATTGAGCCTGTTACTATTATTACTTTTTATTTTTTTGACATTAATTATAATATAATATTGTCTTTATCTTACTATAACATTTGCATGCTAATTTTAGTAGAACATAATTGAATCTAAAATATTATTTATTATCATCTGTGTAACCTACATTGTGTTCAAGCAAATAAATGATCTTTATCTTTCTTTATCTTTATCTTTATTAAGATCAACTTGTGATTTATTGTTAAAGATAGGTAATATGTCTAGATTTCTACTAGAATAGGGTTTTGATAAGTAATTATACATAATTTATATCATTAATTTATTCTGAAAGCAAAGGCGGACCACGCACCGCCCATGGTGCCCCGTGTGTTTGTCGTCATTGCAGCGGTCGGTAGGATTATTTATCGAAGTGATTAAAGATGGGTACATCTTTATCTATATTCTATAGCCACTTGCTACGATACTGACATACCTCTTCCTTCATTCACTATAATCCTCATGCATACTCGTCGGTCTATAGTATTTTTTGTAAGTTTGGAGTTTAAAAGACAAATTTTCTACGAGACGTACCCAATCTACTATGTAGGTATTAAAGGTATATAAATAAGTAGCTTTCACCCCAGGCATCTTTCTTGTGCTAGGTACAAGATAAAGTATATTAGACAAATGTTCTACACGCAACTATAGTAATATTGTAATACCAAGCATGCCCAGACATAACAACAAGAATATGTGCCACCGATGCGCATGCGACGATGCAATGGCTCTAAACATAAACACCACAATTAAAGGCAACAGCCGTATCCGATGACAGCAACGTGTCTCGCAATCACAATAGGTAGTAAACTTCTGAATTGACATCCTGATGTCACTAGTCGACAGCAATTAAAATTCATTTTTATGTCGTAGCTCTATCGCGTGCTTTGCATAATAATCAGTCGATTTGATTCGTCCAGGACATTCATGTTTTTGGAAGTGCTCTAAAAAATAACAGGATCACGACTGCAATCCCCAAGTACAGTAGACATCCTCTCAGATCTCCAGGCGCTTTGATACTTCGAAGATGTCTTGAGGTGGTAGTCAGAGGCACGTCCAAACATTACTTTTGACCCATGCTCACATTTTGCAGTAAGTAAAACTAATGTTTTTGGATGGAGTAATATATTCTGTTTAGAGGGGCACGTAAACTGCCACCTACGTTTGTGGAATCTAAAATACTTCAGAGTTCTCACGATAATTTTGCTTGTAATTGATTAATTGCTACATTCAAGTCATCGGTTATGGACTACGTACTAAGCATTGGCTATCAGCTATTCATTGATACAAATCTGACGAAACTGTCATCTGAAAGTGACAGTACCTTGAGGTGACAGTTCTTCCACCGAGGAAATATGTTGAGGAATCCTCGAGGTAATTTTATCAACTAAAACTATCAAAACACGGTTTTACAACAGAATCGGGACTTAATTATATGATATCCCAGCGTCAACTTGTTATAAGTCGCCTATAAAACTTCGTCATGGCTTATTGATAGTATAGTTTAGTCTATTCTAGTCTTCTGAAGCACATACGTTTAGTTGTAAATGACGGGTTATTATTTTTCAAACTATCGTGATTAGTAGACATAACTATAGATTTTACGTGATAAACACCCGTGTTAAAATCTTTATTAATGACGGGTTAGTCCAGAAATGCCATACTAGTGACTATATTTATTTTAAGTTATGAACCTTTAAAATGAATTACAAACAACATGAATGTATCAAAACTAGCGGTAAGGAATTTTTAATACCTCTTGAACTCCCGTAACCCTAACTTAGTCACCAATGAGGTGGTCATCGGCGCGTGACGTCACGGGCCCGCTTCCCTACAAAACACCGGATATGGCGGCGGAAGTCAGGTGCGGCCCGCTATCTTTCAGTGGGGTTAAGTTTTAATATTGCTAGTTTGGTATTGCTATTAGTCCCATCCGTAGTATGTCTCTGAAGTTACCTGGCATTAACTGCGTAGTTGCGATACTAGGAAATTTCCTCAAATCAGTCTGTACATGTTATATTGTTCCTACATTTACTACTATATTGTACCGACACTTGACTGGTCTCACAGCTCATTTGGTAGTAACTCTGCCTTCCTTCTGTAGGGTGTGGGTTTGATTCCCACCCAAGACAAACATTTTGTGTGATAAACATAGAGGTTTGTTCTGGGTTTGGGAGTTATAATGAATTATCTTTAATATAAAAATAAGTCGGGTTTTCCTTCCTGACGCTATAACTCCAGATAGCACGAACCGATTTCCACGGTTTTGCATTCGTTGGAAAGGTCTAGGGCTCCGTGAGGTTTTTGAGGTTTATAGAAAAGAAAGAGAATCAGCTTTTCAAGAGAAAGCAGGAAAACGGGAACGGGAACGGGAACTTAACACAGCATTTGTTAATTCTAAAGCGATACGAAGTTCGCCGGGTCAGCTTGTATTTTATAAATGTATGTATTTACAAAAAAAAAAGTATTTTAGTATTCAATTAGTTATATAGTTCCCATAGTACAAGCTTTGCTTAGTTTGGGGCTAGATGACGCTGTGTGAAATGTCCACCAATATTTATTTATTTAACTGTTCTCAGATCTGACTTAGAAGTAAACCGATCTTATCTCGGACTATAAGAAAACAAGGATTTTCCATCTATCATTAAAAACAAATTTTAATGATAGATGGTAAAGGAAATTCAGAGGATAATAGGGATTATGAAAATGCGTTGCTACGAGAAGTGTTTAGAGATCAATTCGGTCACGAAAGTGTCAAAAAATCATGAGACTGGCGCGATTGTCACTCAATTAGACGAAGGAGGATCTAAGGTGATTGATAACTAAAGAAAGACCTTTTATCTTAGTCGTCGTCGGTGTAATTTTATTTCATTTTGGTCTAAAACTACGAACATTTAGACTGATGTTTCTTAATATATTTCATTTCTTTTGAGGACTTTTACCAGCAATTTAAACATAGAGTGTAAAAACATAATGCTTTGGTAGTTTAAAAAAACTTATTCCCACGCAGAAGGTTAATAGTATGTTCCCCGTCTATTCCCATGCAATGCAAGGAGATAGGTACACTCGGTAACAAACAGGAGTTTCTTGTTAGACGATAAGGTGAAGCTTAAATATTTTTTTGTATGAGCCCATACAAAAGAGTCTACCCGGATAAGACGGAAAAAGTGATAAAACCGCATTATCTTTAAAAATCATCAAACTTAATAAGAAAGTGTCTTTCATTTATGTAGCTAGTATGATTATCTAACGAATTATATACAAATGAACTAATTAGCTATTCATAGTTTTGAGTAAAAACGAAATTAGTGTTTTGGAAGAGCCAACTTCGGATAATAAATCTATCGAGAAAAGTTTCACCAATCGTGTCTATAATTTATCTACTTAGAATAAATTCTTAAGTTATCTTTATCATAAAAAATAAAACTGTATGTTTTGCGGTTATTGAAAAAAAAAATCAGCATTCATCAAAAAATTTAACGATCTTGAATAGCATTATTCGTTTTGTTGCAAGAATTCGTGAATCTGTTATATCTCTAATCCATCCACTTATCCATTCATCTTTAAATTCACTCCGATAGTAAAGAGACACTCCGAGGTAGTCTGGAACCTCTACCATTCTTCAACTCTCTTTCATTCATTCATTAATTCATTCATAAAGTGGTACCTACATAATCTACCTAGATTAGGTAAATTATGTTGTTGCATTTGTTGCAGCCGTTTAAACTGTACGACTGTACTGCATGTTAAGTTAATTGCAAAGAGTCATGGGAATTCAGAACAATACCTAAAGCACAATACCTTGCATTTGTGTAGATATAAAAGTATGAAACTTGTTAACGGAAAACCTGATGCTTTTTCTTTCTACGATTCTATTCATAACTACAGCAATTTTTACAAAAAGAGGGAATGTGCCAAATGAAATCTTTATACCTCTGACTACCCCTTATGGACATCTTCAAGGATGGAGCATCTGGATATCAGATAAGTCTACCAGGCCACATGTCACCGTCAAGAACGTCCAAACATAATAGGAAAAATCCGTGATGTCATATTACAATAACTTATATTTTTACAAGCTTTTATTTAACTTGCAATGTATGTATGTGTGTAACTATGTTTGTTCGGGTGGTATCTTGCAACTCAATTTTGAAGTAGTTATGCCCAACCGATTGAGCTGAAATTTTGCATACTTATGTAAATTCGGTGACAATACATTATGACAGCGAGCTCAGGAGCTCATAATGGAACTCCTTGGTAAATACTTCGATTGAGTAAAAGTTTGCATTCTTGCCAAGTTCCGATGACAATGTTATATTATGTGACAGGTGATAGCGCGTTGGTGCTCGATGGTTTGAATGATTTTACAAAAGCTTGTCATTGAAAAATATTTTTCAACAGAAAACTTATTGTGAAATGTTCTTGCTGAAATAGATTTTAAACGACCAATTGAGCTCCTCACAAGAGATGATTGATTCAGTGTAGCAGGTAGGTGTACTTACTGGCATGGTCATCGTTCAGCAGATTGTGGTACCGATGCTGCTTTTCATTAGCATCGAGCCTCATCATCACGCCGTTGTCACCACACCATCGCGAATTTCTGAAAACAACAGAGAAACTGATTATAGGTAGGTATTATTTTGTATAGCATAATAAAACAATATTTTCCAAACATGTTTGGACGTGCCTCTGAATACACCCTTTAGGCAACATCAAGGATCCAAACGCCTGAAGATCTGAGAGTATGTTTACCGTACTTGGGAATTACAGTCGTGATCCAATTCTTTCTTGTAGGTTTCTATACTAGTTCTTTTTTTTGAATGGTCTATTGAGTTCCGCCTACAGTCGGTCAACGGAAATAAAATTACTATGTCCCATCCATTGGCCCTAGCTTTCCGACATTCACATTATTATCACATTTTTTCTATATTATAATTATATAGAATACTAGCTTTTACCCGCGACTTTGTACGCGTAGATTCAGGAAATCGATTTTTGACAACTTTATCGTAAAACATTGATATTTCTAAAAATATAAAGAAATTTTTGGAAATAAAATAACCTGTGTCAGGCTGTGTCCCGATACTTTAAACTACCTCTATATAAAATCTCATCACAATCGGTTGTCAGCGGTTTGGCCGTGATAACGTCACAGACAGACAGACAGAGTTACTTTCGCATTTATAATATTAGTATAGAAGTATAGATATATTAAGTCCATCATACGATCATCGCCGCCGGTCAACGGTTTTACGATACTGTCGTGGTCCAATTCAGCTGGTGTTCAACCCCACATCACAAATTGCTTGAAGTCGTAAAGTCATATTCCATAACGATTGCCCTGAATGGATCAATAGGACCTGCTCGCTTATTTCGTAAAAATCTATGATTTTAATTGCTATGAATATAAGTCGAATTTAGAGAATACCAATTTCATAGTAACTATTATACAATTTAAAAGCCGTGTTGGCCGAGTGGGAGGTACCTCGACCTTCAATTTGAAAGTCGTGAGTTCGAATCCAGGCGTGCATCAATGCATTTTTCTGTTCGAAAAAATGATATGCGCATCAAAAACACACGCTCAAAACGGTGAAGGAAAACATCATCAAAAAACCAGTTAGTATTAGTATTCCTATAAGCGGCGATGGGCTTGCAACCTTTCACGTATGGAATGCTTACTACTGCATAATGTGGGCATGTGCCAAATACAATGTTTGGACGTGCCTCCAACTACCCCCACTAGATATCTTCAAAGGATCAAAGCGCTAGGAGATCTGAGAGGATGTCTATCGTGCTTAGGGATTACAGTCGTCATCCTAGAATCACCTAATCTATTCCCATATCTAGCTATGAAAATTATTGGTTTTAGTTTAGAGAATACTAATTTCACAGTAACTATTATAAAATCTATGTACATATATGCCATGCCATGATATGGCTTTGAAAGCCATAATAATGATAAACATAGATTTTTACGAAATAAACCAGCTGAGCCTACAATTAATTTGAGGAATTTCACTTCACCTAAACACGCGCAATTTAAAGATTAAAAGATAAGAGCGTGGCGCTAATTTTATTTAGCAACTTTATAGGCGGACCGTTGCAAAACTTCGTAAGAGGTCAATGAACGGTGATTGAGCAATCAATTCTGATGATTGATTGAGAACATTTGAATCAATTGGTTTGCCTGATACGCTGGCAGTTGTATTTAATCTGGGGGGTTAGCATGAACCACTATCGTATCGACAACGTATCGTCTAAATGCCGAAACTGACACTTGAGATGAGTAAAACCTAACACACATCACCAACCTCCGTGAATAGCTTACGGACGTCGGACGTCCCCAACGAGGTAGACATGTAACCACTTAAAGTCTTTTAAACGAACATTTATTGTACATCTGTCTTTACATATGGAGAAGTTGTAGGAAGATCAGTTACCCTGATTACAGGTTTTTATCCGGTATCGTAAAGGTGTGACCAGACATAGCGCGACATTAACAGAAAAGGCAACATTATAAGGCTAAAAGCAGAAAGTCATAGTCTTTTTGTCACCTGTTTCGCTAACAATATAAGGTTACCTGTCGCAAAAACCGATTCATGTGCAAAGATGACTGGTGATTGAGTTCTAGTTAAAGAAAACCGGAACTTGGAGGAAACAGAATGTGAAATGAAGATCCACATTTCAAATGAATGCTGTAACGGATCGTAAAATTTAGTATTGTCTAATTGGCGTGTTATGCATATGAAACTATAAAATGTTAATTATATGAATATATTCAACCAGAGAGAGTGATTTAATGATGATACAAAGTAAGAAGGAACTCTTTCTCCAACTTTATTACGAAAATGCAATCTGTCGCTGATAATATCTTGGTTAAAATTTGCGACTAATATTTACGAATCACCCCATAACTCCAACTTCTAAAAATTCCCTCCATTACGATTTACAGGCTTTAGTTATCATGAGGGGATTAGTTATTATTTTTTAGTTATTATTTAGTTATTATTAGGGGAATTTTAGACAAAAATGATAAAAAAATATTAAATTTTAAAATTTCGATGAAAGTAATGTCTGCTGTGGCTATTGTGGTAAGTGTGTGAAAGAATAACGTAACTAAAAAAAAATATTATAAAAAACAACAAACCAGACTGCATTTTTTTTTTTTTTTTTTTTTTCGAATTTTAAAGTTTTATTATTGAACGAGTTCTCCAAATAAGTTATTTAATAGATAATTAGAATGGCCTATTTAGTAGCTTTCATTTGATACGCATATTGTTATGAAAAAAATGTATGTTTTTATGGGGAGGGGGAATATGTAGCCTAAGATAGCACTCCCACAATTGAAACGAATCAAACGAAACCTTTAGTGTTGTAATTCGTCAAGTCGTTTAGGCTGTTGAGCGTGCCAAAAAAATGGACATACAAACATACATACTATGGTACATGTATGTCGATATACATTACCATCCGCAGTCGGGTAAAAAGGAACAGTTTAATTGCTTCTTGATGGAAACACGTTCATTAAAGTTAAATAATGTATTTTTATCAACAGGTGGTTGACATCAGTATTTATGGTAAACGGTTTTTGAAATCGAATCGTAAATGTCAGGGGAACGCGGAACAAGTTACTCAATGATGATAATTAATACCCATTTCAATTGACGTTTACGATTGAAGCCTTATGTTGAAAGTTATCGTAGAACCTTTGAGGTAATATTTTTTGTTTATGACTTCTACATCATGTTTCATTTAATATTAAAACGTGTCGTTGACTACCCCCTTTAGACATCTGATTTGTGGGCGTGGAGATCTGAGAGGATGTCCACCGTACTTGGACATTACCAGTCGTGATCCTATTCCTATATTTTGTACAATACAATACAATACAAAATCTACCTGCCCTCTTTCCTTTATCTAACTGTATATTTATAAGTTCCTGCTTTTGTACGATATCACCGATAACCAATCAGCCGATATTACGAGTACGATAGTAAACGACCTTTACGATTTCAGGTTTTCTTTTTTTTGTTTTGACTGATAATACGCGCTAAATGTAAAAAAGAATCACGAGTTAGATCTCTTAAATCCCTAAAGATAACTAAAGGAGGCAGTGTGAGAAAGAGGCATGCCCAAGCATTATATTTGGCAAATGTCCACATTTTGCAGTAGTTAGTATTCTGTGACAGGTTGCAAACCCATCGCCGCTTATAAGGAAACAAACCTGCTCGCCTCAAGATGCTTTCCTTGTTAATGCCCTTTTGAATAGAAACATCCATTGATTCGGCCTTGGTTCAAAACCCACGAAATTCGGACTCCATCAAGGATTATTAATTATAAAAAATAATGAGCCGTCATATTAATTATGAAAAATAATGCTTACTTCATTTAAGTTAAATATCATAAGTATGCTTACAAGCATACCTAGGTGCCTATACCTAATGTAGCTTTGTGACTGTGTCACTCACTAGGGGTTAGTCCAGATAGGCTTGGTCTCCTGTCAAATAAACCAGTGTAAATTATACCGTCTAGTCTAGGCTCCCTATACAAGACTTACCTATTTTCTAATACGGGCATGTAGCATAGAGATAACATTTAGGACATACCGGCACGCACTGTTGCGTCACATCACATAGCACGCCCTCGAGACTAACGCGCAGGCGCTTGACACGCTTATTCTTGTCATACAAAGGTATTTAAAGGGCTGTCACAAAGCGATAATCCTAATATTATTAAAAATGCGAAAGTTTGTGAGTTTGTTTGTATGTTTGTGCCTCGATCAGGCCTAAACGACAACACGGATTAAGATGAAATTTGCTGTAGATGTGTAAAACGTCACGATGACGAAAAACATCCCCAAAATGATTAAAAAACGCTAAAGGGATGATTTTGGTATAGATGGCGAAGGTGTGCAAAATCTGACATCAGTGTTGATATCAGTCGCCATAGCAACGTGATACTCTATGCGATTATTGAAATTTGAACAGGACGTCTGTCACGGGTCTGCTAGTGATTAAATCACGGTTTGAAGAATAATAATGCTACAAACTTCCGCAATCCTCTGTACTACTGAGAGCACAATAGACGTCTCCTTTGCTATTTCTAGTCAGTTGAATAGAAGTTGTAGCGCTAAAGACTCGTCTGACTTGTCTCGTCTGGACTACTCCGGACTATGACTAAAGTTTTTATTTCAAGGAAACCTTAACCCTGTTACTTTAAAGTGCGCAAAGGTTGATCGTCGGTATTACATTTTTTTCTCTGAAGAAAAAAAAGAGAAAAGTCTTAAGATGAGGAACAACCATTGCGAACGGCTTCGATCGGCACAAAGATTTTGATTGGGTAAGTACTAGAAAGAATAAACCAAGAAATGGACCAAGCTATTCTTACACACCGAGTATTCATTTTTAGGGTTCCGTATCCAAAGAGTAAAACCGGGACCCTATTACTAAAACTTCGCTGTCCGTCTGTCTGTCACAGGGCTGTATCTCATGAACCATGATAGCGAGACAGTTGAAATTTTCACAGATTATGTATTTCTGTTGCCGCTATAACAACAAATACTAAAAAAGAATAAAATAAATATTTAAATGTATAATAGCACGGAACCCTACGTGCGCGAGTCTGACTCGCACTTGGCCGGTTTTAACTCTGTTGCATTGCAAATTTTTGTTGTTCTGAAGGTGATAGCAGATACCTAATCTTTTTTCAAAACTATTCGTTGAGCCAACACTTTTTTATCATTTGAAACACACAGAATTTTTTGATAAGGATTTCTTTTTCTTTTTACCTTTTCTTGTTTATTAAATTGCATTAAAATGTAAATAAATATTATCTATTTACCTATCTATCAAAATTATTCATGCAATCGATATTCCACTTCAATCACTAGGCCAGGTCAGTGTGTCGTGATAATGCGAATATTCTACGTACCTAATCACATTTTGCATAGTTATGAATAGTTCGCCACAAGGCCAGCAAATGTTTTGATAAAATTGATAAGCTGTGTTGATAAACAGACAAGTACTTATTGACCTTCATCCCTTATCAGTATTTTAGATTCTATCCACATCGCTGTTTACCAAGGTACCTTCTAACACCAAATAATTTTTGTTCTTAAACATTTATACACAATTTTAAAAACTGGAACCACGTATGGAATGCTAACTGCTGCAAAATGTGGGAGGGCATGTGCCAAATATAATGTTTGGACGTGCCTCTGACTACCCCCTCTAGACATATTCAAAGGATTTAAGCACCTTGAGATCTGAGAGGAGGTCTACCGTACTTGGAGATTGAAGTCGTGATCCTATTTTTAAACAGTATAATGGATTTTCACTAGGGGCTTAAGGAGTTTTCCAGAAATCCGTTCAGTTTAGTTGATCATTGTTACGTTTTTTCCCACTGTCTGCCAACCCTAGCTACCTGCAGGTAAGCGTAGGATGCACGTTGTATGCACGAGTGTATTTTGCCTAAAAAACAATGGCGCCAGTTTTTGTTTGCTCAGCACAATAACTTGATTAGATGTGTTAGCTTAGCATGGTGATGGTATTCCGGCTTTAAACGCAAGATCCGTGCGATCTGAGTAAACTGTTTCGCTGAGTAGATATTACAGGTTAAACCAGCAGCATACAGCTAGATGGGGACTGTTTGACCCACGCAGTAGGTGTGTGTGTTTTTATGTACGAGTACCTATCTTTGCTCTTGTTATGTGTACCTATTTATCTGTGTGTGTCAATTCAATTCAAGTCAATTTAAAAGTAAATTTACTGACTGACTGATCTATCAACGCACAGCATATACCACTGGTCTAAGAAAGGAATTCCCGAAGTTCAACCCCAAAAGGGGGGCAGCAGGGATTGAAGTCTGAAAATAGCTTAACATGAAGTCGCGAGGGCTACCACTAGTCATAGATTTAGGGCCTGTTTCATCATCTTCAAGTAAAGTGTTGATTAGTTACTTTCCAGTTAGCGCTAAATTTATGTATGAAAATGTCAAAACTATCAAATTTCAAATGGTACGCTCGTTTTTGGTAATCGCCGAGTAGCTTACTTAGGACTTTACTTGAAGATGGTGAAACAGTCCCTAAGTATTATTGTATTGTTGCTGGCTTTTATGTAGAAGGTAGTTCAGTTCCATTCAAATGTTTTAATTAGTTGGGAATTAGGAATCGCATTTTTTTAGCTGCAAGAATGAGGGTCAAGGTTGAATCTAATTAAGAGTAGCTCAATGGAGCAGGTTAAGGACACTATTGTTCAAAAAGAATACCTAATCGAATGTTTGTGAATAGACAGCACGCTTATAGACGAGGTGGGTTGCAGGAATTTAGCTGATTTTTAATGATAAGATTTGTTTTGTAATGTGGACCTATGCAGAAAGAACTTCAAAATGTTCTTACCAGCGGGATTTGAAACCGCTTTTCGCCATGAATCAATATTGCGATATCAACTAATCCATGGTACAAAAGACGCTGTTGTCAAAAATATGGCCAGATGAAAAAAAAGAAAACAGGATCACGACTGTATCCCCACGGCGCTAAGATCCTTTTAAGATGTCTAGAGAAGGTAGTTGAAATGTTTCATGAAATTTTGTTGCATCCATAAGTGTGGCTTTCACTTTGTAACTAGACTTTATCAGGAAACGTGAGAAATCTTGACAATTATGCGAACTGCGAGCTATCTGAGACGGCTCATTAAAATTCAGCATTGAACGTTAATAGCCAATGTCAACCTCAATAGGCAGGTTTCCTCGTATTAATAGTAAATTTTATAGAATTTTGTAGTTTGGCAAATATATGCCCTTCACGGCCTCTAAAGCTGATGCTGTTTATGATTATAGTTTTATTATCTTTTACCTTATGGTAATTCTAAGGATACCAACATTATACGCACATTTGTAGGATAATACTCGGTAAAAAAAATATATTTTTTAATCATTTAAGAGTTAAAAGTAATCTGATTTTTTATCTACATCTACAGCAAATTTCATCCTAATCAAACAAACAAAACAATCACAAAATTTTGCATTTATAGTATTACTAGCTGTCCCGGCAGACGTCGTGTCAAAATTCAATAATCCCATAGAAAAAAGCACTTTCAGTTTTTCCCGAATTTTAGAATTTCCAGGCAACTTATCTCATTTTCCTTTATTTTGAAACCAGGTTTGGTAAAGCGAACAAAACATAGTAAAAAATATTCAAATCGGTCAAGCCGTTTTCTAGTTTTAGCGAGGCTAACGAACAGCAAATTCATTTTTATATTTATGATTAGGATTAGGATACCCAGGACGACCCAGGTGCAGAAAACAGTGCTACCAAATTCTAGGATTCGATAGGTGCGATCATGTGCTGGTTTCACCTCCATTGCGTAATCAAGAGCGGAACAAAATAAACCTTATCTTCCATCTTGCAGCAATGGTTGCGATACAATACAATAGCAGCCGCTCCAGCAACCTGTCACTTGCACCTGGCGATTCACCCCAGGCTAGTGTAGTTGACTGACACAGGATGTGGTTTTGAAAAATAACAGCTGGTATAGTTATTCTGGTAGTAGACTGCCCTCACAGCTCAGTTGGTAGTAACTCTGCCTTCTGCGCTGTAGGTTGTGGGTTCGCATCCCACCCAGGATAAACATTTGTGTGATGAACATAGATGTTTGTTCTGTGTCGGGGTGTTAATATTAATTGTATGTATTTTTACAAATAAAAGTAATACGTATCTTATCAGTAATTTGGTTCCCATAGTACAAGCTTTGCTTAGTTTGTATACATTATTATATTATTAGGGCTCCGTACCCAAAGAGTAAAAACGGGACCCTGTATACCCCTGTATTTCTGTTGCCACTTTATCAACAGATACTAAAAACAGAATAAAATAAATATTTAAGGGGGACTCCCATACAACAAACTTGTTTGTTTGCCGTTTTTAGGGTTCCGTACCCAAAGGGTAAAAACGGGACAATATTACTAAGACTTCGCTGTCCGTCTGTCTGTCACAGGGCTGGTATCTCATGAACCATGATAGCTAGACAGTTGAAATTTTCACAGATGATGTATTTCTCTAAAAACAGCATAAAATAAATATTTAAGTGGGACTCCCGTACAACCAACGAGATTTTTTTGCCGTTTTGATAATAGTACGGAACCCTTCGTGCGCGAGTCCGAGTCGCACTTGGCCGGTTTATTTATAGATAATGGTAAGGAACCCTTTGTGTGCGAGTCCGACTTGCTCTTGGTCGGTTTTTATTATTCTATTTTATATTATATATACACTAATACAACCTCCGTGAGTTAGAACAACTACACCCAGATACAGTGGCCTGGGGGGATAGCATCAACCACTATCGTTTCGACAACGTATCGTCCAAATTGCCACTTTTTGTATAGTAAAAGTGTCAGTGCTGGCATTTGGACAATACGTTGTCGATAAGATATTGGTTCATGCTAACCCCCCCAGAACAAACTTCCGATGTTCATCAAACTAATTTTGTCCTAGATGAAAATCGAAATCACAAAATACAGCGCAGAAGGTTTCTGTAAGGTCAGTCAAGTACAGTAAGGTATCGGGAAGTGAGACTTTAAAAGTACATGCCAGTAGATAGTAAGATAAGGTAGGTACTGATATGGTCTTATCGAGATATTGGCTTTCACTTTATAAAATAAAATTAAATCAACTTTAATACCGGCTACAGCAATATTTTCTAATGATAGCAATACAAAGATAGCTGTTTTATCCAGACCTATTTTGGTCCGTGCATTTAAACATATTGGTGGCGATTCTGTTGTTTTCACTTTAAAATTTAGGATTCCTAAAACACGATCGCTCTTATTACTTTTACGTAAACGCCTAAATTCGCGTAACCTCAAAATGGAAGTTCGAAATTAAGAATACTTTAGACCTTTATTTTTTTTTTGTATTTCTAAGTTTCACTTTAGTCAAAACCTTTTTACATAACAACTAAATAAAAAAACCCTTAAATTACTTAAAACTAGCCTACGTTTAAGATCTGTCACCTTGAGGTTACGCGAATTTAGACTTTAACGTAAAAGGAATATGTGCGATGCGATTGTGTTTTAGGAATCCTAAATTTTAACATGGACACAGAATCGCTACCATTATGTGCATAACTCGTGCATATTGAAATAGAGACCATGAATGAATCTATGACCCACAAATCACAACTTGCCACTGACGGCATTGTATGCAGATGTGACGGCGAAAGCGGTTCCCGCGCGGGAATCGAACCGGCACGCCTTTCATTTCACTGCATGCGGTGAACAATTGCTGGGAATATGAAATTCCAGTTAGCGAGCTATGTCTACGTAATAAGTATTCTTATAAGCGGCGATGGGCTTGCAACCTGTCACGTACGGAATGCTAACTTACTGCAAAATGTGGGTATGTGCCTGTGGACTCCTCAGTAAAAATACTTCGATTCAGTAAAAACTTTGCATACTTGTCAAGTTCCGATGACAATGTTAAATGATGTGACAGTTGATAGCGCTGCTCGATGGTTTGAATAATTTTACAAAACAAGCTTTTGTAAAATTATTCAAACCATCATTGATAAGATATTTTTTTAACAGAAAACTTATTTTGTTTGTCTTTTTAGGGTTCCGTACCCAAAGGGTAAAAACGGGACCCTATTACTAAGACTTCGCTGTCCGTCTGTCTGTCACAGGGCTGTATCTCATGAACCGTGATAGCTAGACAGTTAACATTTTCACAGATGATGTGGGGCTCCCATACAACAAACGTGTTTGTTTTTGCCGTTTTTTATACATAACGGTACGAAACCCTTCGTGCGCGAGTCCGACACGCACTTGGCCGATTTTATATTAAATTCTGACTTTGATTTCCCATAAAGCTGACCAGGTCCCAGCCCCACCTGCCCGTGAATGTATAATAGGGCATAGCAGGTATGAACATTACATAAATCATTACGTATCATGTCAACATACTTTCGTTTCGTGTCGTAATATAGAATGTAATTATGCAAATAGATTGATTGTTTCAGACATTGAGATCAATTGAACTGCTCCAGTTCTTTGATTGATGAAACTGATATGGGTAATGAAGAGGCTCTGTGACTGACATCATTTATCATCGTAGCAAATGAATATTATAAAATATGACATACATATACATAAAATCACGCCTGTTTCCCAGAGGGGTACGCAGAGATCACGACTTTCCACTTACTACGATCCTGCCATAATTATATTGCTTTATTCACTCTCATCACATTCCTCATGCATGCTCGTCGATTTAGAGTACTCTTGACCTGGTCTTTATTCAATACAAGCTAACCCGGCGAACTTCGTATCGCTTTAGAATTAACTCCCGTTCCCGTTATAAAAAGTATCCTATGTCCGTTTCCTGGTTCTAAGCTACCTCACCACCAATTTTTAGCCAAATCGGTTTAGCCGTTCTTGAGTTGTAAATAGTGTAACTAACACGACTTTCTTTTATATATATAGATATATTGGTGGACATTATCACTTAGCGACATCTAGCCCTAAACTAAGCAAAGCTTTTCTATGACAACTAGATAACTGATAGAATACTTTTATACTTTTTTTTGTCAACACATGAATAATTATGATAGTTTAACCCAGACACAGAACGAACATCTATGTTCATCACACAAATATTTGCCCTGGGTGGGGATCAAACCCACAATCTACAGCGCAGAAGGCAGAGCTACTACCAACTGAGCTGTGAGGCCAGTCAAATAGTACAAATATAATTGTATAACTTGCACTATTGTATGAGTTCATTCCCAAAGATTTTAATTCGCCACGATTACTTTTAACGCGCCGATCATAATTCAATTATTCTTCTTGTTCGATCCAAGGAGGTTTTATTGTAAAAACCACATTCCATATTACTGCATGCCTATTAAAGCTCGCCAAAACGATAGTGGTAAGAGCGCTACTTTAATGTTTAACAAGAGCCTCGGGAGACACGGATTTTTGAAGAATTATGGTTCTTGAAGTTACCGCCAGAGGCGCTATCGTGATTATTTACAAAAAAAAACAGTGTTAGAGCCTAGTGGTGAAGTCTCTCCGCAACTCTGTCTGTCTGTGGCGTTATCACATATTGTGATGAAATTTCATATTGAGATAGTTTAAAATCTCGGAACGGACATTAGGCTACTTTTTGTTCAAAATCTTGTTTTGATTTTAGTTTTACGTTTCGTCAATAATCGATTTCCTGGATCTACGCGGACAAAGTCGCAGGTACAAGCTAGTTATGACATCAATCTGAGGTTCTTTAATAACAAAATCGCTGTTATTCCCAACAGAACTGTTGTCTGAGCATAAATAAAAGGATAGTAGTATCGGTAACACGTTTTATTTCACAGGACGAAAAAGGAATGCAATGACAGTTCTTATTATAAACTAATGTCAAAATTGACAAGACAATAACCTCAGAGCATGACGTTGTTCATTGCCTCAGAGCATGGTGCATTATACTTCAACAAGAACTGTAAAAGCCGGTAGTCGTTTGACGGAAGATATTGACGGTATTACAAAACGACTGTAAACCAATAGTTTGCAAACGCTATCTGGAAGTCCGGTCATGACGATTGTTCTAAGCTTTGCATTGTTGCCGTTTGCCTTAACCTACAGACCTATTTTGAATGTCTGGTGTCGTCGCTGTACTTGGCACAGACTGGCCTCGGCAGGATAAGATTACATCAGACTAGCTGCAAAATAATCTGTCAAGTAACTCGTTTAGAATCGAAATGCTATTTTAACCCTTGGAATAACCTGATTAGAATAATTGATGAGTGATCAATGATCATCGGAAATCGACATATATACGTGTGTTTGCCACCTAACTCCTCCTGGACCGATTTGGTTGTAATTTTGTATGTATATTTCAATGGGTTCCTGGATGGTTTGAAAACACAATTAAACCCGGTAGATGGCGGTAGATACTGTCGGTATGTCACTAATTTTGATTTGCTGTTTTGTTACTCTTTATATATAGTACTAGCCGACCCGTGACAGACGTCCTGTCAAATTTCAATAATCGAATAGAAAAGACAATGTTTTTAGTCTGTGATGTCAGTTTTGTTGCACACCAGCGCCATCTACCAAAATCATCCCTTTTGCGTTGTTTTATCATTTTGGGGATGATAAAGATAAAGATAAAGATCATTTATTTGCTTGAACACAATGTAGGTTACACAGATGATAATAAATAATATTTTAGATTCATAATGATGTTTTTCATATTTTAAAGTTGCCTATTATTTATTCGGGCATTACATCTACAGCAAATTTCAACTGAATCCGTTTTGTCGTTTAAGCCTGATTGAGGAACAAACATACATACAAACTCACAAACTTTCACATTTATAATATTATTAGGATCTTAAGCGGTACGAAGTTCGCCGGGTCAGCTAGTAATATAAAAACTCTTGCGTTACTGTCCCAAAAGTCCCAAAAATTGAAATTTGGAGTGTGTATTCCTTTTGGAGAGCACTAAGTAAAGAACCGGAAATTCAACCCCTAAGCCTGTATGGGGTTGAATTTCGGTCGTTCTGGTCCTTATTTGATAATGAATTGATTGTTTCGATTGCTTGCCACTGTCTACGGTGATACAAAAGAACATAACGATTTATAGTTAGTAAGTTTGTATAATATCTACGAGTACTTAGGCGTATACTTATTGAGTAGTCACAAACCTACTTTTAAACCGGAGTTGCATTTCCTTCTAATAAGGTCGAGGTTAAAATGTAAGTGTTTTTTAATAGCACATTCTTAAATTCTCAATCCCAAAATGATAGATAATATAATAATAAGTTAATAAGCCAATTGAACACCCAACGAACGTTGGTAGGTGAATTGAATATCAAAAATTTAGTAATAAGCCATCGTCAATTATTGCAATAAGATCATTCCTCTATAGATTGGAATTCAATTCAATTCTTGTTTTTGGCTTAGATTGGAATAGTCTTTAGCTTCTAAACGAGTTTCTATTACTATTAAATAATCTAAATAATACATAGGTCATCTTTGTCATCATCTTCATTTAGTCGTATCCTCTTTAAAAATAAGTTTGAATCAAAGTTATTGTTGTATGGCAATTTGTTTGGATACAATTAATAAAATGTTTGGACGTGCCTCTGACAACACCTATTAGGGACCTTCAAGGATCTAAGCGCCTGGAGATCTGAGAGGATGTCTACCGTACTTGGGAATTACAGTCGTGATCAGTGTAAGTTCATGATGAGCTAGTGATGACGAACGATAGGGAATTATGGAAGAAAGAAAACTATGTTTTTTCTCCGCCTCTCGGCACCGTCTTGACTTGTAGGTGATTTTTTTATTCAAGCTTATTAATGCAAGGCGCCAGTTTGTGCAAGTACTGATGGGCGGTGTCTACAAAAAACAAGGAAGCGTCTGCTATTTGATAAATGGGTTTTCGTGGCATTTACCATTTATCCACCTACCTAGATATCTTTAAGGATATGACAATGATAAGTAGGCACTAAGAGAACGTGATGATGAGTTTCTTCAAGATTAACGGAAAAAATAAATAGGATCACGTCTGTAATTTCTAAAGTCAGAGGCACGTCCAAACATCACATGCCCATTTTTGCAGTAGTTAGCAATCCACAAGTGACAGATTGCAAGCCTGTCGCCGCTTACAAAAATACCAAGTCGAAGAATTAATTAAACATTTTTTTTAATGGAATCACTACTGTATCCCCATTTTTACGCGTGTGCTAAATTTTAATGTAATGTTTAGAATACACGTATCTTTGCCTTTAAACATCTGAACAAACAAGGATCTGGGCGCTGAAAGGATGTCTACCGTACTTGGGCCTCAAAGTCGTGATACTATTTAATTTCTTCCGAGTGAATCACGGATCAATGTACAGTTTTCCTGGACCCAGAAACCGGAATCTTGGTAAATTACGTATTTTTAAGGTAAGGTCGAAGGCCTTATTTGGTCAATGACCACAGGTCATAAACAGCAGGATTAAAACAGGATGCAAAATCCTTTCTTCTGACGCGCAGAATTCATCCACCATGGAACATCGATATAAAAGTATTTATCTCAATGACATGATAATAATAAAATGCAATAGAACCCTTATCTAGATACTAATATATATAAATGCGAAAGTAACTCTGTCTGTCTGTCTGTCTGTGACGTTATCACAGCCAAACTGCAGGGCCGATTGTGATGAAATTTTACATAGAGATAGTTTAATGTCTTGGGACGGACATAGGCTACTTTTTTACCCAAATTTTATTTTATTTTATGAATTTCAATGTTAAGTCGTGAAAAACCGGTCTACATATTTAAAAGATCTTAGAAGGCGTCATAGTAAATTAATGGTCGCTGTAGTCATATTTTGGCGCACATAGCTTTAGAATACACTAGCTTTTGTCAGTGGCTTCGTCCTTGTGGTACCTGGATAAAAAGTATCCTATACGCTATTCCAGTCATCCAAATCCGTTTTTTCGCTTGGACGTGATCGAGTCACAAACATTCAAACGTCTTACAAACTTTCAGATTTATAATATTAGCAGGAATTCTTTATTAAATGCACGGTCTGAATGCGCGTGAGTGCATGATCGCATGTTGAGATTACAGTGCAAAATGATTGCAAAGATTAGTTCTCACGGTTACCTAAAATGTTAACGGGTTCAGTTTCAAAAGAGGACTGAAAATATACTGTAATGTGATCTGAATATTTACCTACTGTTGCTTTTAATGACCGAGAACTACTGAACTACATCTACACTGATATTAAAGAAGTAATATCTTTATTTTTGTTTGTACCAGACAAACTAGAAACTACTGGACCAATTTAAAAAAATATTTTTTCTATCAAAAATTACATTAACAGCAATTAAAATTGGCTAAATTAAAAAAAAAATTAGAGCGCTTAAGCAGCAATAATGTAACCTAACGAGTTATGAAGTTCGAGATAAAGAAAGAAACGAGTTGAATAGATGCGTCAACGACTTCGTCAAAACAGCAGGTCATACAGGCAGGTGAGATTGGCGCAAAATCGCGGCGAGTATAGCTGATGATGATGATGAGATAGTTTCCACACTCACGCTTCTCGGGTGTTCTCGGGAATTTTCGGTTTCAGTTTTTTTATTATAGTGTAGGCAGAAAGCTACTAACCGCGTTTTGTAAGGAACCATAATAGGTCACCGAAAGCGAAAACGATACTATTTATTTACAAATAAGTTACCAAAAGTTATTGAACGACCATATTGGATCTACAGTGAGTTGGTATGGAGACCAAACAAGGACTCAATCACACCTACGCTGGTGGGCCAATGGTAATAGTACGTGACCAATGATAGCCGTGTGCACCAAATTTAAATTTATTTAGTTACACTATGAGAAAAAGAGCTTTCCAGTTTTTCTGTAATCCTTGGTAAGTACCCCATTTTTTTAACCCAAATTAGAGGGCTGTGAGTTTGACTGTCTGTCTGTGGCAACGTAGCTCCTGTTCTTAACGAATGGACCAATTTTGATGCGGTTTTTTGTTTGAAAGCTGACGTGATTATTTTTAGCTATATTTAAAATATACGCGGTTTAAATTAAATAAAAACCCACACATGCATTTATTGTGTTACAATCGAAGCGATTCCCATAGGGTTTCTGATTTCTGATTACATATCATAAAATTATGCACAAAGTAAACTACATAATTTTGTTTGCCTATTTACTATCCCATTCTTTTGCAAGCTTATGAAAGAGATAGATTGATAACAACCTCATTATTTTTCTAAGGTCGGTTAAATTCGCGCCAGCTTCATAACTGCTGGTGTCAGTTTTATTATCGGATAGAATTTAGGTAAAACAAATGCCATCAAAAACATTACTTGTAAAAAAAGCCTCGCTTGCCAAGTCTCGCAACGCAACTCAGTTCTTCTACCGTAAAAAGTTGTGAGATCCATGTAATACCAAGTCGGTTAATTTATTCAGTCCCTACTTTAAGGGTCCTTCTGTCTTAAGTTATTACGTAATAACATAAGGCAGAAGGACCCTTAAAGTAGGACCTAAAAGAGACGAAAAAACCACATGTTTTCAAAGATCATCTTCTGAAAAACCGTCCGATCTCATACTGATGCTCTCTAATGATTCTAAACAACACAAACATTCTTGGCTACTTTATTTTGAATCGGCCAACATCTTCGGTATCATACCAACCAATGGTATGATAGTGCCAACGCACTTGGCACCTCATGCCAAAACTTGAAAGAGAATCTTATTTTGGTGTAGACCGGTTCTTTACAACATGTTTGAGGTTGCGAGACGTTTTACTTTTTAACCGGCGAAAGAAGAAGAGGTTCTCAATTCGGCGTGCTGTAAGTATATTTTTTTTATATACTTACCTATATGTAAGACCGCGCAGCGCATATCTTTTTACCTGGATGATTTTGGAACGAAGTTCCTTATCGCGCGTTGTGAGGTCGAGGTCGAAGTCGAAGTCGAAGTCAAAGTTGATTCCCCTTCCCTTGTCCCACGTTATTTTGTGAGAACTTCGTTCCATCCGGGTGTCCCTTGACACCTCTCAAGTTTTTTTTTTGTGTAGAGAATAGTCCTAAATTGGTCCCATTTTCATTAAATTCATGTAGGACTTGTCGGTTTTGTTTTTAGTTTTTTAAACGTATTAAAGAGGAAGGCCTCAAGTTATTCAATTTGTCAGTCAACCTACTCAGGTACCCGTATCGATTAGTAACCATTTCACGACCTATTCCGAAACATTTTTAGAGAGATTCGCCAATATTAAAGTTCTAAAGGGGCCCTTCTATAATCTGGGGGCACGGCAATGCCCCCGCCAAGTCGTGCAATAAAGCGGCACGGCCGTACCGTACCATCCTTTTCTCGAACTTCTCGAAGCAGTTCAGGTCATTTTCGCCCCTTATAACTTTGTTGTGGATAAAACTAGAAGCGTGAATTCAGTTACTCTTGTCTACTATAGTACCTACTAGGTAAAGTTTGTTTGCGACTTCGTGAGTTGTGTAAGTTTGGATGCTTTCTCATCATAATAGTCTCAGTAGTATCTCAGTAATCATATTCATATCAGTCGTTATCGCTTGATAAGATTAATTTTATTATTGTTTTTAGCAGACCAAATTGGTGATTATAATCAAGTAGATTAAGTATCTAGTAGGTAGTTGGTAGGTGGTATCTAGGTATCTAAGGAAACTTTTTGGATCCTGTTTATCCCGTCTGCAACTACATAGATAGGTAGGTACCTACCTATCTCTCAGCGGAGGTCTTGAGCACTAAGTCTGAGATTTAAGAAGGTACTTAGTATAAGTTAGAAAAGTACCTACCTATTATAGCAACATTTTGAGGCACATGCACATTGGTAACCTAACAATATTCTTTGCCTATTTTTGTGACTAAAACTACTTGTGACTTGAGTCAAATGAGTGGCCGGTAATATGACATTTTGTCATAGTAACTTCACTTTACGCTACGCTACGTTTCCATTACGGAATTCTCTTAGCCCTCTGTGGTCAGGGGACGTCGACCTCGGGAACAGGTATGGTGGCTAACACCCTAGCCTGTAGCTACACCTTAACAGGTTGGGAGGTAGGTGCTACCTCAGTTCCATTCTGGAAGGTATCTACCTACATATAATGAACTGGATATATACCTACCTACCCACTAAAATATAACTTTACTTTGTGAAATTCTGCTCGCATATTTCGTAAAAACCGATGATTAGATTATTATCATGTTATGGCTTTCAATGAAGTTTAGGTAGGTTGTAACCTACCTACCTCTACTTACATAGGTAGATTCCATAATAGTAACTATGAAATTGGTATTCTCTATTAAGTAGGTACCTAATGTACATACCTATATAAGTAGTTATGTTATTCTATGTGAATAGATTAGTTACCTACCTACCTACATAGATTCTTACTTAGTACCTACCTATGGCATTGGTAGGTAAAATTGGACCACCCATGAGTCCATCCAGTAGGTGTAACAATATTACAAACAAAAATCAACTTTATTTTATATATACTATAGTAGACGATTATTTAACATAATATTTGCCTAATATTATTTATACATTCTATGTATAGTTAGATAATAATTATTTTTTTTAACTATAACTAACTATGGCTATGAATATCATAACTACGTACCTACCTAAATAAGATTGCCCACAAGTGGTGGGCTAGTTGGTTAGTTGATGTTGATAGGTAGGTAGGTACATCAGCTTGATACTTTCATCAGTTTCATCAAGCATTATCCAGCACGTTAGTTTGCTTGTTAAGCACGTCTGTGTTAGTTAGTAACATAACTACCTAACTAGTTATACCTATATTGTAAACAGGCAAAATTGTATGTATGATGCAGACGGGGGTTTGTTGGTACCTATAACTGCATAAATTGTAGGTATTTTGTTAGGTGCCTAGGTAGGTACCCTAAGCTAACCATTACTCGGTAGATAGGCACTTATTAAACTTGGCATTAATTTAGTAGGTACCTACCTACCTATTAGTAGGTACCTTATTAGTATTAGATTAACCTTTTGTGACATAACGATCATCTGACGACAAAAACTATCACGATGTAACTAGCTATAGTTGGCAGGTACAGGTAGGTAGTTATTCATTTCTATGGAAAACAATCGACGTTAGGTAGGTAGGATTCTATCGAACAGAGCCAGCCTCCATTGTTATCTAAAACAACCGTGCCTCCACCGTTATCCACCATGAAATACTAAGCACCATATCAAAACGTTACTCACCGAAATATCCAATAGTTTTCTAGTGTCCACAGGCAAATCCGAAAACCAGTTCAGTTAATTCAAGTTTTACTGGCGATTTCAGTTTCAAAACCACAAGAAAACTATTACAACACACTAAGCACTTTAGTATCACTGTATCACTTTAATTTCATAAACATAGATGGCGAATTTTGGTTTGTTTTATCAAAAACATCGGTACGTTCACGTAAAGAGTTTTGGCTGATAACGCGAAGAGCGCGCGCGACGTCTCTCGGCGATGGTTCGGGAGACACTAGCGCTCGGCGGGATGACGTTACGGACGGGTGAATGTGGTGGCAGTAAGAGGAACTATCTGCTTGCAACGTTCGGAATTTGAATATGGAAATGCCAGCCCCAGGCTGCGGTCGTGGCTAAATGAGAATGAAATGAAGGACGCTAATAAAGGCAGATAGAAGATCAGACCACAATTCTATTTACCGATGTAGAAGAGGAGGTAGGGCTATATAGATGAGTACATAATTAAACGAAACTTACAAAGTGATAACTTACTTATGTAGGTACTTACTGTTATAACTTATGAGGCAAAAAACCTAGTTTTTTTGCATTTAAGTATTACTCTTTTTATAATAAAAATTGTAGCGTTAGGCGGTTTACTCGATACTCGACGGGCAAGGTTTTTTTTTTCAAATTTAATTATGTGCGATTGCTCGGTGACGTGACATCTGTCACTTACATTAGTTATCTGTCAAATCAATCCTCGTTCTACCTTTATACCTAGAAACCTAATAGGCTCGGATCCGGGATCACATCTGAAGCTGAATGATCTGAGGTTTATCTAACTAAATTATTTTTACTTACCAATGACCGCCTTCACAGGTACCTACCTACTTAGCTACTTAACTACCTACAACTACTAACTAGTTAGGTAAATACATAGGTATACTTAGCAGCTGCTGTTTTACATAGTTACTTACATAAAGGGTAGTTTAGGTACATATTTAGGTAGGTACCATTGCCAATGTGTATAAAACAGCTGTTGAAATGCTTTAAAAAAACAGTGTAATTATACTACCTACCAAACAGCTGATCGGTTTTCCACCTGTCCCTAAAAAAACAGGCAGTTCTTTAGGGCTACACCGGCAGCAGGTAACATAACAATAACACCAGGTGTGGATGCAGGGTAGGGGCGATGTCAATGGGTCAGCATACAAGACTTAAATCAAAACTACCAGCTACTTAAGGCGCTCCCAGTCGACGATTGTTTTTGTTCGAAACGAAAAAATAAATACTTGTGAACAAGCCACATCTCCTATTTTATAATGTATAGTATATGTGAATAAAGATGTACCCATCTTTAATCACTTCGATAAATAATCCTACCGACCGCTGCAATGACGACAAACACACGTGCGTCGGCGCGTGGTCCGCCTTAGCTTTTCGAATAAATTAATGATATAAATTACATAATTTATATCATTAATTTATTCGAATACAATTACTTAAAAAAAATCTATTCTAATATAAATCTAGATCTACATATTATCCTATCTTTAACAATAAATCACAAGTTGATTTTAATAGTAGGTATATAAAATATTTCGATCATAAATTCTAAAACGTATCATTTTGAAATAATATCTTTATCGTGAAAAGTTTCTGCTATTATGTTTTCAGCTTAATAGAGATCTAGGTAGGAACCTGAAGTACTTATAAAAATAGGAGATGTGGCTTGTTCAGAAGTATTTCTTTTTTCGTTTCGAAAAAGAGCAATCAGCGACTGGGAGCCCCTTAAGGCGCTGCCAGTTCCTAAAACCGCGGCAGAAACTACTAAGACAGTTAACAACGGCAACCTCTAGATGGCGTATGCGTATCGTAAATATTATACAGTTTTTATGAGATCGCGTTGCTGGTACCTACGTAGGCAAGTAAAAGGGGTAGCTTTACCCACCCCTCATAACCATTTTCTCTTTGTCCGCCTTTGCTTTTCGAATAAATTAATGATATACATTATGTATAATTACTTATCAAAAACCTATTCTAGTAGAAATCTAGATCTTCATATTACCTATCTTTAACAATAAATCAATAGTTGATCTTAATAGTAGGTATCAAAGTATTTCGATCATAAATTCTAAAACGTATCATTTTGAAATAATATCTTTATGAGTGGCGGCAGCTTCTCTATAGATGCAAACGGTGGGTTCGAATTTCGTTAATTCTGCATATCCAATAGATTTTTCTAATTGAAACATGTGCGCACGTGCTCAAAGTTGAAGAAAACATTGCGAGGAAACCGGTTTGTATTCATTCATATGGCCTTGCAACCTATCACGTGTGGAAACTGTAATAAGATGGCATAAGAAATGCCAAAATGTACCTGGGTTTGGGCTCTGTCTACCTTCTTGAATGTCCAAGAATCTGACCGCCTCTGGAGGTCTGTAAGTCTGTGAGGTTGACTAACTTACTAGGGAATGTCCTTGTCTTGCCTGAGCCCATCTCGGAGTCCTCGAAGGATAGATAATGGTTGGATGGATTTGTGGCCAGCTTTGTCTGCTGCATACTTTTGCTTTGCCACCTTTGCTATCTAGCCACAAGAGACGGCTATCTCTTTCAATGGGTATAATAAATAGCTCTGTCTATACATACTCGTAAATTGAGATACCAGTCCAGTGAGTATCTACGTACCTACTTTGCTACTTACATACTTAGTTAGACTTAGTTGCAAAATAGACGTCCAAGTAAGTGGGCTCTAGGGCCAAGGTGAACCGGCGACGAAGAGAAACTGGATCCCATGCGTCAAATAAAGAAAAATATTAAGAGAATTACTAGATAGGTAGGTACCTACTACAATCTATTTATAGGTACGGTAGACATCCTTTTAGATCTTGAAGCGTTTAGATCTTTGAAGTAATCCAAAGGAGGTAACCAGATGCACGGCCAAACATTACATTTGGCATGCCCGTTTTGCAGTAGTCAGTCAGCATACGTTTCGTCACGAGGTTTGCCTTCACTATCACTGTTTTGAGCACGTTTTAGCATAATATCATTTAGAACACTTAACAGAAAAATCACTTGCTATAACTAATTAAAAACATTTTACTTAATTTTACAAAAATGAAACTAAAAAATAAAATTAAATAAAGAAAGAGAAACATGAGATTAAGTAATAAAAACTTCTATACACTGTGCTTATACTAGATATCATTCGAATTTTTCGAATTGAGAAATCTATTGATGTGCATCAATTCGAACCTACGACCTTCGGAAAGTCGAGGTATCTCCCACTCAGCCGAGGTACTTACCAAATGAATAGGTTATCATTAGTGTCATTGGCATTTATCTACCAACAGTTTTAGGCGTGTCTCGGATAATAAGGTTCTGGCTAAATATCACGTTACGATTCGTATGTGGTGTTAGTTTCAAACAGTCAAAAGTAGCTTGACTAGTGCTCCTTGTGAGCGTGGTCCTTATAAATAAAAATAAAATAGGATCACGACTGTAATCCCCAAGTACGGTAGACATATTTTCAGATCTCCAGGCGAGATCCTTGAAGATGTTATAGGGTTAACGCTAACTAAAGGGGTTAAATAAATAAAGGGGTTAAATAAAACATATTGGAGGATGTCTTACACAGCGCCATCTAGCCCCAAACTAAGCAAAGCTTGTATTATGGGAACCAGATTCCTGATAGATTTTTTTGTAAATACATACATACATACATTAAAACATTACTAGGTAGCTCTGAGTATTTGTGATTAAATTAGCATAGACCATAACAATCTAAAGATAGCTTAACTGATCCAGATCGCTGCCTATCAGTCGAACGGAAGCGTCCCTAAGACTCGCTCTAGATAGCAATCCACTTATTCAATTATTGTACCTACGACTACAAGAAAAAACAAATCTAATGTTAAGTTGTAAAGTACATAAGTACGTATGTAAGTAGGTACGAACAGCAACAAAAGTAGCTGAACACATTAATTTGAATATAACCTGAACAACATTAACAAAGTAAAGTACAAAACATCAAAGTCAGTTAATGTAAGAGATCCTAGTTCTCCCTAATTTTTACATGATCCGGCTCGAAGGACCACAGTGGAGAGGTAGGTAGTTTTCTTCAGTGGACTGGAAAAATGCTAGGCCCCAAGCCGTGTTTGTTACCTGATTCTTCAATGTTTGGTTGCGAGGAACAGAAGAACGTTTCAAAGTGATCCTTCTGATATTAATGAAGTAAATACCTTTTGGCTTTGACATTGATAGGTTTTTAAATGATCACAATATCTTTTATACAAAGCAGGTTCCTACGTAAGTACCCGCTTTTCTATACATCTATACATATCTATACAATATACATATAATAAAACTGTAGAAGTGTTCAATTCTGTACATTGAATAAAAACTAAAAAAAATACTCCTAGGGGCCTTGTACAAGCCAAAAAAAAACATATTGAAATTTTTGTCTGTCTGTCTGTCTGTCTGTCTGTTGTCCGACTTTCACGCAAAAACTACTAGACGGATTTTGATGAAACTTTTTTTGTTATGTAGCTATTAGTCCTCGGCAACATATAGGCTATAATTTATTTTGAAGATTGGAATACCAGATGTGAAACTATCTGTCGACCAGCGAAGCGGGCACGGGTCAGCTAGTTGTATATATATATTTTTTCTTTTATATTCATTTATTATAGAATCAACATTAATAATGAATTCGTGCTCAACGCTATGCTGACCGTACATTCTTAGCTGCAAGTAAGTAGTAATCTGTGTCAGCGGATCCAAACCCAGACAATACAATGCTGCCTTATCGGATCCGCCATATGGTCCAGTCCTGGTGACCCTGGACTCTAGGTCAGCACAGCAATAATGGCGATGGCGAACCTACTGATTAATCTGTCGTATCACTCGAATTCGAAGTGTCCTGGCCGAGTGGAAGGTATCTTCACTTTCAATACGAAGATCGTAGGTTAGAAACCGTGTCAATGATTTTTTCTATTCGAAAAAACGGTGAAAGAAAATATCGTGAAGTAACCTATTGGTAAGCGGCGACGGGCTTGCAACCAACGTGTGGAATGATAACTATTGCAAAATGTGAGCCAGGAAGCAGTATGTCAGGAAAATCTTAGAATCCTAAGATTTAGTTTTTCTAAATTCTAGAATATAGAACATACTGAACTGACCCAGTTTACTCTCATTGGATCAGCATCAGCACATACGATGCATAATACAAATTCACAATTTAGAAATTCAAATAAAGCCTAGATTATGCTTATTTCCATCTCCACCCTCGCATTCAGATTCCTATGTAGTGGCGAACGTAGTATAACGGATTTAAAAGCGACCTACAAGGGCAAATATAAAATTACCTAAACACGCGCGCCGTATTTGTTGTCTGATTCTTCTAGGCTTGGTCGCGAAGAACAGGCGTTTATTCACCTCCTAAGACGTTTCAAAGTGATTCTTGTGATTTTATTGAAATACCTTTTGACTTTGACCAGGTACCTCCTGGCTTAGCTAAGCTTTCATACAATATAGCTTGCAAACCGTAAACATTTAGAATAAAATGCTAACTACTGCAATATTTGGGCATATGCCAAATGTAATGCTTAGACCTGTCTCTGACTAAACCCTTTGCACATCTTTATGGAGCGCCTGGATCACTGAAAGGATTTCTACAGTTGTGGTTCTATTTCTTAATTATCTTAATTTACGTTTTTCATAAACCATGATGACTCCTTAACTTTTGGGTGGCAGCGATGCAAAAAGGCGGTTCTTTTCTGCCCTAAACTTAAGGTTCCAAACTGACATCACTAAATGCATCATAGAAAGATAAGCATGGACTTGCAGATTGGTGCAGACGGGTCTGCCCTCGCTAAATGACGGTTGTCACAAGGCCACCGGCTTCTAGAAAACCAGAGCTTTAGGATTATGAAACTGCCTGAGTCATGTCAGGTCTACATTCCGCTTTAGGTCGAACAAAGGACGTCTGCGCCAATGCTAGGCAACAATGCCTGAATTGGTAATGAACTCATTTGTCGTTGAACCAGCTCGATTGAATTAGATTGTCTTGGTTTGATCTATGACTCAACTAATAATCAGATATTTTCAGGACCTTCAGTGCTATTAGTAAATATGATGATCTGACGATCTGAGGGTATCTTCCGCGGGTATCCTAAATCATCAATCCTACTTTATAAAATTGAAATTGTAATAAGACCACGACTGTAATCCCCAAGTACGGTAGACATCCACTCAGATCTCCAGGTGCTCAGATCCCTGAAAATGTTTAAAAGGGGTAGGTACATGTCCACACTTTGCAGGAATTAGCACTCCACACCTGGCAGGTTGCAAACTCGTCGCCGCCGATTAACTAGAGAAGTCATTCTCTAGTTAATCAATCTTAATATTAAATATAAAAGTTTATGAGGATGTTTGTGTGGTTAAGGCTCAATCATGCCTGAACGGACTTGGATGAAACTTGGGATATACCTAGCTAATATCCTGGAATAGCATATAGGATACTTTTTATCTAGGTACCACGCGAGCAAAGCCGAAAGGCGGAATAAGTCGAATAAAATTAAGGGTAGTTTTTACAAAAAATAATTGATCATCATCATAATATTGCTCACGACTGCAATCACCAACTACAGATAGATATCCTTTTAGATCTTTATAAGAATATGTATAAAGGGGGTAGTCAGAGGCACGCCTAAACATTACATTTGGCACATGCCAACATTTTGCAGTAATGGCTAAGAAAGTAATGTTAGTATGATGTTAGTGAGACACTGAAACTCGCCTAAGTAATCTTTTCTCTAGATAATACACATATTAGATTTAAAAATAGAGCTTAAACGGACCACCCGTCAAATTAAACTCAACAGCCAACACAATAAAATGAATAAACCGATTTAGAAAGTGTAATTACTTACCTACGTCGATTACTATTATGATTTGTCCGTTGTTCACACAGTCAGACGAACAGACCGCGATTAGATAGTTATATTTGATTGATTGCACCTGCCGATAATTGGGCGTTTTATCGAATGATTCTGATCTTAAATTTATAATAAAACAGGCCGAGTTGGACGTACCATTGGACGTACCATGACAAAAAAATCACGTTTGTCGTAGGGGAGCTATTTTATTCTGTTTTTAGTATTTGTTGTTATAGCGGCAACATAAATACATAATCTGTGAAAATTTCAACTGTCTGTCAGCCTTGTGACCAGCCTTTTTGATTAGTTTTTAGGAAGCAATTTCTATCGCCACAATTAAAATAGATAACTGTCTTCGACGACTGATACTTATTCTCCACATAATAAATACCTATTAGAAATTAAAAGTGACCGCTATGTTATGCAAACTAATTAGCCAACTCATCCACATTGGAATAGTAACAGTGAGAGTTAGAATGCGGGGGCGAAGGTAGAAAGTGATATGGCCCAAGTATCTATGTACGAGTACGTACGTACTGTGTGTTGACGTATGGCAAAGAGTAAAATAATTAATTGATGCAGAAGCGACACACCCCGTGGCGAATTAAGAATATGGTGAGAGCGCTGGTTGTAGGCACTTTTAATTTTCAAATAAACGGTTTATAATAAAAAAAAATTAAAACGACGATTTTTAAACAACATAGAATAGAGTATTTATCTATCTCATAACAAAGGTATTTAAATAGAATAAACGGGAAATCATTTGTTGTGGTCAATCAAATCTAGAGGTATAAGGCATCACATCTGTCACTAATCAAAACGGACCATAGACAAAGAATTGTATTAATAATTCGATTTTAAACGGGGCAGTTAACGAAACTGCCCTCATTTGGTCTTCATAATAATCTTCGAACATAGATGTTATACTGTGTCCGAGACAGTCTAAGTGTATATAGAGACCTATGTAAAAAAAGTAATTAAATAATTATAACAGTTAATGGTTATAAGTAAATGATTTACTTAGTTAAAGGCTAGATGACGCTATGTGAAATTTCCATCAACATTTATCTGTTTTTCAATAGATTTTCTCATAAAATGTTAGATAGAAAAAGCTCTTGCTTCTCATACATTATGTTATGTGAAAGCGAAATCGTAAAACTGAAATAGCGAGTTATTAGACGAATACAAGCTCAAGTATTTTATGAATCACTAAACCTACTTGCCTATCTATACTAATATTATAAATGCAAAAGTAACTATGTCTGTCTGTCTGTCTGTGACGTTATCACGGCTAAACTGAAGGGCCGATTGTGATTAAATTTCACATAGAAATAGTTAAAAGTCTTAGGACGAACATTCACAACTTTATTCCCAAAATGTTATTTTGATTTTCAGGAATTTCAATGTTTTACGATATAAATCGTCATCAATCGATTTTCTGAATCTACGCGAACGAAGACGCGGGTAAAAGTTAGTTATTAATAAATTGAACCGTTTCACAAGTCTACGAGGCATTCGTATAGGTATTTAATCTTATTATAATAAAGTAAAAAAATATCCCGCGCTGGTTTTCCGTTTAGTTTAGAGATTTCTATTTAGCGCTATCACATCACACAGATTTCGTTTCTATATGGTTGTTCTGTCAAATAATTAATCTATGCCCAAAAGATCATATTCAATGACCATAGAGTAGAAAAATGGCGATCTAAATAAATTCGTTGGAAAGTTTAATCACAAAATACTGTGGGATATCGCCTCCAGCTACCACACGGACAGAAGACTGAACTATTTAATTATATGCTTTTCTATCTACAGAGTAATGTTGACGCAGTTGTAAAATGAGATGGATAGCCCTGCTTGTCAAATATTTTTGTAAGAAGTCAAATCAGGTTTTTTTAGGGTTCGGTACCCAAAGGGTAAAAATGGAACCCTATTACTAAGACTTCGATGTCCGTCTGTCTGTCACAGGGCTGTATCTCAACCGTGATAGCTAGACTGTATAGTAGTTGTATAGTATCTTCAATTAGGTTATGCCTGTCTTGTATGCAAGGTTTATGCTGGACATTTACAGCTGCTTGTCAGTGACATTGAGACAGGAAATAACCATTTTGTTTATTAATACACACTACTGCACCTGCAACCACCTACAGATTCGAAACTGCAGGAGACGTTCCACACCTTGGCACTGTCCCACTCTCCCCTTTTGAGGCTATCCATACACAAAGCAGTCCAAAAACAGTTCATAATAATAATATAATTTTAATAATATGTAGATAACCTATCTACATATTAAAATTATATTATTATACCTACCTATACCTCAACCCTTGCTAGGCCTCAGCTACTTATCTACAGATAAAGTTCATGGCATGAAATTCATCATCATACATCATGCTCACTGTTCATACCCGTATTCTTATGGTATATAGCTTGCTGTCACTTCTCCGGTGTAATTACACCATTTTCGATGGTTAATGCGTTTAGTTTTTGCGTGATGTGAGGACATTAGGCGAGTCTGTTTTGCTAGTAAACAATTTTGTGCTGTATGTGGTCGTTATGATGATTGATGAGAGCAAGACATGATTTTTTAGTCTATTGTTTTTACCATTTCGCTTTTTCCTTGGCAGAATAAGGTACCAAGCTCAAACGGTAGTACTAGTTCCATGTTTTAATCTCAACTTTTAAACTTTTTTTTTCAAAAGTCTATCTAAGAATCAAATTTTACTCCCCGATGCACAAAAAATCAAAGAGAGGTGTTACTGGACCATTTCGTACCCATTTCCCTTATTACTTCGATTTCAAAGAAATACATCCAAAGAATTTCCGTAAAAATAAAAAAAGTTGAAAACAACAAGTACAATGGGCGGTCTTATCTCTTTTAGACAACAGAGTGAATATAAAGATGAATGAAAGATTGGTCGGGTCTGTAGTAAAGTACTAGGAGTATAGTAACTAATGGGTAGTGTACAAATTAGCAAACATTGAATAGAAATGTGAAAGCCCTTCGTTCGAGGGCAGCAGCGGACGTTCACCCCCACATTCCGCAAATACCTGGTCTGGACCCGTTCCGAAGTCCCGGTTCTAAGCTCGGACATAGTTACCTAGAGTGTATAAGATAAGCAAAAAACTTGAATGGCTAAGATAAGACCTGTAGCTTAACGTGTTCTTGTCGTAGGTTTAGTTCAATGAAGAGTTCAATTATGTTGACTTGGTACTTGATGATGTGATTTATTCAAGGTAATGCTACTGATGATAATGACGTGATGCGGTTTCAAAAAGTCACGTTCAATCATCCTAGGCACATACCCTAATTAAAAAATACGAATTTCTGGTATGCTCCCGATGTTGCCGATTATGCAATTGTTGCCTGGAATAGATCGATTTTTCCGGGAACAAAAAAGCCGTGGGCGGAAGCAAGTAGTAGCCTAGGATATCATAATTTTATTTTGGAAACAATGTACTCCTATGTTGGCGCTATACCATACAGTGAGTAAGTAAAGCACCTAAGTAAATACCATAATAAAATAAAAAGCCGGCCAAGTGCGAGTCGGACTCGCGCACGAAGGGTTCCGTACCATTATCTATAAAAAACGCCAAAAATAGCGCCTTAGTAATAGGGTCCCGTTTTTACCTAAAGCATGTTCATACATTTGTCAACGTTGTGATTGCCTAGGTGTTTAAATTCATTGATTTTTTACGAACAATATTATAGGGAAAGTCATTGGCAGCATTCATTTGAATTGGATGAACATGAACAGTGCAAAATATCTCTGTCTAATAAAAAGTGAGAACAGTACCCAGAATCGCCTCCGGCCAGCTTAAAGTACAATAACCAAGTTATCAGTAATTTATCTATCTACAATAGTAGGTATTGTGATCATGCGTTGACCCCGTTGACGCTCGTGACCTCTGAGAAAGTGGTCAAGTCTTATCGTCTTTGGATTGGGTGCCGATGGACTTTACAGATCACAATGGACCTCAAAATTCGTACCTACCCATCGAGCGAAAGATTGAAGTTTTTACGTTGTGGCAATATTATAAAACTCTTGCGTTTCTGACTGATTGACTGATCTATGGCTTAACCACAGCTTAAACCGCTGGTCAGTTGTATTCCTTTTTGGTGTGTAGGGGTGCACTAAGAAAGGAATTGCCGAAATTCAACCCATAAAGAGATGCAGCGGGTGTTGAAGTCTTTAAATAACTTCACGTGAAGTCGCGGGGGTTTCACTAGTATTGTTTGTAAGGCATTCTATTCCATCTATGGTATCGTCTGTAGATTGGGTGTCGGAGTACTGAGTGGATCAAAATGGGCCATCAATAGGTCGAAGCGAAAGGTGAAGTTTTTGCTGCCGTGTGATGGGTGTGGCAAGATATTTTCG
Organism: Hydriomena furcata; assembly: GCA_912999785.1. NCBI lineage: Eukaryota > Metazoa > Arthropoda > Insecta > Lepidoptera > Geometridae > Hydriomena > Hydriomena furcata. The sequence goes on from OU538835.1 coordinate 947,446, forward strand.
AACCAAACGAATACCAACGTTAAGCGTTTCCGTAGGTAACTAGGTACTATACTTACACAAATTTTATCGATGTAAAGGTTTGTGAATAGACTATGACTGTATATGTCTCGTAGTTAGGTACGAGTAGTTGAGTAGTTGAAAGATTGGATACTTTTTATCATATTTTTATTTTACTATAACTAACAAGGTTATCTGTTTTTTTTTTTATAACTGCGTTTTTTGGTTTTTAAGCTAAACGACTGTCACAGGACAGACAAATAAGAGGGATGTTTTTAACCGACGAAAAAGAAGAGGTTATCAATTCGAAATGTAGGTACTTATATATTTTTTGTTGCTTTTTTTATGTATTCTCTTCGTAGGTACCTGGTGATCCGATTTCGATATTTTTTTTTATTGTGTTGAGAATAGTATAGGAGGAAAAACATTTAGGATTAACAGTTCCTTTATAAAACGGATTTTTCGATTGGTCGATACATTTTCGTCGATTTTCTTCTTAATTTATTGAACGTAATTATAAAATTTCCGTTTTATTCCTTTTGAGGCGAGCAACTCTAAATCTTAACCTAGTAAGCGACCTTTTTAAGTACCTAGTTGCGATGGAAGTTACTTCGATTTCACGATAAAAGTAAAACAACACGTTTGTGATTCGTCTTCTTCATTCCACAGTTTCACTTTGACCGGAAATTTACCCTGAAATAAAAATGGAAAGAGTTAAAAAAAATATACATCTAAAGGTATTATATGAAAAACAGTTAATGCCATCAAAAACATATGTATCTGTACCAAGTCTCGCAACTCAGTTCTTCTACCGTAAAAAGTTGTGAGATCCATGTAATACCAAGTCGGTTAATTTATTCCGTCCCTTCTGTCTTAAGTTATTACGTGCTAACCTAACAATATAAGTATCAATAATGATAATATGTTTTATGTTTTAAATAAATAGCAATGATACGAGTAGTTTTTATATAATAGAAAATATGTTTTGATCTTAACTTAGGGGCCGTCCATTAATCACGTGAGGCTCGAAAGGGGTGAGGGAGGGGGTTCGGCAAAAATCACGAAACTTCACAAGGAGGGAAGGGGGTGTAGCAAGATATCACGTGTATTTATTTTTCGTCAAATGCGCGATTTCTCCGATCTCAACCCTTCTGTCTAGACATTTTTATCATGGTCCTTAATTTTCTAATAAGTAATAATAATAGAATAAAATAAGATTATACTTTATATCTGAGGTATTTATTGATAATATTCTAAACATTGTAAGATTCTTTGTAGGTACTAAAAGAGGGGGGGGGGGGGGCGAGAGGGGGTTAAAAAATGCAAAAAAAACATCACGTGATTAATGGACGGCCCCTTAGCAGAAATTTAATTGCGTAAGTAATCAAAGAGGAAACTGTTTTGTAAACAATATTGTCTGTTTTGAACACGTGCTTAAAACGTGCATAAAAACATGTTAATGTTTTTTTTGAATAGAAAAGTCTATAAGGGCACTGTGTTCTAACCCGGTCCAGCACTGGGTTCGAACCCTTGACCGGACAGATTTATAATCGAGGGACTTTATAGCTAAAACGGCTTTGACTGTGACATAGTGGCAGACATTTGAAATTCTGCTGTGTAAGATCTTTGTGAAACTACAAAACAATATAAAGTGAAAGTAGTGAGATGACTATACTTACAGAGGCTCTTTTATCCAACATCAGGTCCACATCAAAGATCCTCCTCTCCTCAGCCACTAACGGGCAGGAGAGGAACCCGCAGCCATCTTTCGGGGCCTGGATCACCGTGGCGAAGGTGTCGTTATTCTGCACGTCTGCTGTGATTGACAGCTTCAGTTTTTGAGCCGAGAAATCTGGAAGATAACGTCTCAGGTTACAGCATGTAATTTCCGTAGGCGCCTTCAGATTAGACGCTCGAAGAAGTGCCACATAGCCAGCATCACTACATAGTATAAAGCAAAGTCGCTTTCCGCTTCCCGCGTCTGTATGTCTGTATGTATGTTTGCTTATATCTTTAAAACTACACAACGGATTTTGATGCGGTTTTTTTTAATAGATAGAGTGATTCAGGAGGAAGGTTTATATGTATAATAACATGCTACCCGTGCGAAGCCGGGGCGGGTCGCTAGTACGTAATAAAACAGGTTTTTTTTGTGGTCAGCTGGTTTGTAACCTGTCGATTTTTATCGTCCTACGTACGCCGATTCTCAAAGAGGGTTGATGTCAGGCAGACGGTCGGTTGTAAAACATAAAAGCCATATGCACACTGACCCGGAATTCTAGTGTGGGTTCGGGATTAATAAGCATTCGGGTGTTTATTTCTAAACTTATACTAACGGCATCGGTGGTATGTACTGCTGATTAGAGTAAAGAGTAAATTATTGCGGAGGTTTTTACTTGGCCTTAAGTTGAGCGTCAGTCCATACTTCTTGTTCTTCTTCATGGAGCAAAAGACTGGACTACGCTCGCAGGGGTCCACCACCACAGTGTTCACAGAGCATTGGTTTTGGTCCACTGGAAACCACCAGAAAATATTATTTATAATTGGTTTTTATAAATTTGTTTGCTAAAAGTCGTGGGTTAGTCTTATAGTTCTTAGCGATGCAAACTTTAGTGTGTTACGAGTTGATCAGCTTATCGATCAAACAACGCTACGTTTGTTACCCTGGTATTCATAGTTCTCATCATCTTCCCCAATCTTTGTATAGTGACTAGAGTGTATGTTGACTAATCACTACATAGTATAAAGCAAAGTCGTTTTCCGCTTCCCGCGTCTGTATGTATGTATGTATGTATGTTTGCTTATATCTTTAACGGATTTTGATGCGGTTTTTTTTAACAGATAGAGTGATTCAGGAGGCAGGTTTATATGTATAATAACATGCTACCCGTGCGAAGCCGGGGCGGGTCGCTAGTAAGTTATGTAACAAAAGTAAAGTAAAATGTCAGTTTGAAAACTGTAAATTGTTCATTGCCATAACTGTCAAATATAATTCTATTGAGCGTAGCTTTTAAAAACGCACGGCTCAAATCAGTGAAGGAAAACTTAGTATTCTTATAAGCTGATGCGATGCAACCTGCCACAAGTATGAAATACTAACTAGGTACTGCAAAATCTGAGCATGTGTTTGGGCGTGCGTCAGAAAACTCCCTAGCTTGGGTAATTTTAATTTCACACCACATTGTTACTTAGATAAATACATGCAGACTCACCCTCCTTACAAAACTTTTTCGTCACAAACTGAGGATCGGCACGCACTGCGCCAAATAGCACCAAAAACAACGAAAACCACAACATCTTGCTAAGTACGAACAACGACTGAGCCAAGCGACTATCATGAATGACTATACTCACCTACCTAGTTATTATGTTTGTACAAATGGCTCGTATACCATATTACACGTTAATACACATTATAATAGGAAGTAACATGCTCCTATCGATTCGAGATAATAATACAAACATCTACTCAGCTCGTCATTGACGTTTGTTTGTTCAAAATTGAGGGTAGGCTGCGAAGTTCCGAATTTTTTAACTTGTATTTCTTTCATAAAAAACTACACAACTACAAACACAACAAAAAAAAACCTGCTAAGTGCGAGTCGGACTCGCGCACGTATTAAATCTATAAAAACTATTATAATATTATCTATAAAAACTCGGCAAAAAAATCGGCTTGTTGTAAAAGAGCCCCACTTTAATATTTATTTTATTCTGATTTAGTAGTTGTTATAGCAGCAACAGAAACACATAGGCTCGTATTCAAGAACGACACTAAGAGAACGCACAGTAGGCTCCGACCCACAGTGGACAATATCTTGTTTCATAAACATCACTTGAGTGTTGTGCGACACTATGCGTACACTACAGTGTGCCTCTAGCCAAAGTACCTCAACAGCTACTTTACCGAACGCATAGTGTTGGTTGTATTGTCATACGTATAACCTCAAGTAAATTTGACTTAAAAATTAATACAAATGAGGATGATTTTGATGATTATTTTATTCGGCCGACGAAAAAACGATACTATTTATATTTATTAAATACAAGAAATTTTTATTGTAATTTATTAATCCAACAGATATCAGGGGTCATACCACAAGGTCCTAAAGTAATATCAGAAAAATTGCGTTGTCACTTTTGCACCGTAATTAATATTGTTTTGATATTCCTTTTTAACTTGTGGTACGGCCACAGCTGATGAGCCGACATGACATTTGTTTGTTTATACAAAATACTCTGTGGTTTGTTTCTTTGATTAATTGATATTAATGACGTTTACCATTGCTTGAAGTTAGGTCCAAAACCAACCACCAATCACAACGCCGAATCTACCCCTATGCGTTCACTGAGCTAGGGAATACTTAAGTGTTGTTCATGAAACGAATGTATGGACATATTCGACACTGTGAGAAATCGGAAACTTTGCAGTGAGAACACCTACACTTAGCTTAGTGATGTTCTTGAATACGAGCTTCATCTGTAAAAAAATTAACTGTCTAGGTATCACGGTTCATGAGATACAGATAAAACACGAGGTCGCGAACGGTATTTTGAGGAGTTTTATATTACGTAGGTATTTACTTATATAAAGTATCTACCTAATGCTGTAAAAAATTATTAAACTATTGTACACTACCAACTGACGCCTGGATGTCTACTCCGCAAACCGTAACTAACCATCGCTATCGTATCGACATCTTCATAAAAACCGATACTAACCCTCGTATTCAAGAACGACACTATGAGAACACGCACCCACAGTGGACGAAATCTATTTTCATAAAAATCACTTTATGTGTTGTGCGACACTGCATAGTGTGACTAGAGGCACATTGTCGTGTGCCTCTAGCCAAAGTTGAGCTCTAAAGGCACACGGTAGCGTGCGCCATAGTGCCGCTCAACACATAAAGTGATGTTTATGAAAAAAGATTTCGTCGACTGTGGGTGCGTGTTCTCATAGTGTCGTTCTTGAATACGAGGGTTATACCATTATTGGTATAATTTTAACCCTGAGTCCCTGACACACTTACATTTACTTACTATGACACTTATGTGTCAGTTTTGACATTTTATGTTACGATGTCGATATGATAGTGATTAGTGCTTGCCCCCCTGAGGCACTATAGCCTGCTCGCAGTTCGAAATTATCTCCCTAGTCCAGTAAAGGAAAATATCGTGAGGAAAGTATTCCAATAAGTGGCGATGGGCTTGCAGGTTGCAAGGTTGTCTTCACGTATGGAATGCAACTAGCACCAAAGATCTGAGCGCCTGGAGTTCAAGGATATTTACTGTATTAGGTTATTACAGTCGTGATCCTATTTCTAACTTACCTACGCTATTTGTAATTTTTTCATAAAACGATTGGTTGAACGACGGTAGTCGTTTGCAATGTAAAATGCGATTTATAAGCACTAACAGTCATTTAATTTTTTTACTTTTTAAGAATAACACTTGTTTCGAAACAGCATACTTCAGAGGGGACATGCTCGTTCGATACCGTCCATTTGAGCTTAAATGAGCCCTGAAAAGTAAACGAAGAATTAAAGTATACCAGCGCCTATTTATTACTTAGACTGAAGAAAATGGAGAACTGGAAAGTTGAAGATAAAACAAATTATTATAAAAACATAAAACACGACTGCTAAAAAATAATTGGCTTAACAAATTGTTAGGCCCCCTTTTTAAGGGCCGCCATATTTGGGCTGTTGAGCATGCCAAATAAACGGACATACATACGCTCGAAATACATTACCCTCCTTCTGGCGCCCCCGTAGCCCCCCAATTTTGAGGGCGTCCTGGGACCTTGATACCCGGTCGCCCCACACCCCTTGACCCCCGGGTAGGGACGGCCCTGCATCCTAATAATCCTATTCCTAATAATATTATAAAAATGTGAAAGTTTGTGAGTTTGTATACGTATGTTTGTGGCTCAATCAGGCTTATACGACAAAACGGATTAAGATGAAAATTTCTGTAGATGTAGATAAAATGCCCTAATATAAAATAGACTACTTTAAAATACGAAAAACATCCCCAAAATTATAAAAAACTCAAAAGGGATGATTTTGGTATAGATGGTGCTGGTGTGCAAAAAAATATCTGACATCAGGCGTCATAGCAACGTGCGTTACTCTATGCGATTATCGAAATTTGGTCAGGACAACGTCTGTCGCGGGTCTGCTAGTAATACATAGATGAAAATACTAACATTCGGCAACTTTTTCCCGATATACACTGTGTACTTGTAGGTTTGCTGTATGCCAGACACGGTTGGGCAGGTGGTGTAGAGGCAGGCGTCGTCGGGGCCTAAACCTTCAAATGGCATATTCATGTAGCTCACTCCTGTTTTAAGGCTGCTGGCGTTAAAGTCTGTAATATAAAATAATAATAATAAATATTGGGACACACACTATCCATATAATTCCAAACCAATAACTGCGGAACCAGATAACTGATAGAATACTTTTATGTTTTTTTCTAAACACATACTTATTATAGGTACATAATACACAGAACAAACATCTATGTTCATCACATAAATGTTTATCCTGGGTTATAAATATAACCGTAGAAAATTTATATAAACACTAGCTGACCCGTGCCCGCTTCGCTGGTCGACAGATAGTTTCACATCTGGTATTCCAATCTTCAAAATAAATTATAGCCTATTATGTTGCCGAGGACTAATAGCTACATAACAAAAATAGTTTCATCAAAATCCGTTAAGTAGTTTTTAAACCGGACAACAGACAGACAGACAGACAAAAAATTCAAAATGTTTTTTTTTGGCTTGTGTTTTTTGTATAAAGGCTCCTAGGAGTATTTTTTTTAGTTTTTATTGAATGTACAGAATTGAACTCTTCTACAGTTTTATTATTATGTATAGATACAGAATTGAACTCTTCTACAGATTTATTATATGTATAGAATCGTCTTATTAAAATTTTTATGAAAATTGTTCGTGTTTTTGACGTACCTAAAAGGAATAAAATAGTTCGTAATTTACGAAATCGAAGCCTGTCGCGCCACCTACAAAAATACTAACTAATGGGTAACTATTTTTTCCTTCATCGTTGTAAGATTTTATTCGTAAGAAAAACCATTGTTGCACGGTCAGGATATAGTCCACGACCTTCGGATTAAAAGCCGAGGTAGGTACCTCCTTCTCGGCCGACACAGCTTATTAACTTACTAGGAGTGAATTCAAACTCCAAGGAGGCGTTTAATCCTTTCTTGAATATGCAGCTTTTATTAAGCCGGCATGGGTTTATGCGGACTTCTCCAATTGTGCACATGCTCTGATCCACTAGAATAAGAAAAAACATTTATAAAACCAGCCAAGTGCGAGTCGGACTCGCGCACGAAGGGTTCCGTACCAATATCTATAAAAAACAGCAAAAAAACACGTTTGTTGTATGGGAGCCCCACTTAAATATTTATTTTATTCTGTTTTTAGTATTTGTTGTTATAACGGCAACAAAAATACATCATCTGTGAAAATTGTAACAGTCTAGCTATCACGGTTCATGAGATACAGCCCTGCGACAGACAGACGGACAACGAAGTCTTAGTAATGGGTACGGAGCCCTAAAAAATAATATTGTAGGTACAGGGTGTATTAAGATTTTATATAGATATAGATCCATTTAAATTGGATGCGCAGATTATGCAGAAAAAAAAACGACTGTAATCCCCAAGTATGGTAGACATACTCTCAGATCACAAGGCGTTTAGATCATTGAAGATGATCTAGAGGGAGTAGTCAGAGGCACGTTCAAACACATGCTCACATTTTGGATTAGTTAGCATTCCATACGTGACAGGTAAGGTATTAATTATCTTTGTAACTTACCTTCAGTAGGATTACAAGCTTGGGTTATTGCAACCTCCTGCTTAAACACAGCAGAAGCCGTCGCCAGCAAACCAGCCAGGATCACAAAAGTGGTGACAGCCATCACGGTAAAATACCAGATCTGAATATGAACGTCTGTACACTTCACCGTTCAGACCTTATCTGGCACTTTGACCCGAAGACTTGATTGATAACTGGTGCTCTTATTAACATTGCTCTTGTGAACATTTACCTACTGGCTAAAGTTCACCTAATAAATATACGTCATCTGCCCCTAACTAATGAAAGAATAGTGTTACAAACGGCGTCACATCGTAACATTTTGGAAGATACATCAATCCCATACATTTTTGAACTTTTCTACATAGAAAAGAAATAAATACAACTAAGTACAAAACAATAATTAGTAAAAAACAATAACAGGAACAATAGACAGCAGATTTATCCCCGTCTCAGCATTAAGCCGCACATCACCGAACCTAGGTAGAAAGCGAGGCGCGATGCGACGCTGGTTTTCAGTTACATGCGTTATCTATCTATACATATAATAAAACTGTAAAAGAGTTCAATTCTGTACATTGAATAAAATATATACATATAATAAAACTGTAAAAGAGTTCAATTCTGTACATTGAATAAAAACTAAAAAAAGTACTCCCAGGGGTCTTCATACAAGTAACACAAGTCAAAAAAAAACACTTTGAAATTTTTGTTTGTCTGTCTGTCTGTCTGTTATCTGGCTTTCACGCAAAAACTACTGGACGGATTTAGATGAAACTTTTTTGTTATATAGCTATTAATCCTCGGCAACTTATAGTCTATAATTTTGGAAGATCGGAATACTAGATGTGGAACTAAAGCAGTCTGGAGCCATACTATAGCCATACCTATCCAAAATAATCACATTTAGAAATGAAGCGGGCACGGGTCAGCTAGTCGCTAATAGAAATGACTTTGTCTAGGCCATGGTTTTTAAAGTTCGCGTACCACTGGAGGTACGCATAGGAAGTACGCGATAAAATTTACTTCATGACGGCGGCTTATCATTAACGATGAGATGATTTATTTGTATGATTTTTTGTATCTAGAGGCAGTATTTTTTAAAAGGGGTTTGCTTTGCCGTGGTCTTGTAATTCTAATAGGGGTACATGGATCAATAAGTTTCAGAAACCCTGGTTGCAGATTGTGTGTGAATATTTTTTTACCTATTTATAATATTTATTAGTAAGGTATTCATTTAACATCAATTGTCTCCATAAACTATCAGTCTAATAAAATTACCTAATCATAAGCCAAAAAAGCTATAGTTTAAATAGTTAGTTTAACCATCCATTTAAGCCAATTAACTTGGGGTTTGACGTAATTAGACAATTCTTTGTGACGTAGTTGATAATACATATATATTTATATTACCTTATAGGATACAATAAATAGTTGATGTTATACCTAATTATAAATGCAAAAAATTGTGATACGATTCTGTATACACAATGTTTTAAGCAAATAAATTACCTTTATCTTTATCTTTATCTTTAAATTAGTAGGATCATCCAAGTTGGTATATATTTAGTCCTAAATGAAACAACTGCTATCATGCAAACTCATATTTTTTATTATTATCTTGATTTAAGAGATATTCATTTACAAAAAAAGTATTTACTTATATTATGAATATAGATAATTATACCTATGTCGTTGTAAATTTGATTAAACAGTAATTCATTTGATATTCACATTATTTACACATTCTTACACACACTGAATAATCTCTTTGGCATACCATTACAGAGTGCGTAAGGTCAATTTTTTAATAGCAATATTTAGCTTCTACATAGTTTATTACCTATCTAGTTCCTAAATCTAAGAAACCTATAATAGGTCTCCTACCGATACAAAATCAATGCTAGTACTGCAAAATGTGCCATATGCAATATTTGGACTTGCCTTTGACTAACCCCTTTAGACATCTTCAAAGATCTGAGAGAGTGTCTACTGAACTTGAGAATTACAGTCGTGATCCTGTTTTTTTTAATTTAATTCCATTCTCGCTTGTATTTTGAAAAATCCACCGGAAAATAGTTAAATTCAGATAAATCTAAAAGAGCAATTGGAGAGGCATATACAATCCTTTCATATCAACAGGCGCTTATCCTCGAAGTTAAGCTAAGGGTAGTCAGAGGCCCGTCCAAAGTAATGCCGTCTTTTCGCAGTAGTTAGTAGCCATACAATATGTAGTTGGTTGCCCATTGCAGATTATATGAATAATAATTTGTATCTTCACGATGTTTTCCTTCACCGTTTTGAGCACGCACATAATTTTAACGAATAGGAAAACCATTGGTGCTCGACCGGGTGCTCCTACTGGACAAACAAAATTACAATTTAATTTATAAACATTACATAATGTACTAACTTAATTAAATAATTAAATCTGCCACGAATATCATTTTAAAAATATCTTTGCTATGTATTACGCGAATGAAGAGTATTATGAATATCGACTTACCTACTAATCAAGACTTTTTTAATTAAAAACATTTCATTTCGTTTTAAACATTGGCTCTTGATACATTGAGTTTGTTTGTTAGTTAACCACTGGTCATTCTTGATTATCCTATCTTAGGTCATTGGTCAATGACCTAAGTCTGCCCTCAAGTTCATTGTAACTGTCATTTAAATAGTTAGCTATATCAAACTATAGCTAATGTAGTGGTCGTGTTATGGTCATCTCTGGTCATGTGATGCAAATCCTGATGGATGCCGGCCTCCTTGAGGATCCTCATCCGAGGACCCAGGGGTACTCCGAGTGCTCGGAGCTTGTCCTCGCCCACGTAGGGCAGTTCTGCTGCTCCTACCTTTTCCTTTTCAAGGAGTGCAGCGTATTTCTGGAAAAAGTAAATAAAGATATTAAAAAGATGAAGGCCAAGTGTGCTTCCCTGTAGAAAACTGGGTTATGTCATAAAGTTTAAAGGTATATTTTTGTAGATAGCTTTGTAGAGTCCGTTGTTGCCCTTCATAAAAAAATAAGTCATTTCCATGCCTGAACTCAAAATAATCAGACACATTATAATAGACATATTGTAATAGGTAGCAGAAGTCGCGTGCGTTAATGTATCCAAAGCTTTTGCTGTGTCTAGATAAAACATGTAAACAAACACACCAATGTACCGTATTCTTCAGATACAAAATAAAATCATGGTTGGCACGTAACGGCTAGTTAACGTAATCACTACATAGTATAAAGCAAAGTCGCTTTCCGCTTCCCGCGTCTGTATGTAATATGTATGTAATATGTATGTATGTTTGCTTATATCTTTAAAACTACACAACGGATTTTGATGCGGTTTTTTTTAATAGATATAGTGATTCAGGAGGAAGGTTTATATGTATAATAACATGCTACCCGTGCGAAGCCGGGGCGGGTCGCTAGTTAATAATATGACTACCTCATATCCAAGCTTTTTGAGGAATAGTCTCATCAGAGGCGGCTCGTCTCCGAAGAACTTGGTGAGTCGTTTGACGCGCTCTGGATTGCTAAACGAGAATGGATCCGAGTGTCTCGCGTGCCCGGAGCGGATGTGGTGCTGGGATCTGAGTAAGAAAGTAAACGTATTAAAACATTCATTGTGTCACTAGGTCCAACTATATCACCTTGCGATGGCAAGGTTTAGGTGGTTCTAAAATAAATAACACCCAATAGTCACTCCACAAGCCTACAGCCTCACAATAAGATTCATTGTGCAGTGGTTATTAGAAACTACAAATACGTACAATGGTCATAGCGTAGCACCCTGATCTGGAACAACATTTGTCTCACCATGGGGATCTAATCCGCATCATTTTCGTTTAAATCAGGTAGACAGCCCTTCAAAGATTGAGTAGCTCAAATCCTTGAAATGCAAAGGTAGTCAAAGTAATGCCCAAACATTGCGCACTTGCCAACTTTTTGTTATAGTTAGCATTCCGTACTTGACAGGATACAATGCCGTTAAAAAGAAATAACTGGTTTCCTCACTAGAGTTCAAATAGACCATCGTCTTAACCTGTTACACTTACTTGTACATATGCCGAAGTGCTGCTATTTCTGCTCTGATGTTATCTATTTCTTGCACGAGCAGATGGTGTGTTCTCATTTCGCTGGAGAGATGTGCGACTGAACGAGCAAGCGTTACCACGTGGGATTCCAAGCGTTGGAACCTCTTGTTTATTCCCTGAAATAATGAGAAATACATACTGTGTACATAGCATCCAACAGTCAGGTACATAGTCATGTCTAAACACGAATTTTTTGTTGTGGGTATCAGAAATTAGTGCCTAATTATTTGATCTTTACCTTCAGATCGTTTTTCTTTCTGTGTTCATTGGAGCTGCGCCTCTTTTCTCTTGCTGGTCGACTGCTCACTGAGCTGGATGGTAGGGATGACATAGAGCCGTAGCGACGCTTTGAAGATAATCTGGAACATGATGTCTGATGATTAATGGTGAGAATGGTTTGCTGAAGTAGGTAAGGAGTATTAGGGATCTTTAATAACAATGGTTAGAATCCAATAACAACATATTTATCAAAATTCATTAAGCTTTTGGCTACAGGATAAGTTAGAGAAACAGACATAACATACATCCGAATATCATACCCTTCTCCTGGGCAGTTAGGAAATTAACAACGGCGCGTGACCTGCGATGCTGGGAACCACTCTAGTTTTTGCTTTGGTTTTATTGGGAAAATAACGTTTCTACGGTAATTAGTGACATCTGACAGAATCGCGATCGATCAGGTTTGACGTAAGTGCTGTCAAAACTGAACACCAAGCAATGTAATATTACTGACCTGGGTTCCCAAGTAGGAGCATGCATAGGTGGACGCCTGACTCCCAACAACTGCAGCACTTCTCCATACATGTTTTCCAGTCCCCTCAACTGGCGGCGTATGGCCCTGGCGTCTCCAGCACCTGCGCGAGACCCTTCACTATCAGATCTCGCGTCCAGGAGTGAGGATAGGTCTAGGCTGCGAGTTGTAGTGGATGTCATGTCTGTGGTGTCTAGTCCGAACACTGAAATTATAGAAGACAAGAATATAAGACAAACAGTTATTTAATGTTGCATAGATTTTTACATATAGGTACTGACTAACTGATAGGTCCTTTATTTATCTGCAGTATTGGTTTTTGGTCACTGCTGCTTTATGTTAGGTAACTTACAGTGCTTCTTGTAGTGATGGTCGCGCTTCGAGGAATGCTTCTTGTGTGAATGCCAGCGAGGGGAGTCGCGACCGCGACGTCGCTCGTCAGTGTACTCCGAAGCGCGGCCAGGAAGGCTGAAATTTACACAAGCTGATCGTTTACTTCTTCTTTGGTGTAATAATTCTACGAAAATCTTTCCATGTTAATGACATACTTTGACGACGGTGATAGAGATTAATTATACTTCCAGTAAACTCAACAACTGTTTGCTGAATCTCAATTGCTCCGTGTCACCTTGTTCTATGATCACCATATATTACAAGTAACCTGTAAAGACCTCGTGTAAGTAAGTAAGGATCAATAAGTGGAAATAATCTTAGTACCTGTTCCGCTTATGCATATCAGAGGAAGGCGACAGCGGAGGCAGAGGTGGTGTCACCGAACTATCGGAACTGCCTGAGGAGTCCAGTCTCATGCTAGCCAGCTTCGGTTCCAGGATTTGCCGTAGCTCGCATTCCACTAGATCTGCCCATTCGTTTTCACCACCTGAAAGAGTTGTAATATAATTTTAATAGAGTTATGAAGTTTTTTTCTTAAGCATTTTATTAACATTATTTGACTTGAAACTCAAACATATTTCTTTAACATTCTTTACTTGGATACCAGGCAAGGATATTAGTTTATTTCTGGATAGGGGCTATCGGCTTCCACCTACCTACCTAAACTTTTCGTTAATGATTATGAATGATTCCGACTGGACAGTGTACCAGGGTATTCTATCCTGGCGGGTCTCTTATTCAATCCTTGAGAGAACCGGAAATACAGTTCAGATTGCTGATTAAAAGTGCAACAAGTGGAATACAGGCAAGACACAGTGCATTCTAGTGCGAGACTTTATGTAACATAGAGTATTACTTTTACGAATCATGCGCATCTTTTAACTTAAATCGTTCTGTTTCTTACTCGGTCCAGCAACCTGCTGACTGGGCCCAGGCTGTGGCACCCTAGAGGCCACAGCATCTGAATCCGCCGACGTGTCATGCAGAGCCTCAGGTCTTCTGCCGCTAGAGTAAGCCACGCTGCCCCTGCCTGAATCCACGTTGGACGACTGTCCGCCGTTCTTGTCGTAATCTAGAATGCGTTTAGCTGTTTTAGAAATATTTTGGCTGCTGTTCTTGGTAATATTTTATGATGAATTAATATTCATACTTAAAAAAATGCTAACTACTGCAAAATGTGGGCTTGTACCACATATAATGTTTAGACGTGCCTCTGACTGCTCCCTCTAGACATCTTCAAAGGATCTAAGCGCCTGGAGATCTATGAGGATGCCTACCATACTTTGGGATTACATTACAGTCATGATAGTATCACGATATTTATATTTAAATTTTTTTACTTAAATAAATAGCAAGATGCCATTAGAATCCAAGTAGGGTAAAAAATTTAAAGATCTTAGAAAATAATTAAATGGCGAGTTTAAAATCTTCAGGAATTCGAATTCGCGCTTTGAAGCGCGTGTTGTTTACTTTATTTAATTTCGCTTTATTATGTATCTACTTTGGTTTTGTGAGTATATTGGCATTTTGTTCGTGTCACAAACACATACATAAATGTTTATAATATATATTATACCTGCTATTTCTATGTGATATAACTTCGATGTGGTTGATATGGTGTTTTATATTCATGAATTTGATTAGCGTTTATGACCAATTAGAAGATTATTTTTATTGGTTTGTTTAGTGTTGCTCTTCTTTGATTTACGGGACTGTGAAGCTTTCGATCATAAACTAAAGTATTACCTAATAAAAAACGTTTGATAGCCTTTTAGTGGCTTTAATAAAATTTGTCTATCTGTGTTTAAAAAATAATACATATGGCGGTTCACATTGATCGCCTCTCTTCGCGCCTGTGTGTGTGTACACACAGATTGAATGCGTTTATAGGTACGCTTGTCAGGGGCATTTTAAAGTGACCTAACCACTAACTTTATAAGAAAATCCGCCACTATGGGTTTTTATAAAATGTACTCACCTGAGCTAGCACCAGATCCTGCCCCTTTCTTTCCATGTGCCTTCAGATCCTCTATTCTGCTCGGAGTATGTCTCGAAGACGACGGCTGCGGATGGAACGCCTCAGCTTTACCACTGGAGTTGTAAACACTATCAGCTGACTTCTGACTGGCACTCTCATCATGCTGGCTTCCATCATCTCGCTTCTGTGCTACCGAATCGGGGGTCCTCCGTTCCTTGTGACTGTCGGGAGTTCTTCTTTCCTTGTGTAGATCTGGGGTACGTCTTTCCTTGTGGCTATCAGGAGTTCTTCTTTCCTTATGGCTATCAGGAGTTCTTCTCTCCTTGTGCATATCAGGAGTACGTCTTTCCTTGTGACTGTCAGGTGTTCTTCTCTCTTTATGGCTATCAGGAGTGCGTCTGTAAGCAGATTCATGGGTCCTAGAATTATCAGATCGGCCACTAGTTCTCATGCGTTCTTCGAAGCTGGATCTTCCTTGAGCTTGAAGACGAGCTCTAAAGCCACCATCGTCAGATTCTCTTTCGTCTCTTCTTGGACTTGCGGTAGGGTCAAGGAGGTTTCCGTGAGAGTTTCTTCTAGACATATCTTGGTGAGGAGAGTTTAGGTCTGGTCGAGCTTGGAGCTCGTCTAAAAGGTGGGGATGAGAGGTAGCGCGTCTATCTACTAGCCCTCTCTGTCTTACTACTTCTCTTTCTAGCTGTTGAGGGCTTCTGAGATCTGGTCGAGAGTGGTGTTCAAACTGTAAATTAAAACTAGTTGTTCAAAAGCTGTTGTTTTTATACAACTGATCAC
Organism: Hydriomena furcata; assembly: GCA_912999785.1. Taxonomy (NCBI): domain Eukaryota; kingdom Metazoa; phylum Arthropoda; class Insecta; order Lepidoptera; family Geometridae; genus Hydriomena; species Hydriomena furcata. Next base: position 963,307 of record OU538835.1, read on the forward strand.
AGAAAAAGTTTGTTCCTTGAATAAAACATTCAAGAAAGAAATGCAGTGCAGTGCATAATGTTAGTAAGCAAGAAATTTTACTACACAGCTACCGCTTATTGTCGATTCAGAGACTCTCGGTCATAAATTCAGTGAAAGGTAATAAAGATGCTGTTATCTTGAAACAGTAGGTATTAAAAGAAGCAAGTTGTTCTCAGTTTCCTTTTCCAACGAGGTTTATTTATTATCACAAGGATATCAAAATACAGTTTCAGATAAATATCTCATTTGCAATTATTACTGAAGGAAGTCCTATAAGAGCATAATGTTGGATTTCCGCTGTTTAATGTGCAAAAACCCAATTATTAAGTGAAATCTTGTTGAAAATTAGTAGGTAGTTCCTGGTTTCTGTAGTGCATGTTTTTACAAGTATAAAATTAGGTGACTAAGTTGAGTTAGGATGCAGGAGTTTTGTAAAATGATATTACAATGAACGAAGTCACTGGCGTTTTAATTACTAGTTAAGTAAGTCGGCCGCGCTGTTCCAATAATAATAATCAAATTGTAAAAGTCCGTACAGTGCGGTGTTGGCAACAAGTATGTAGGTGCAATTTAATTACAATCGTGGGAACACAGTAATTGCTGGGAAGAAAGACACCTTTGTTCTAATGGGAATTATAGGGTCACATATAGAAGGCGTTGGGAAATCATTGCACCATTTCGGCTAACTCGGCATTGTAGAATGAGATTCAATAACTCTTCAATAGGTTCCAGACCCATGGAGATTGTAATCAAAGATTCGCGCAGTAATTTACAAGGAATTACTTGGAAGTATAAAATGGAGATAACTTCTTCTAGTGTCACCCACGTGACTACTGCGTCTCAGATTGTTATACTTTATTATTCCATGGGTTGGAATTGATTGCTAGCGAAGCACCCCGTTTAGACAAGCTAGGTGACCATATAAATTTTCTAGATAATGTTGATAATACGGTAGAGGTCATAAAACGAACTTATTAAGACATCTCTCTTATACTTAACAAGCATAACAAGAACGCTGTTGACACGAGAACAATAACATAATTAGATACAATAAAGATTAAAGCCGCCTGCAAGATGGTAGCAACAATGAGACGTTTTTGCAGTTGAAACGAAAGCTTTTTTAGAAAGTTTTGTTTATCAATTTACAATCTTGCTGTATCATTAAAGATGAAATCATAACTATTAATTTAAAATCGTTTTTATATGCTTTCGATTACCAAGAAAACAATCGAACGATGATCTTCGAATATTTTATCTTTCATTAGATTTTGATGAAGCTAGGTTCTTATATTTGTTTCACGAAAACATTAATGTCGGCGAGAAGTGACCTTGCGGAAAATAATCTTCAAGCATTCACGATTTATAAGGTCGAATAGAGAATGAATGTGATATACTTGAAATCCGGTCTAGCCTTGGTAATTGTAGTTGTCTAGTTAGATAAGAGTTTGATCCTAATCTAGTTGGCTTGGTCTCGAGGAACAGGCGTAGCTTCACCTAGATCTTGAAACTATCTTATAGAAACACTATAATAAATCACCCAATCTATTCACATCCTTAAGATTGTCCTGATACACTAGGATTTCCTGTGTAGTACATATCAGAAAATACAAGTATCATTGTACTGCAACACCTAAAACCTGGTAATATATTGTTCAAACATTAATTGTTCCCTCATCGCCTTAAGAACCGTACAAAATAAGCATATTTTAAAATTTGAAACAAATAACGTATAACTAATTTTTTTTAAATGTAAGATATTTCTGCTAAAGCTCTTACCTGACTTTGAGGGCCAGTCTTCAGCGAAGTGAAGTTAGCCATCGACCTCACATCCAGATCTCTTTGGTACAATGCGCTCCTCCGACCTGGTGGTCCATACTGCTGGTACAGAGCATCAGCTCCTAAAGCCTGGGGTCTGTGTGGAGAGGCCAACATCTCTTGGCTTCTAGCTTGCTGGTGGGGAGAAGCCAGCATTTCTTGACTTCTGGCTTGCTGGCTTAGAAGAAGTTGCTGTTGTTGTAAGAGTTGCTGCTGCATCAGTTGTCTGGAATACAGAGCAATTGATAAATTAGTTTTGTTGATTATTTATTTACCATCTGGATGTTGTCAGATTAGAAGTTGGTAAAAAAGTGACATAGTTACCTGTGTGGTGATGGGCTAGGGTAAGCCATATTATTGGCCATTCCATGACTGTACTGCATTTCTGGCCTGTTCTGCATTTCTGGTCTATTCTGTATTTCTGGCCTGCTCTGAACCTCTGGTCTGTTTAACATGTCTGATCTAGTTTGAATTTCAGGCCTGTTCTGTGGCACAGGCCTTCCGTATATTCCTTGTTCGACCTTTCTTGTTCCATTGTCTCTTGGGGTCACTTGATCTGGCTCCAGCCGTTTCCTTTCTTCGCTGTTGTTCAAACTTGGTTCTGGTTCGTTGTTTTTTTCTTCACTGTCTTTGTTTTTGAACCTACTTGAGATCATGTCTTTGAGTGTGTGGTAGGTCTTACTGACTGACTTGCTGCTCTTTGGAGCATCGCGCGTGTTGTCTTTTCCAGTTTCGACTGTCACTGTGATCATTTGAGAGTTGTTCTGTACGTCTTTGTATGTTTTAGCGGGGACGGGTGGTTTGGGTGAGTCGTAGTTTTGGATGTTTCTTGGACTTTGGTGCATAGCGTAGCCGTACTCTTGGTACTGCCGGAAGTCACCTGAGGGACCGGCTTGTTGGTTCTGTGGGAAAAAAAATGAATAAGTAAACAAAAGCGGTTAATCAATGGTCTGTTGACTGGCAAATAGATTAGTAAAAACAAAGTTAAGCACCAATGAACACGATTATTGATGTTCGTGTTTCCGAGGTATAAGAAAATATCTGTTGCATTTTATTGCTCACATATTCGTTCTACATTTCGGGCTATATTGATCCAACCCTACCTACCACGTGTACCTACCAATGTTACTTGATTGTATTCAAATAGGGTGTTTATTTAATAATAAACACCTAGAAGTTAGCATATAAATCTCAGAATAGCATATAATAGTTCTACCTATATTGTTGTTATAACGTTTAGAGACATTATGACAGTTATAACTATTCCAAACATACAACCATCATAATAATAAGTATTACACGCACAAAATAATAATCACAAAGAGCGGCACAACTATCTGTATCTATCTGTAATTATAATTGGTTGTACAAATATGAAACAAACCTCTTCTCTGAACTTCTCTAATAGACAAGAGTTCATACAGTTTTGTATGGGAACTTGCAACAATACAGTTGCGTATCGAGACCGCGGTTGGTTCCACGGTAGATAACTGTTGTATGATTGTATGGTGAAAGGTACCTAATTAAACTTCATGTAATGCCCTCAAAAATTATACATTGTATCCCTGTTTCAAAAATATCTAGCGTGTATTGCAAACTTAGAAAACATTTAGCTAGGCGCTAGCCAAAGACCATATTCAGTCATAAACAAAAATTCAAATAGGTCGTAATGTAGATCTAATATAAAATTAACTAATCAGTAAAATTTTAAATATAATCTAAGAATTGTGGGTTAAATTAGGTAGGTCTTTGGTATAGGTCTAAAATTCTTGGTATTGCAAACTTAAAAAATAATCATTTAGCTAAAAGTTAGCCAAAGACGAAAGAATATTCAGTGATATCCAAAATTTAAAATAAGGTAAGGTATTAAATATAAAATTAACTAATTAAATTTTGAATAGAATCTAAGAATTGTGGGTTACGTTACGTAGATCTTAGGTATATAGGTATAGGTAACAAAATCATTTTATGATACGTACATTTTCCAAAGCAAATTCAACCATGTTCTACGTTTGGCCGCGGGAAATAATGGTACCTAGGTATTTTTCGCAAATAGTTATTTTATTACACAACACAATTTCCAAACAAAATAACTGTTAGAACTTAAATATTTATTAAAATCACGTAATATTAGAACAATTTTTATATTTTCCACTACTATGAAAGAAAAACAAATTCTAACACATTTTCACAAACACGATTTACCCGCATTTTCACGTCTTTACACAAGTCGTATAATTATAAACGCACACATATTATTTTAACTGAAAGTTAAAAAGCTCATCAAAAATCTCAAACTCGTCCTTCGCTCATCAGAACTTTGAATGTAAAGGTGGTTCCACACTAGCGCCCGCGGCGGAGTCGGGACTGCGACCGGATGCGGCCCATCCGCAGACGAACGCTTTGTGTCTGCGCGGCCTTGCTGCGTCGAATCGTGTGGCGTGTAAGTAATACACGTGATTTATACATACATGCAACGATATTACCTACTAGATGGAACGTACATTATCATCATTTTCTTCTCCTTTTCCCACTTAATGTGGGGTCGGCACAACATCTTGACAAACATGTTGCGAAGGCTTATGTTATACAACTGGCCGCCTGCCTGACGTCAACTCTCTTTGATTTATACACACATGACACGATTTTGCCAACTAGATAGAGGTTGTGGTTTTTAACTTCCGAGGATATTCAAGTAAAAACGTAATAAACTTAGCTAAATTAGAACGTCTACAGATTCCTTACAAAAAAATAATAATAATTGTATATGTAGGGAAAATATATATTAATATAAGTATGACATAATCCTATAAATACGTAGAGAAATGTGTTTGTGCTTTTGTTGGTTTGATCTTTTTCACGCTGCAATGGGCCAACATGATTTTTTTTTGCATAGAGACTGGCTACATTTTATGCAGATACTATGCGCATGAAGGCGCGGGCAAAAGCTAGTCATCTATTAATTGTGAGCGTATCGTTTGTTAGATAATTGTTATAGATTCAATAACGATTATTATATTGATTAGCCACGTTATCTGCATCGGATTTAACTTTCCCTTTCTAATAATTTGCAGCTCGTGCGTGATACTCGTAGCTGTTTACATTTTATACTAGGCACTACTTCTTTATTAACTCTATTAACATTTCTTAATCGGTTAGTATATTAAGTTGATGGGGTCTTGTGTTTTACGAAGCTGTAAAAGTGAGTTGAATCTTTATTTAGCTTTCTTTTTCACGTCATCAATTCGAACTCTTAAGACTGAATTCATTAGGAAATTGTATTCTTTGGAAAGATTGATAAGAAAGAAAAGTACAAATAATCATCATCATCACTTTAAAATTCCTTGTGTAAAGATATAAGAACTTACAATCTATCTACAACAGACATAATTGTAGTTCTTGTTAACTTTTATACCGCTGCGAGATCAAACCTGCACCCCTTGAGTCGCAGCAAACATCACCGAGGTCATTAAGTAGACAGACTTTTATCATCTGCCCTTTCATCTTTACCCATTAATTAACTTTAACATGGCCATTGTAAAACCAATTTACAGACTTCAATATTCTTTACTAGTTTTTACCCGCGACTTCGTCCGCGATTTTGTCTGCGTAGATACCGGAAATCGATTTTTGACGACTTTATCGTAAAACATTGAACTTCCAAAAAATGTAGCGTATCTCCGTCACAAGATTTTAAACTATCTCCATATGAAATTACATCATAATTGGCCCAGCAGCGCTAGCGGTTTGACCGAAATAACGTCACAGACAGACAGGCCGAGTCACTTTTGCATTTTATAATATTAGAATAGATAGACAGTATGGATTAATAATTCAAACAATAGATTGAAGCATATATTCGTCACAGCAGACCCGCACCTCGACCGTTGTTTCTCAGTACACGGCCGGGCATCGCATCGCGCCATGAATTTTTAAAGCCTTTTTGTTCTATACCAAGGACGGGGCATTTCATAAACAGTTTTATAAAATTACTGGTAATTGTCTAGTTATTATGCGGGCATGTTGCTGTTGCTACACAACGATTTGCTACCAAGAAATGGGGCTTGGTTTGTCGATTATATAGCTTTTATATAATAACTGTTCCATACTGTTTTGAGAATACATCTCTATAGAGTATGATAATATTACTTCGAGAGTAATACTGGAGGTGCAGATAGAGTTAAATAAAACATAGCTACTCGACTTATTGCATCAAATTTACGATGAATGGAAACTTATAAGACTAGCCATAATATTCTATATTCTTTATATTCTTTATATTCCTCCCAATTTTTCCGGAATCATGGCATGAATGCTGTTTTGCATGTTCGGGATGAATTTATTACACTCTGTACTGTATTATTGCATCGTTCATGACGTCTTTGTTAAAAGATATCAAGCGAGAGGAACAGAAACGATGAAGTAATTTTCACGATAACGTTGAAGTTGAATAAATTAATCTGGAAGATGTGAGTGGTACCTAAATATCTACGAGTGTATACTTAGTAGAGAAAACCTGCTCTAACGCCTTCCTGGTGACCACTAAGCGTGACGAGTCCACGTTCTTTGCCCTCACAAGCTTACAAGGTGATGGGCATTCATTGTGACTGAATAGAGAGCTTTTATCAGCGTCAAGTCCATGTTATTAAATGAGATTACCACATACGAATTCCCTTTGATACATCCAAGTTCTAGGAGATTGGAGAGAATTGCGTAGTCTATTTCTTTTTATAAAATTGGCTGTAGCAAAACATTACTATCAAGACAGACGGCCGGTTGTAAAACACTGCAAGCTAAATCATTTTCAACTTGTTGTGCCGACCCTAAATAAAGTTTGTGGTATAGGGCACGAAGAAGTAGACTAATAATAACCCATGTTGTCATTTTAAGGCAGTCATAATATTATGACAAGATTGGACAAAAGAACGGACACGAAACTATCACACTATCAGCTAAACAATTAGTTCAGTTTAATATTTTATCCTCATCGATAGATTCAGAGCTACTCTACTCTATAATTTAAATAAACTGTATCCTATGTCTAACTTTAGACGCTCGTTATGTATTTTTTATCGGAGACATTAGAATAAAATTTACATTCTCAATTTAACAAAAAAATGATAAAAACACAAAAAGTCATGCAAACCTTTGCTCTCCGACATAAAGCTGTTTTTGAGTTGGTGAACTGTTTTGACATTTAGCTTTAAAGCTTTTTTGTTTAGCCCTTTGGTTATTTTGATAATTACCATCATCTGTTTAGATTTGGTTTAACTAAATTAAATCGAAACTAAGGGTTTCAAAGGGCATATCGGGGAGTATTACGAGTAAAAATGCGAAAATTTGGATGCTTTTGTTTTTGTTTCTTACTCAATCACGTAGAAACGGCTGAATTGATTTCGATCAATTTTAGTAAGTACAATGAAAAATTGAAACATTGGATAGCAGAAACTAGTACTATAGGATCACGACTGTATTTTCCAAGCACGGTAGACATCTTTTTAGATCTCCTGGCGCTAAGATCCCTTGAAGATGATGGAAAAGGGATAATAAATAGTCACCACGCCCAAACATTTCACATGCCCAAATTTTGCAGTACCTATTTATTTACTTGACAGCTTTTATTGATATATCACTGGCGAGTGGCGTGGTTCTTTCTACAACGAATGATAACAAAAAACATAAATGGCTGGTCATTGTGAGATTTAGTACTGTAGACTCTATAATTTAAACAAATTGCATCCTCCATTAACTACAGCTAAGTCCTAACTTTGTTTAAATGTGGAGCAATAGGCGCCCGTTATGTGATCTTGATCAGAGACACTACTCCACAGTCATTGCGATAAGTAGGTCTGTTTGCCAGACTTACACAGTACCGCACAACTCAAGGTTCCAGATCGGTTCAGATCCGTTAGATTGTTAACTAAATGAAGTGAAATGGTGCAGCACTGTTCTTTGAGATTGATTGGAGCTAGCACATTGCAATAGCAATGTATTTATGTGAAACTCTGTGAAATCTTAATCAATGAATTTTCCAATGCCACCAGTATCTTGGGAACGCTTGGACCGACTGGTAGTGATCTGGATCAGTTGAGCTACCTATAGACAGTTTGCAACGGTCTTCTGATAGCTGAACTGGTTTTTGTTTATTTTGTAAATATATTGTAACATAATTTGTATTTGATGTTATTTATTTCTGTAAATAAATCTGAATCTCAGTTTAATTCAGATTTCATAAAAAGAGCGTTCTCGTGTCTAGATTCTAGACTCAAGCATGCTCGTTTTTTGTAGTTTCTTATTAACAACCGTAGGTAAACGTATTTAAATTGCTGCAACTGATTTTAGTTTACGTAAGAAGTACTGCTATATGAAAACAATTGATTTTGGTAATCGAATAACCAGGTAATGTACTGCGAGCATGTGCCGAATGTGATGTTTGGACACATCAAAAATCGTCATGTCACCTTTGAATTACTTAGCACTGGGCATACGCTCTTGGCTTAGATTCCTAAATGCAATTCAGGAGAAACTGTGATAGGATGAAATGCAGTTTAGCGTCAGCGTTTTACTGTTTAGTAATAGTAAATTGAGTTGTTGGAACGTTTTGCCAATAAATGTAGACTGAACTGTTTGAGGAAATCGAGAAAATTGCCATCTAGACTTAGTATTGGGTATCTAGGCTTATTTAATTTCTATCACAATACCTGTAAATCTTTCTTATCCTATATATTGTCTGTATTTTGTGGTCGAAATAAAAAAAAACTATTCTATTCTAAATGTAGACCAAAAGATACGGACCCAACTAAATAACGCTGATACCTAAAAGGGTACACAGTTTGATCTCTTCAATACTAATAAAATTGCACGTAGAAACTTAAAAGCTTAAATAATTTATAAAAATATACCTAAAACAGTTTTATACCATAACGATTGAGAGAGAGCAGAGTTACAACTAACTGAGCTGTGAGATTAGTTTAAATAGGTACATAGGACATATTGGTACTTTCTTGATCGTCGACAAATATTGAGGTATGCTTGAAAAGGGCAATGACCGTTGGTAAATGAAACAACGTAGAAAAAATAATATTTGTAAAGTGTCTCTTTTCCTTGGATAGTGTATGTGTGCTACCTACACCTGCCTATGGGCCATTGCATTAGGTGCATCGACATGTTTAATTCATATAGGACTGTCGGAAATGGAAGAGGAAGTAGAATTCCTTGATGATTTTCTTTATAAGCACACAGAGTCGTTAAGCTAACCCACAATATTCACACGTTTCGAGGGTACAACTATATCAAAACATCACCTAGGTTCGTAAGTTAAAAAATTACTTACTTTTTTCGTCTTGTTTTTTTCGTTCAAATAAAAATAATTTGTGTGTTTGTGTATTTATTTTTTCAAGTGTTTTTGACTGCTTTACCCTTACCTATTCAAGTTTCCACTGCGGAGGTATGCACAGCCGTGCGTAGCGGACCGAGAGCGGACCAATGACAGTGCTTGAAATAGTTGAACCAAAAATTTCAAGCGCTGCGATTGGTAAATTTACATTTCGCTCCGCACAGATCCACCAGTGGAAATAAAATCTTATGGTACAACTTACTTAAAAAAAAATAAGCCACAAGCTTAAATGAGATCGACTACTCGTTAACCCCCATTTACATCTCATGGATACCTAACCATTGACCACTTTGGGTAAATATCAATGTTCTAGTCTAGAATCCAGAAGATAGGATCTATTTGTAGTTACCTCAGCGTGTGTCCAAGCAGATAAGGTTTTCGGCGGAGTGTCAGGTGCCACAGCTCCAAGCCTGCCTCGCTTTCTTGCCTCCTGGAGGATAGGAACCTTGGAGTTCTTGTCTCCGGAAGACAGGATCACTTCACGTTCTATCTGTAAATAATACATTATGATATACTGGACGTGCATAAATGGATTTTTTTGTTAGAAAAATGTATATGCGCATTAACACGTGCTTACAATGGTGAAGGAAAACATCGTGAGGAAACAAGTTAGTGTTCTTGTAAGCGGTGATGGAGTTGCAACCTGTCACGTGTGGAATAACTGCTAACTGCTCCAAAATGTGGACATGTGCCAAATGTAATGTTTGGACGTGCCTCTGAATAACCCAACTTCAAGAATCTGAGCGCCTGGAGATCTGGAGATCTGAGGATAACAGTCGTGATCCTATTTCATTTTATACACTGACGAGGAATTCAACGACAAGGATTTCGTAGAGTCTGCGTAGGCCTTTTGTAGAGGCTCTGAAATAGCACCTTTATGTACCTACGCCATGTTTTGAAGTTTATAAAACTGTATGCGGTTGTAGTTTACATAAGAATATGTTCTCTTAACGTTTATTTAGAAGACTTTATCAGTTTTATATTAATAAAACAACAGTTAAGTGACTATCAATACGTTTAAATTAATTTAGACGGATACTTAGTTTAGCTGGTGTTCCGGCGCCTATATATATTGGGATGAGAAGGGATGGTAGAATCTGTTATGAATAACAAAAAACCGGTTCCGTACCATTATCTATAAAAACGGTAAAAAAATCTTGTTTGTTGTATGGGAGCCCCCTTTAAATATCTTCTGTTTTTAGTATTTGTTGTTAGAGCAGCAACAAAAATACATAATCTGTGAAAGTTTTAACTGTCTAGCTATCATGGTTCAGGAGATACAGCCCTGTGACAGACAGACAGACAGACAGCGAAGTCTTAGTAATAGGGTCCCGTTTTTACCCTTTGGATACGGAACCCTAAAAACATTAAGATATTTTATGGATAGCCAGTTATGTTTCTAGCACTTACCTAATCGATAAAAGTAAAAATCCCGTGAATTGACTATTTCCACGACATAACGCACAGTAACATAAAATATTTCTATTTTCTTAACAAAACTTTCATACGTCACCACATAAGAAAGACTAGGATCAACCACCAGCCTATTCAGATGATGGCAAACCGATAAGTGACAGAACAAAAGGCACTTTCACTAAATCTCACGTTACACCACACGGTAAAAACATAACGCGGGAGAAATCGCGGATATGCTGAACAGATTGATCAATCAAAATGGAAAACTGACAGAATGTGAACTGTACAATTGTACATAAAGACAATAATATCAGGGAGTCTACTCGTGAATCAAAAACGTAATGTCGTAACAAAATTCGTATCAAAGTCATATCGTTTCTACTATAGTTTGAACGATAGAACGTAATTACTTTTGACAATCATCGATGTTCGTAATCCTACTTACAAATCATCGAAATCGGATCACCAAGTAAAAAGATATGCGCTGTCATACATAAAAAACCGGCCAAGTGCGAGTCGGACTCGCGCACGAAGGGTTCAGTACCATTACCTATAAAAAACGGCAAAAAAACACGTTTGATGTATGGAAGCCCCACTTAAATATTTATTTTATTCTGTTTTTAGTATTTGATGTTATAGCGGCAATAGAAATACATCATCTGTAAAAATTTCAACTGTCCAGCTATTACGGTTCATGAGACACAGCCTTGTGACAGACGGACAGACGGACAGCGGAGTCTTAGTAATAGGATCCCGTTTTTACCCTTTGGGTACGGAGCCCTAAAAAGCAATAAAAAATAAACAAATATACATGTGGAATTGATAACTAAGATTCAAAGCATTGCAAGTTAGTCACAACTTTAATCCAGTGCTTTCAAGAAACAAAGTTTACTTGAATGTTGAACAGCTTCGCTTTTAATGAAGTTGCAATGAATAGCATCTGAATCACAACATAATTTGCATGCTACAACTAAAGTCAGTAACCTCGTACGTACTCTAACTGGTCAAGCTTCTGACGCTACTACCCATATGCACGCATGCATCATCCCATGAATTCAAAGCTTTCTGTCTCCTAACCACAAGCTCTAAAGTAATAAAATAGTCACTCGCGGTGCGAAATTGACGCTATACGAACTATATGGCATTGTCACTTTCGCACTGCGAGTAGGTCTAGGTCTATCTAGCTAGGTCCTAGATAAATACACTTGATACTCTCTAAAAACTGATTTTAGCTACCATTTTTCCGATGTGGCAGCGCGAGCGATGATTTCAAATTCAGAATATTATGGACACCAAACTGTAACAGCCCTTTCTAGGGCCTTTCTAAAGCCCTTTTTAGGGTTCCGTACCCAAAGGGTAAAAACGGAAACCTATTACTAAGACTTCGCTGTCCGTCTGTCCGTCTGTCTGTCACAGGGCTGTATCTCATAAACCGTGATAGCTAGACAGTTGAAATTTTCACAGATTATGTATTTCTGTTGTATATCAACAAATACTAAAAACAGAATAAAATAGATATTTAAGGGGGGCGTTTTTTGTACGGAACCGTTCGTGCGCGACTCCGACTCGCACTTAGCCCGTTTTTTATCTCCATTGACAGGATTACTATCACGACTATTGTATCGTGTGAAAATGGCGATTGCATGCATGCATATAGGGTCCAAGATTAACTTAAGTAGCTATTTACTTGGAGACGGAAGAACGAATAAGTTGTATATGCACTGGACCTGTTTATGTATGGAGTACCATCTTATTAGAATGTGGTATCGCCTGTTCTGATGAGATACTTATATGGAAGTATAATCTAACTTCTGGGAATCGTAACGTGGTGGGTGGGAGACATTGTGATTTAATATTCTAAACGAGGCGAGTGGGATAAAATTGTATGAGATGGAAATTAAACTGTTGTTTTAGTTGTCATTTACGTGTTAGTTAGTTACGTGTTTTTAGTATTTGTTGTTATAGCGGCAACAGAAATACATCATCTATCAAAAATTTCAACTGTCTAGCTATCACGGTTCATGAGATACAGTCCTGTGACAGACAGACGGACAAACGGACAGCGAAGTCTTAGTAATAGGGTTCCGTTTTTACCCTTTGGGTACGGAACCCTAAAAACTACTGAATCAATTAAAAAATTATTTCACCCATTAAAAGCTTCAATAACAGCGATACACAAGGTATATTTTATTTTCAAAATAATTAGAGATCCCCACGAAAATTACAATAATGCAACCAAAGGTATTAAAAGTTGCCAACGTGTGCGAAGCCGAGACGAACTGCTACTAAAAAATGAAGGTATTGGAATGCCCTGGAACTAGAAACCCAGTTTTTTTTTCAGATCTTGCAAATATTTGTCCTGCCGTGGGAATCTACCTCTTACATGTTAGCCACTTGCCCGCCACGTCACCGATGTCGTCTCGATTCTATAGTTTAGGTAATAAGTAATACCTACTTACAGGGAACTTGTTAGAGTGTGTGTGCAGGGCTGCTGGCGCTGATGGGGCCGGAGCACCAGGTAAGGCCTCGGGCGCCGGCGGCATTCTATATGGCGGCACACCCTCGACTGTACCTGGAGACAAAATTATATATTTCATTTATTTATTCACTAACAAGTATAAAATCGTATTTGAATTATCATTTAATTAATAAAAAATTACACAATTGCAATAAATTAAAAAAGATAGAATTAAATTATATCTCAAATTAAAAATAACAATAGAAATAAATAAAAAAATAAATAAATTGCCGGTCATGTCAATAAATTCCAAGTCAAAACAATTCACGTTTCAATTCTCAATATAAAATTATCACATGTCATAATAAATTCATTATTTATATAGAAACACCTTCACAACAAAAGTTTTGTAAATTAATAAAATATATTAGGACTTTCTATAATGATCATATATTAGAAGCCCTGATACTAGGGACAATGGTAGAGTACATTACACCATACATTACATAGTTACCATTGTGTTTTTACATTTACACAATTGACAGTTGAAGACAAATTCAAATTCAAAAATCATTTATTTCAATAAAATCACAAGGATCACTTTGAAACGTCTTAGGAACTAGGTGAAGCTACGCCGATTCCACGCGACCAAGCCTAGAAGAATCAGGCAACAAACACGGCTTGGGGTCTACCTTTAGACTTTAGACTTAAGCAATACGGCTATATCTAGGTTTCGAGCAGCTTGACGTGGTATAAAAAGCACAGAAAAACCATCACACTGTGACATATCTATATAAAACTCTTATTTACTGACTGACAAACAGACAGACGGAGGGAGACACGAGTGATTCTATAAAGGCTCTGTGTTAATCGGACGTACGGAACCCTAAATAAACCCTTTGTGTAAACTGAAATGGGGAAGGTAGTGTTTTGTAAGAGAGAGTTAATGAGATGCAGCCTGGTGACAGACAGACAGACGGACATCGGATCTTAGTATTATAGGGTCTCGTTTTCTCGTACCCTTTGGGTACGGAACCTTCAAAAGAGCTAAGCTTACAATGCTCACTTGCAATCAAGTAATTTCCTTGGCACTCAGAGACCATGTGCCGGTGGTGAACACAATAATACGGATGTGGCTAATACTTCCTAGAGATCAACGATAAATTACAGTTTGATTGTTACTTTCACGAGAACTGCCATTTTGTAAAGGATAATCATATTTGTAGGGTTCCGTACCGTAAGAAAAAACGGAACCCTTATAGGATCACTTTGTTGTTCGTCCAAGAAGGCGTGAAGGTATCAAGGTGGAATTTATATTAAGTATTTAAGTCTACGGTCCCTTGAAGCTGCCTTGTTTGGTTTTAGGGTACGTAATACAAATGTTTTAAAGTTAAAATACTGTATTGAATAAATCAATTATTAAAAAAAAAAAAAAAAAAAATGTTCGTTTATTGATTAATCGCAAGTTCGCAAGTAAATCAAATTTCCCGTTGACTTAGAATCATGAAAAGCAAGGTCTTAAGCACAAGTTCCTAAAGGAAAACATCCGAAAATTGTTTATTTGAAATTACATCGGGATCGAAAGACCACGCCTAAATAGTCGTGTTGCTCACCTACATGTGTGTGACCGAAGATTTTGGCTTCATGATTAGGTTTTCAGTGCAGCACCGCTTACCGAAGGTATAGAGATCATTGACACCCAATGCAGTGCTTTGTCTTTGTCTGTAGTTTTATAAAAAGTTACCAGCGCAATCATTGTGACTGTGACGAATAAAGTCATCATCGAATCATGTTACTTTTTGCGAGGCATCATTACTTTGGGCGAGAATTTCGAGGACAAACACGTTTGGCTGTTGACCAGCTGACCGTACCGGTTCAACGGTACCGTTTGTAGCATGCAGTGCGAATTGGATTTTCATGTAGTTAACTCGTAATAGAAACATAAAAGTGAAATAAATTCCTATTTCGATCCTTCGCGGCTGTAATCCCCATGTACGGTAGACGTATTCTCAAGTCTCATGGCGCTTAGATCCTTGAGTGTATAAAGGGGGTAGTGAGAGGCACGTCCAAACCCTATATTTGGTACAATACCCACATCTTGTAGTAGTTGCTAGCCCATCGCCGCTTATAACTGGTTTCCTCACAATGTTTTCCTTCACCGTTTCGAGCACGTGTTTTAATGTGCTTATAAATTTTTCGAACAGAAAAATGCATTGATGCACACCTGGATTCGAACCCACGACCTTCGAAATGAAAGTCGAGGTACCTCCCACTCGGCCAACACGGTTTTTTTGTTGTACTTTTAGAATTCAACCCCGTGAGAACTTATAATAGAAACACGGAGCTACTGTGGGAATGACCAATGGCTACATCCTGAAGTGCCAGTAACAACAAAACAACAATATATCAAATAACAAATTGTTTTCGCGCCTACAAACCTCAATCGGGGAGCTTCTGAGGCTTCTGCGTGGTTGTTAAACAAATTACTTCTTTGTTAGAAGCAGGATAAGGTTACAAGAAACAAAACGGTTTCGTAATTATGCTTTGTAAACCGACTTCAATTTCAGGAATTTTGTTCTTTGAAATCTTAATCTGATCATAAACAGAATAATAAAGAACTACCCTGCATGTATTGTATAAACCTACTTACTAATTAACAACATTAGAGGTTCTCCGGTGTCATCTTCTATGAAATAATAAAAAAACATGGAAATAAGAAAAACCGATGCGAAGTAATCGGTGTAGGTAGGTACACACATAAATAACAAACAATAATAATATTTTTTCGTTAAATTGTCTGCAAAGGCTTAGAAATTCGGTACCTGTCTACATAATCTTACGTATCTTCTTAAAAGTTATGTAGTAGCCTAGTAGGTCGTGATTACGAAATAGGTAGGTACCTAATCAATTTTATAGCCCCACTAAAACACGGTAATTAATCTAACTTTACGACATAAAAACATTCTGGCTCTATAAATCAGATAAAAACGGAAGCTTCTCAAATATTACACAATACTTGCAAATTAAATGTTGCACAAAAGATTAAAAACACAGAACAATGGAAAAGCAATAGAGTGGTTTCCGAACGGATTAAAAAATAACACGAGGCGGGAAAGTTGACATGACAGTTGGCTGTCGGAAATTATAAAAAGAGAACGCGTAATTTTTTTCTTAATTTTATTTTGGTCATACTGCGTATTATTCTTATGCCAGTATCAATTTGTAAAATATTAGGCATTATGTAGGTGTATACGTTAGTACAGACATTGCCCCTTATAAGGAGTTTGTAAGAAAAATATAATTCAAATTCAACAAATAGAGTCAATAAGAATCATGCATCGAAACACTAAAACTAATAAGACATTTCGCGGCAAAAAGATAGAGCTTACAATCGAAAAGGTGGTGAACCAAGGTCAGGGTAATGCATCATTCCAAATCCAACCTTAGTCTGACATAATAAAGTTCAAATTCGTATAAGGTAGTGGTATTGGGGGAGTCCGAGGCAGGTGCATTCAACCTGTCCGTTTTTTGTGCTCTGCTGTTCCGTTTTAAATTCAAAGTTTGTTTAAGTAGAGCTTCTTTATATGCCAGTTTTACGTAACTTCTTATATTTACTTGTGCTTGGGTACTTGTACTTATCTTTTAGTTATGCATCAATACCTGTATTATTTTCAGTAAGAAAAAGTAGATGGGTTATATTACTTAAAGATACTCGTATTTTGTAAAAAGCGTTACCAATTGGTAAAAAGTAATTTAATAAGAGCTAGAATGTGACCTAAGTATAATAGTTCAGGATTTCAGCTATTAGAGTATTATGAATTATGATGTTATTGAGTCTTTGACGACAGAATGACAGAACGTAACCGAAGTTTCGTGAATCAGTTTTGTGAGCGACTCAACTTTCTGTTAGAGTCATAATCTAGAGTGTAAGTCATTTTAAAATAAAAGGTACCTTAAATTACGTTTAACTTAAAAAAAAATGGCACGATCATAAAGTAGATTAGGTACAAAGATCCTCAATACCAATAATAAAAACCAATCAAGGAGTTTTATAGTCCCACGATGTAACATCCCACATTTTATGGCCGAAGCATATAATATAACTACCAACCTAATAAAGTATAGATCTATTCAAGAACAAAAATAGGACAAAAGTTTCCTTGTGACTGACCTTGAGCTGTAAATCAAAAGCGCCGATTTGAATGACCTGTCAACTGTCAGACATCATGTCTCATTGTTCACCACTCCTTGACATCTGTCAGACAATAGGCGAAACCTCAATGACAGGTTATACGGTCTAGTAACCTGGATATTGAATTTCAATCTTAAGGCCTTCCTCATGTTCTAAATATCATACATATACATACATAAAATCATGCCTGCTTCTCAGAGGGGTAGGCAGAGTCTACGGCTTTCCACTTGCTACGATCCTGAACATACTTATTTTTCTTTATTCACTCTCATCAGCTTCCTAATGCATGTTCGTCGGTTTTAAGTACTTTTGACCTGTCCTTTTTAGGGTTCCGTACCCAAAGGGTAAAATCGGAACCCTATTACTAAGACTTCGCTGTCCGTCTGTCCGTCTGTCCGTCTGTCCGTCTGTCTGTCACAGGGCTGTATCTCATGAACCATGATAGCTAGACAGTTGAAATTTTCACAGATGATGTATTTCTCTAAAATCAGCATAAAATAAATATTTAAGTGAGACTCCCGTACAACAAACGTGATTTTTTTGCCGTTTTGATAATAGTACGGAACCCTTCGTGCGCGAGTCCGACTCGCACTTGGCCGGTTTTTCAAAACATCACCAATTTAGTCCAAGAAAATACGCCGAGGTCTTCCTCTTACAACGGACCCATTCTAAATAATCAGCTTGGTTCTAAGCAACTAGTAATCGGAATTATGTTATCTTTACAATATGAAATTGCTACTGAAAAGAGGGATGTGCGAACGGGGTGCTCACAATAACGTAAAAACAATAAAAAACTATGAAAATTTATATTTTTTATCTGAATACAAAAAAAAACTTAAATTTCTTACCAAATGTTTTTTCTCAATTGACATTTTTTTTTGTCTCAACCTTTCCCAAACTACATGGAGTTTAGGAAGGCAGTAAAAAGGTTTGATTAAATGTGGATGAATCCCACAAGATGATTTCGACTATTATTTGACGGTTTGACAGTAAGGCCATTTAGCTTTATCTTTAAACGAGCCACTCCGTAGTTTCAATGCATATGAATTTAGACGTAGTTTAATTCGTTCGATTCAATGATTGACATATCAGGTCTGTTCATTAGTTTGTAAGACTAAATAATTTTCGATTGTATAGTGACCATGCAGATACTAATTGGTTTAAAATTAACATAACTAGGTTGGGCCGAATAAAATTCACCGCTGAATTAATTAGTATTACGAGATTATGAAGATGTAATAAGATATAATAATGATTTCAGTTGCCAAAATAATTATTTCAAGGTTTTAACGCTCTAGTAAATAGCTGCACATATAAATCTCACTTTGTCGGTAAGATATGATAAAGCTATGTTGACACAGTAGGTGTTTCACTTTTACAACAATATCAGTAGAATTCAAACTATCGTGGTTGTTAATCATTTTAAAATAGAAATACTGCTAATTATCACGTTTTTTTCTTGTATATCGTTTCGTTTAGATCAGTAGAGTTATGACCGTGGCGTGTAAATGAGTTTGTATAGCTTATAGGATCTTCACGGCTAGATACAACCTTATTCAAAACTATGGTAACACTACATTACCTACTACCACATTAAATTGTGTAAACAACTAATTTAAATTATCGTTTATCTCCTTTTTAGAACATTTGTCTTACCTTATATTTATAAGACACTTACACATTTTACCCGCGACTTCATCCGCGTAGATTCAGGAAATCGAATTTAACGACATAATCGTGAAACAATTGAATTCCTGACAATCAAAATAAAATATTGGAAAAACTAGCATAATATTCATAAAAAGACTTTAAACTATCCCTACATGAAATTTAATAAAAATTGGTAAAAGTAAATCTAATTATGTATTTTCTTGTGTGTTTTATATTAGGTATAAAGTTGGTTACAAAGTTGTGAATAGTGCGAAACATTCTACGGAAAAGATAAAATATTCAAAGCACTAAGGATATAAACTTCTCGCAGCTTATTCAATATGCAAGACCGTTCGGCAATTACATAGGATCTAGATTCTAACTTAACAGTAACAATATAAACCGGATTCACAAAGTTAACAGCAAAAAAGTCAGCGGTTGGAGACAACACAAAAAAATATGAACAGTTTTGACACATTACTTTGACTGAGCAGACTTCAGATGTTCTTTGTCTAATAAGTTTTTATTGGGTGTTTTTTTCTACACTAAATTATAAAAAGAAAGTAAAATTTGTTTGTATGTTTCTTTGTAATGAATAAATAAAAAAACCTACTGGAATAATTTAAAAAAAAAATATTTACTTAAAGCTATACATTATCAACGAGAAAATGGGTAAATTTTATATTTTTAAATAAATTATAAACGACAAAAGTTGCAATAATGTAATGTAAAGTAATAAAAATATCTATAATCAAAAAATCTATTCTAAAAGCCTATAATCATCATTAGTACGCCCCGTGCGAAGCAGGAGTGGGAAACTATAATAATAATAATATAAAGTTATAACGGACACTGAAGCAAAATTATGTAGAACGCTTATTGATACAATAAATAACAAAGAATATAAAGCTTCAAAATAAAGAACTTTCGTGTATGCTGTTCATTGTGTTCATGTATTTAAATCAATTCCATGTTAAGTTTAGCCTTGAACATAAAATACTACTCGGTGAAGGCATTTCTAGGTGCGTATTCGAAAATTCTTACGATACTACTTCAAAAGGTAATTAGTTTATTAGATTATACTTACAAAATGAAATAAGTGTAGTCATAAAGACTCATGGAATAAGCAAGTACCAACCTAACAGGTGTTAGAATTGCATTGACCAATAAGAACGTAGGTAACTATGATTAGAAAGCTCATATTATTGACAGTTAATATGCGTAAATAGCGTACTAGTTGGATATATCATTCAACTACAATGTCAAAGATATAAAAACAAGTTCCATAGACCTGACATCCCATCAGAATGTAGTCAAGAGCATAAACTAAGGACACATACCGAACAATCCGTAGGTACAATGAACCGATAACGGTCACTATCACAACTTCGAAGTCATTGACGGCGCTTGCTCGTTCACATTAGCACAAAACTTATCACTACCGAAAAAGGTTGCATGCAGAAAACGTGAGGCTATTTAAAAAGGTTTTAAATTCAAAAATGAAAAGACATTCACCTCTTGTGGGAGCGGCGTGCGCACTGGCGGCCAAGCGGGCCGTCGCAGAACCCGTTCCGTAGAAAAAAGCTCTTCCCTGCGCCGGCGTCGCTCCGACCCTTAGCATATTCTCATTCCCGTAGCCACCATTTATCATTCCACATGCGCCCGGCGACATTTCAAGCTTCTCTGGAACTAGTTGCGCGTCAAGTGCGTCGCTAGCCAGCATGCTGTATCGCGAATTATCTCTGTATTGTTGATTATTGTCATCTCTTTGTATCGGCCTGCCGTAGACAGGTTTGATGTCGTATTTTTGAGTAGTATTGACGATGCGCGGCTCCGGAACCGGTTGATTGGGATTGGAATTGGCAAATGCGTTTACTTTCAATATTTCGTTAGCTTGCTGAAGTAGTCTCCTTTGTATATTTTCGATTTCACCTTTCGGCACTTTGGTGTTTTCCGACAACTCCGCTATCAGTTGGTTGACATTAAACTCTGCCATACCAGCTGGGTTATTAGAAACTTTTTTATCTTCAAGTATGTCGGCTGCAATCTTCATAGTATGTATGTCTACGTCATTTTCCTTCGCGTCATTTAAAGCGGAATCTCTCTTAACTCTTTTTACTTTCCTTACGATTCTGCTTGCCATCACATTGTTGAGGTAATGATGATTGGTTCCATTTTACCTGCATTTCTTTCTTTCGTTTTCTTTGGTAATAACAGTTGATTGGTTTTTAAATCGAGGAGTTGAGCACCGATTAACGTGTTTTGTTGAGGCTTCCAAGAAAGTTAAATATGGTAGAGGGATAATAGTAGATTTGGGATCCTAATGCTAAATGGAATTATGTAAGAATAATGGAGGTTGCTATCTGTTCCATCGATATGTGAAAATCAACTTAAAGTTCTCTCTTACCATAAAATTAGTCTATTTTATGAGTTTCGCAAGTGTTTGTTGGAAGATAAATCAAATAACTAGTTAAAGTTTGACTGAGCTTTAGTAGTGAAACTTGATACGCATATTTGCGTATACAGTTATATTTTGCGTAGGAGTCCATTAAATTTGCCCGGTATGGTGAGGTGACAGCATTTGGCACACTTTTCGCTCCTTATCTGTTTCGTAACTCTTTGTTTTATATTACTCTAATACCCAAAAGCAAGACGTACCTACTTATTTAAAAAAGTGTAATCGTTCAGACTTGTACAGTCAGTATTACAGTACAGTGCACTATTCATATTATACAATGCTTAGAAAAATCACAAAGATTTTATAAGAATCCCAAAATATGATCTCTCAAGTGGGATATAAATCTATACCTACTACTACTGACTCAAGGCATTACTCGTCGAGTGGAGATTAAGCTCAATCTAGAAAGTGGAGTGGAGTGGTAGAATCATTTTGAGTTTTTTATAAAATCTTTAGTCTTGTTCATCAAGTACCAAGTACCTATGATTTAAGATAAAACTTTAAAATGAAGATTGGGTACTTACTATTAATTATCTGATAAATAAAAACTTATAACACGCCTTCTCAATTAGCAACTTTCTTAATTAAAATTTGCATCAGAGATCAATACCATTTATTAACCTAACACTTATTATGTATGAGTAGGTACGAAAATACATAACATGAGTGACGAGCAATATTTCTAACCATTACTTTTTGAATGATGTTTGGCATACGATTTACATAACTTGACGGCGAACTTATGATTCTCATTTTTGCTTTTTAATGGTCATACCATTGCTCACAATAAAACTCTTATGTAACCATCTCTATGAAGATCTTCTGTTAAGATGACTGATTTTAAATGATTTTATGGTGAAAGAGTTTATGTAGGTAAGATGCATATTTTTTCTTTTCCGGGCGTATTTTTATAAGTTTATGTGCCGGTGAACATAAAGAGACAATCTGTCATTACAATTTGTTAGCCTCTCAGCTCAGTTGGTAGTAGCTATGCCTTCTGCGCTATAGGCTGTGGGTTCGATTCGATCCCCTATATATAAACATTTTTGTATGATGAACATCGTTGTTTATTCTGAGTCTGACTGTTATATATCAGATAACTAGTTACCATAGTCCAAGCTTTGCTTAGTTCGGGGTTAGATTGCGCTGTGTGTCGTGTTCACTAAAATTTATTCTATTATACTTTTTTATTCAGATACAAAAAGTTTATCCTCATTTATGTGTTTCAATGTACACTGCTTTTCTAGATCCTAGTTACGTAAACCAACCGACATGAAAAGTTGTAAGTCCAGTTTTCTATCCTATGTATGTGTGTGTTCTAATTATTATACACTTATTACAACTAGCAGTTCGCCCCAGTGTCGCACGTGTGTAATAATTATATGGCAATTTTTTTTACACCTTGGGCTAAATTATTGAAATTTTAGTAGAGATCCCTTTTTTTGTAATAAATATATTCTAATGGTGTAATTTTTGAAATCAGTCCAGTTGTTTCGTTACAAACATACAAAAATACAAATATATCCTCTTTATAATATTAGTTTAGTTAAAGATCTATTTGGGTTCCAAAGAACTAGCTACACTCTTAAGGCAGACGTTATAAAGATACAACTTTAATTAGATACAAGATTGATTGTCATTTCAAATAAATTTTGTCATGATTGATTGCGCCGTTGCAGAAATATTTGTTTCATAGTAACTATTATAAAATCTATGTAGGTATAGTACCTAAACTGTATTAAAAGCCATAATATGATTATCATAGATTTTTATGAAATAAGCCAGCTGGTCAGGACTATTTGGTCAGTTGAGTTATCTATCTTGTGTATTTTGTAAATATTCTGTGATATTATTATGTATTATATTATTATTTATTTGTAAATAAAGTTTATTTTGGTTGTTATTTATGACCCTCATATTCTTAGTCGAGATTAGCGTTTTGTCTAATTAGTATCATTTTTATTACAATTCTGTCAGATTGATTGAATGATTCTTAAAATTACTCAAATAACGAATATAATTTACATAATGTTATTTTATTGCTTGTCATTTTAATACGGCTACTATGAAGTAAAGTAATTTATTGGTTTTTGTAATTTCCATAGCATCATCATGATCACCATTTTCTTCTCTTTTTCCCTCTTAATTTGGGGTTGGCACAACAATGTTGACAAACATATTGCGAAGAGGATGTGACTTATGTTTTACACCCGGCCGCCTACCAGTCAACCCTCTTTGGGAATCATTTCGTAATTTCCGTATTATTTATAATTATTATTATGCAATGAAATTACGAAACAATCTATGTATTTTGTTCCATCATTCTAGAAGTAAAACGAGTTGCTAGTTAATATGAATCTTTTGGTTAGGTACCTTGAGATTTACAGTAGCCTATTTTGCAACAAAGTCGTGTAGTTTATAGCCCGTTCTTTACATAAATATAACTTTCTCTTTCTCAAACAATAGCCTGTCCAGGTGAGTGTCAGAAACAAATAATTGAATTTATTGTGTTTAGCGCAAGAATCACTACATAGTATAAAGCAAAGTCGCTTTCCGCTTCCCGCGTATGTATGTTTGCTTATATCTTTAAAACTACACAACGGATTTTGATGCGGTTTTTTTTAATAGATAGAGTGATTCAGGAGGAAGGTTTATATGTATAATAACATGCTACCCGTGCGAAGCCGGGGCGGGTCGCTAGTAATTTATAAAGAACTTTTTTATCAGTAAAAACTATTTATAATCAGAATAAAATGATAATAGCAGGGATAATATAGCATTCAGCAAGAATTTTCAGCATCGGATAACCTCCTACATACAAACCTACAAATCATACCACCTGTCAAAAGCTACATTATCAGCGAGTAAGCTATATTTTATTTAATAAAAATTAGAGATCTTCACGAAAATTATTGCAATAATGTAATTAAAAATTTGCCTATAATCTTCAATAGTACATCAGCTGACATATTTAATTAAAAAATAATTATCATATTAATTATGGCTTTCAATGCAGTTTAGGAAGGTACCTAGCTTCTGAGCGACATGGTTACTATCAAAATGTTCTTCTCTAAAATTTATGATATTTATATCAGAGAGGCTATGAAAATCATAAATTTTTACGAAATATGCCAGCTGTGCGAAGGCGGGGCGGACTGCTAGTATTATAAAAACTCCAAAAGCTTTCGAAGCTTTTGTTTCATAAACCGCATGCAATGAATCATAACGTCATTTGCAATACAGATGGCGATCAACGACGCCTACCTCTGACTCGACATTGGTCTTTTGTTGTGATATTTCAATATATTATTATACAATTTATTCTTATTTTTAAAAGCTTTTATTTAACTTGCAATATATGTATGTGTATGTATGTACTCGTAACTATGTTTGTTAAGGTGGAATCTTGCAACTCAATTTTGAAGGAGTTATCTTCAACCGATTGAGCTGAAATTTGGCATAATTATGTAACTTTGGTGACAATGCAATAATAATAAGGTGACAGCGAGCTGATCTGATGATGGAGTCAGGAGCTGTTCAACGTAACTCCTCAGTAAATAGTCTGATTGAGATAAAACTTTGCATACCTATGAATCTCCAATGACAATATGAAATTATGGTACTAGCGAGCTGGTCTGATGATGGAGCTCGAACATAGCCATAGGTGGAGTACCTAACTAACTACACAACATAACCACGTCGTGTTTGGGCTCGTTTGATTTGTTTTGAGAGCCCTAAAATTTATAAAAGCTTGATTTTAAAAGTATATATTATATATATTTTTGATTTTTAATAACGATTTACAGGTGTCCAAAAAATTGATGGTATATTTATTTACTTCTCGTGTCTGTTCAGTTGTTGTATCTAATATTTTTTTTGACTACGGCCTCATTTATTATCTCATTTATTAAATGGTGCGATGCTAATAAATTGGATCTAAATCCAGCTAAGTCAAAGTTTCTAGTTCTTGGATCTAAAAGTCAAATAAAAAATATTCTCGATAATGATATTAATGTTAGGGTAAAAGATGTCTCTATTGAACGTGTAACTGAATATCGCAATCTTGGGCTTCTTATGGACGACTCTTTACGTTTCGAAAATCATGTGATACAAACAGTACGTAATTGTTTTTATAGGCTATCTGTGTTATATAGAATGCGCCAGTATCTTAGTACTGATCTTCGCATTCAGCTATGTGATTCGCTTGTCCTCTCGAAGCTCACATATGTTGATAATGTTTTTGGGGAGTGTTTACTGGCTCGCTCCAAAAAATTGATACAGCGCATACAGAATGCATGTGTTAGATTCTGTTTCCCTATCCCGCCTCGAGCCCACATCTCTCCCTACATTAATCGCCATGGCCTCTTAAATATGTCCTCGCGTCGTAGCCTCCATTTTGCTGCTCTACTCTTTGGCATCATAAATAGTCAACAACCTTCGTATTTATATGAAAAACTAAATTTTTCCAACCGCTTCCAGCGCTTTGCTGTACGAATGATTTGTCCCAGCCATAGAACGACTGCCTTTCGTGGCAGCTTCCGGTATGCTGCTACGAAATGCTGGAATAATTTACCCCCTCCTATAATAAATTGCAACAATATTTTCTCTTTTAAAAAAACCCTTAAGAATTACCTTTTAAACTCACAAGTCCATCCATAGGTAGTCGTTCTAGGCCTCATATTTTATTATATTATTCATAAGTAGGTATATTATTTTGTTTTTGCTATTTAGTTTATATATTTTTATAGAATGTTAAATAGTAGGTTTCTTTAGAATTTAAGTAATGTAAATATATGCACTGTGTGATATTCAGTATGCTGCCCCACACGCACTATGGCTCCACTGAAAATCAGCGCTGCATCAACTCTCGCTGTTGCAGCATATAGCTGAGTGGTGACCAATTTTGTAGTCAATGTTACCAATATGTGTTTCTTGTTTAGTTTTAAGAGATTATGTTGACACAAAATAAATTTATTCTTTCTTTCTTTCTTTCTTTCTTTCTAAATTTGTCACTGTCACCTTAAAAGAGATTGCAAAACATTTATCAGGCATCTATGCTATACTTAGCTAAAAAATACATAAAAAAAATATATGTTCATTTATTTTACTTTAACAACTAATAAATAATTTAAAACAGAACGATCTTGCCCGTGTTATTGAAACATCCTGTGTTTAAATATTATATACGGAAATGGACATTATCTTCAATGGCATCCAATGTTTGTGGTTTTTGACCATCTGTTCGCCTTCGCAATAACCCGACGTGAAACATTACTTTTGTTTTATTTCAAAAATATTATAAAAGACCGGGTTTTACTAAATAAGGCGGGTTGTTTTTAAAAAGGCAATCTTTTGATGGCTATATTCTACAGAATTGTGATTTAAATGTTCTTTAGACACTGTGTAGGTTTTATAGCGTTTCTAAGCGATTATCAATCAGTACTTGTATCTGAGAAAGACTGAGAAAGAACTAGTGAGAGATAGTATTTTTCTAACTACTTTCACGATCAGAACACATACTAATTAATATTTCAAACGTGTATTTAAGTCTTCTCGCGACAACGATTGTTGTAATATAGTTAAAACGATAAATAAAAGGTAACGCGATAAATATCCGTTTGAAATATTTAATTAATAGCGAGAGATAAACGGCCATACAGCAATTGGTTAGCTCTGCCTTCTGCGCTATAGGAATATGGGATCGATTACCAGACAAACATTTTGTATGATGATCATAGATTTTTGTTCTTTTATTAATTTTAGGTAAGTAAGTATTATTTTAGTTTTCTGATTCCCATACTTCAAGCTTTGCTTAGGCTACTTTTTTAGGGTCTTTCCAGTATGGGACCTAACCATAGCTAGATTGACCCTTTTCTATGGGCGCCGTGTGAAATAGTAAAAAGAAAAAAATCGGGAAATGTCGAATGCAAGCTACTTTTTCAGGGTCTTTCCGGAATAAGGCCTAACCAGATTTTCCCTATTCTGGGGTGATAGGCGACCGGTCACTACTTAGGTACATTGTTCTTTACATCCAATTATGTCTATGTTGCTTCAGGATGTCATCGCCCTTTAGCTTTGATTTTAGCACAGAGGTAATTTTCATCTGTTCCTAGTAATTTATCCATTCATAATAAAATCCAGAATAAAACATAATAATTGGTGAATTAATTTTGCAATAAAAAACGTGGTTCCGGGGATTACCCGTTAAATAGGTTGGATTTATAATTTTACATGTTAGGATTCGCTGTCACCGCTATTCATGACAGGTGTATTTTTTTTGTGAGCCTGGCCTTATTTTTCTTTTCCAAAGCGATTGGCACACATTTTTTTGGCTGCCATTACATTTGGCACATGCCCACATTTTGCAGTAGTTAGGTAAAGGTGTACCTGCCAAAATATGCTTTATAAATTGTCGTGTATCCATAAAACACTGTACTTTGTACTATTCCATGCAAAGTAAAGTAGGCCTAACAGTTCTCATATTAATTGCTATACACGTCTCGTTAGCGTGCTATTGTTTGACTTGACTAATTATACATCGTCTTATTGTGAAAAATCGCCCGACTGTGACTCCGTAGGACAATGCCATTTCGGTTTATTGTTTGGGGTTCTAAGTCTTGCACACATACAGCTTGCCTGCGGCTTTGCTCGCGTGGTACCCGTACAAAAAGTATTTTATGTTTTAGACTAGTTAAATAATCTATGTTTATACTAAATTTTATGAAAATCGGTTCAGCTGTTGCGACGTAATAGAATATCAAACAAATTTTTGTATATTTAATATTAGTGTGGCTATTAATGTTATTAACTTATGCTACTCGTACATGTTCCACAAATAGTCATGTGTCAATTTAAATGTTGAGCCTCTGACTACCTACTTAAATAATTTATAGAATCTGAGCATCTGAGATGGTAGTCTATTTATTTTGCTTTCTTTTTATACGCAAGGTAGGCAAATAATAATAATAATATTAAGAATGTTATAGGAAAAATGGAAACCTCTCTTAAATATAAAGTTAATCGGTGCTTCAACCATACACTTATAAAAATACACTATTCAATACACTGTTCTTTATCAAACTATAAAAAACCGTTTAATTTAATCACCATTTTTTTATTAAACACTGGCCACACAAATTTTTAGCAAAAAAAAATAAGCTAAAAAAATATTTGTCTTTTAAATTCCATTTACACACTGGCCACAAACATTTCTAGCAAAAAAAAAACAAACTAAAAACGTTTTTGAATTACGGAACGCGCCGCGATGATTTTCAACATACGAATGAAAGAATGAATGAGCGTGCTCTGATTGGTCTATCGCGGAACAGTAGAGCACAGAGAGGCTCAAGCGCAGATAACGTACTGAAGGTTTGTTAAGTTTCTTTGGGGGGTCGAGATTCGCCTTCGCGAAGGCGTAGACGCAAGAACACACAGAGCCGGCATTCTAATTGAATATGCAAACAATATAAAGCTGCTGATTTTTGAAGTCATTCACTTTTTGGCTTGTACCTATTGTGTAAGCAAACTATGAGAATGAACGACTTGGGATGTGTTAAGTAATTCAACTGAGCGGATTGATATTATTTTAAAGAACTAAGAATCCGTTTCTCAATTTAATTTGACTACCGCGACTTGCCTTACATCTCAGTTGGTAGTAACTCTGCCTATTGCGCTGTAGGTTGTGGGTTCGATCCTCACCCAGGTCAAATATATGTGTGATAAAAATAGATGTTTGATCTGTGTCTGGGTGTTAATATGTCTAATAAGTATGTATTTACAAAAAAGTATATACTTAGGTATTCTATCAGTTATTTGGTTCCCAGAGTACAAGCTTTGCTAAGTTTGGGGCTAGATGGCGCTGTGTGTAAGGTCGCCAATATTCATTTATATTTATTATTTACCGTAAATTAGTTGATTTTATTTTTGACTGAGGAATTAAATTGTCATTCATACGATATAATGAATTCTATAGTATCTGTTGTTGAATTTTTTTTTCAAAATTATTTTAATTTAATTATAGTTTATGACTTTGGAGATGAAGGTAAAGTATATTTTTAAAATCGTCACATTGAACTATTATAAAATGTGCTAATAGAAAGTGCTAATATTATATCATCGATTGACTTAAAATCATCATAGAAGGCACATCAAACCTCAATTTGGAAACTTTGAGTAACTAGAACTAATATTCTATTTATTTACTTTATGTTGCCAGTAAGTGTAACCAGACCAAGAATTTTCTAGATAAAATAAGATATCTCAGAGTGCTTTTCCAACCTGACAGGCTTACAACAAGAACCACCAGTTTTTCAAGTTTTCTCTGTGAAATCGCAAATCTAGATTTACTAATTAATACAGTTAGCTATGGGATTCATGTTTTATTTACCTACAACTTATGTTGTTATTTATGTCATTTATCGTATGGTGTAGGAAATATATGGACAGATGCCATTTTCTCTGTAAGGCTTACTTATTTATGTAAAGCTATATACCATACGCCATGTTTAGGATTTATTGGATTAGTTTTTAGTTAGGGTTCCGTACCCAAAGGGTAAAAACGGGACCCTATTACTAAGACTTCGCTGTCCGTCTGTCTGTCACAGGGCTGTATCTTATGAACCGTGATAGCTAGACAGTTGAAATTTTCACAGATGATGTATTTCTGTTGCTGCTTTAACAACAAATATTAAAAATAGAAATTGAAGTGGGTCTCCCATACAACAAACATGTTTTTTTGCAGTTTTTTATAGGTACAAAACTCTTAGTGCGCGAGTCCAACTCGCTCTTGGCCAGTTTTTTATGTATTTACAAATGACAATAATATTTTTCAATGAATTACTAATAAATCACTAGTCGACTTCTTAGTTATCTTGTACTAAGTGCAAAATTTATACGAGTACATATGTCTGAGTTTTTATTAATTCCGGCATGAACTACTTCTATTATTTTAGTTTTGTCGCCGGCTTAGAGTACCTTTGACTTGGCTTTTTTTCCAAAATGGTCTAAGAACAGAGAGGTATAGAAGTGAAAAAAAACCATACATTCAGGTTTGGTGACGTTTCGTTATATATGTCAAGCATGCAGTTTACTTTTCGTACATGCCAGCTCTAAAGCCGATGTCGAAGGTCACCAGCAAGTATTCCCAAAGGATTGACGGCAGGTAGGTGGCCGGTTGTAAAACATAAGTCAAATCTATTCGCAATATGTTTGTTAACTTGTTTGATTCAATAAAATCATTTGTATTTGTATGTTGTGTGTATTCAGTGGGAAAAGGAGAAGAAATGGTGATATGTCAACTCTAAAGCATGTTAAGTCTTCGGACGACGGTGCTATACAGTCCGTCACACGTGGTTGCATCAGGTAATGTGCTTTCGCTCTGCTGACCACAGCCAAGGAAGCGGGGATAGCTGGTGAACCTGCTAGCCCCTGGTGGAAATGTAAGGTGGATCTTGTATTATCTGTCTTTGTAAAGTGATAACTGACCTATAAGATAGTACACAATATCAAAACGGGAAATTACACGTAAAAATAGTATTTTTGTAAGCTATGGGCTTGCAACCTGTCGCGTGTGGAATGCTAACTACTGCAAGTGGGCATGTGCCAAATGTAATGTTTGGATGTGCATTTGACTAATCCCTTTAGTCATCTCTAAGTATCTGAGTGCCTGGAGATTTGAGAGGATGTCTACCGTATTTGGGGTTACAGCCGTGATTCTACTCTTTTTTTTATAGAATTTCAATGTTTCGATTCAGGATTTAATCAAATTTATGTTTTCTAGGTAAAAAACGTCATATTCGTATTTTAGTGATCCGAACTTATCAGTTTCTTTAGTGTCATCTGCTCAAAGAAGGAAATATGTCTTTGATATTTAAAACGGTCATTTATGGATAATAATATTACGGCCACCACATATGTGGTTTAATAGCAAAAATAGTTTGAAAAAGACTAGGTATATCTCTCCTGGAAAGTTCTAGGGCGATTATATAGATTTCTGGTAAATACACTCTAATGTAGTCACTGACACAGCGTATGGTGACGGTCATTGAAAACATAGTATAGAAACTATGAAGAAAAGTATGACAAAACAGAAAAAGAAAGCTTTTGCTCAAAGCAATACCGGAAATAACTAAATTCAGTATTTAGTGAAGAACCCATTCGTTTATTCTTATAATGTCTTAAACCCAAGTCCACCTTATCCATAACCGCCGTGGTCTACAAACAATGGTGCGATACAGTCGTTCACAGCCGAGTACCCCGGCTAATAGTGTCGGGCTTCGCTGACCACTAAGGAACCTGGCTATTGAACCTGTCTTGTAGACAAGGGGCAAGTGACGGACTTGCCTAAGGTTTCAAATATTTGATTGATGATACTACTGACATACTTGTCGGTACAAGATTTTTCATTTCGAGGGAACGATGACCTCTACTTTAAGATGGGTAATAAATGTTTTTTATGAATGCAGAATCGTTTTTTCTCAATAATCGCAAAACATACGTCAAACATTTCACTTATCACCTTAATGATCATTAGCTCAACTGGTTTTTGTATTTTGTAAATATTCTGAAATATTTGATGTTATTTATTTCTGTAAATAAAGATTGTATGTATCCTAAAAAGTGTAGCTTATATTATATCTATGTACTAAAATTTCAGTAAAATTGGTTCAGCCGCTACATGTTTGAGCAACAAGCATAATCAAACTTACGCGTTTATATTATTAGTGTTATCAATGTCTTAGGTAATTTGTTATCTTGCCCCTGGACAAGTCCTGACTACACCCATCGGATTAAATGGGAATGAATTACTGCTATTTCGCCTTCACTAACTCGTAGCTGGTGGTTTGAGGAAAGTTAGAAATTATTGACAATGTTATTGTGATCTGCTGTTAAAATTTCTCTGACCAGGACCCGGATAGAAGATAATGTTGAAGTCACCGGCATAATTCTACTAATACAAATCCGAAAGTTTGTGAGGATGTTTGTATATTTGTGGGTCTAATACGGCCAAACGACCAAACAGAATCAGATGAATCTAGGAATATACAGGACGGTCGGCGGATCTTGGCTTACTTGAAGACTTGTGTGACCGCAAAAATAGTTTTGTGTCACTGAATAAGGTCGAAAATAGTTTTTGCGCAGCCAAACGGCTAACTTCACATAAGCCAAGATCCACCGACCGTACTGTACATAGTCTATGCCCTGGAATAGTACTTTTTACTTTTTGGTTAACTTTTTAGCAAGTAAAATAAATAACACCCAACATTCACATAAGTCCTCACACTAGGTGTAGAGGATAGGGTGCGTGGAGTGGTGAGTATTCGTAGAAAATGATAAGAATTTTTGAGGTTTTAAAGAGAATCCAGTATTTGAGCACGCACGACAGTATGATTGTATCGGGTGAACATAACCAACTGTTTTTGTGTCGTTCATGCCCAAACTGAGGGTATTTCGCATTTTATTAGGTACTGTGAAGGTGAGTACAGACAACTTTATTTTTCTACCTACACTTTCTTACTATTTCTATATTTAAACTAAAGCTGGGGATACACATGCCCGTAGCTTGCACACTAGCATACCAGCTCCTTGCAAGTGCCAGCTACAGTCATGTGTATTCACTAACTGGCATTCCTGTAACTGGAAGCTAGCTAGTTGCAAGTAGCTAGCACAACATTTGATTTTCTTGCATGCCCGTTGAGGGAGGGGTCGCGGGGGGCTGCTAACCTGACACGTGTGAACAGACGCGATAGCTACGGGCATGCCAGTAGCCGAATCGTTATGGCCGTAGGCGCAATCTCTTACCCAAACCCGTCTTCGTTTTTTCTTTTTATCTCTCATTAATTTAGCTACACATTAAATTGCTAGTAACAACACGGTTTTGTTTAATTCACTTCGATTGTTATCCATGTTTGGCGCGCAAGAATTGGTAGGTACGAAATACTCTCACGAACTGTCCTGTGTATACGCGATGGTAATACTGGCATGCAAGGGCACAGTATGCATGCCAGTATTACTTGCAAATGTATCCGCAGTGTGCCAATTTCTCGTACATGCCAGTAACTTTCATGCCAGCTACTTTCCCGATTTACTGGCATGTGTATCGCCGCCTTTAATCTATGGGTTTTCTGGTTTCAGGTTCGCGAGGTACGTCGTTTACACTAGGGTTCTATGTTTCGTGGTGTTCCGCCACAGGATCAAATCAACACCTTGGATGTCTGTAGATAGCTAAAATAGTTAGTTATATATTTATCTACCATCTATCATCTATCTTGCGTCACAGATACATCTCCACCGTAGGTCGCCAAATTTCGAAAATAAAACAATTTAAAATTACTCGTTGAGGTTTCTTTGATTCATTTTTGAACCCTGAATTGTGGCCATTCTATGGTGATTCTATATAAGGTTTTATGGCTCAATAAGCCTTGCTTCTTCAGTACCTAATAAATATTAACCACTTCCTACTAAAGAAATGCTTAAAAACAATCAATGATGTTCTTGTAATATTATCGGACGATACACGCAGAGATTACAGAAATCGCACGTTCTAGATATGGTCTGGATAGATTATCAGTATTACTTCTTACACAAAGTTCCTGATAGTGACACCACGTTTACCATCTAAAGACGAGACATTACATAAAATTATATCTGTCGTTTTGAGTAAAAATATTAATGTCATTGTGATCAAAAAGTTTTCTTGTGTATTGTAAAATAAAACAAAAGATAAAAGTCTTAGATACCGTAAGACTTTAGCGCTCGTATATTGAGTCAATCACTCAAAGAACTATTAAAGATACCCGGCTTAGGTTTTAGTAAATCATGTATGGAATGCAAACTACTGCAAAACGTAGACATGTGTCAAATGTTTGGACGTGTCTGCGATCCCATAGACATGATCAAAGTTCTAAACATGTTAAGGTTAGAGGTGTCTACCATGCTTGAGGATGTAAAGTAATGAGCCTATTTCTGTTTTCATATTGGTATTCATATCACCCTAAATTTGGTGAACGATGATCATCTTCTTGTCCTTGTCCCACTTTATATGGGCAACATGTAGAAAAACATGTTTTAAAAGGATTTGGCTTAGTGTTTTACAACCGGCCGTGTTTGTTGCATGATTCTTCTAGACAATGCTCGCGAGGAACAGGCGTAGCTACACCTAGCTCCTAAGACGTATCAAAGTGATCCTTGTGATTTTATTGAAATATGTGCCTTTTAAATTTTGAATTTTAATTTTGAATTTTGGCCATTTGCCTGACGTCAACTATCTTTGCAATTGATGTTGTCCATAGAAAAGCGTAACTCATAGCCACCTCCACGCGAAGCGGCACGCCACGCGCCGTCAAGCGTGTCGTGGCGTAACTACGATGTGTAATGCATTACGAGTACGTATACGTATACCTGTAATGTACTGGTTTTAGTCAACATCATCGAACACACTAAGAAAATAATAACAATTACTTTCAACCCGTTCCCTACCCAAAGGGTAAAAACGGGACCCTATAATTGTCCGTCTCTCTGTCTGTCCGTCTGTCTGTTCATCTGTCTTTCCGTCTGTCTGTCCGTATGTTTGTCTGTCTGTCACAAGGCTGTATCTAATGAACCGTGATAGCTAGACAGTTGAATTTCACAGATTATGTACCTATTTCTGTTGCCGCTATAAAAACAAATACTAAGAAAAGAATAAAATAAATATTTAAGTGGGCTCCCCCCGGACAATTTTTGACTTCGTCGTCAACGTATATAATACATAATTATATGTTCCCTAACATAGGATTATTATGTATTATACTATTAAGTAAGGTATACTAATGTACAAGAAGATGTGTTGCGATTGATGTGGAAATACTACTGCTAATATTGAAAATGCAAATGACCCCATTATTCTATATTTGTTTCTCTGCCAAATAACACAAAAATATGCATTCGCGTGCTAGTTATTTTTGTCAAGGTCAAGGAACCCACAATTAATATATTATAAATTTTAATGGAGTTTCTGTACCACAATTTACTAGATATTCGTATGTCTTGATTCGTAGATTTCGTTCTTAGGTATATTAATATGAAAAGGTATCTATAAAGAAATAGGATCACGACTGTATTTCTCAAGTACGGTAATCCTTCTCACAGATCGCCAGATGTTAAATGGGGAATGAGTGGCACGTCCAAACATTAATATGATAATGCCTAAATATTGGATGAATCACTCAAATGTTTGTCCTGGATGCGGATCGAAATCACAACCGGAAGACAGATCAGACAAAGAATGCAGTGAGGCCAGTCAGGGTACTTACACAGGTAATAAAATTCAAATTCAAAAATCATTTATTTCAATAAAATCACAAGGATTACTTTGAAATGTCTTAGGAACTAGGTGAAGCTACGCCGATTCCTCGCGACCAAGCCTAGAAGAATCAGGCAACAAACACGGCTTGGGGTCTACCTTTTTTTAATGATCCTTTCCTTAATGCTACGTAGAGCTCCAGTGTGGTGCCGATCGAACAAGGTGAGGCTCAAACAAGAATAATCAGTATAATATAGATAAATATTGAAATATAAATACAGAGGCTACAAAAACACTTTAAAATTATTAATGAGTAGGTACATACATAAATTACATAAGTATTTAATAATCGTAAAAACATAGTTTGCGACACCGAGCCAAATTATAGTTTCAAAATAATTGCAGTTAATTGCTCAATGTGGGTAACCTTTCAGTTAGCTATATCGTTATTATTTAAATTGGTAAGGTCAGAGCGGAATATTATTTTGATCCAACTTTGAAAATGGAGGAGGTTGTTATTTTTAACCAACGAAAAACGAGGTTCTCATAAAATAAATAGGATCACGACGGTAATCCCCAAGTACGGTAGACAGACATCCTCTCAGATCTCCAGGCGCTTAGATCCTTTGAATATGTCTAGTGGTAGTCAGAGGCACGTCCAAACATTATATTTGGCACATGCCCACATTTTGCAGTAGTTAGCATTCTATACGTGACAGGTTGCAATCCCATCGCATAAAATAACATCAAATACTATCATATTACAGAATATTTCCAAAATACATAAAAGTTGAGTTATTTATATTATTTACGCACGGATGGTACCTGGATAAAAAGTTAACCGATTTTGTGCAAACTACACATAAACCATCTACTTACTAAATAGTCCGAACAAAGCCTAAACATTTGGTTAGGATAGGTGAGCCCCGTTCTTGAGTTATAAAATTACAACGAAAAGTGGCATTGATTTTTATATATGTAGATGTAGATTAGTATAATGTTATTATATATGACATATTATTTATGGTATATAATATAATGTATTGTAGGTTACTCCGTAGTCTAACCTACATCGGCTGTATGAAAGTACGTTAGTCGTATTTTAACGGCCGTTTTAGCAGCTTCTTCATAGAAACGTAGGCGTGAACAGATCTAATCATCGAAACAATTGCTCACTGACCTACATTAACCATTACAAGGTTTAAAATGAAACAATTACACATCATAAAAACTTAACTTTTTTGTTCATTTCATTATGTTCACTGGATGGTACCATGGTACAAGTTTTTGTACTTACGACACAGGGAAGTTTAGTGTCGAGAGTCTTACTGCAAGCTAATAAAGTAAAATAATAATAAAAAAAATAAATAGGATCACGACTGTAATCCCCAAGTACGGTAGACAGATATCCGCTCAGATCTCCAGACGCTTAGATCATTTGAAGATGTCTAGTGGGGGTAATCATAGACACGTCCAAACATTATATTTGGCACATGCCCTCATTTTGCACGCCAGCATTCGAACCTTCAGATATAAGTCGAGGTACGTCCCACTCGGCCAACACGGCTTTTAGTAATTATTGTTTTAATATTACTTTAAGAGATGTACGCCCTCTAGACTATGTAACACATGCAACTGTTGAAGTTCAAATTTTAGACTTAGCTTCAAGTCTGTTAAAGTTTACAACCTTAAAACAGTGAAGAAAAACATCGTGAGGAAACGCAATAAGCATTCTTATAATCAGCGATGGACTTGCAACCTGTCATGTATGGAATGCTAATTACTGCAAAATGTGGGCATATTGTGTCAAATGTAATGATTAAATAAATAAATACTGGTGGACATTTTACACATCGCCATCCAGCCCCAAACTAAGCAAAGCTTGTACTATGGGAACTAGATAACTGATAGAATACTTATATACGTTTTTATTTTGTAAATACATACTTATGATACATACTACACACCCAGACACAGAACAAAGATCTATGTTCATCACACAAATATTTGCTCTGGGTGGGGATCGAACCCACAACCTACAGCGCTGAAGACAGAGTTACTACCAACTGAGCTGTGAGGCTGTTAGAAATTCTCAAGGATCTGAGAGGATGTCTACCGTACTTGGGAATTACAATTGTGATCCTATTTTTGTTATTTTTTTTATTACATACATTAATTTGCAAATTTAGAGTTTGGTTATCTAACCAAGTTATACGTCATTTAACTTCAGGCTTAGTGTTGTTACAATTGTCTCGTTAGTTTAGATGTGTAGGTTCTTTGACCTTTTGAGTATATTAATTTATCATACTTTCTATTTATGTTGTGGCCATAGAAAAAGCGATTGCTATTTCAAATATTAGCCACAAACTTACACAGTCAAAGTGAATATGAAGTTTATTTTGACTTAGGCAGTTTATATCACTGCTATCTACATAAAATTATTTGTTTAAATTTTATTGATTGACATTTCATATAATGCAATCTTAACTCAAACTAAGCAAAACTTGTACCTGCTATGGGACCCAGATTACTGATATAATAATTATGTACCTACTAACCTACTATGGAACTAACATCTACATCTACGTGTATAAATGTAAATGTTTAAATAATATTTCTGGAATTTTTACTAACTTAAACTTAAACGTTGAAAATAAAAGTGAATAATTACGCTATTAAGGCTCCCAGTCGACGATTGCTCTTTTTCGAAACGAAAAAAGAAATACTTCTGAACAAGCCACATCTCCTATTTTTATAAGTATATTACTTCAGGTTCCTACCTAGATTTCTATTAAGCTGAAAACATAATAGCAGAAACTTTTCACGATAAAGATATTATTTCAAAATGATACGTTTTTGAATTTATGATCGAAATATTTTATATACCTACTATTAAAATCAACTTGTGATTAAAGATAGGTAATATGTAGATCTAGATTTCTATTAGAATAGATTTTTGATAAGTAATTATACATAATTTATATCAATAATTTATTCGAAAAGCTAAGGCGGACCACGCGCCGACGTGTGTTTGTCGTCATTGCAGCGGTCGGTAGGATTATTTATCGAAGTGATTAAAGATGTGTACATCTTTATTTACATATACTATACATTATAAAATAGGAGATGTGGCTTGTTCAGAAGTATTTCTTTTTTCGTTTCGAACAAAAACAATCGTCGACTGGGAGCGCCTTAATACCCGTTTGCAATATCAATAATTTAAGCAAGCATTTTTAAATGAACTAAAACGAATCGAGTATTATACAATGTAAGTACCTATAGTGTGGGAACTTTGAGTTTTGAAATGTAAATCTTGCTATTTCGAAAGCAATTTAAGTTATGAATTTATGATATCCTTCAAACGAGGC
Organism: Hydriomena furcata; assembly: GCA_912999785.1. Lineage (NCBI taxonomy): Eukaryota > Metazoa > Arthropoda > Insecta > Lepidoptera > Geometridae > Hydriomena > Hydriomena furcata. The sequence goes on from OU538835.1 coordinate 1,002,362, forward strand.
TACAAACTTAAATGCACCGAACAAAGCAACACCTTGCCCGCTTCCTGGCCCCGAGCTATAGTACAGGCTCCCACTTCGCTAGTTCACGCGACAATTGGTCAAACTCAAAAGGTATTTATTTCAATAAAATCACAAGGATTACTTTCAAGGAGCTAGGTGAAGCTACGCCTGTTCCTCGCAACCAAGCCTAGAATAATCAGGCAACAAACACGGCTTGGAGCCTATAATTATTTTCAATGATCCTTTCCTAACACTATGTAGAGCTCCAGTGTGCTGCCAATCGAACAAGGTGAAGGCTCAAACAAGATAAATCCATTTGTGTACCGTCAACCGCTCACCTCAATTGTTTTAATAACAGTGTCAAAAAAAATAATAATAACAGGGCCCTTACACTGCAAAACGATTTCGACAATAACTACGACAGTGACAGTGCTCTAATATATTCGGACAAATTGCACTTAAAGAAATCGTCGTCTGTCGTAGTAGAATGTACGATGTCAATTGTCAAAAGTAATGACGATTGTTCCTTCCATCAAAATATAGTAGGCAACGATGTGTCCCGAAGTCCCGAAAAATCCTTTATCGTTTTCAAGAGTAGACTAGGACCCCAGAATAAGTTTTTGGTCATTGTTTTTGAACTAACTTTTTGCAGCGAGAGCTCACTGTACCCTCACTATAGGGGGTGTGTACACAGGTGCATAGCTTCCGTTGCGTCTCATTCGGCCTTGGTATTTGCAACCCTTAACTACTGCTGGTTATTCTGTGGTGGCAGATGTTGATGGACGGTTGGCCACTTGGATAGAAGAATAGAAATGGACTAAACTATAGTTGAAACAATGTAACTTTGATACGAATAAAAAAATAAATAAATAGGATCACGACTGTAATCCCCAAGTATGGTAGACATCTTCTCAGATCTCCAGACGCTTAGATCCTTTGAAGATGTCTAGTGGGGGTAATTAGAGGCACGTCCAAACATAATATTTGTCACATGCCCACATTTTGAAGTATTTTATAAGTGATAGGTTGCAAGCCCATCGCCGCTTATAAGAATATTAACTGGTTTCCTCACGATGTTTTCTTTCACCGTTTTGAGCATGTGTTTTTCAAATTTATCGAACAGAAAAATCCATTGGTGCACGCCGGGATTCGAACCCACGACCTTCAGATTGAAAGTCGAGATACCTCCCAGCCTACCTTGTTTTTGGTTTGCGAGTAGACCACCTGAACGAGATAGACGCCGGATTAGTATGACACCAATATGTCGCCAATTACTGTGATCTTTTGTCGCTTTATGTTGGCAACGTAATGATTATACTATAGCTCATAATTCATTCCATAAATAACTTCTTAGTGAGTAGTACTTACTTGTTCAACATTGTCTTGCTTTTATATTATTTATGTACCTTATGTACAGCTAATTAATCAATCAGTTACCTTCCGACTTATAATGCCCCATTACGTGGGCGTTACAAGATTAGCTTTTGATGAAGACGTGACGAGGAAGTTGTGGTTTTGGTTCATAGCTAGATACAAACCCTGGCTTTTCCCAAAATGTAATGTCTATTTCACATAATTAAATAGTACCTGGTACCGAGCTTTTATCGGTATTTCATTGCTTGAAAACACGGATAAAACGACGTTTTATAAAAATGAAACCTAGTTAGATCGATTTATCGCCCCCGAAACCCCTGCATACTAAATTTCATGAAAATTGTTGGAGCCGTTTCCGAGATTCAGATTATAATACAAACATTGCTCGATTAAATGTATTATTATATAGATAGACTAGCTGACCCGTGCCCGCTTCGCTGTGCGTAAGACATTTCTAATACCATCGTTGACTTTTTTGTAGACGTTTTTAAGGTGTACAATACTGTAGTACATTATTTTGATATATCTCGTGGGGTTCAGCCAGCATTTGCAATGTAAGCGCAAAAAAATGTGTTTATTTACGACATCACATTAGAAATCTCTAAAATTATCAGTGTTTCTCTACTATATTATGCATGTATTATACATATAAACCTTCCTCTTGAATCACTCTATTTATTTAAAGAAATCGCATCAAAATCCGTTGTGTAGTTTTAAAGATATAAGCAAACATACATACATACATACGCGGGAAGCGGAAAGCGACTTTGCTTTATACTATGTAGTGATAGAGACCTATGACTGCATAAGTAACATAATGAAAATGAAATTAAATAGAATCACGACTGCAACCCTAAGTACGGTAGTCAGTATACATAAATACTCTCAGATCTCCAGTTGCAGACCAAACATCATATTGAGCGAAATGCCCATATTTTGCAATAGTTAAGGGCAGTTTCCACCTCGAGCGGAACGGACCCAATAAGTACTCCGTTTGCAAGATAGCATTCCATACGTGTCAGGTTGCAAGCTCATCGCTGCTATCAATCGTCGAGCACCAAATTAATATGTAAAAGTGGGATGAGATTGTAACTGTTCTTCATTCATAACATTAAAACTCTTTAGAGAACTACAAATTCACTGCATGTGTATATTAGTTCCAAGAGCATGCGCGTACTGGATGGCGAACGGCCGGGGTTGCCACCTATATTTACAGATATTACAGTGACATATAAGTTCTTTCTTACTTTAGTTTCAAACAGACACACATAATAAAGAATTGTGATTGTTTTAGTATTATTTATAACGATACAATTAATCGGTCCATTAATCGACATGGCCGAACTGTCCGCCCACACGCTGTATTACTTTTGGACATAGATTTTTTGTAGGTATTGGATTAGATAATAATTATGCCAAGTTGTCGCTATGTAAAAAATATAAGGAAATATTAATACCTACGAGTAAGGTATGTTTCTTTTTAGACCTAAGTATAATTTTAAGGCTAAAACAATCGTAGTTGTTTAATCATTTTCGTAAAGTAGGCAATACAAGAAAAAACGGGTAATTAACCGTAAATCTATTAAAAAAGTACATAAATAAATAAAAAATTATAGAGGATTTTTTTATTTATTTATGTATGGCCTTATCTTTTTAGGATTGTGTAGGCCTACTACATTCCTTTGTCAGGTCAATCAATGACGCACACTAATATTTTTTTATTAATTATTGAAAATATGTAGTTACTCATGCAACAAAGGTTAGGATGTTTGTTTGGTACTCAATCACATTATAAGCTGAACCGATTTCGATTACATTTTGGTATATAGATTCAAGATAGACTCAAAACATCAGCAACACAAGCTGAAACGTGGTAATTAGTGTTTCTATTCAAAATGATTATTTTGAACCATTTCGGTTTTTTTAATGATCGACGGATAATGCAATATTCTTTTGAAATATCCTAAACAAAATGTCAGTGCGTTTATCTTTTCAAGGTGCATCGTACATACTCGTTATATGGTTACCTAAGTGCCACTTACGATGATAAATAATAGTATGGTACTATAACATATCGCCTTATTATATTACTAGTGGAAAACTTCGCGACTTCGTTCATTCTTCGACTTCTTCGGCAAAAGGTATTTCAATAAAATCACTAGGATCACTTGGATCTTAGGAGCTAGGTGAAGCTACGCCTGTTCCTCAAGACCAAGCTTACAAGAATCAGGCAACAAGCACGGCTTAGGGCCTATCATTTTTTTTAATGATCCTTCCCTTAATGCTATGTAGAGCTCCAGTGTGATGCCGATCGAACAAGGTGAATGCTCAAGCAAAACTTTAATAAAAATGTATCAAAAGTTATTTTCAAACAGACTTCAACCCTCGCTGCACCCCTTTAGGGGCTGAATTTTGGGAATTCCTTTCTTAGTTCACTTCTGCACACCAAAAGAAATACATCCTCCAAATTCCAGGGTTCTAGGACTATTGGTTTAGGCTGTGCGTTGGTAGATCAGTCAGTCAGCAACGCAAAAGTTTTTGTATCTATATAACATCTCGCCTTACTATTATGATCCGGTTGTCCAAAGAGTGTTATTATGTATTTATTAAGATGATTATTGGCGATAATGCTGTATGCTTATGGCTTTATGGTGAAATTTATAGGTCAAGTTAGGCATTGCTGGTAAAATGTAATCGGGATGGTATTATCGATAATATACTAGCTTATAACCGCGCCTTCGTCCGCGTAGATTTAGGAAATCGATTTTTTCGTATAACATTAAACAAGAAAATTTTGGGAAAAAAGTAGCCTATGACCATCCCAAGACTATAAAATATATCTATATAAGAAATTTCATCACAATCGGCCTAGCGGTTTGGCGGTGATAACATCACAGACAGACAGATAGACAGAGTTACTTTCGCATTTATAATATTAGTATAGAGATACTGATAATACTCGTACCAGCCTGAATAATAACAGCAGTTTTAATACACCCTGTGTACCTACCTCTCAGGATTCAATGTACCTACCTAAAGCCTCCAGAAACCTATTCCTATGGAAGAAATACCTATAGTTTTCTATGTATATATATATCAGATCTTAGGGTATGTAATTGGGAGATGATCAGGGAGAGAGAGTTCAAGCATTAGTACTTTTGAATTTTTGGCGAACTAAGTACGAGTAAGTGTAGAAAAAAAAAAAGTAGTCAGAGGCATATGCACATAAAATTTGGCACATTTTGCAAATAAGATAAACATCAGATCATCTAAATAAAAACTTGTGCTTATAAAACTCTAGTGTCACTGACCGACTAACCTGATCTATCAACGGACAGCCTAAATCAAAGGTCCCAAAAATTGAAAATTTGGAGGGTAGAGCTAATTTATTTTGGCTAAATAGGAAAAGCCGTGTTGGCCGAGTGCGAGGTACCTCGGCTTTCAATCTGAAGGCCGTGGGTTCGAATCCCGGCGTGCATCAATGGATTCTCCTGTTCGAAAAATTAGAAAGAAAACATCGTGAGGAAACCAGTTAGTATTCTTATAAGCGGCGATGGGCTTGCAACTTGTCACGTATGGAATGTTAACAACTGCAAAATGTGGGCATGTGCCATATATAATGTTTGGACGTGCCTCTGACTACCCCCTCTAAACATTTTCAAAGGATCTAAGCGTTTGGAGATCTGAGAGGATGTCTATCGTACTTGGGGATTACAGTCGTGATCCTATTTCTTTTATTTATTTTCTAGAGCGAATTTATTTTGGCTTTTGGCGGGGATCAAATTCTGTTTGGAAATACCTTCACGTAAACAAAGTCGCAAGGGTTCCCACTAGTTTCAAATAAGAATGAAATATATTTATCTGAATGATTGCACAATGCACCAGGTATCAATGCGTCATGAAAAAGTATGGCCGACCTCACTTAAGCACACGCAAACCAATTCTACCTAATTTTAGGGCTTCAGTGAACAAAGAGAATCAAACTGCTTTACATATTTATTTGGAATCTTTCCTTATCCTCATTTATTAAGCAAGTTGGTTTCTACTTTTAGAACCTACTTTTTCAACCGAATAAAAAAGGAGGTGTTTCATTCGATGCGTATGTAGATATATCTAGGTGCTTATATCTTTTTTTGTTGATTTTTAAGGTTTCGTACCCAAAGGGTAAAAACGGGACCCTATTACTAAGACTTTGCAGTCCGTCTGTCTGTCACAGGGCTGTGTATCTCATGAACCGTGATAGCTAGACAGTTGAAATTTTCACAGATGATGTTTTTCTGCTGCCGCTATAACAACGAATACTAAAAACAGAATAAAATAAATATTTAAGTGGGGCTCCCATACAACAAACGTGTTTTTTATAGATAATGGTACGGAACCCTTCGTGCGCGAGTCCGACTTTCACTTGGGCGGGTTTTTTTTGTCACGAGCTTATCCTTTATCTGGATATCCCATTGGATGTTTTTTTTCTAAGTTGATTGAAGAGAATAGCCCAAAGTTGGTCCCATTTAATTGTTAATCTTTATAAAACTTAAGTAAGATGAATATCGTCCCTTGACTTTTCGATTTATCGACACATTTTCGCCGGTTTTCTCTTTAGTTTTTAAACGTAATTACATAAGTAAGTTATCTATTAATTATTTTTCTAGCATGCGTTTCGATTACAACACATACATTTAAGAGAGATCACGGTATATTAGTACCTACCTATCTTTATCATCAAAAAGATACGCAATATGATAGTGTCGCACGTAATTGTTATTTTAGGTACTTTATCTATTTATTTCATATAAAAAAATGTCACGTACCTAGATAATTACTATTTACTAGCTTCCGCTTATGTAAGAATAGAATTTAAGGGAATAAAGCTTATATTATTTTATTCATTTTATTTTATTTTAGCGGCTTTGCTGGCGCGAGAAGAACCTGGATTAAATGCACCTACATAAAATACTATTCCAAGTTTCCAGGCCACTATCTCCCTTTTTTTATTAAAGTACAGTACCTACATTTTAAAAGGCCGTATTATATTTTTTTATCAATTTGAAACAATTTGACACCAAAGGTATCAATTAATGTAAAGGTCAAACCCCTGTTTTTCAAGAGACCAAAATAAAATAATAATTTTTCACGCGTTGCTACATTATAGCCAGCGCCATCTACAAACTAGACAAGGCAATATATGCTAACTTTACCGTTCCTATGATCTACTGATCTAACTACAAATCCATAACTTGATATTTTCTGTTTACTGTTGCTCGTGACACACATTCATAATTTGAGGTTGTAGAACATACATAAACAAATACACAGATAGCCGCCGAGTTTAACCTCCTTGTATTGAAGCCGGCACAGGTACTTAAGAAGCCGCTGAATTGAGAATCTCCTCCGTTTTTTGAAGCTGGCTTAAGCGAGTAATAAAAAACAACTTACTTTGCGAATAAGTATAATTCAGGCCGAAAACACTCCTTCTAGAATCCAGTTTGACGAAAGCACTAGAACAGTTTGTTAACCACTTTCACAGACACACACTTTTATTTTAATTTCAACAAAATTCGCATTTATTTTCGTGCGAATGAGTCTTGTCTTGCGACTAAAGATTTTTATCAGAGTTTTGTTTTCTGATCACGAACCACACGTCTGCCGGTGACGAATAACTCGGACTAAACAATAGAACACTGTGTTTGTGTGTTTTTCTATCACAGATAATCAGAATTACCTATATTATTAAGACAGATACAAAGGTCGTTAATAACTTTCTGTGGTTCATAATCTCTAGGTGTTTTTATGTCAAATCAAGTTGAACTACTCATAAGTTTAGGAACAAAGACGTGTGTTTTTTCCATCTCGTTCTAACATGAATCATTTTGCTATATGTGTCTCGCTCGAGCCTTTTTTGTGTGGCAAGGGCACCCAAATACATAAGTAAAAAATTGGGGTTTGGTGGTAGAGTCAAAATCGGATGTAGGTAGAGTATACTGACGTAGGTATTAGGTATTTTAGATTACTTTTTTTCTAGTTTTATTAAATAGTAGTTCTTAGAAGTAATTTTTAGTTATACCTACCTAGTAGTCGATCGGCAACCAAACTGGAGCTCGCATATCATTGAAATAAATGATAGGCCCCAAGCCGTGTTTGTTGCCTGATTCTTCTAGGCTTGGTCACGAGAAACTGGCGTAGCTTCACCTAGCTCCTAAGACGTTTCAACGTGATCCTTGTGATTTTATTAAAATGAATACCTTTTAATTTTGTTTTTTAGGCAGTAGGTAAGACCTTACGTCATGCCATTTTTGACTAATAAAGACGCTTACCGCTTACATCAGTAGAGCCGACTAAAAAGCTCGAAAGAGTGAAGAGGATATACATTATTATGTAATTAAATTACGTATAAATATAAATATAATCACATATAAAATATTAATAATAAATTAATGGTCTATTCTTTAAGGAACATTTCTCAGTAAAGATCTTCAAAGAAGGCCAGGGGCTGTACCACAAGCTCTTAAAGCAATATAAAAATAGTATTACTCCCGGTGAAAAATTTAATACCTATACGAACTCGTATGACATTGTTTCCTTCGCACGGCGATTAGTACTTTTTTAATATTACTTTAGAGCTTGTGGTAAGGGGCCAGTTTCGATTAATTTGAATGTCGTTTAATTTTCACACTGCATACTGACCGAAATACGAGGAACCGATGGCAGGAGCCGTGACTTGGTTGAGGCACAGCTGATGGGTCAACGACTCTTGGGGCTCATGCCGACCCATTTTCTGAAAACAACGAGAAAAAAACAAAATAAACAATTGCATGAAGAATTTGAATATGACTGGCCACACAGATCAGCAGTTGGCAGTAGCTCTGACTTCTGCGCTGTAGGTTGTGGGTTTGATCCCCACCAAGGACAAATATTTGTGTGATTAATATATTAGATGTTTGTTCTATGTCTCGGTGTTATCATTGTCAGTATTTACTAAAAACAGTATATATGTATTCTATCAGTAAGCTTTGCTTAGAGTGGGGTTACTGTGATAACGTCCATCAATATTTATTTGTTTTATTAGAGTATAAAAGTTTGGTTTTAGCGCCATCTGTTGGTACAGGTTATAACTAAGTGTACATTGAAAGCGTAGAACGCGTAGCAGCAGCGCGTTGAAGTCTTTTGTGTGAGAAAAATGAAGATAGCGCTAGTAATATAAAGTTTATATATTTTCGCGTTTCAGTTACAGACAGTTTGTAGTTTTCAACCGACGAAAAACTAAGGTTTTCAATTCGACGCGTATATTATTCTTTACTTATTATGACCTTTATTTCACCTGGTGATGTTTTCTATTGTGTAATAAATAAGCTATGTGAACTAGGCGCCCGACTTTTGAAAATCTTTTTTTTTTCTTTTGGTTCTAATAGATATAGGTATGTAGTTGATTGTAGTAAATTTTTTTTCGTTTGTAGTAGCTCTGAAAAAAAATTAGAGGACTTGGAAAAAAACTCAGCGCGCGACTTTGGAAAATCCAATTTTTTTCTTTAGGTTCTTATAGGCTTAGGTATGTAGTTGATTGTAGTGACAATTTTTTCGTTTGTAGTAGCTCTAAAAAAAATAGGAGAACTTTGAAGTTTTTTTCCCTAACATTAATAAATAAAATTTTATTTTTTTTATTCTCAAAGACTTAGATATGTAGTCGATTGTAGTAACAAAATTATCGATTATAGTAGCTCTAAAAATATATAATAGGACTTTAAAAAAAACTTGGAACCACTTTAAAAAACGTTTGATTCGTTTAAAGTAAGCTAATTCCGTTTGTAGTAGGTTTTTTCTCGTTTGTAGTAAGTTGATTTCGTTTGTAGAAGTGATTTTATCGTTTGTAGTAACTTGATTTCGTTTGTAGTAGTGTTTTTTTCGTTTGTAGTAAGTTGATTTCGTTTGTAGTAACTTGATTTCGTTTGTAGTAGTGTTTTTTTCGTTTGTAGTAAGTTGATTTCGTTTGTAGTAATGATTTTATCGTTTGTAGTAACTTGATTTCGTTTGTAGTAGTGAGTTTATCGTTTGTAGTAGTGATTTTATCGTTTGTAGTAACTTGATTTCGTTTGTAGTAGTGTTTTTTTCGTTTGTAGTAAGTTGATTTCGTTTGTAGTAACTTGATTTCGTTTGTAGTAGTGTTTTTTTCGTTTGTAGTAAGTTGATTTCGTTTGTAGTAATGATTTTATCGTTTGTAGTAACTTGATTTCGTTTGTAGTAGTGAGTTTATCGTTTGTAGTAGTGATTTTATCGTTTGTAGTAACTTGATTTCGTTTGTAGTAGTGTTTTTTTCGTTTGTAGTAAGTTGATTTCGTTTGTAGTAATGATTTTATCGTTTGTAGTAACTTGATATCGTTTGTAGTAGTGATTTTATCGTTTGTAGTAACTTGATTTCGTTTGTAGTAGTGATTTTATCGTTTGTAGTAAGTTGATTTCGTTTGTAGTAGTGATTTTATCGTTTGTAGTAACTTTATTTCGTTTGTAGTAGTGTTTTTTTCGTTTGTAGTAAGTTTATTTCGTTTGTAGTAGTGATTTTATCGTTTGTAGTAACTTGATTTCGTTTGTAGTAGTGATATTATCAACTAAATCAGTCAACTTACTACAAACGAAAAAAACACTACTACAAACGAAATCAAGTTACTACAAACGATAAAATCACTACTACAAACGAAATCAACTTACTACAAACGATAAAATCACTACTACAAACGAAATCAAGTTACTACAAACGATAAAATCACTACTACAAACGAAATCAAGTTACTACAAACGATAAAATCACTACTACAAACGAAATCATGTTACTACAAACGAAAAAAACACTACTACAAACAAAATAAAGTTACTACAAACGATAAAATCACTACTACAAACGAAATCAACTTACTACAAACGATAAAATCACTACTACAAACGAAATCAAGTTACTACAAACGATAAAATCACTACTACAAACGAAATCAACTTACTACAAACGATAAAATCACTACTACAAACGAAATCAAGTTACTACAAACGATAAAATCATTACTACAAACGAAATCAACTTACTACAAACGAAAAAAACACTACTACAAACGAAATCAAGTTACTACAAACGATAAAATCACTACTACAAACGAAATCAAGTTACTACAAACGAAAAAAACACTACTACAAACGAAATCAAGTTACTACAAACGATAAAATCACTACTACAAACGAAATCAAGTTACTACAAACGATAAAATCACTACTACAAACGAAATCAAGTTACTACAAACGACAAAATCACTACTACAAACGAAATCAACTTACTACAAACGAAAAAAACACTACTACAAACGAAATCAAGTTACTACAAACGACAAAATCACTACTACAAACGAAATCAACTTACTACAAACGAAAAAAACACTACTACAAACGAAATCAACTTACTACAAACGAAAAAAACACTACTACAAACGAAATCAACTTACTACAAACGAAAAAAACACTACTACAAACGAAATCAAGTTACTACAAACGATAAAATCACTTCTACAAACGAAATCAACTTACTACAAACGAGAAAAAACCTACTACAAACGGAATTAGCTTACTTTAAACGAATCAAACGTTTTTTAAAGTGGTTCCAAGTTTTTTTTAAAGTCCTATTATATTTTTAGAGCTACTACAATCGATAATTTTGTTACTACAATCGACTACATATCTAAGTCTTTGAGAATAAAAAAAATAAAATTTTATTTATTAATGTTAGGGAAAAAAACTTCAAAGTTCTCCTATTTTTTTTAGAGCTACTACAAACGAAAAAATTGTCACTACAATCAACTACATACCTAAGCCTATAAGAACCTAAAGAAAAAAATTGGATTTTCCAAAGTCGCGCGCTGAGTTTTTTTCAAAGTCCTCTAATTTTTTTTCAGAGCTACTACAAACGAAAAAAAATTTACTACAATCAACTACATACCTATATCTATTAGAACCAAAAGAAAAAAAAAAGATTTTCAAAAGTCGGGCGCCAAGTTCACATAGCTTAATAAATAGGTGAGTAGGCCAAAGTTGGTCCCCCTTTTCGTTACGACGAGATAGTTTTTTAAGAATTAAAAAACATAAAAAATATAAATTATCATCTCTTGAAATTATCAAAACATTTTTGTCGGTTTTCTTGATAGTTTTTAGGGTTCCGTACCCGAAGGGTAAAAACGGGACCCTATTACCTACTAAGATTTCGCTGTCCTTCTGCCCGTCTTTCTGTCACAGGGCTGTATCTCATTAACCGTGTTAGCTAGACAGTTGAAATTTTCACAGATGATGTAGAATATGGTAAGGAACCCTTCGTGCGTGAGTCCGACTCGCACTTGGCCGGTTTTTAAAACGTAATAATGCTACCATCGGTATCAAATATAGATCATTAATTTTGCAGTCGTAGCTTTTACATTGTACCTACATGTATTAGGTATACATGTTGTACAGCCACAACGTAACATCTCACACTCACTTGGATATCACTGCTTTCTTTGTTCCTTTGTTCTTGATTCAGGTTGATGTTTTTCGTCTGCATTTTCTCCCATCGGGGCCGAAGCGACTCCAACTAGAAAAAAAACAGCTTTACACAATTTGTAATGCACTACCTGTATTTATTACACTTTTATATGGTATTGTGTTCAATGATGCAGTGATAGGTACGAGTAACTGCTTTTTGTGAGAACGCACCCTCGTTTATTATCTCGACCCAGTAAACTCGAGCTATTCGGGACGAGTTGAGTATGATTATTATTTTCGTTCCCAACTCGTCCCTTTTTAATTTAGATGAATTCAGTGGGTAGATAGGTACAATTGGAATTAAAAAACCGTTTTACACAATATGTAATGCACCTATCTGTATTTATTACACTTCTATATAGGTTTTGTTTAATGATGCAGTGATAGGTACGAAAAACTGCTTTGTGTGAGAACGTTCATCATACCGGCTCAATAAACTCGAGCTATTCGGGACGAGATAATTATATTTATTATTTTCGTTCCTAACTCGTCCCTTTTTTAATTTAGATAAATTCAGTAGGTCGGAAGATAGATATATAATACTTTAAGACGCTGCCAGTCGACGATTATTTTTGTTCGAAACGAAAAAAGAAATACTTGTGAACAAGCCACATCTCCTATTTTATAATGTAGTATATGTGAATAAAGATGTACCCATCTTTAATCACTTCGATAAATAATCCTACCGACCGCTGCAATGATGACAAACACACGTCCGCGCGTGGTCCGCCTTAGCTTTTCGAATAAATTAATGATATAAATTAGGTATAATTACTTATCAAAAATCCATCCTAATAGAGATCTAGATCTACATATTACCTATCTTTAACAATAAATCACAAGTTGATTTTAATAGTAGGTATATAAAATATTTCGATCATAAATTCTAAAACGTATCATTTTGAAATAATATTTTTATCGTGAAAAGTTTCTGCGTATTATGTTTTCAGCTTAATAGAAATCTAGGTAGGAACCTGAAGTAATATACTTATAAAAATAGGAGATGTGGCTTGTTCAGAAGTATTACTTTTTTCGTTCCGAAAAAGAGCAATCGTCGACTGGCAGCCCCTTAATGTACACCAGAAATATTTATTTATTTTTATTCTAGGCAACCTGAAGATACGGTTAAAGACAAAAATGTAAAGGGTAGGTAAATATTTACTATGACTATGAAAGAGATTTTTTGTTACTCTTGATTGAAAGATATTTACTATTTCCATCAAAAGTGTATTACTTTTTTTTTTAGATTTTCTGATTTTACGCGGACTATGCCGCGTAAATTCAGAAAATCTAAATCTAGTAGTCGGGGGCAAAAGCTAGTAATATAAACTATCAAATTCCGAGCGTCCATATAGAAATAATCTTTACGTGTATATCCCAGTAATAATAATGCCATTATTTTTTATTTTATTATTCTCATCCCCCAGATCCATAGATATCGTAAACCACAGAATGACTACAACAGCTTCCTTTGTGGTCATTCCTAATATAGATAATGTAGGTATTTCCATTCATTGGTTTTCAATACGTTGGTATTGAGCCTACATCCTGTGAGTTTGTTGGGGTGGATGGTTCGTAATCATTAAACCTGTTGGATTTGCGGTTCGAATAATTTGTGTCTTAGCTTTATCTATATATATATACTACTCTATATAATGTACATAAATACTCATATAAAAAATATAGTATATATTGCAAATATATTCTAATATTATTATTACTATTAAATGTTATTTATTTCTGTAAACAAAAATAAAAAATTGTATTAAATTTTTTTTTTTGTAAAATTGTGAAATCCCTAAGTATGGTAGACATACTCTCAGACCTCAAGGCGATTAGATCCTTGAGGATTTTTTAAAAGGGATAGTCAGCACGCCCAAACATTACATCACAGTACCCACATTTTGCAGTAGTAAGCATTCCATACGTGACAGGTTGCAAACCCATCGCCACTTCATACTTATATTATAAAGAGAAAAACATTCGTTTTATACGGGTCTTTAACACCTCTAATATGTTTTTCCTTCGTTTAATTTTTTTTTTGTAATTACTAAAAAACTACAGGTCCAATTTTAAAAATGATTTCACGTATCGAAAGGTATTATCATAAAAACGGGAATCCCCACGAAAATTACAATAATACAACCTAGGTATAATAAAATTACCTATAATCTTCTATACCTACTACCTAGTAGGCACACCCGTAGTTGGGGCGGGCTGTTAGTAATTAAATAATAACAATTATATTTTACTGCGAAAGGATATATAACTTATTTATAATGGAAATAACTCAAGAAGGTAAATGTAAATGTTCGTAATATCTAGGAATAGATTTCCAAATGAGTATCTTAAAATCCGATTAACCTATACATAAAAACTACATAGTATGATGATGTCTAGTCTGCCTTACCACAAGTTCTAATAATAATACAGTATTACTAGTGCGAGTTATGCTGTTTTTAACCGACGAAAAACGGAGGAGGTTCTCAAGCTGACGCGTATATATATAAATATATATTTTTATGTATAACCCATATCTTTTTACCTGGTGTTCCGATTTGAATGATTTTTTTTCCATTGTGTAGAGAATAGTCCCAAGTTGGTCCTATTAAATTATATGAATGAAGGACTAATAGTTAGTTTAAAAAACTTAAAAACTAATATTGTCCCTTGACTTTTTGCTTAGTTTTCTTTTCAGTTTTTGAAACGCATTTATATTATTTTTAGAGCGTGTGGTACGGTTTCGGGAAGCAAGGTAAAATGACGCAAGTATGTTAATTCGATTTAAAAACTTCATAAATATAGGAGAGAAAATAAGTAAATCAAGATAAAACAAATTATTATAAAAACATAAAACCCGATAAAAAAATATTATGCCCCATTTTGGAGAGTATGGGGAAATATTAAAAATAATAGCCTCTGTCACTCCCACAATTGAGACAAATCCAACGACACCTGTTGTAATCAGTCATGTACGCTCGAAAAACATTACCCTCCTTCTAGCACAGTCTGGTAAAAATCAGACTCTAGCATTCTACATTCACGCGTGTCGTATCCTCATAAAAATATCCTAATCACTACATAGTATAAAGCAAAGTCGCTTTCCGCTTCCCGCGTATGTATGTATGTTTGCTTATATCTTTAAAACTACACAATGGATTTTGATGCGGTTTTTTTTAATAGATAGAGTGATTCAGGAGGAAGGTTTATATGTATAATAACATGCTACCCGTGCGAAGCCGGGGCGGGTCGTTAGTAATATTATAAATGCGAAAGTTTGTGATAAGGCTGCTATGTTGTTCCCTAACCAAAAATAAACGACAAAACGGATTAAGATGAAACTTGCTGTAGTATGTAGATAAAAAATCAGAATAAATAAAAAGGGAACTTAAAATCCGAAAAACAACCCATATTATGATAAAAAAACGCAAAAAGGATGATTTTGGTATAGATGGCGTTGGTGTGAACAAAATCTGATATCACATACTAAAACATTTAGTCGTCATAACAACGCAGTTTTGACTAATGAATGATACGCATTCTACCAAAATTCGTAATTTATTTTATCAGTACAAGGTTTGTAAGGAAAAAATTGGAAGTTGCCTGAAATAGCTTTTTCTCCTATGCGATTTTTAAAAACCCAATGACAGGACAACGTCTGTCATGGGTTGGCTAGTAATATATACTTTTCAACCAAACAAACCAACAATCTAAACATTCGCATACGTAAGTAACTACCAATGTTTGGTACGCTTAGTTTAGATTCGTGACCTCGCGCCTCGGTGTGAATGTAAAGCTACCAGTAAGTCGATATGCCGCTGCTTAATTATGTGATGTTGGGGTTAGAGTATGCTGCTTTGATATGCAGTAAATGTTTGACTGGCCTCACAGCTCAGTTGGTAGTAACTCTGCCTTCTGTGATGTAGGTTGTGAGTTCAATTCCCACCCAGGGCAATCATTTGTGTGATGAACATAGATGTTTGTTCTGTGTCTGGGTGTTACTATGTATAATAAGTATGTGGTTAAAAAAAAAAAAAAAAGTATACTTATAAGTATTTTATCAGTTATCTGGTTCCTATAGTACAAGCTTTGCTTAGTTTGGGGCTAGATGGCGTTGTGTGAAAAGTCCGCCAATATTTATTTATTTGACGCTCGTTATTTAACGATCTGAGCACTTGGGGATTACTTTACAGTCGTGATCCTATTTGTTTACTAGTTAAGCATTATAACAACAGATTATACAAATTTATTATAAAAACACTTGCTGTCCCAACAGACGATGTCCTGTCCAATTTCAATAATCCCACAAAACAAGAACTTTCAGTTTTTCCCGAATTTTATGCCATTAGGGTTAAAAAAATACCCTACGACCAATACTTAGAGCTGAATATACACAAACAATTTAATAAAAATCGGTTAAAAGCCATTACGGAGGTTTTTGGTTAAAAACATTGTCACACGAAAATTTTATATATTAGAAGACTAGATAAAACCTGACTGCTAAAAAATATGAACTAAAAAAATAGTTATGTCTCCTTTTTTTGGGGAGGGGGGTGCCTTATTTAAAAAATATATACTTGATGTTGTAATCCGTCAAGTCGTTTAGGATGTAGAGCGTGCTAAAGAAATAGACATACACAATACCTACATACGAGTAGGTACATCATACGCTCGAAAAACATTACTTCGTTTTGGCAAAGTTGGGGAAAATATGTTATTTGAATTACCTATGCAATCTGTGTTATTTTGGATATATCTTAAGGCGCTCCCAGTCGACGATTGCTCTTTTTCGAAACGAAAAAAGAAATACTTCTGAACAAGACACATCTCCTATTTTTATAAGTATATTACTTCAGGTTCCTACCTAGACAACAAAATAACAGAATGTTAGTAAATCTAACATGGTTCTACTCAACGATCCGACAAAGGTAAAAGCCAGAGATTGGCAACGCTAACTCAATGGAACAAGTCCTTTGAAGCCTATGCAGGCGCCTATGAGCGCGCTAAGGTTCAAACTAACCCTGATGAAGATTCTCTAGATGATATCTAGATTTTGACACGGTCTTTAACACGTCACCTTTCATTTATTTTCCCGACGTTTCGACTATGTTACAATGACCATGATCGCGGGCAGTTATGTCTACTAATCGTTATAGTTTGAAAAATAATAACGTTTCAAAAAACTAAAAAGAAAACCGAAATATAAAAATAAAAATGTTTCGACCAATCGAAAAGTCAAGGGACGATATTAATTTTTAAGTCTTATTAACTACTAGCTGACCCGTGCCCGCTTCGCTGTGCGTAAGACATTTCTAATACCATCGTGGACTTTTTTGTAGACGTTTTTAAGGTTTACAATACTGTAGTACATTATTTTGATATATCTCGTGGGGTTCAGCCAGCATTTGCAATGTAAGCGCAAAAAAATGTGTTTATTTACGACATCACATTAGAAACCTCTAAAATTATCAGTGTTTCTCTACTATATTATGCATGTATTATACATATAAACCTTCCTCTTGAATCACTCTATTTATAAAAAAAAACCGCATCAAAATCCGTTGTGTAGTTTTAAAAATATAAGCAAACATACATACATACATATTACATATTACATACAGACGCGGGAAGCGGAAAGCGACTTTGCTTTATACTATGTAGTGATTAGTCCTACATTCTTTAGGGAAGAAATAAATTGGATTGAAATGGCACAGTGCCACGACTAAAGAGCCTCCTCCGTTTTTCGTCGGTTAATAATTCTTTCAGATGAATCATAATATTGTCGGTGCCTTTTTATCGACGTTATATTTTTACGTGAGTAATTTCCCGTTTTTCATAATTTTTAGTACTCAAGAAAGTTTTAAAAATAAAATAAAACTTGTATTTTTGTATTTATGTTTGTAATGAATAAACTAAAAAACTTTTTGATTTTTAAAAAGCATTTTACCATTCATAAGCTAACAGCGAGTAACAAGGTAATATTTTATTATCAAAAAAAATTGACATCCTATTAAAATTGCAATAATGTAACATTCGCCTATAATCTTCATTAGTACCTACATACACCCGTGCAAGTTGAAAATGTTTATTTTAAGGAGGGTGCACGCTTTGGGTCCCCTTCCCCTAATATACATCATAATATTGACAATACACACAAGTAACCATTATTTTATGTTTAGTGTTCTAAACGTCATTAATGACTTTGCTACACCAAAATAGGAACAACTCTTCCAGTGAAAGCAAGCAATTAAAACTGTTTGTAGAGGAAATTCAAGAATAATATTATCTTGTCGCATTTAATGGCCTGCGCACATTGGCGAAGGTAAGCGCAGAGGATTTAAAATTTATCAATTGAACCTAATACTTATCGTATATAAGCATCACAGCGCATATTTGCGATGCTCCGAGGCATTGAAATATATAGGTACCTTATTTCGATTGGATAACTCTCATCATTTTCCTGCCCTAAGAGGAGGAATAAATGTTTTTGAAGAATGCAGAATAGTTTTTTCTCAATAACCGCAAAACATACAGCTTTGTTTTTTACGACAAAGATAACTTAAGGATTTAATCTAGATAAATTACAGACAGAAACACGATTGGTGAAACTTTTCTCGATAGATTTATTTTCCAAAGTTGGCTCTTCAAAAACACTAGTTTGGTTTTTATTCAAAACTTTGAATAGCTAAACGGTTAATTTTTATATAATTCGTTAGATAATCATACTAGCTAAGTAAATTACAGACGGTTTCTTTTTAAATTTGATGGGTTTTCAAGATAATGCAGTTTTATCACTTTTACCGTCTTATCCGGGTGTAGATTCAGCCCATACAAAAAGTCAAAAATGTCAAGTATCGCCTTAAGTAGGGTCGGCACAAGATGTGTTCTTTTTCCATTTCCCTCTTTCAGCCGTCATCTCATCACTCACTCCTTTCTTATCCATGCCATTTTTCACACAGCCCATCCACCCATCTGCTTCTACATCCATCCTCATTCATTCCTAACATTCTTCTCGTTACATGACTTTCTTCCCTTCTCATGCCAATTAAATTAAACTAACTAACTAATTAGATAACCATTAAATTCAATTAATAATTCTAAAATCCTCGGCGCTTTCGTCCGTCAATGTGCGCAGGCCTTAAATCACTTCAAACACGGGCTCATTTACGAAACAAGTAGGTAGGCACTTGATGAGTCGTTAGCAATTGTTTTTAAGCGAACTTACTTCCTTTTGTCGGTAGTAAATTTTTATTATTTAAAATCTGTGGGAAGGTTTTCGCTACCAGTAATTGAAGTTTGATTTATTGTTGGTAGTAAACTACATGTTTTAAGATGTTATTGGCTGGTTAAAATAAATCATGCTAATTGTAGGAATTGTGGTTAAAAAGCTTGAATAAGGAAATATCTGGTTGTGTTTTAGTAATGTTATTATCATCATTATTAGCAATATGACGTCTTTAGACATAATTTTCCCTTATTACGAACGAACGATCTTGAGCCGTCTATCCATAGCTCAGTTGGTAGAAAATCTGCCTTAAATCTTGCGCTGTAGAATGTTGTTTCGATTCCCACCCAGGACAAAAAATTGAGGGATGAAAATACATGTTTGTTTTGTGTTTGGGTGTTATAGGTTATAAGCTATTTGGTTCTCATAAGCTTTGCTTTTTCAGGGACTAGATGGCGCTATGTGAAATGTCCACTAATATTAATGTTCATATTAATTTATTATGTTTATAATTATTTGTTTTTACATTAAATATTCATCATGGCAACCAAAATGTGAGAGTCGTTACGAGTATAAGTAGATTTTAAAGCACTTTATGTTCAAAAATGAATGAACGCGAATGAATGAACTGCAAATGAATGCAGATCTGTGATCTGAATAGAGTAGCGGCTTCACAAAGCGAAGACGTAATGAATTCAAAGGACTATTGTGTGGACAGGGTTTAATTCATATGAGTTTTGGTGCCTCACAAATTTATCTATGTGTAGCATACATTTGAAACCTCCCTTATGGAAATGAAGGTTGATCGTCGTTTTAAGGAAGCTTTAAGCGTCCAATTGTAGAGAATTGTAAGATATATTTAATAATTACGTTTCAAAAAACTAAAAGAAAACCAACGAAAGTCAAGGGACAATATTGGTTTATAAGTTTTATTAAGTAACTATTAGTCCTACAAAACAGATATATAATAGTTTTACCAATCGTGTTTCCATCTTTAATTTGGATAAATGCCATAAAATCAAAACTGTGTTTTTGCAACTATGAAAAACACATTGAAATAAATAAACCCTCATATTAAGCGAGTAAGCTAATTCCGGTAAACAAAAGTTCAAACCCCGAAAATTTCAACCTACAGATACTATTTCATCAAGGTTATATTTGTCGGTTCCCAAACTACAGGGCTATTAAATTAATATGTAAGTTGAATGGAATCGGTTCCGACGCGCTGCGTGTTATATGTAAAAGGGATTGTATATTTTTGAGTGGCCTTACAGCTCAGTTTGTACTCGTAACTCTATCTGCGCTGTAGGTTGTGGGTTCGAATCCTATTCAGCTGGTTTATTTTGTAAAAAACGATGATTATCATAATTGTTATTATAGCTTTCATGGCTTAAGGCGCTCCCAGTCGACGATTGTTTTTGTTCGAAACGAAAAAATAAATACTTGTGAACAAGCCACATCTCCTATTTTATAATGTATAGTATATGTGAATAAAGATGTACCCATCTTTAATCACTTCGATAAATAATCCTACCGACCGCTGCAATGACGACAAACACACGTCGGCGCGTGGTCCGCCTTAGCTTTTCGAATAAATTAATTATATAAATTATGTATAATTACTTATCAAAAATCTATTCTAATAGAAATCTAGATCTACATATTACCTATCTTTAACAATAAATCACAAGTTGATTTTAATAGTAGGTATATAAAATATTTCGATCATAAATTCTAAAACGTATCATTTTGAAATAATATCTTTATCGTGAAAAGTTTCTGCTATTATGTTTTCAGCTTAATAGAAATCTAGGTAGGAACCTGAAGTAATATACTTATAAAAATAGGAGATGTGGCTTGTTCAGAAGTATTTCTTTTTTCGTTTCGAAAAAAAGCAATCAGCGACTGGGAGCCCCTTAATGCAGTTTAGGAACATAGATTCTTTAATAGTTACTATGATATTGGTATTCTCTAAATTCGACTGATATTTATTTATTTATTTTAGGGAAGACCAACAGCTTAAATTAGAAATAAACTAAGTTAACTTAAAGTAGGTAAAGGATAAGCCAATTACTGGTCCTCACGGATAAAAAACAATGTAGGTAATAAACGCGAAAGCAAATATTTTTTTTCTTTTTTGGTGATGAGAAATAATTAACATGTAACATTATTATACGAACAAAAATAAACATAACAAAGATATTTATAGATATGGCTATAAAAATCATAAATTTTCACGAAAAAAGCCAGCAGGACAATCAATTGTAATGAACATAGATGTTTGTACTATATCAGTTTTTTTGGTTCCCATTAAAACTTTTACTTTTTTTCACACAATTCGAAAGTAATTGTATTTTCAAAAATCCCTACTCCAGAATATGCAAGCCTCTTAACCCGAATTAGACTAATCTTAACACGTGCGTGGCCGAAGCAGTTTTGTGAATGAAACGGCCGTAAGAGGGCCTTAATTGGCCCTCGGGCCATTACTAAGGTAGATAACCCTTCAATCGCTACACAATTACTAAAAACCATCGGTTATGGGTGGATAAAACGAACAGGATAAACAAAAAGTGGTGGAAGAAGCTTAAATTTGGTAAAAATGAAAAACGAAATGTTTCTCTACCTTGTTTTCTACAAAGTCAAAGTCAAAAAGTATCTATTTCAATAAAATCGCAAGGATCACTTTAAAAGGTTATGGCTAGATAAATCGCAATCAAGCCTAGAAAAATCAGGCAACAAACACAGCTTGGGGCCTATCAATATTTCGATGATCATTTCTATGGAGCAAGGTGAGCTCTAACAAAAATATAATATAATAATAAAAGCATTTATTTAAAACTTCATATATATAAATCCTAATTATTTTAAAAGTTTGTTAGAATGTTTGGATGTTGGATCGATCACGCCTAAACAACCAAACGGATTTAAATAAAACTAAGTATATACATAGCATATACCCCAGAATAGCATAAAGGCTACTTTCTATCCAGGTACCTCGTCAGTAAAACCGTTGGAAAAAGTTTGTTTTTAGGGTTCTGTACCCAAAGGTTAAAAACGGGACCCTATAAGTCTTAGTAGACTTCGCTGTCCGTCTGTCTGTCTATCTGTCCGTCTGTCAGTTACAAGGCTGTATCTCATGACTGCAACCGTGATAGCTAGACAGTTGAAATTTTCACAGATTATGTATTTCTGTTGCCGCTAAATATTAAAAACAAAATAAAATAAATATTTAAGTGTAAATTTCATTAAGTGTAAATTTAATGTAAATTTCAAAAAAATCACGTTTGTTGTAAGGGAGAGCCCCCCTTACAACAAACGTGATTTTTTTGAACTTTTTTATAAATAATGGTACAGAACCCTTCGTGCGCGATTCCAACTCGCACTTGGCCGGTTTTTTCATATTTATGTCGGTGCACAGAAAGTTTGCTTGTCACAAAGTTTGTCCACACGTGATTGAGAGTTTGTTATGACAGGAACGTAACTAAACTCTTGGGAAATGATGGAACTTTTGTATGGAATGGCCTCACAGCTCTGTTGGTAGTGGCTCTGCCTTCTGCGCTGTAGGTTGTTGGTTAGATTTCGAACTAGGACAAGCGTTTGTGTGATGAACATAGACTTTTGCTCTGTGTTTTATAATTATAAGTAGGTATATAAGTAAATTTAACAAAACAAAAAGAGTATGTTAGTGTTCAATCAATTATCTGGCACCCATAGTAAAAGCTTTGCTCAGTTTTGGGCTAGATGACGCTGTGTGCGAAATGTCTACCAATATTTATTTACCTAAAATAAATTCATTTTGTAGCTATGTCAAACTTGTGATCTTTTCTGGAGCAAAGTCAAGTAAACCTTTATATTCATTTACAATGTAACACCATAATGTCCCCTTTTATATCAATCTAGAAAGGCTCACTTGCCCCAATTGTCAAGCCGTATTTGTTGCCTAATTCTTCTAGGCTTGGTCACGAGAACCAGGCGTAGCTTCACCTAGCTGCTAAGACGTTTCAAAGTGATCCTTTTGATTTTATTGAAATAAATACCTACCCTTTGACTCTTAGTTTGATTGCCTTTACTAGGGACATAACCTGCAAGCTAAGATAGATGACATTGACAGTTTCTGTTGTCTCAACAAAATTACTAAAATTACGTAAAATACCTTATATAATAAAGTTAAATAGTAATTTCTCTATTTATTTTGCATATTTTACTCGCAATAAGTGTCATATTAGTCAACATCAATTAACAAGCTTGACGTTTCTAAATCACTTGTAAATTTCTTTAAAACTGTCGTTTATAACGGTTACGCTAATTTAGAATTTAACTTAAAAGGGATAAGATCGATGGTATTTTACGAAATTTTAGTCAGTTTGTGGTAACAAATGCGACCATTATCTTAGCTCGTAGGTTATGTTAACCCATGGTGTAAGTGGGTAGCTGACCAGCTCCCTACGCGTAAATACCTCCGAACTACTCAGTATGCAGGAGGGAATTACGTACATGAATAGAATTTTTAACCCATTTAACCGTAGACCTAGTCGTGAATAGACAGGGCCCTTACTCTGCAAAACGATTTTGACATTATCGACGACAGTGACAGTGCTCCAATATATTACGCCGAACCACACTCTTAGAAATCGTCGTAAGATATAACCCTCTATTCAGGAACGACATTGTGAGAACACGCACTCACAGTGAACGAAATCTTTTTTCAAAAACATCACTTTATGTGTTGTGCGACACAGCATAGTGTGACTAGAGGCACATTGTCGTGTGCTTCTAGCCAAAGTTGGGCTCTAAAGGCACACGCTAGCGTACGCCATAGTGCCGCTCAACACATAAAGTTTAGTGATGTTTATGAAAAAAGATTTCGTCCACTGTGGGTGCGTGTTCTCATAGTGTCGTTCCTGAATACGGGGGTAAGTGTTCTGGAAATCATCGTCTGTCGTAGTAGAATGTCTGATGTCAATTGTCAGAAGTAATGTCGGTCGTTCCATCTTTCAAAATATAATCGGAAACGATGTGACATTTGTCCCTTTATATCGTTGATCGTTTTCAAGAGTAGACCCCCTGAGCGTACAATCATATTGGTTTTTTGTTCGTTTCTGTACTTGCTCGGTTGTAGAGATGTACACTTTTATAAACCCACATTTGAAATGGAGTATTTTGCTTTTAGCTTTTAGCGGGAGTCTAAAATAAAATGTTTATATTTTTGATGGAAAAATAATACTATTGACGTTTTCTGTGTTGCCTAGCTTTGTTATAGAGTGGTGTTTGAGTACTTATGAACATGCTCTAGCCTAAAAATATAGGGTGTAGTCTCAAACTAGGTATTTAGACAACGCGAGATTTTGTAGTTTTCGAGTTATGACGTTTTACCCTGATTTTTGTTACCCTTAATAACTGAATAGTGATCTTAGTGGGTTCATTAACATTTAATACCAAAGATTTGGCGCGTTTAAAAAAATATAGCATTGTTAGAAAGTATGCTTTCTACTGTAAAATGTGGGCATGTGCCAAATGTAAAAAATGGACGTGCCTCTGACTACCCTATTTAGTCATCGTCACGGATATCTGAGTAATTGTCTATTTTAATTGGGGATTACAATCATGATGCTATTTCTTAAAAATATATAATTTTGAATATTGCCTATATCTGTTGATTTTGACATAAAACCACAACTTTTTTTCATACATGATTTAGTTACCTCAAAGAGCTCTATCTCTGGACTTTAGCAAAACACAAGTTTATGGGGTAATAATACAATTTAATGAGACGCCCTATATTGTAATAATTTACTTGTCTACCAGTGGCGCCTTGAACAGTGATTAAACCTGCCTATCTACCGGTTAGCCCACTTATTAAAATAGATACTCATTTTAATTTCTCCAGCCGCATCGATTAGGGCGTGGTCCGAACGATCCAGACTGCGCTGCTCAAACCAGAATCGGTTATTGTTTTAAGTGATATTGTAATGAGAGCATTGCTACGCCGAGATGAGATTTACGAGAAGTTATTAAACTGGTCAATGGCAATTTCAGAGGAAGTCTAAAAGTATAAAAACCGGCCAAGTGCGAGTCGGACTCGCGTACGAATGCTTCCGTACCATTATCTATAAAAACAGCAAAAATAATTTCGTTTGTTGTATGGGTTCCCCCCTTAAATATTTATTTTGTTCTGTTTTTAGTATTAGTTGTTATAGCAGCAACCGAAATACATAATCTGTGAAAATTTCAACTGTCTAGCTATCACGGTTCATGAGATACAGCCCTGTGACAGACAGACGGACGGACGGACGGACCGGACGGACAGACTCACAGACGGACAGCGAAGTCTTAGTAATAGGGTTCCGATTTCACTTGGCCGGTTTTTTTATAAATAATGATACGGATCCCTTCGCGTGCGTGTCCGACTCGCACTTGGCCGTTTTAGTTATGTATCCATCCTTAGTAAGCAATAATATCTCATCCGGGATCGCCTCATAATACAACAACTTATTAAAGAATAAAGTCACTTCCATCCATATAATATATATGTATATATATATATATATACATATATAGTATGTATTAGTAATATAGTTGCCATAGTACAAGCGCTATATACAATGTCCACCAATATTTATTTATATATTCAAGTTTTACTAAAGTTAATTCGTGTTTAGCGATATTCGTCGACTGCCTTCTTTGCCAAGAATAAGCTAAATTGATGCCTTTTTCTTTGAAGTCAATATTATTGCTTACTTAGGACCGGCCTAGCCATTCAGAAACTATCATTGAGAAAGTTGTTTTGTTTCTCTTTGTATTTTAGGGATTATTTATTTATACTTTGAGAGCCATTTAAAGTGATTAAACTGGTTGTTTTATTTTGTTATAATTTAGGAAACATAGATAATTAAAATTAAATTCGAGGTACCTCTTCAATCCGAAGGTCGTGGGTTAAACTTCTGGTTGTAAAGGTAGACCTTTAATTATTTAAATATTTATAGGAAGGCATACTGCTGCAAAATGTGAGTAATTGGATATGTACCAAATGTATTGTTTAAACGTGCCTGTGACTACCCCCATTAGAAATTTTCAACGATCTGTTTGATATTATTATAATGGTCTAGTATTATAATTATTTCCTACGTTAAAAAAATTGGATCACAACTGTAATCCTCATCAAATACCTACGGTAGATATTTTATCGGTGGATTTGAGTCCACTACCTTCGGGACTAAAGTCGTGGCACCTCCCACTAAGCCAAAACGATTATCTCAAATTAAGACGAGTAACAGTAACATTTTGATGAATAACTTTTAGGATTTAATCTAGATAAATTAAAGACAGAAACAGAATTAGTATAACTTTTCTCGATAGATTTATTTTCCAAGGTTGACTCTTCAAAACACTAATTTCGTTTTTACTCAAAACTATGAACAGCTAAACAGTTTATTTTTATATAATTCGTTAGAAATTCATACTAGCTACATAAATATAAGACAGTTTCTTTTTAAGTTTGATGGTTTTCTAGATAATGCGGTTTTATCACTTTTTCCGTCATATCCGGGTAGACTCAGCCCATACAAAATAACAAATATTTCAAGCATCACCTTAAGTATTACGAAATATTAGATACATGAAGTATTTATAAGTAGATACCTATAAGGGCTATAAGTTAGAAAGGGGTTGAAAAGCTAAACCGCGAATTCGTATTCGTGGTATTGCCTGGGGGCTTCGTTTCAATCAACGATGAGAAAGATACGAGTATACCCTATATGAAAAGTAATTAGAGTTTATTTAATACTTTGTGTAATTTTGATCATGTTTTTATCAATGGTGTGTAATAGGTAGTGCTTTGATTCAACACTAAAACCTATAAGAACAGTGTTTCCATTTTAATAATTATTTTTTTGGTAATTTTGGCATGTTTTTTCATTCACTGCTTTGATTTATTAAATTAACTTTAAGGTTTTATTTATCCAAATTAAGTATTAGTAAGTATTAGTAGGGTTATATATATTAAGTGTTAGTAGATACCATATCTAGTATCTACCTAAATTAAAGTCAGTTACAGTTTTTTGAACGTATTTTCTGTCTCATCTGATTGGTAAGTATACCGACCATAGACATAACTTTTGGCCAAGGTCTTATTTATTGACAAACGTAAAGGCTAGTTAAGTCACTTTGACAGATTTGATCGCTCATGTACTATGTCATGTTCATGTCTACTCGCGAACTGAAAACTTAATTTCTTAACAATACCTATTCGTTTCAAAGTTATATCGTTTCGACTATAGTTTGAATTGATTAGTAGTAGGATTACGAACATCGATGATTGTCAAAAGTAATTACGGACGTTTCTTCGTTCAAACTAGTAGAAACAATGTAACTTTAAAACGAATATTTGGTTCAAAATATAGTTTTCGGTTCGCGAGTAGCCAGCCCCTCACACTTTCATAAATAAGTCAAGTCTTCGAACTAAAACGGAGTTATTTCAAATCGCGCCCGACTCGCTTCCGTCTACCACACATGTAGGCTATGTAGCAACGTCCCTTATCTTTCGGTTCCCACACAACCCAAAATAAACTTACCGAAACAACTGGCACTCATAAACAAACAGCTATCCAGTAAACGTTTTGGTTACCACTTCAAACACTGAAACTGATGTAGGTAAAACAAATACATATACCTATTTACCGAAAACTGTTGGAGTCTGATTCACAAATTTACGGTTTTTGCGATATATAATTAAGTTTCTTTACCGATTTATAAATAAAATGATTGATTATTGTATTTCACTGCTTTGACTTAACAATATGTACAAAAAAAATCAAAGCATACATTTAGGGCAGGTAAAAAAATAATAGAATTGGGGTTCTACTATTTTTCGGTTTACGAAATACGAACAATGTTCTAGTATATTTTTTATTTTCGGTTATTATCGAGTTATTACAGAGTTATATCGAGTACACTTTTCAGTGACGTCACGATACCTTATTTCAATCACTTCGTATTTCGAATCACGGTCGCGAGCGTTTGGTTCGCGGAAGGCGTGCGCGCGCGTCTCTTGTTGTATAGCTACTGGATTATTTTATTCTGTGGCTCGCACAGAGGCAGGTCCATGTCACAGATATGACTGTGTTACCCTAAACTGAACTCTATTGCTAGCCAGGTATGCAAGCATGAACCGAGAGCTGCAAAATAAGTTTTGAAGATTGACTTAAAGTTTTTAGCATCTATTTGTAAACATTATTTTTCAAACTATCGTAGTGAACTATTATTTTTAACACTGGTAGGTACGGTATGACCGCTACCATTATTTTGTAACTTAGTCGAAACGCCGGGAAATTAAATAAAGAATAATAAAAATTACTTAAATAATAATAAGGACTCGTGCCCATGTAAATAATAATAGTAATATCTTCTCGTAATACAAATGTATCACAAGAAACAGTTGAGCTTTGTAGATCAATGCAAATGGTGTATTATTAAAAGGGAGCTGCTGGTTTATTTTGTAAAATCTATGATTATCATATTATGGCTATCAATGCAGTTTAAGTACCTATATCTACATAGATTCTATAATAGTTACTATGAAATTGATATTTTCTAAAATGTATGATTATTCTGTATATTATATAGATTACGTACATAGATTCCATAATAGTCACTATGAAATTGGTATTATAAAATTTACGATATTCATAGCTATGAAAATAATAGATTTTTACGAAATAAGCCAGCTGATCTGCCAGACAGAAGTTTTTCATACACAATAAGCGTAACTAGCCCCTAATACCTCTAATACCTAAATAACATGTAACTAGTAGGTAGTTATTAATAAGTTATTAAAATGCTGGACGGTTATTTTCGTCTTTGTGGCCCAATGTAACTGCGGCCTATTTAACTTTGATTTGCTGTTATTCAAAACTAAATTGGTATTCGTAGCCCACACATTATTTTATGACCAAGAAATCATTTTACAATACCGTACCTTTTCCGGTTCACTATAAACATTTAGGTATTTATTTTTTGACTACTGTACAAAATAGATGATAACTACAATATGGGGTATGTCACACAATTTTGAAAGTAGGCCACGTTATTGCATTAAGAATTCGACCAATAATTACGTTTAAAAAACTAAAAAAAAATCCGACTTCATGCATGTTGTTATAAATAGAATTGAATAAGTCCAATACAAAATTTGATCCCCTTTTTCCTCAAATTTAACCATCATTCAAATAAAAACAGAATCATCAAAATCTGTTCACCCAGTCACAAGTTCTGAGGTAACAGACATTAAAAAATAATAATTTTGAAATGAGAATCTCCTCCTTTTTTTGAAGTCAGTTAAAAAATACATCAAACCGCATCACCACGATGAACAATGCTATTCAATATTAGATATTCATACTGTGATGCTAAGTGAAACTTCTGTGAGTAAGAATTATTGAAATACAATTATTGGAAGTGTACCTATTGATGCCAGTGACCTAGGATTTTATGAGGTTATAAAAGTGTACACATAGATAAGATCGAATACCCACTATGCAATATGCATAGATTAGTATGGGAACTTAAAACAACAGAGGCACATAGTACCTACACTTTACAGGTGTCCTAAAAAATAATGTCAAGTGGAAATCCAAAGGTAGGTAGGTTAGGTACCGACAACAGCATGCAAACAGCTGATTGAAAAGCCCTTTAGCAGCAAAATTTCTTGTTTATTCTCCAAGTGATATAAGAAAAGCGAAAAAGCTCATTTTCCACCAAAAACAAGTAAACAAATTAAGAATACAAAATTACCCAAATGAGCTGGATTGCATAATCCAACAGCTTCCTATGAATATTTTAGCTATCTTGACCTCCAGACCGAACATTACCGCTTCTACTCGTAGTACATTACATACTTCATTTTATTTAATGTTACCAACTCCCAATACAACGAATG
This sequence comes from Hydriomena furcata, assembly GCA_912999785.1. Lineage (NCBI taxonomy): Eukaryota > Metazoa > Arthropoda > Insecta > Lepidoptera > Geometridae > Hydriomena > Hydriomena furcata. Next base: position 1,032,436 of record OU538835.1, read on the forward strand.
TGACAGAAAAAAAAAATCTAATGTGACAGATACACCCCAAAAAGTGGCTAGACTTAAAGTAGCAACTTCAAAATAAATATATAAATATTGGTTGACATTTCACACATCGCCATCTAGGCCCAAACTAAGCAAAGCTTGTATTATAGGAACCAGATTACTAATAGAATACTTATATATACTTTTATTTGTACATACATTTTTTTTATTAAACATAAGAAAAAAAAGGGCTTTGTCGCTTTGCGACCACACCGTCCAATCACATACATACTTAATATACATAATTATACCCAGATGATCTGATGACATCTTACAAATATTATAGGTTCTAAAGTTTAGGAGGATGTTTGTATATAATGTTGTATTGTGTTATATAATGTTGGATGTATATATTACATAAAATGTAGCTTGTTTTTTAAAAGTTTCAAGTTTTAATAAATCCGTTTGGTAGTTAGGCGTAATTGAGCCACAAACATACAAAAATCCTCCTAAACTTTAGAACCTATAATCTTAGTAAGATGTCAACAGATCATCTGGGTATATTTATGTATTTACAAAAAAAAGGTATATAATATGTATTCTATCAGTTATCTAGTTCCCATAGTACAAGCTATGCTTAAAGTTTGGGCTTAGATGGCCCTGTGTGATAATGTCCACCAATATTTTTATTAATATTAAAATTTTGGCTAGATTTAACATACAAATGGTAAGCTGGCAACATTAGTTTTATTATTCCGGACGTTACACTCCGTGTCCTGTGCACAATGGAGCGAGACGACGAAAACTAGCCAGATCTGCCTCAGCAATCCTCAGATTAGAATAATTAGGTACCTACGGTAGAATAGAATAATAACGCTTGGCTAGACTGAGCTGGGTATTTGAATATAAGTGTAGACGAATCTTACTAATATTATAAATCCGAAAGGTTGAGGATGTTTAGTAGCCTAAACAAGCAAACAGATTTGAAAGAAGACAAGTGGCCATTTTTTCATTAAACTTGTCCTGTTAAAATAAATTAGGAGAAGAATTAGTTAATAATTTAGTTAAAACTAATGGCAGAATATTTTTGATAAAATAAATTACATGTTTTGAGCGACCTATAGAATAGATTCAACCTTTTTGATAGAATGCGATGCTATGACAACTAAATGTTTTCAGTCTGAGATATCAAATTTTTTGAACATCAGCGCCATCTAAACCAAAATCATCCCTTTAGCATTTTTAATCATTTTGAGAATGTTTTTCGGATCATAAACCACCTTGTTTTATTCGGGCATCATATCTACCTACATCTACGATAAATATCATTTAAATCCGTTTTGTCATTTAGGCCTAATTGACTTCAAACATACAAACATCTTCACAAACTTTCGCATTTATAATATTACTAGCAGATCCGCGACAGCCGTTGTCCTGTTAAATTTCAATCATCGCATAGAGTAATGCACGTTGATATGACGACTGATGCCAACACTGATGTCAGATTTTTTGTACACCAGCGCCATCTATACCAAAATCATCTCTTTAGCATTTTTTATTATTTTGGGAATGTTTTATTCGGGCATTATATCTACATCTACAGCAAATTTAATCTTAATCCGTGTTGTCTTTTAGGCCTGATTGACTTTCAAACATACAAACATCCTCACAAACTTTCGCATTTATAATATTATTAAGATTTGATACCCACTTCTCCTCCACACCTACCACATACGACTTTGAAGCACTTTAAGCAGATGTAAAGTGATACCGAGTCCTTTGTGCCGTGTTTATGCAAGATGAGAGTGTATCGCGTGAATTTGCCAAGGATATTGCCTTTAAACGTCGTGTTTACGTCACTGATGACGTCATAGTATTAAGTTTGAAGCGTTTGGTTTTGCAGATAAACTAGATTAAGTACAGTGTGATTAAAATTTGTGGGTCACGCACACGAACTTAGACAATTTAACACAAATTTAAATTTTCACGGTGTTTAGAAATAAATAAGCGCATTTTTGATTCAAAGGTATGGCATTAGGTCTCGATTTAACACCGGCGATAGCAGTCATCTAGACACGACGATATCATGACTCGGACACAATGACATGACATTGCTAATAGTATTCTCCAACTACGGTCATTGATATGACGGTGGCTGCTTCTCAGAACACCAGAGCCGAGTCTCTGATATTTTAATACCATTAAATAATTCATATCAGTTCCGCTCTTTGAGATAAAACTTTGGTAAGCCGACTTAAACACCCCCTTAGATATTCAGATTTCCTGGTAGTCAGCATCTTTAAAGATGTCTTGGAAGTAGTCAAAGGAAAACTATACCTCTACAACCAACTATATCTCCAACTATACCTGTACAGGGTGTATCGTAAATAGTGGTCCAGAAGAAAGGTGTCGATCGATACACTGTGTTTTTAGGTATACATACCGGAATTTTAATCATTTTTAGCCAAGGGTCACTAAAAAAAAATATTTTTTACCTAAATAATATATATTTTTTAATTTATTTTTATATCTGAAGTACATTAATGTGAACTAAACTCGCCCCTACTATTATTAAAGCTAAAATGTTGCACTGAATGAATCCAAAATTTAAATCGCAATATTTGTTGATAACTCGAGATAAGTTTTCTGATGAAAAATATTTTTCAATGACAAGCTTTTGTAAAATCATTCAAACCATCGAGCACCTGTCACATAATATTATAACATTGTCATTGGAACTTGACAAGAATGCAAAGTTATTACTCAATCAGAGTATTTACTAAGGAGTTCCGTTGTGAGTGTCTGTTGAACAGCTTCTGACTCCATCATCAGATCAGCTCGCTGTCACCATATCATTGCATTGTCACCGAAGTTACATAAGTAGGTATACGAAATTTCAGCTCAATCGGTTGGGGATAAACAAAATTGGGTTGCAAGATTTCAGCTTAACAAACATAGTTACTTAATTACATAGTTACATACATACATACATTGCAAGTTAAATAAAAGCTTGTAAAAATGTTCTTACGTAATTTAGCTTTAGGTATAATAATACCGAAGACTAAAAGCACTTGTGTAGGCACGTGTTAAATTATTTGAGGGTTTAAAACTTACATCCTACAACATTTTAACATAAGCCAACACGTACACATGTGCGAAGAAGCACCACAACGAAACATCAGAAGCCTTTCGTCATATAACAACCCTTACGTCTCTAAACTTAAGGTTAGTTTTAGCTTGGCGAGGTTTTTTAATAGAAACTTTTGCACAGCACATGGCTCGATCGGATGACTGAAGTTCTTTTGTCTTTTTTTTCTGTTCCGCTTTTGGTAAAAAATCGGAAGTTACCGGGTCAGTTTACAGTACTATCCTTTGGTGCTTTTTGTTTTGCGTTTTTTAGTGCTTTTAATCATTCTACACGTAGAAGGTACATTTTGAAACTGACGTGTCGCTAAGAGTCAACAGTGGAACTATTTATAAAGGAACTAAATAAATAGGTATATTGGCGGGACTTTACAAACAACGCCATCTAGCTCTAAACTAAGCAATGCTTTTACTATGGGAACCAGATAACTGATAGAATACATGACGGTGATGACGGTTTTGAATCAATTTAGTGCTAATCTACAAAGTATTTACGATACTTTAATGGTTTGGTAGTAATAATAAATTATAGTTTAAATAAAAAACCCGCCAAGTGCGGGTACTAACGGCAAAAAATAAGTTTGTTGTATGGGAGCCCTACTAAAATATTTATTTTATTTTGTTTTTAGTATTTGTTATAGCGGCAACAGAAACACATAATCTGTGAAAGCTTCAACTGTCTAGCTATCACGGTTCATGACATACAGCCTTGTGACAGATGGACAGACGGCCAGACAGACGGACAGCGAGGTCTTAGTAATAAGGTCCCGTTTTTACCCTTTGGGTACGGAACCCTAAAAAGCTTTTAAATAATTTATGTTTATCACACAAAACTGAAAACAAAACGCTGTAGATTGGTGAAATACTACTAAGTGAGCTGTCTACTTACTACTAATACCAAGTGAGGGGGCTAGAGAGAGCTATTATGATTTCTACAGTGTGCCAATGCCAAGTTACTTAATAAAATGTCGAACTAGGAATATCTATGTAAGCCAAGAGCGTTCTCGTGTAGGATTCAGATACTTTACGGCCATAATAGGTGACCGTGACCACTTCCTATTAGAATCGGACATTAACATAACAACAACACGATTTCAGACCATCAATTGAGTTCTCCAGTTAAGATTTACAAGAGCGCATAAAATCGCCATTTATCGTTTTAGTGGACGCTTGTTTAGTGGCCACACGCACGCGACCCCAAGGTTGATCGCACCTTTTTGTTAAAGGTTTTAAGTGATTTTTGGAAAAGGTCGAGAGACTAGATTTTTTTGCTACGTCCTTATTATTTTTTCATAGTACTATATTTACTAGTCACCAACCCTGTTGTCGCCAAAAACTAAATAGAACAAACATTGTGAGGAAACCAGTTAGTTTAGCGCCTGGAGATCTGATGAGAGGAACACCGCGACATTGTTCGCGTAGATTCAGGAAACCGATGTTGACGACTTTAGCGTTAAACATTGAAATTCCGGAAAATCAAAATTACATTTTGAAAAATAAAGTAGCCTGTGTCCGTCCCAAGGCTTTAAACTATCTCTGTATGAAATTTCATCACAATCGGCTTAGTGGTTCGGCAGTGATAAAGGTACGGATAGACATAGATTTCACGATTATAATATTAGAATAGAAGTATATACAGGCTCACAGCTTAGTTGGTAGTAACTCTGCCTTCAGCACTGTGGGTTCGATCCCCACCCAGAGCAAATATTTGTGTGATGAACATAGATGTTTGCTCTGTGTCTGGGTTGTAGTATGTATCATGTGTATGTATTTACAAAAAAAAGTATATAAGTATTCTATTTTTTATATTTATTTATTTATGACTAAAACAAAACTAATGACAAAGCAACAATCCATGCATAGTAACTATTTGTAGTAACTGATATCCATGCCATTAGTGTGTAGCTTTGTAGCTCACGTTCATTTATATTTCCACCTTATATTCTAGTATATTGATGACCTATCTTCGAGTTGTTTTGTACGAGAGTTGAACCGAAACGCCAGGTGCTGAAGATGATTGATGGACCGCACAGCCTCGGGAAATCCGAGTGTAATCAGATGTGCACGCACCTTTTGTGTGCATAATGAATAAAGCTCTACTTGTATTGAGGTTCGTGAGTGCGGAGGACGTACGAAATACGGATAGAACCCAAAGAGTTCGATAACGTTTATCTACACGAAGGAATCCCGTTGAATACGCACGATTCATGGGTGTATCCAGGCGTGTATCCCTCCAAACAGGTTTAAATAATACATTTACAGACAGAAATAACATCTGCTCTGAAAGTTTGCGATGTATATTTGTTTGGATGTTTGTGGCTCAATAATACCCAAACGGCCTAACGGATTTGGTTGTAGCTTGCTCGGGAATATAATATAATATAATATGATTCTTCTAGGCTTGATCGCGAGGAATCGGCGTAGCTACACCTAGTTCCTAAGACGTTTCAAAGTGATCCTTGTGATTTTATTGAAATAAATGATTATTGAATTTGAATACTTCTTACCTAATTACGAGCGTAGCCGCTGGCTAAAGCTAAGACATAATTGCAGAATATTTAAAAAAATACTTACCTTTAAGAAACAGTTGAGCTGATATAGACTGTTGCAAACAGTCCATACTCAAGTATCCTCGATACAGGCTTAGCCTAGTGAGGAAACTGACAGGTATTTTGTAATTAGATTTAAGTTTTGTCAGCGAAATTGGCATGATATATATTTACTAAGTTTATTGGTAATTAGCTTTTTCGTAGTAATTAATATTTTTTTCATATTTTCAACAGTCTTTATATAGCTCAACTGATTACTACCAGTCGGAACAGTCCAGGATGCAGACAGCACTGCCACGCTGGATAACAATGCTAATTCGTTCTGCCAAATAGGAGCCAGCACTTAGTTCACGCGTCGCTTCGACCAGACAGACGAGTCGGAATACAGACTCGCTCACGATCGATACATTGCATCTCTACAAAGGAGACGTTTACAGAATGTATGTCCCCGCCAAGACCTTGTACACTAAAGTGTAGCCGAATCACGCACGGTTTGTTTTTTTTGTTTCTTTTATTATGGCTTATCAGCCTATCGACCTCAGTTAAGGTTGTGGTCATGCCACTGTGCTCACGGCGCCTGGCCACATTTTAATCTAACATATTATGTTGGCAAAAAATCCACCCTGGGATACGGTTTGACTAGATTTAGATAAAAAACAAAACTCCTCGCTAGAGTTTTTTTTTTTAGTTTTCAAAACGATGTGAAACATCTATAGCGGCGGGTCAGACCAGCTGTTGGCCTGGCAACGTACGTCGGCATGCTTCCGTGGCGAAGCGAACCGCGTCCGATCCAGCTCGCGATATGTCACGATGTTTCACATCTGCCAGGCGTCCCGCGACGTCACACATTTTTTTTGTTTTAGATTTAAATGACGGAAATCTGACGCGCGGTTTCCAAACGCTTGAAAAAATACCGTGAATTCAACATAGGTATTGTAAATTTGTAAGACCCAATATCTTCAGGTAGTAAACCAATCATGAATATTTTATTCGGATTGGTAAGATCAGAAATACAGGGTGTTCTTATAAGCTGCTCAATAAAACCTACCCGTGCGCAAGCTATAAATCAAACGCTCTGTTCCTTGAGAAGGCAGTTCAGAAGATGTTCCCTCACGATTTGGTGGCAGGTCCTTGACCACTTGATAAATTTGATTTTTGCGGGCTACTGTGAAACAGTCGATTGTTTTAAGGTAATATTTCAAATACACGATTATGAACAGTTAATATCGTTATCAAATATATGGACTCTAAATAATTAACTGATGAACTAATGATTTGAAAAGTACGAATACATACGAGTCAGAAATATTCTAAAATTTTGAATTTTTGTGTAAAATTTTGATTAAGTCGAACACTATACAACATAATAAACTACTGAAACAAATGTGGCTCTTTTACGAGTATATTATGATACCCTGAATTGAATATATATATTTACTTGTAATAGAAGTGGGCTAGTATCTAGTAAGTATAAGTAATGATGTAACTCCATGGTTCGGAATCATAAAAATAAAACTTTAGTTGATCACTGATACTGATATCTAGTCCTGACTGCGAGAAATAGGCGTGAGATTATGTTTCCAGATGACCTTAATTAATATATTTTATTGAAATAACTTTTGCAACTTAAAAAGCTACCTAAAATTTTACGCTTCTAATAATTGTTACCGACTCAACAAAAATACAGTTTCTCAGTTGTCCAGTCTACAAAATATCGTAGGTTCTCCACGCCTCCCGTCACTAAATCACGCCACAAGCATGACAGGGTGACGTGACTGGCATTTCATGACGGACCAATTAAGCAAGCGTTTGCATCGCTTGTTTACGCGTTGACGTTTAATGGTAGAACCGTGATGACGTCATGGGATGATAATAGAACGTAGGGATGTGGAGGAAATTACAGAGATTTTTGAACATTATTTCTTTGACGATTTTGTAATGGAGTATGTAAGGTAGTTGATTGGTTCAGGCTCTAGGTTGTGTGGGTAGTCAATAGATTTATTGTCTAGTACTAATCCACTTGGCCAAAAAAGCCATGTTGGCCGAGTGGGAGGTACCCTGACTTTCAATCTGAAGGTCGTGGGTCAATTCGAAAAATTTACATGCACGGTAAAGGAAAACATCGTGTGTAAACCAGTTATTATTCTTGTAAGCGGTGACGGGCTTGCAACCTGTCACGTGTGGAATGCTAACTGCTGCAATATGTGGGCATGTGCCAAATATAATGTTTAGACGTGCCTCTGATCTTCTGATCTTAGATTTTCAAAGGATCTAAGCGACTGGAGATCTGAGAGGATGTCTACTATACTTGGGGATTACAGTCGTGATCCTATTTCTTGTCAATCTTCATTCGTTCATTCCCTCTACTTGCCAAACCATCTCAGCATATCTTTCTCATCACTACGTCTTCTTTTACTGACTTATCATCTAGGTGTAGTTCGCTTTGTTTCATCGCATCTAAACATAGGCAAAACACTGTCTTAGCAGCCATCATTCTTCGCATAATTATACGATCAGAGTCTAGACTTATTTAGACGTTCTATTAGATCAGGCTCTTTAATCTTAGAGCACTTCATGAATGAACTTTCATGTAATTTCAGGACCATCCAATTATTTCTGTGACTTCAAAGTGAATGGAGGCGACGCGACGTTTTCTGTAGTAATAGTGGCGTAATACGGAGTACCAAAGCAAATAAGTAGAGGGAAAATTTGACCCAAATTAAAAAAAATATTGCCTTAGCGGGACGTTTGGCAGATGTGAAACATCGAAACTATCTATTTTGTACAGGTAATAATAACGAGCAATGTATGACTTTTGAATTATTTTAGTACAAAAGAGCGTGACAGCATATCGCGAACCGATCGGACGCGGTTTGCACTTCTTCGGCAGCAACTCTACTTCGCATGCCTTGGAGATGTGCACACGTCGCCAAGCCAACAGCCGATCTGATTCGCCGCTATAGATGTTTCACATCAAAACCCAATTGAAATACAAAGCAAATGCTCTATCAACCGCACAAAAAAATCTGATATCTCATTACCAAGTCTCAAAGAAAGGCATTCTCAAAGAAATTTCCTCATCAAATAATCTTGAATCAATTAAACCATTATAATATTTTTTTAAATGTTTGATTGATTCATGATAAGAGCTTTTCTTTGAGAATTGGTAGCACAAGAGATCATAGCTTTGTTTTTTAAATTAAATTATAATTTGAAATTATCTATACTTATAATAAATCTGTAGAGAGGTCAATTCTGTACATGAAATATATTTCCAAAATAACTATCAGGGGGTGATTAGGGATCGATACTGATGCCAAAAATGCAATCAGTAAATTTTTTGTCTGTCTGTCTGTCTGTCTGTCTGTCTGTCTGTCTGTCTGTATAACCGTTATAGAAACAAAAACTACTCGACGGATTTTAACGAAACTGGGTACAATTATTTTTCATACTCCTGAGCTGGTTATAGTATACTTTTCATCACGCTACAATCAAAAGGAGCAGAGCAGTGAAGGGAAATGTTGGGAAAACGGGAGAAGTTACTCCATTTTTTAAGCTTCCGTCGCGTGTGCAACTTTAATGGTTAAAGCTACACAAAAATCATGTATGACGGAAATGTTCTCCTCAAAATTATATAAAAAATATCCCACGACAGCATATGTCTATATTTTATGGTTGACTTACAATAACACGTGTAACTCCCGATAGCTTAGCAGTTCGAAGCAGCAGCCGGACCCACCGTGGATAAGGGTTAATTTTAATGCAGTTACAAATCTATGGAATTGTACGAATTGTACTCCAAAAATCAGCAATTGTACTAGAAGGGGTCAAAAAAAGCTGTGAAAAAAAAGGTTTTATATAAAGACATTCTGTAGTATATTTAGTATCAGCATTGCACCCTTGCGAAGCCCGGGCGGGTCGCTAGTATGAAATAAGATCACGACTTACGGTAAATATCCTCTCAGATCTTCAGGCGCTCAGGTGATATATGAAGTAGTCAGAGGTACATCCAAACATTACGTTTGGCACATGCTTACATTTTTCAGTTAGCATTCCATACGTGATAGATTGCAAGCCCGCCGCCGCTTATAATAATACTATTTGGTTTTCTTATGATGTTTTCCTTCACTGCTTTGAGCGTTTTTCGAGCGCAGCTACCGCTGTAATGGGAAAAACGCATACATACATATTATAATATGTAAGTATGTATTTACAAAAAAAGTATACAAGTGTTCTATCAGTTACCTGGTTCCCATAGTATAAGCTTTGCTGTTTGGAGCTAGATGGTACTGTGTGTAAAGTCCACCAATATGTATGTGTGTACCTAGCTTCAAATACTAATTAAAATTTCACTTTTAATACTTTCGTGAGTTGTAGATGAATCGAAATATTTTCGGTGTCCTCATCGACAATTTATCATTTACGTGAGTAATTCCCATTGTGTAATAATGACAAATTAAAAAATTTCAAGGTTTTTTCTTAGTTACTATAATAAGTCAGCTTGAGGTAATTATATAAGGAAAATCCGTTTTATGAGCATCTTTACAATAAAATGCCCATAAAAAATAGGTCCTTGTCCTTGGACCATCGCTAAAAATAACAGTGAAAACCTTTCTCTGGATCGGTCACGTAAACACTTTACGATTGTTAGCCCTTCGTGCTGTTATTTATAAAAAAAATGTTGTGGCTACTTCGGATATTACTATTCCTTCGTTTCTTATTACCCAACTAGAAAAAGGGTAATGTTTTTCAAGCGTATATTTATATCCATTTCTTTGGCACGCTCCACAGCCCAAACGACTTGACGGATTACGAGTATTTACGAGTATAACATATGAGGTTTTGTTGGATTCGTCTTAATTGTGGGAGAAACATAGGCTATATATTTTTGAAATATGGCGCCTCTTGCCCATGAAAGTAGGGCATAACAATTTTTGTAGTTTTTTAGCAGTCGGGTTTTGTTTTCGTAATAATTTGTTTAATCATGTTAGACGGTACCGTCGAGCGTTGGACGTCACCGATCTGCCGTTATCTCTTATGCCTAGGCCGAGCGCACTGTCTTACCCGTTTGCTCGGTACGTGTGATCAAGGCAATAAGCTAATCTATTTCATAATACTTCCGTATTATACAATATATACTATCAGACTAGATATAGGTATACAATATATCATTTCTTTTACTATTGACTAATAATACGTACAACAAAATCTAGGTACAATAGTTTTAATTCTAACGCTGTAACTACATTAGGCGAATGTTTACGATATAAGTCTTTGTCTGTCCCGAGACGAATAATATCGCTACATCTCTTTTTCTCCTGCTCGGGATAGTCTGTAGCTTATAAATAAGATATTCAGGGTTTACGAGAAAACTTTAGCCATACCAACACGTTGATAGATACCTATAGGATACAGGTGTGAGTGTGAGTGGTCCTTGTTTTTTCTGCAGATCTACCAACTGGAATAACGTCCGCGGCTCTGAGGGGAATAAATAGCCAACTTTAAAATAGATAGTTGAATGTGTAATTCAACGTAAGTTCTCACGGTAAGAATTACCAGAGGTTAGACATAGACAGGTATCTTTAGCAGATCTACTGTTATAAAAAAAGATATTATATTTGTATTTTTAATTAAAAAAACTATTAGACCAATTTTAAATATTATTTCACCTATCAAAAGCTACATTAAGCAAGTAATATAGGATAATATCTATCTCTAATATACAAAATTTTCGTGTCACAGTGTTTGTAACCAAACTTCACTAAAACAACTTAACTGATTTTTATGTTGTTTTTTGTGTGAGAATATATATAATAATAATATAATAATAAAGTAGCAAGTAGCAAAGTTGCTTTTTAACCGCGTGTTCAATTTTGATGACCGAGCAAGCGCTTGCCCTCGCTGAGGTGGAATGACTAAATGCAAAAAAAAACGTTTACAATTACAAGATAGGTACTTTTATTTCAGTTTAGGTATTAACTACTACATTATGACAGGTAAGTATTACAGAATAATCTTAATAATGACGTGAAAAAATGCCGCGTGAAGAACCGCGTACAAAGCAAATTGAAAAAAGAACACCAAGAAGGTTCCGAGTCTGAGTTTTTAATAAATTAAAAAAAAGTTGTATGATATATTCGGCACCATAGAGGTAGCAGTAAATAGGTTTAATGATTTTTTAATTCACAAACTTAGTGCACACGATGTTCTAAATTCAATTTACTTTATCCTCTAGAGAATAAAAACGGCTTTTGCACTCAGATATTGAAGAGCAAAAATACTCTTTCCGACATGGTGGGATGAAAATTATATTTCGTACCGCTTTATAGAAAATCCAGCGTAAAATTAAAAAACTGAAAGTGTTTTTTTCTATGCACGTCTGCCTGCCATAAAGTTGTCTGTCTATCGAATGGGGGGCTGGAGCCATACCACAAGCTCAAAAGAACGACGCACGAGTTACTACAAGTAGGTACTTTAGGACCTTGTGGTATGGCCCCTAGTTCTAAATCCCGTCGCGTCTTCCAATTTGTAGACATCACAGAAATAACAGTAAGTAATCCGAAGATTTGAAACCTCAGCGCAAGATTGGTCAGTTTTGCGACGGAATTGATAATCGATTTCGAAATGTCCGGGCTGGAATGTCCGGGATATGGCGGAATACGGCTCTCAAATGGCCTCCAAAGTAAAGGCAGGCCTCGAAACTAGCGCTTACTATAATAAACGCGGGATTTTCCCCAGAGCATCATAATCATTAATCTTAACACCCGTAACTGGCGGTGTAACAAGTTGCTTTTGGTAGGTATCTCTTAACTATAATGTAAATATAACCTGTATAAATGTTTTTTTTTAGCCATAAGTTAAGCATGTAAAATAGGGCTATAAACGTAAACAGAAAACTATGAGTATGTCCAGAAAATAAAGAAATTGGATTTCGGGATTTTTCTCAGTTTAGGTTAATTTCCAAAATTTTCATTCAAAAGTTTCGTTTCTTTTGCCGCTACTGACACATTTTCAACAAGTCTCATTTCTGCTACAGACAGAACAAAAAAACAATAGAATCACGACTGTAATCCCCAAGTAAGGTAAACATCCTCTCAGATCACCATGCGTTTAGATCCTTTAATGATGTCTAGAGACCCCCCATTCAGAGGCACTACCATACATTATACTTGGCACATGCCAAACAAACATTTTGCAGTAGTTAGCATAAAAGGCATACAAAAACAATATTTTATAAAATCCTAGGCCCATAGACTCGTCAAGACAAATCGACGTCAGAACCAAGTCAGCCATGTCCTTATAAGATGTCAATAGGTAATGTACATAGGTGGCATTTTATGCCCAAAGGGGGATAGTCTATTGGGGCAAGGTCCAAGTGGGGTCCGGTCCGCTAACGATCGCCGGAAACTTTAAAATATGTTTTTGATTTCTTCAGCAATGTTATAAAACTTTACGTGAACCTCGTATAACCTTTGTAAATGAACTTTACAAAAGTTTATATTTATTTGGGTTCTTCAGAAAATAACTCTGTTATATAACGATCGTTACAACCCTATATATATTACATTCTATCAGCTTCGTTTAATTTGAGGGTAGATAGCGCTGCGTAAAATAGGCAGAAATATTTATTTATTATTTACTAGCGGACGCTTGTGTCTTTTTTATCGTGGTAACTGCATAAAAAGTATATTATATGCTATTCCAGTACCTAAGCTAAGTACCTATATTCCAAGTTTCATCCAAATCAAAATACAATAAGATGAGAGCGCTGGTTATGGCCATTTTAACAACATTTAAATTTTTAAATAAATCGTTTATATAATGATAAAAATATTAAAATAACGATTTTTAAACAATATTTATCTATCTCTTAGGTTAAGCAAAGGTTTTGTAACAGGCGCTATTTATTTATTAATAATTCATATTTAAATAGACAAAACGAGAAATATTTAGTTGTGTTCAATCTCATCTATAGGCATAAACCATCACAACAATCACTAATCAAAACGGACCATAGACAAATAATTGTATTAACTATAGATTTTAAACAAGTTTGTTCTGTACTTATTGACTGCCAAAATTGAAAATGACCAAACCAGGGTAGGTGCCAAGACCGAGTCTTTGACCCTACATTATATAAAGGTTGCATGTGGCGGCAACCGTTGGATTATATAATTTAATATGCTAGAAGTAAATAAGAAGCGAATGTTTTGAATTTAAAACTTGAGTAGAACCCACTCTGCATTCACAGTTCTCTTGAAAATGCATTGTTTCTTAGAGGAACTATTCTACTTTATTTCTTGTTAGTAATCCCTCTAGAGACATGATCAAATCGACGCGAGACACAGTAACGCGACGACTGTCAAATGACTTTTGACAAAAGACATCGGGCTCGAATGGGAAATGACAGCCTAGATTATTATTATTATTATTATTATTAATATAGATTATTACTCACGATGCAGTATACGAACTTATAAGGTAAGGCCTCATTTTGATTTTGCCTCAGTCTCTACTAGGTAAAGGCTAAACGAACTCTGAGAACGCACCGCGACAAGTACCTAATATTACCTACTATTAAGAGCTTGTGGTAAATCCCTGGTCTTCATTCGACAGTACTTTATATGGACGTCTTTTAGACGCAAAACCCTAAATCAGAAACTCACGGGAATACTTACGGTTGGTATTACGATTATTGATATAAATCTAATGATAGTGTTGGCCGATTGGGAAGTACCTCGATTTTTTCTACGAAAACATCGTGAGGAAATCAGTTAGTATTATTGTAAGCGGCGAAAGGCTTGCAACCAGTCACGTATGGAATGCTAACTACTGCAAAATGTGGGCGTGTGCCAAATGTAATGTTTGGACCTGCCTCTGACTAACCTTCAGACATTTTCAAGGATCGGAGCGTCTTGAGATCTGAGAGAATATTATGTCTACCGTAATTGGGAATTACAGTCGTGATCCTATTTATTTATATTTGATTTAAATCCTTAAAATGTTTAATTCCCACGAGAGAGCATTGCAATGGCTAAATGAAAAATGGTAGGCTTGATGTGTTCGGAAACGCGCGGCTCTTTCAATTAAGACCCATCAGGACCAAATATAGATTGATATTGACAGTGACTGCGATTGATTGAGAATGATACGTTTTCGGACAAGCTTTTTCTACGAGCATTTATTTATTCCAAATAGATGACCACGGCTTTGTAGCAAAAAAGTATTTGATGACAATATCGGTTTATTTTATTTGAATATTTATATTGTATAAAATATCTGTTTTTCTCGGTAGGACATTTGGGAGCAAGAGATGAAGTTAAGTTAGATACCTACATAAAAGGTGTCTACATAGTATTTTATCAACTTTGTCATGACTATGTATGCGCTTTAGTTAATTTTTTATTGTTGTACGTACTTGGTTAGTACTTTTAATTATAAATCTGGTTTGAACCTTCACCTTATTCGATCGGCACCACACTGGAGCTCTACATAGCATTAAGGAAAGGATCATTAAAAAAAAGGTGGGCCCCATGCCGTGTTTGTTGCCTGATTCTTTTAGGCTTAGTCGCGAGGAACAGGCGTAGCTTCACCTAGTACCTAAGAAGTTTCAAAATGATCTTTGTGATTTTATTGAAATACCTTTTGAATTTGAATCTTGGTTCGCGAAATGATCGCCAGAGGCGCTTTATCACAACTTCATACAAAAAAATCCACCATAACTGGTGATAATATACACTGTCATCTCTGGTGCTAGGTTTGCTGATGGTACATTAATTACACCAGAATATTTACTGAGATTATTTGCCAGAAGGAAATTGCTTAGTAATTATAAGGGTTTATGTGGGCGATTCTTTGTTCGCTGTCTCAATAAAGATGCCAGAATAGCTGTTTTTATAAGATGAACCTAAGCTTCCTACACAAATAAGTTTGATTGACATGGTTGTGTAAGGTTCTTGGCCTAATTTTATATTTTATTACTTTTTCTATAAAAAGCGAGCGTGAATGGGAACGTTGGAAGAGAAAGAGGCGTATTTTCCTGGACCGAATTGGTGACGTTTTGAAAAAAGGCTAGGTCAAGTCAGTACTCTCAACCGACGAGCAAGCACGAGGAAGGTGGTGAGAGTGTCAGGACCGTAGAAAGTGGAAAGCCGTGGTCTTTGCCTGCTGGGAAACATGAGTGAAACAACGCATGCTGATCCATTGTTACCTGTGTTATTGTTCTCTCTTACTAATTTTGTTGAGTTTTTTGTGGAGTAAATAAATGTTTTTTCTTTCTGTCTTGTAGTCTTCTGTGTGTGTCTGTATTTACATACATGCAGTATGTAAATAAAACTGATACGAAATAAAGCTTTTACTTTAGTAACCCTGGTTTTTTCAATAGACGTCTTCTCAGATCTCCAAGTGTTTAGTTTCTTAAAGATGTCTAAAGAGGGTCGTGAAAGAGAGAAGGGAGAGGAGTTATATTTGGAAAATATACTATTTCTATTTAAAGTCCAGTCTACACATTAGATTTGGCACATTGAGGAGTAATAAATCCCTCCTGCCATCTTCTCTAACTTTACTTATTAAACACTAGCGACCCGCCCCGGCTTCGCACGGGTAGCATGTTATTATACATATAATCCTTCCTCCTGAATCACTCTTATCTATTAAAAAAAACCGCATCAAAATCCGTTGTGTAGTTTTAAAGATATAAGCAAACATACATACATACATACATACATATAGACGCGGGAAGCGGAAAGCGACTTTGCTTTATGCTATGTAGTGATGATCCAATAGACGTCCTGTCCTTTCAATAATCCCAAAGGAAACAATCACATTCAGTTTTTACAAAAAAAAAAACAATTTTGTTTTTCAAAAAAAAAAAATCGGACCTGTATGTATAATCTAATATGTTATTTTATTAGAGAACTAACCGAGCCGTGAGATACATTGTCCTGTCAAATTTCAATAATCGCATATAGAAAATCAACATCAGCGATTGAGAAAGAGAATGTAGTGAACGATGAAATTGATAAGGGGAATATTATTGTATTTTGCGAAATAAACATGAAGTGAGTATACTTAAATTAAACTAGAATTTGGTAGTCTACAAAATGTACATACTCGTTTTTGTTCACAGACACTCTATCTTATCCTTACTTAGTACTTAGGGTGAATACCTAAGAATAAACAAGAATTTGTTTGTTCACAAGAAACTACGAGAATAAGTTCCGAACAAAGACTTTGAAAGGCGCTTTCTGCAGTTTTAAGAGTTCATAAATAGTCTGTTCTTCATAAACTTAGATTCAGTCTTCAGTCATCTTCAGTAGGTATTTTAGGTAGAGGACATAAATAACTGACATTGAGGAAGTGCTCGTGAAAGTTGTTTTAGCTGTCAATTAATTATCACTATAGGTTTTCTATTGATAATCACTATCACTACATAGTATAGTCGCTTTCCGCTTCCCGCGTATGTATGTATGTATGTTTGCTTATAACTTTAAAACTACACAACGGATTTTGATGCGGTTTTTTTAATAGATAGAGTGATCCAGGAGGAAGGTTTATATGTATAATACATGCATAATATAGTAGAGAAACACTGATAATTTTAGAGGTTTCTAATGTGATGTCGTAAATAAACACATTTTTTTGCGCTTACATTGCAAATGCTGGCTGAACCCCACGAGATATATGAAAATAATGAACTACAGTATTGTATACCTTAAAAACGTCTACAAAAAAGTCCACGATGGTATTAGAAATGTCTTACGCACAGCGAAGCGGGCACGGGTCAGCTAGTTCAATATAAAAATATATTAAATAATAATTTTACAATGATCTTTTTGTATTTCAGTCGTTTTTATTAGGTATAATTTATTATTCAACAAAACTTTGTTATATCGTAACAGATAATTTGTTTACCTATTTAATAATTACTAAGGCGGGTAGAACTTTAAACCTATATCAAGGACGTCGACCCTTGATATACTGAAGTAAGGCCTATTTACATTTTAAATCGACAAAAAATGGCCTATACTTTGGATTCGAACTCACGGCAATCAGATCAGAAGTCAAGGTATTTCTTACTACATAGGCTTCTTATTTCATCACTTTTTGTTACTATTTTACAAGTACTTTTACATAGCATTAAGGAAAGGATAATTGAAAATAATGATAGGCCCCAAGCCGGGTTTTTTGCCTGACTCTTCTAGGCTTGGTCACGAGGAACCGACGTAACGACATTTCAAAATTATTTTTGTTATTTTATTGAAATAAGACTAATAAAAAAAATATCTTTATTACCTACGTCAGTAAGTTCACGCTCAAGAACTCGACTAATGGAGCGAAATGAATATAAAATAAGAGAGCTTTCACATTACGTGACACAATAAGACGACACGCGACAAACGACACAGTCATCATGGGGGGGCAAATCTATATAAATCTATACAAATAAAAATAAATTACCGCATGTATGAAAATCTAGTGCCAACCCTCCCGGCTTCATTTATGTGAAGTTATTTTCAAACAGACCGTAAGTTGAAACCTACGCTGCACCCCCTTGGGGGTAGAATTTCGGAAAATCTTTTATTAGTTCATTGATAGATCAGTCGAGCAATCAGTCAGACAGTAACGCAAGAGTTTTATATAGATATTTAGTTGAGATCATCACTTGTGAACGGCTTGGCTGTTGTTTTTTGTGTTTATAATTGTTAGGACAAGGACAACAAACAAATTTAGTAAAATCCACCGTAAAACTGTGAAATTCGGGAATAACTTCTTTTGGATTATTGAACTTTGGACAGAACAACTTCTGTCTCAAAATTATATTGAGAAAAACTAAAGACTTGACGATGACAATGAAGCCTGCAATATACATCTGATTTAGAAACCAACGTCCTACCTACTGAAATTTTAGGTAGTTACAAATTATACTTAAGTACATGAAAAACTTTTACTGTAGTTTATAAATATACTGATATATTATTGGAGAGTTTTAAAATAAAAATATTAAAAATAAATTTAAGGTTTTTTTTTGTGTGTGCAAAAAATGTGTACGACAAATCCTTTGTCGTCTAAATTGAATAATGCCTTCGTACTAAAGTTGTAGTACCTATAGTGTGAAAACGGTCTAATATCTTAACTTACCTCCCTCAATAATCTTATCTTATCTATGAAAGAAACCAGGCAATGACCCTCACTTCTTTTGGGACTGGTCCACTTCCGGTTTCTGTTCGCCGAGTTTAGCAAAATTCGGAATGTAATCTCATAATTAGTTTTACGCTTTGAAAAAGTAAAGCTTAAATTATTATTTTTTTACCAAAGGTTTAAATTTTTCAAGGTTTAGTAGCGAAGACCAGCCACACCTAGCTCCTAGACGTTACAAAGTGATTCTTGTGATTTTATTAAAACAAATGACTTGCCACGACATTGTAAGTAGGTAGATTTTTGGTTAAAAAACCTCTTAAGTTAGAGGTAGGTACCAACAACTTACATAAAATGAACACCATCAATTTTAATCATTTTACATTTGTAGCCAGGAACACTTTGTACTGAGACCCACTCAGTAAAAGTTCTCAAAATTTTCCTTGCAAAGAAAATATGATTATGCGCCTTATATAATAACTTTAGCAATTATTCACAGCGAGCGCTCGCGAGAAACTTCAGGCGCTATCTGTACACGTGCGTCACGGCCGAGTGACGATCGATTCGATACAGATTCTTTATTGTAGCGAGCATGAGTAATAGCTGAAATACTTGTGGGTAGATACTTAAGTGCTTATACAATACGAATACGAAATAACTAGTTTTTTTGAGTTTTGTTTTGGCGTAGGTTTTTTTTGTTAGTGACAGTGGTGAAGTGTGAGAATCGCCATAGATGAAAGATTACTTATTTAAAGATTTCCATTACTTATGATAAAATAATTAAGTATCCATATCCACCTATTTAATTAAATAAGGTACTTGCACAAATTATAAGGTAATTAACTTACCTAGTACTAAATAAAAATAAAAAAATAAAATAAAATAAATAGGATCACGACTGTTATCCCCAAGTACGGTAGACATTCTCTCAGATCTCTAGACGCTTAGATCCTTTGAAGATGTCTAGTGGGGGTAGTCAGAGGCACGTCCAAACATTATATTTGGCACATGCCCACATTTTGCAGTAGTTAACATTCCATACGTGACAGGTTGCAAGCCCATCGCCGCTTATAAGAACACTAACTGGTTTCCTCACGATGTTTTCCTTCACCGTTTTAAGCACGTGTTTTTGATGCGCATATAAATTTTCGAACCGAAAAATCCATTGATGCACGCCGGGATCCGAACCCGAATCTAGTACTACTTCGAACTTAGCACTAAGTACTTAACTTACCTAAACATCAAAAGAAGGCCAACTTATACAGTGGCTATTGAAATACTGGTATTTCATTTGTTTAATTTGTAGTGAAATCGCTAATCCTCTGTTTCTATAATTATACCGACCGGTAAGTTTCGTTAGAATAGCAAAGCCGTGAGTATTTGCGTTTCACAAGCTCATAATAGCGGCTACAATCTACGATCAACCGTAAAGTATCTATATATAAGTACCTAAACAAGGGCTTCGTTAAGGGGGGACAAGAAGAGGCAGGTGCTCCCCCCCTAGAGATTATTATTGTACAGTCATGACTCATGACCCAAGAGCACATGTAGCTTTACACATTGAACTCTGTACCGTTGTTATTACAATTGCTCTCGACTTTACCTACAATTCATACTTTTCTCATTCTCCATATAAACTTGCCCCCCCCCGCACCCCCCCGGGCCATCGGCTGGTGACGGCCCTGTAACTAAATATACATCGACTGTAGGTAAATATCAAGTTTCAGCGTAAGTCGAGTGCTTCATCCAACCCATAAAGTTACCCAATAGGTATTTATCTTAATTATACCCAAAAACCTTTTCCTTATTCTGCCAATCATCAAAATTCGAGTTACAATGTTTTTGAAGTATTATGGGAATATATATTACTTGTAAATTCTCGCTTTGTTTACCGAATAAGATACTTGCCTTGAACATTCAAAAGCGTTTATTCATGTTAATTTCTAGGATCATTTAGAATCATCATCAAATTTAGTTCAACTTAATTGTTTGTGTTTATCATTCTCTACATAATATTTCATACAAAACATACATACAAATTGCTTACATTTTGTCACAATAAAGAACATTTCATTTCATATTCATTTGAAATAGATAACATACTTCTATAGACAGTTTACGGAAACAATTTCGTATCAAGAACGAAATTCGTAATAATGTACGAAAGCGTGACTTTGATGCGAATATTTATGAAGCAGCGAGTGCGAATTCAATTCTACCCACCGACCACATAGCCCAATAGACGCCTAATGGCTTCATTTCTTCAAACAAACAATTCTGTCAAAACGTTGAGGTGTTCGAGTCAGGGGGAGCGGTAAAAAATGCATTATGATTGGCCGGTTCAATGTCACAGACCGCGACGAAGCGCGTCGTGAATGGCGCTCGTTGTCTTATCAGCAATACGAGCTTAATATGTTGTGAGAGAGTGTTCGCCTTACATGAGGAGTCTATAGGTTGTGTGGGCGATGTTTCTACCACTAATTATGAGTCGCTTTATCTCAATGTAATTAATGTTTAAAATCGGTTCACTGTTCTCGGTTTTCAGCTTTACGGTTACAGCTTTTTTGTCAGTATGGTTACTGAATGAAATAAGGTTTTAATACGGATCCCTGATATTGCGAGATTGGCTGATTATCTACATCTACGCTAACATTATAAAGATAATCTTTTTTTTGTATATTTGTTTGAAAAAAAAACTACAGGATTAATGAAAAAAATTCTATCACTTATCAAAAGCTACATTATCAGCGTGTAGCATGGGTTATATTTAATTTCTCAAAAAATTAGGGATCCCCACGGAAATTGTAATAATGTAACCTAAGGTATCAAAAATTTGCCTTTAGGTAATCTTCATTTGTACACGCAAAGCCGGGACAGTTACTAATATCTCTATGCATTTGTGTGATTCAGCAATAAATATACTGTGACTTTACCCCCCCCCCCCTGTATACGAGTATCCTGAGTAGGGGGAATTGGGTAGTCGATAGGTATCGTTGAGAGAAAATCATTCGCCCACCATACCACAAGTTCCTAAAGTAATACCAAAACAATATCACTCGTTTTAAATATAAATATGGCTAATTACCACGTTATTTTCTTATATTGCTGACGTTTCAAAACAATTCAGATGCACTTCATCATGAGCGCCATGAGTATTCGTCGATATACCGTTATTAATATAAATACCGTATGATGAAGAGCATCTGAATTGTCTCGAAAAGCCAGCAATACAAAAAATAAGTTTTCTGTTGAAAAATATTTATCATTAACAAGCTTTTGTAAAATCATTTAAACCATCGAACACTAGCGCACTATCACGTATAACATTGTCATCGGAACTTGACAAGAATGCAAAGTTTTTACTCAATCGAAGTATTTACTAAGCAGTTCTGTTGTGAGTGACAGCTCCTGACTCCATCATCAGATCAGCTCGCTGTCACCATTTTATTGCATTGTCACTGAAGTTACATAAATATGCAAAATTTCAGCTCAATCAGTTGGGTAAAACTGCTTCAAAATTGAGTTGCAGTTAAATAGTTACATACATACATTGTAAGTTAATTAAAAGCTAAAACGTCGTAATTGGCCGTATTTAAGTTTAATAATCATTCATTCTTAAAAATATAATAAATATCACTTACTTGAGAAGTTACATATATTTATATTTAAAATGATTAAGAACCACAATAGTTTTAATTCTATAATATTACTCGTGGTAAATATTGTTTTAATATTACTTTTGAGTTTGTGGTACGGCAGCTCCCCCACTCGATACTGTAATGGTTTGTAATGAAATGGGAGTTCCTGTTCTGTTACGGAATTTATTGATTTGGCAATCATAACACAGTGTTCGGCGGTTTGTGTGGCACTTCATGAAGAAAGAAGACATGTTTCAAGCCCTCATGATTGAAAAGACGTAAAATAAAAAGTTAAATATTATGTAACAGTGCCTGAAAACTACGATTCTGATTTTTTTACAATATACAGTAATAATATATTTTAATGCTGTTCTTTCTTGGGGTTATTCATCATCAGACCCTAATTTTGTAGGGTATGGTGACGATTAATCGGTTCGTTGTATGTACCTTCCTATCTATGGTTACAATGTATGTTGATGTATTTTTATTTATTGACCACAGAACATAATACCAAAAAAGCTAAACACAATCCATTTATTTTTATACCTACGGTTGAAAAACTTTTACCGCTATATAACGACCGTAATAAAAAACCGCAGCAAAGCTCTGTCTTGTTTGTGACATAAAAAAAATACAATTTCCTATAAAAAATTTTCACAGGCTTGTGATAAATCAAAATGGCGGAAATCATTTAAATTCCCTGAAATCTCTTTGTGCATTCAGAACAAAAGGCTCACAAGGGGCCGACCCAAATGTCCTGTCGTGTTTTTATTTCGAATTATCGCTACCCTTGCTTATAAAGGTTATTGCTATTGAAACTCTTCGTTACTATAAAATGCACCTTTTTACAAGTATGTTTGTTAAGGTAATGCTTGATTTTTTTTTTTGTTTTTGTATGGGCAGAATCTGGGCTGATTTATTGCATTGTCACCGTAGTTACATAAGTATGCGAAATTTCAGATCAATCGGTTGAAGATAACCTGCTTCAAAATTGAGTTGCAAGATTCCACCATAACAAACATAGTTACATGTCATATATCCATCAAAAGTGAATCCGTGCAAACCCGGGGTGAGCCAGCTAGTTTAAATATAAATCGAATATGAATCCTCTAAGCGACTAAATAGCAAAGACTTAATGGAATTACTTTACCTTTTGAAAACTCATCTCCAACTTACGAACAAATATTTGGCTCAAAATTCTCAAAATCTGCTCAACACGCTACTCAATACCTGAAATTGAGCACCCTCAAATTAAAAGTCTATCTCAAAAGGCTTAAGGTTTAAATTGGTTCGGCGAATATTTGGAGTAATTTGAAGAGTTTTAATTAACTTTTAATCCATTGGCACTAGATGGAGACATTGGGTATTATTGTTGGCGCTTATGCATGATCTGACAATTTTGGGCCTTAGTTGTGAGCTCGTATTATCAGAATGTGGTAAAAACGGCAAAAAAATCACGAGCCCCACTTCAGTATTTATTTTATTCTGTTTTTATTATTTGTTGTTATAGCGGCAACAGAAATACATAATTCTGTGAAAATTTCAACTGACTAGCTATCACGGTTCATGAAATACAGCCTGGTGACAGACAGATGGCCAGACAGAAAGACGGACGGAAAGCGGAGTCTTAGTAAAAGGGTCCCGTTTTTACCCTTTGGGTACGGAACCCCAAAAAGCCGGTACTCCAAATGAATATGTGCACGTTAAAACTATGATAATTAAAAACTTTTTGGAAGGTAACTTGTTAGTATTATTCGTGCAAATTATTGTTTTTACTTCTTGATAATTACTGAACAAATGTCAACATGTGCCTAATGTTATTTAGTGACGTGCCTCTGACTACCTTCTTAGATAACTTCTAATATCTGAGTTTCTCTGGAGGTCTGTAAAAATAATTACCAAAACCTGCCATGCTGGGGATTTATTCCCCAAAGACACTTTGAAAAATGTTAACTTTTATTTCTCGCAAGATTTTGTTTTGTGCAATCGATAGTCTATTACATTCTTTTTCAACCCCGTTTAGAGTTTTAGTTTATCGTAAAATATATTTCCTTATCAGAAGCCTGGCGATCGTAGCAGGTGCTACGGCGTAGACTTTTACGATATTGCAGTAGAATACTTTTCAACCGATAAATGCCATTAATAATTTTATATGAAACTAGCGACCCGCCCCGGCTTCGCACGGGTTTAATACATATAAACCTTTTTCCTGAATCACTCCATCTATTAAAAAAAACCGCATCAAAATCCGTTGTGTAGTTTTAAAGATATAAGCATACATACAGATGCGGGAAGCGGGAAGCGACTTTGCTTTATACTATGTAGTGAAGTTGTGGGGTTGAAACCTCCAAGGATTATATTCAAACACTTTTTTGTTACTCATTCATTCCGTGACAGCTGAATCGATTTGGAAGCGTTTGAAACTTTACTTGAATTCGCGGACGGAAAATGTTTTTGATCAAAATATTTGACACAAATTACCTTTCTACATCTGAGTGCTATCTGTCGCTGATCAATTCTGTACAGGAAACTTCTTATCTCTTCTTCTAACTTAAGAGCTGTGCTCTTGTCGGTGTAATTGATGCAGCTCTCTCCATCTATTTCTCTCCAGCGCCGTCTCTTTAACTTCCTTATACGACACGACAGCTATTTTCTCCTTTATCTGGCTCATGTAGCTTATTCGTGGCCTTCCTCTTCCTCTCTTCCCTTCAATCTTCCCTTCCATTATAGTCTTTATAAAACTGTCGTGCCGTATAAGGTGGCCAACCATCTTCCCTCTTCTGTTCTCAATCGTTGTTAATAGGATCCTTTTTTCCTGTATTCTACGTAAAACCTCTATATTTGTAATTTTTTCTGTCCAGCTTATCCTTTCCATCCTTCTCCAGCACCACATTTCGAAAGCTTCTAGGATCTCCCTATCTCTCTGGGTCATTGTCCAGGTCTCACACCCATACAGCGCTATACTCCAAATATATGTTTTAATAAATTTCTTTTTGACATTTTTTGATATTCTGGACGTAAGTAAATGTTTTTTATTGTGGAACGCCTTTTTTGCAATCGCTATTCTGCATTTTATATCCGGTGTGCATCTAGAGTCTGATGTTATAATGCTGCCTAAATATTTAAATGTGCTTACTCTTTCTAAGGGAATGTTATTTAATGTTATAGTGTTTCTTGCAAATTCTTCTGTTTTGGATGTGGTTAGAATTTTAGTTTTATTTATATTAATTATTAACGAAAATTCTTTAAAAATTGAGTCCATGGTGTTTAATAATATCTGTAAATCATTCTGTGTTTCTGCAATTGCTGCTATGTCGTCAGCAAATCTTACAAATTTTATAACTTTTCCGTTGAATTTAACTCCTTTGTCTATTATTTCTGATATTTTCTGTATTGCTGATTCTATAAAAACGTTAAATATGAGTGGCGAGAGTGAGCATCCTTGTCTTACCCCTTGTCTGACCTTAGCTGTTCCTCTTTCATCCCTATCTCTATTATAGTCTCTTGATATTTGTAAAGTTGATATATGATTCTTCTATCTCTAAAATCCAAGCCAACATTTCTTAATGATACCATCATTTTCTTCCAATCTACTTTATCAAAAGCTTTTTCCAAATCTATAAATGCTATGTGCGTGTTCAGTCCTAAATCCATTCTTCTATCAATAATAACTCTCAGTGCTAGGATTGCTTCTCTCGTACCTTTATTTCTTCTGAACCCATATTGATCCTCGCTTAAGTGATATTCTATTTTAGATCTTATTCTATTTTGGATGATTTTTAATATTATTTTTGAGGCTTGTGATAATAAACTTATAGTCCGATGTTCTTCGCATTTTAGTGTATTGGCCTTTTTTGGTAGTGTTACTGTCTTTGTTGTTTTAAAATCATTTGGTATTTCTCCTGTTATGTAAATTACTTGCGTCATTTCAAATATTTTATTAAGTAAGCCATCATTTGAATGTTTTATTAATTCTATATATAAGCCATCATCTCCTGCTGCTTTACCATTCTTTATACTTCTCAAGGCCTCGTCAAATTCACTTCTAATTATATCAGGTCCAATTCTATCTGGTTCTACTTCAGTTTCGTTTTCAATGTCAGTATTTGACAGTTCTTCTCCTCTATATAAACCTTCAATGTATCTTTTCCATCTTTCTACGACATCTTTACTGTTTATAAACTTCTTATAACCGATTGAAATATTAAATCAAATTCTGATTCAATAGGCTAAATGCCTATTGAATCAGAATTCCTATTTCAATAAAATCACAAGGATCACTTTGAAACGTCCTAAGAGCTAAGTAAAGCTACGCTTGTTCCTCGCGACCAAGCCCATAAGAAACAGGCAACAAACACGGCATTTTTTTTCAATGATAAGAGCTCCAGTGTAGTGCCGTAAGAATAAGGTGAAGTTAATATATGAGCGCAAAGCTATTCATACTGCACTTAAAACTATATATATTCTGTGTAGGTTTAACCCCTGTAGGGTTATGGCACTCTGCAATACCGACTGACCGGTAATATGGCTGCCAATATTGGTACCGAGCTACCGACTGTTTTATTTATAGACTGTGGTGTACTAAGCACAAAATAATGTAGGTACTTTACTTTAGGTTATTCTGAACGCCAGGAAGTGTGTATTAAACACTTACTAGCTGTCCTGTCAAACTTAAATAATCCTATAGAAAAAATCACTTTCAACTTTTCCCGAACTTTACGCCTCCCTTATTCAAATTCAAATTAAAAAATCATTTATTTCAATAAAATCACAAGGATCACTTTGAAACGTCTTAGGAACTAGGTGAAGCTACGCCTATTCCACGCGACCAAGCCTAGAAGAATCAGGCAACAAACACGGCTTGGGGTCTACCTTTTTTTTTGATCCTTTCCTTAATGCTATGTAGAGCTCCAGTGTTTTACTTCGTGTACAGTGTATTACTTCGGGGTATAAAATATACGCTACCATCTATATCAAACCTACTGAATATACACAAAAAAACATGATCGGTCAAGCCGTTTCGGAAGAATTTGGTTACAAACACCGTGACACGAGAATTTTATGTAATAGAAGATTATTTAAGTTTGAATAGTAGCATTAAGACGAGTAATAAATGTTTTTGATGACTGCAGAATCGTTATTTCCCATTAACCGCAAAACATACAGTTCTGTTTTTTTTAGACAAAGATAACTTTTGGATATAATTTAGATAAATTATAGACAGAAACACGATTGGTTAAACTTTTCTCGATAGATTTATTTTCCCAAGTTGGCTCTTCAAAAATACTAGTTTCGTTTTTAATCAAAACTATGAATAGCTAAACAGTTCATTCTTATATAATTCGTTAGATAATCATACTAGCTAAGTAAATTATAGACAGTTTCTTTTATAAGTTCGAAGGATTTCAAGATAATACAGTTTTATCACTTTTTCCGTCATATTCGGGTAGACTCAGCCCATACAAAAAACCAAACATTTCACATATCACACATATATCACCTATTTTATAGATTCAGTATAGAATCAATACTAAACCCAATGTGCCTCCAGCTTGTTCCATGCCGGTAATATCCGGCAGTCTGTCGCATCGACGTCGTACCATCACTAAATACATATTTATTCAGATACGCTAAAGAATCTAAAAAGGAAACCGAGAAAGTGTTTCCGACTAATCGAAAAGTCAAAGGACGATATTAGTTTTTAGGGTTCCGTCCCCAAAGGGTTAAAACAGGACCCTATTACTAAGACTTCGCTGTCTGTCCGTCCGTCTGTCTGTCGCAAGGCTGTATCTCATAAACCGTGATAGCAAGACAGTTGAAATTTTCACAGATTTTCATTTCATTTCATTTCATTTCAACATGAATACTAAAAACAGAATAAAATAAATATTGAAGTGGGGCTCCCATACAAAAAACGTGTTAGTTTTGCAATTTTTTATAGATAATGGTACGGAATCCTTCGTGAGCGAGTCCGACTCGCACTTGGCCGGTTTTTTTAAGTTTTATGATGGTATTAGTCATACTTATATATAATTTAAATGGGACCAGTTTGAGACTATTCTTTACACAATAAAAAATCCCCAGGTTTAAAAAAAAAACAAGGCGAACTTAGATTCTCCTCATTTTTCGCCGGTTAAAAAATAAGTAATTCGGAATTCTAATAAAAATAATGAAAGCAGAATGCAACCTTATTATTCTAAAAACATAGACTTACGCCATGTGATGTGATTGACATCAATGTCTTGTGACTGAAGTAACTTAAAATAAAAATTTAAGAAAATGTAAAATAAAATATATAAAAATAGATTTCGGTGTTATTAGACCCTCTAAAAGCAAAACCATCGCCCAAGTTTGATGTAAGAACATAATATAATTATGTACACCTACTTCACTGATTTATCAAAATAATATCATATCATCATGATGATGGAGGATCAGCTCTTCATGAGAGTACTCAACAGCTAATAGCACGGACACCAAACTTTGTATACCTACGTATTCAATTGATTTTATCTAGAGACCTTAACTATAGTTAAGAAAATACCTCTAATATTGAATTGTTGAAGGAAATCATTGTGAGGAAGCTAGTATTTTTAGCGACAATAGGCTTGCACCTGTTGCGTATGGAATGCTAACTACTGCAAAATGTAATAAACGTGCCTCTGACTAACCCCTTTAGATAGCGCTTGGAGATCTTACAAGATGTCTACCGTATTTGGGGATTACAGTTGTGATCCTATTGCATTTAAAAGTGTTTTTTTTTTATTGGGTAAATAAACCTATAAATTTGATTTATTAAGGTAAAATGCGCCATCAGTTCCAACCAAAGAAAAAAATCTGCGAGGGACAGGTGGTAGAAGCAGTACTACAGATAATGGAGCAGCATCCGCAGCCAATGAGGAATATGAAGCCGTCTAAGGTATATATTTCTACTACGGTCTTCCTCATCTCCTGTTGATTGAGCCATGTCAAAGTCAAAGGGAATTTATTTCAATAAAATCACGAGGATCACTTTGAAACATCTTAAGAGCTAGGTGAAGCTACGCCTGTTCCTGTCAACCAAGCTTAGAAGAATCAGGCCATTAACACGGCTTGGGGCTTATAATTTTTTTCAATTATCCTAAATTCTATGTAGTGTTCCAGTGAGGTACTGATCGAACAAGGTGAAGGCTCAAACAAGTTGAAGCATAGTTAGTAGTTAGTTAGTTAGTAGTATAAGTTAAATCCTACAAATATCATAAATGTGCAGAAAGACAAGTTCGTTCAAAGTTCCCTAAATCATAACACCATCTTGAGGAGGTCAGTCGACAGACGAGGGGATGAAATTAGAGATTCACACGAAAATTGTAATAACTTAAACCAAAGGTATGAAAACGTTGTCCTGTCCAAATTTAAATAATCGCATAGAGTAAGGCACGTTGCTATAACGACAACACTGATGACAGATTTTTAGCACACCAGCGCTATCTATGCCAAAATTATCCCTTTTGCGTTTTATTTTATGATTTTGGGGATG
Source organism: Hydriomena furcata (assembly GCA_912999785.1). Taxonomy (NCBI): domain Eukaryota; kingdom Metazoa; phylum Arthropoda; class Insecta; order Lepidoptera; family Geometridae; genus Hydriomena; species Hydriomena furcata. Next base: position 1,062,396 of record OU538835.1, read on the forward strand.
TTTTTCATATTTTAAAGTAGCCTATGTTTTATTCGGGGATTATATCTACCTCTACAGCAAATTTCATCTTATAACGTCAAGACATACTGTGTGCATACAAACAAACTCATAAACATTCACATTTATAATATTATTGGGATATTATATTTGGCAGAAAAACCCCAACGCAGCTGACCAGTTCCAGGCTGATCATCAGGCAGAGTATGAAAACAACGAAGCTGAAGTCGGGAACAAGGATCGTGCGAAACAGGTGGATGGACATAATGCAGCCTGCCCCAAGATGAGGGATGAGCTGGAAAAACGGCGGTCTACTACTAAAGTGAGACTTTCTTGACTGGTATGGTTATGGATTCGAATATAATCAATCTACTGAAAAAATTTGACATGTGACAAATGTAATGTTTGGACGTGCCTCTGATTACTCCCTTTAGACATATATATCTGAGAGTATGTCTACAGCGTAGGGGTAACGCAGCCTTGTCTTTAGTTTTTTTTTTCAAATGTATGCTAGGAACATCGACTTTTAGGTACTTAAAACCTAAGGGTCTCAGAAAACATGGTAGATATCATTTTCAAAGTTGAAGCTGTCAGAATAGTTCCCTCCCCTCCTACCATTGTCGTTTCTTGACCAATATGAACGGAGTGTACTACTGTATGCACTTTATTAAGATTCTACAAACGATTATTAAAATTATTAATCTTCTTCTTCTAATATTATAAAGAGAAAAGTTTTGATTTTTTGTATGTTTGTAATGGATAAACTCAAAAACTACTGAACCGATTTAAAAAATTCTTTCACCGTTACCAAGCTACATTATCCCTAAGTAACATAGGCTATTTTTTATTTTAAAAAAGTAATAAATCTATATATATAAAAATCAATTGCTGTTCGTTAGTCTCGCTAAAACTCGAGAACGGCTAAACGGATTCATCTTATCTTGGTCTTGAAATGTTTGTGGAGGTCTAGGGAAGGTTTAAAAGATGAGATAAATTCGAATAATTGCCGGAAAAACCCTAAAAACAGCCCTTTCCTTTTCCCGTACAAAAGTTTTCTAACTAAAACGTAGAGTCAATTTGAGCTTTATTGCTATTGTATAAAGATCACTGTTGTCTAAGCAATGTAGGTGTGTTCCTAAGAACGGGAACGGGAACTTCAAACAACATTTGTCAATTGCGATACGAAGTTCGCCGGGTCAGCTTGTATTATAATAAATATATATAATAAATAGAAGAAAGTTAGGAATTAATGTGGATGGATCTACATCCATCTCTACATGACCGTCGTTACCCAATAAAATAATAATAATAATCGTTTGTAGAATCTTAATAAAGAGGATACAGTAGTACACTCCATTCATATTGGTCAAGAAACGATAATGGTAGGAGGAGAGGGAACTATTCTCATAGAGGTAGGCCAAATAAACGATGGATGGACTGTGTGATGGTAAGAAAGGAGTAAGTGATGAGAAGACGGCTGATAGAGGGAAATGGAAGAAGTACATATGTTGTGCCGATCCCAATTAAATGGGATAGATGAAGGTAATTAAAACATTTTTGCAGGCATCACCCCCTGTCGCTGTCGCTAAAGGTAGCAGGGCAAATAGGACAATAAACGAGATGTACTTCGATCCGAACTGCCGCGCTTGCCAGAAGATGAGAAAGACGGCCAAAGCCAAGAAGAGAAACACCAGAACGAAATCTCGCGCTCATTACAGCAAAAAACGAAGTTCCGAAAAGAAATCTCGCGTCCCGAAGCCGAGAAAGGCGTATCGCAGAGCGAAATCTTTAAGCGAGCTGATATATTTCTCGAAACCTGAGATCAATACTGCAGAGGATCAATACTCTCAGACTACCATGTCTTATCCATCAACGAGTCATCATGGTTCGAAGTCGGACGTGGTCTCACGTTATCCTGACACCAGCGTGAATTCTATTAGCAGTTACAACAGTAACATGTCTTTGGATCACGAGCCGATGGTGCCTTAATAATTTTGATGAATTGTCACGTGTTTTGAATACATTTTTGTTTCTAATATTAAATCTTTTATTACTTTTACATTTTTATTACTTTGCGAGACTCTTCAGATGTTAAGACGATGCCTTTGAGCTATCGACAACACAGCCCAATAGATGCCTAATGGCTTAATTTCTTTAAACAAACAGTTCTGTCAAAGCATTGAGGAATGCGGGTCGGAAGGAGCGGAAACAAATGCATTCTGTTTGGCCAGTTCAAGATCACAGGTAATAGTCATTATCTGGGGGCACGGCAGTGCCCCCGCCAAGTCAAGCAATAAAGCGGCACGGCTGTACCATCCTTTTCTCGAAGCAGTTCAGGCCATTTTCGACCACCTATAACTTCGTTGTGGATAAAACTAGAAGCCTGAATTTTCAGTAACCAAGCAGTCACTATATAAACACGGTATATTTCAAATTTCATTCAATTTGAACCAGTAGATTAAGAATTATAACTAGTCAAAGTTTCCTATTTTGTCACTCACTCACTCACTGACTGACTGACTGACTGACTGACTGACTGACCGACCATCAAAAGTTTAAGGCACTTCTAGCAGACATAGAAGCTTCAAATTTGAAACACAATTAGTGTTTAGTGTAAAAATCCTAGAAAAACCTGCCAAGTGCGAGTCGGACTCGCGCACGTCGAGTTCCGTACCATTATCTATAAATCACGTTTGTTGTATGGGAGCCCCACTTAAATATTTATTTTATTCTGTTTTTAGTGTTTGTTGTTATAGCGGCAACATAAATACATCATCTGTGAAAATTTCAACTGTCTAGCTATCATGGTTCATGAGATACAGCCCTGTGATAGACAGACGGACAGACAGACCGACAGACCGACAGACAGACAGACGGACAGACGGACAGACGTACAGATGGACAGACGGACGAACAGACAGTGGAGTATTAGTAACAGGGTTCCGTTTTTACTCTTTAGGTACGGAACCCTAAAAAGTAGGGCTATCTACAAAAATAAATGAGATGCCATCAAAAACATAACTTGTAAAAAAAGCCAAGTCTCGCAAAGCAAGGGGTTTAAGGGTCCTTCTGACTTATGTTATTACGTAATTAGCTAACCTTTACGTAATAACTTAAGACAGAAGGACCCTTAAAGTAGGGACTGAAAAAATAACCGACTTGGTATTACATGGATCTCACAACTTTTTACGGTTGAAGAACTGAGTTGCTTTGCGAGACTTGGCTTTTTTTACAAGTTATATTATTGATGGCAAGTATGTATATCATAGTCATAATTTCAGTAATCTAAACTGACGAGATGTTCACGGAAGTGGTCGGTACTATAGTAGATTTCGCGCTCGGTGTCTTATATCAGTCGTAATAGCATAATGTGTAGTGAGAAAGTTTCGCCTTGCATGAAGAGTCTGAAGGCTGTGTAGTCGATGATCTCAAGTGATTTAAATATCCAGTTGGGAAAGATGGAACAGATCGCAAAGATTTAGATTTACTGAGATAAAATCCCGTAGGCATTTCGTAGCACGTCTACGGAAACCCTGAATCGAGTTGAAAAATCATTGATATCGATCCTAAATGGCTCCGACATTACGAAAGCCTTCTTATGTCGTTATTTGATTACTTATTTACGATACTCGTTAGCGTAATGTGAGCCTTTTAGCTTTCCCAGGATTTTTCTACGAAATACTTTTGGATTATGGCAGTAAGAATGACAATGAAATGAAAAATAATTACGTTTAATAAACTAAAAGAAGATCGAGTCAAGGGTTGAACGAAAAGTCAAAGGTAAGGTTTTAGTTTTATGAAAGAACTATTTGTCCTTTAAATGGGACCAACTTGGGACTCTACGCCATAGAAAAAAAAAATCAGATCATCAGATAAAAAGATATAGGTTTAAAGACATTTATTCTCAAAAAAGACAACAGTCACTTACATGAGAATACTTAATTAACTAAAGTGATAAAATTCTTAGGTGGTACAAATTGAGTTGATCGCTCGATTTAAATGTTAAGGTATTAGTAAAGAGTAGGTGTTTGCTCATCCGTCGCATCGTCTAACACACTGCTATTAGGTAGGTAGGTACTGTTAGTTATCTTCAACTACAAAATCAGCTAGTGCTTTTTTAAATGCGCAAAATGAGCTAGCATTTTTTTATAATTGACAGTAGTTTGTTATAAAGATGCTCCTTCAAATGTAAACATATTTTTTCCGTAATTGGTTCTGATTTTGGGCAAAACAATGAAACTTGCGCGACGAGTGCTACACTTTGTTATTTGCTTTGATTTTATGAATGCTAAGTTAGTATGGAGAGAGCTACTTAAAATTATGCATAAAAGCTACATAAAAGATATGCGCGGTAATACATAAAAAAATATATAACACCTATATGTCGAGTTTAGAACCTCCACTTTTTACGTCGAATAAAATAAATAAAATACGATCATGGCTGTCATCCCCAAGTACGGTAGAAATGCTTCTCAGATGTTTATAGGGGTAGTCAGTAGAATGCTGTGGTATAATTGTTACGAAGGACTCGCTATATATTCAGTAAAGTTTCACGCTGTCTGTCTGTTTGGGTTAATCACGGACACACATAGAGAGATTAAGTTACGGTTTACTAACAGGTACTTAGGCTAAAATTATAAGGGATGGAAAAGACAAATTACTTAGTGATGTATGTACTATGATAAGTAATTATTAGAATTAGGAATCGTCTAAAATCTTAAAAATTGGTCTGTTTTAACTGCCGTCTTTAGACATTCCGTAAACAAATTTGACGAATATATTAAAAAAAACATAGACATACAGGCCCAATATTTTTTATTATTATTCTTGAAAAAAATATTGACCCAGTTTTGGAGGAGGAAACAGGGGAATACGAAATAGCGATTTCGATTAATTTTATAAAAATAATGAATCTGCGCTGTTGCGTCTCTATCGCCACTCATACGTTTATATCTCGGGCATAGCGCGACAGCAATATATTTTTTAAATTCCTATTTTTCAAATTTGTTGCTGCTGGCATTACCTCTTTGAGTTTTTCTGTAATCGAACAAGATAGGGTAGATAAGCCATATGCGGGCGAAAGATAAGATCATAACATAGCTAAGTTTTCCGTAGCCGAAACCGGCTAGGGTGTTTATATAAATAAGACGAGTAATAAATGTGTTTGATAAATGTAGAATCGTTTTTTTCTCAATAATCGCAAAACATACAGTATTGTTATTCTAGATAAATTTTAGACAGAAACACGACTGGTGAAACTTTTCTCGATAGATTTATTTTCCAAAGTTGACTCTTCAAAGACACTAGTGTTACACTAGTTTGTTTTTAATCAAAACTATGAATAGCTTAACAGTTATTTGTATAAAAGTTGTTAGATAATCATACAAACTAAGTAAATTATAGACAGTTTCTTTTTAAGTTAGATGGTTTTCAATATAATGCAGTTTTATCACTTTTTCCGTCATATTCCGACTACCCATACAAAAAACCAAACATTTCACAATTCACCTTAATTTTTGGGAACAGTGATAATACCTTGTATCAGCGTTTGACACCGGATGCGCTAAAAATAAAGCCACTGAACGCTACCTGCGCCAAGGACCTCCGAGAGGCCCTTATCTTACAGAAACCTCTTGAAATTCTATACGGATACTATCTAACCCGGCGAACTCCGTATACCGCCTATATAAAACTGCCGGTTAAAACTTTCCAATTTTTGTGGTTTTAAACGGTTCCTAATTCTTATTGTGTGCGTGTGCTTTAGAAGTCGTGCTGAAGCTCTTTAGTTAATTTTTAGGGTTCCGTACCCAAAGGGTAAAAACGGGACCCTATTAGTAAGAATTCGCTGTCCGTCTGTCCGTCTGTCTGTCACAGGACTGTATCTCATGAACCGTGATAGCTAGACAGTTGAAATTTTCACAGATGATGTATTTCTGTTGCTGCTATAACAACAAATACTAAAAACAGAATAAAATAAATGTTTAAGTAAGGCTCCCATACAACAAACGTGTTCTTTTGCTGTTTTTTTATAGATAAGAATGGTACGAAACCCTTCGTGCGCGAGTCCGACTCGCACTTGGCCAGTTTTTTTATTGTTGTACGTTCTACGAGCCTTCACCTTATTCGATCGGCACCACACTGGAGCTCTACATAGCATTAAGGAAAGGATCATAGAAAAAAATGATAGGCCCCAAGCCGTGTTTGTTGCCTGTCTCTTCCAGGCTTGGTCGCGAGGAACAGGCGTAGCTTTATCTAGCTCCTAAGATGTTTCAAAGTGATCCTTGTGATTTTATTGAAATAAATGCCTTTTGAATTTGAATTTGTATTTATAATAACTAATTTATGGTGAAAAATAAGACATAGAAGTGGTTCTCATAGATTGTATGATAGAATATTTGCTCTAGTATAAATATCCAGGGAGGAAACAGGAGAGTACGATTTGTATAGAAAATGCCTGGCTAGGGATGCTCTTAAGAGTACAGCAAATCTTTTTTTAAATCGGTTAAAAATGTGTTAACCGTTACAGATTTAATTCCATAATAATATTATTTTCTCCTAGTGTTAAGTAGGTACATCAGCTTCTCCGAGATCAAAGTAAGAAACTGGTAGCGAAGGTAAATAACTACCCTCAGTAACTCTTCCCGGGATAATAAGGGGATCTGCATCATTATTTATCCCTCTCCCGACGTCTGGGGGTTGGAAGGGGGTGTAGAAAGGTTGTAATTACGCTGATAAATGAAGAAACTAGCATTTTTCATCGCGTAATATTTAAATGAAGAGACCATTTAAAATAAATTTAATCTTTCTTTCTATTTTAGTTTATTCAATAATTTTCTAGATAGACAATTAAATAAACTTTATACACAGAAACAAATAATATATTACAGAATATTTACAATATACATAAAAACCAGTTGAGCTATCTAAAGATCGGCGCAAACAGTCTATAGGTAGCTCAACTGATCTAGATCATTACCAGTCGAAAGCATTCCCAAGATACGATATAAGTTTCTTTCCTTAGGAATTAGCCTTTTAGGAATATTTTTTAATGGTCCTTTAAAATGAAAACTAGTTATTGCTTGCGACTTCCTTCGTATGGTATGTATGATGAGGTACTTTTACTTGTTCAACACGGCTTTATACATTTGATCGTGAGAAAGAAAGAAGTGAAAAATTCCTGATTCGTTTTCTAGTAACATGTTTCAAATCAAATTCCTGAATCGAAGCCAGTATCATATTACTAAGAGTATAACCTCACGTCGACGATGGTAAGGGAAAATAGACTTTGTAAACGGACTTCAGTGGGAGACGCCACACAACTATGAGGTGCAAAAATTGTAGTTCATTTCACACAGCGCCATCTAGCCCCTAAACTAAGCAAAGCTTGTTCTATAACTAGATAACTGATAGAATACTTTTTTTTGTAAATGCATATAGGGTGAGAGCGCTGGTCGTGGGCATTTTAACAACACTTTTATTCAAATAAACGGTTTATATTGAAAATGATTAAAACTACGACTTTTCAACAACATGGAATAGAGTTTATCTATCTCTTAGGTTAAGCAAAAGTTTTGTAACAGACGATATTTATTTATTAATTATTTATATATCACTACATAGTATAAAGCAAAGTCGCTTTCCGCTTCCCGCGTATGTATGTATGTATGTTTGCTTATATCTTTAAAACTACACAACGGATTTTGATGCGGGTTTTTTTAATAGATAGAGTGATTCAGGAGGAAGGTTTATATGTATAATAACATGCTACCCGTGCGAAGCCGGGGCGGGGCGCTAGTAAATAGATAAAACGGGAAATATTGGTCAATCAAGCCTAAAGGTATAACGCATCACAACTGTCAATAATCAAAGCGGATCACAGATAAATAATTGTATTAACTATAGATTCTAAACATTTTTGTTTGCTATACTTAGTTATTGACTGCCAAAATTGAAAATGACCAAAACCGGGTCTTTCACCCTAGCTATGATAAATTTCAAAACCCAGACACAACAAATATCTATGTTCAATACACAAATATTTGCCCGGGTGAGAATCGAACTCACAACCTGCAGCGCAGAAGGTACAGGTACTACTAACTGAGCTGCAAAGCTAGTCAAAACTCACTGTACAGTTACCAGTTAATACAGCCATAAAATACCTGTAAATGTCGCTATAAAATGGCTATTCGAAGAATATACGTACTCGAGCAATCGTAGAAAAGCTATTTCTGTCGTTTGTCCTACGATCATAAACGACAATTGTATTTAACGAGGAGACTGTACTCTGTCGCGGTTTGTGCGCTGTTCTAAACACTAGTGCATGTACAGTACAATTGTACACACATGCAGAGAGAATGAATGAAGAAAGATCGACAAAACAGGTAAGTATATAAAGTCGCAATTATATTATGTTAGGATGTGTCGTGTCGTGAGTCGTGACGCGCCATAAGCATATCGTATCCATACATTTAGTAGACTCGACTGGCCTCACAGCTCAGTTGGCAGTAGCTCTGCCTTCTGCGCTGTAGGTTGTGGGTTCGATCCCCACCCGGGACAAATATTTGTGTGATAAACATAGATATTTGTTCTGTGTCTGGGTGTTATTATGGTATCATATGTATTTATGTATGTATGTATTTACAAAATATAAAGTATTCTATTAGTTATCTAGTTCCCATAGTACAAGCTTTGCTTAGTTTTGGGGCTAGATGGTGCTGTGTGATAATGTTCACCAATAGTTTTTTATAGATTTATTTATTAGTATGGTTATGGTTATGGTTATTGGGGCGCTGCGCTTTAGTAATATAATTCGCCTTGACATAACAATACGTGAACGTTGGAAGAGGAAGACCTTGGCGTATTTTCCAGGACCAAATTGGTGACGTTTTGAAAAAAGGCCAGGTCAAGAGTACTCTAAACCGACGAGCATGCAAGAAGAATGTGATGAGAGTGAATGAAGCAAAAGAAGTATTCCAGGATCGTAGCAAGTGGAAAGCCGTTATCTCTGCCTATCCTGCTGGGAAACAGGCCTCATTTTATGTATGTGATGATTGAGGCACAAGCATCCAAACATCCCAACAACCTTTCACATTAATTATAATATTAGTAGGATTTAGTAAAATAATTATCCAAATGATACAAACAACATTTTTGTTGCAAAAACATTTATGAGTATGCTTTATCTTGCAATAAGAAGATTTGAAAAACTTTTTTTTTCTGCTTAATACTACTGCAGTTTTCATAAAAACGGTAGAATATATTGATGATAACTAATGTTTATATAAATATTTTTAACTAGCTTTTACCCGTGACTTCATCCGCGTAAATTCAAGAAATCGATTTTTTATTACCTTATCGTTTTAAAACATTGAAATTAAGAAAAAATTAAGAAAAAATATTGAAAAACATTATAGCATAAGTCCATTATCTCTAAATGAAATTTGAACTTAATTGGCCTAGAGTCACTTTCGCATTTATAATATTAGTATAGATATTAAGTTTTTTTAACAAAATTGTCTTATTAAGTAACATTTTCATAACAAAAAAAGTACAAAGATCAAACGCGTCTTCAAAAAGTCTTAAAAGCTAGTTTTGACCACGTAAAAATACCTAGTTTTTTGATACGAAGCTGTTTGACAATGTCACCCTTCGAGTACAAACTTATGAATAATATGAAGCTATTTGATCCCAAATTGAATGAATATTAGAGTCAAATATGCTCTGGTCTCTTTTAGATGTAGAATTCAATCGAATGTGAATCTGTTTTGTGTGATAAACATATTGTGTTTTTTAGGGTTCCGTAAAACCGGGACCCTATTACTAAGACTTCGCTGTCCGTTTGTCTGTCTATCACAAGGCTGCATCTCATGAACCGTGATAGCTAGACAGTTAAATATAATGATGTATTTCTGTTGCCTCGTTAACAAAAAATACCAAAAACAGAATAAAATAAATGTTTAGGTAGGGCTACCATACAACAGACGTGTTTTTTTTTTGCCGTATTTTATAATTAATGGTACGGAACCCTTCGTGCGTGATTCCAATTTGCATTTAGCCGATTTTTTAGTTATAATAAAAGGAAACAAGTAGATCGCATATTATAAATGCGCCATCTTGCTACTGATAACTGATAGAATACTTATATACTTTTTTTGTACAGACACAGAAATAAAAATCAATCATTTCATCATCCAAATATTTTTCCTAGGGTTGAACCAACTGAGCTGTGAGGCCAGTCGATGATGTTCATGATTATGATAGAACTTCCAGTAAGCATTATCTGGGGCCGAAGTACAACGTCCTAAAGTATTATCAAAACAATATTACTCGTGCTGCGAAAGTGACATCGCTATGAGTTCGTATTGCGCTATCACTTTCGCTCGGTGAGTAATTTTGTTTTGATATTACTTTTGAGCTTGTGGTACGGCCCCTGTTCTTGGACAGCGAGAGTCAACAACGTACTAACGATGTACAATTTCTAATTTCACCAGATCCAAATCTTTACTAGCGTAAAACAATGGTGTGGCATCAGATTATTTTGGTTTACTGTGAGAAAGATCCCATCAAATTGCACTAGGAACAGGCAAGTCTCAATTAATTACGAGTATGTTTAATTACATCCATTATTGTTTTTAATTACGTTTGCTAAAACAGTGTTTTGTGGAGTGCCAAATAAAAATTACATATTTATTACTTGCGAAAAAATAACAAAAGCATTTTAGAAGCATTCAAGTAATTTTATAAAATTCTTATAATGATTTAGGTTTATTCTATGTAAGTTTCTAAGGATGTTTGTGTGTTTGTGGCTCAATCACGCCAAAACGACCAGCCATATTTTGATTAAATTTGGAAAATACATAGCTTATGTCCATGAAGAGCATATATGATACACTATTATCAAGGTAGCACGCGAGCAAAGCTGCGGGCGGAAGCTAGAATATATATACTCATACAATAAAACTGTTACTGACTGATTGATGGACACAGGCGCAGCATAAAAGAAACGATAAGGATCATAGAATTTCTGAAAAAGACTGAAATTCAAAGAAAAACTAGCAAACACTTTCTGCGAATGAAGTCGCAGGCGTTTGATCTAAAATATAATATACAATATACTCGTAACACTTACTAATATTATAATGAGTAAAGTTTGTTTGTGAGTAGTAAGAAATCTCCGAAACCACTGATCTGATAATGAAAATTCTTTCGCTAATACGAAGCTATGTTATTTAGTACTCCTTTATTTATTAACCGAATTGGAAAATTATGTAAAAATTTTTTTTTTTTCGTTTGGTCCCATTTAAATTTGAGGGAAAAATACCTTACTTCGGTGACAATACATTATTATGGTCACAGCGAGCTGATCTGATGAAGTCAGGACCTGGTCAACGGACACACACAACGGAACTCCTTAGTAAATGGTTCGATTGAGTAAAAACTTTTCATATCTGTCAAGTTCCAATAACTATGTAATATTATGTGACAGGTCATAATAGTGCTCTGTGCCTCCAGATCCTAAACTCTTGCTCGAAGGAGGATTTTACAAAAGTTAGTTTAGAAGAAAAAAAAAACCTATTGATAGCCGTTTTATTGTTTTTTTCGTTCAATAAATAAACATAATAAAATATTTTAGACGATTCAAATCACTTTTTCTGATGGGCTGAGGGTGAGTCGTGAGGTAATTGGTTATTGCTGTCAAATTTGATTGAGTAAGGATCTAATTCTTCGCTATCGCGTGGGGAATTTCGTGGAATTTATTATAAACAGAATTTTTGATAGCTAATGCGATGAAAATAGCGTTACTCTGTAAAATGACTGGTCTCGCAGCTCAGTTGGTAGTAGCTCTGCCTTCTGCGCTGTAGGTTATGGGTTCGATTTCCACTCAGGATAAACATTTGTGTGTTGAACATATAGATGTTTGTTCTGTGTCTGAGTGATAAAATATGTATAATATAACCTATGTATTAAAATGTGTAAAAAAAAATATGTATTCTATCAGTATCTGGTTTCCATAGTGCAAGCTTTGCTTAGTTTGGGGCTAGATGGCGCTTTGTAAAAATGTCCATCAATATTTATTTATTTATTTTATTTTATATGAAGAAATACACTTGACGAAGGCTTCAGTGGTTTAGTCTGCTGATTTCTCTAGTACTGTCCTTAGTAATTATAATTAGTATACCCTCCTTAGCTCTCCAGAGTGTACATAGATTCCTTCAAGTTCTTTTCAGATTAATTATCTCCACCTCGACTTGAGCTCGAAACCGTGTTTTGATAAAATTAATTCGAGTTTGCCTCTAGTCGAGGATTCCTCAGTCAACAGAACTGTCAACTCAAGGTACCTCGAGATGTTAAAATTTATTCTTATTCCTTGACAGCTTTTAAACGACGCATGCATGTGACGGTTTGTTTGATGAAAATCTCCTTGGACTGATGACGTAATGACGTAATTGGAGGAACCTCCAAAATATCGATTTAAGATACCAAACATGACTTTTCGAGAAAAAGTTCGAGGGGCCTCGAAAGAGTTTGAGTCGTTACAACTAAGAATATGGGGATTAGTCTCTGAATGAGCATGTCTTGAGCTCTCGACTTGCCCTAACGACTATTCACGGTATAGGAATAGAGACATTCGCTCTTTTTACTTCATTGTGTCGATGTAAATCCCTTATGACAGTTCCATCGATTTTTTTTGCATCGACTTTTTCTCACCTCCTTTGTTAAAAAACAGTTACTTACCTTATTGCAGTAGCAAAATATAGTGTTTTTAACTGCTAGTAAGCAGTCCCCAGCTTTGCACGAGTGTACTAATGAAGATGATAGCTTAGGTTACATTATTGCTAATTTCCTAGGAATTTCTAGTTTTTTCGATAATAAAATATCATGTTACTCGTTGTTAATATAGCTTTTGATATGGTGAAAGAATTTAACAAAATAAGTTTTTTAGTTTATCCGGTACAAACAAACATACACATTTTACCTCATTTTAATACTAGTGTAGAGAGACTAAGATATATATTTTACTTGAGATGAGCGTATTTTTAAGACCTTTGCACACCATACTGACTCACATTTAAATGATACATAATAAGATGTCACGAACAAGTAATTCTTTTAAATATAAGTGAAAACATAGATCGATGCTCGCGCGTTAAACTTGCGAAAATAACATTTACTTGACTGGATATAAAGCTCAAATTTCAATGCTTTATTTTGAGTCGAGTGTTGAGATATGGCGAGCGAACGCTTTATGGCACGTATAGAACATTTACATAAGACATTGTAACCGGGATCAGTAGATCAAGCTCTGATGATCAAGCCACTGATTCAGAATGGTTGCGTACCTGATGGTCACATTCGAGAACATTCGTCGGATCACACCAAGATGTAGCAATAATTATATTATAGGATGGTACTTTTATTAAATAAGTTTTTTTTAAATATATTTTTGGCCGAGTGGGATGTACCTCGACTTTCAATCATCGTGGGTTCGAATCCCGGCGTGCATCAATGGATTATACTGTTCGAAAAAATATATGCGCATCAAAAACACGTGCTTACAACGGTGAAGAAAAACATCGTGAAACTAGTTAGTTATAGATTAGTCTAGAGGTTGTCTAAGAGGAATATAACTGACATCATAGGACGTGAAACTCTGTAGTTCATCATATTCCTGCCTTTATCCCACTTAAGTGGGGTCGGCGCAAAATGTGTACTTCTTCCATTTCCCTCTATCAGCCGTCATCTCATCACTCACTCCTTTCTTACACATATCATCTTACACAGTTCATCCATCTTTTCTTTGGCCTACCTCTACGTTTACATCCATCCAAATTAATTCCTAACATTCTTCTCGTTACATGACTTTCTTCCCTCATAACGTTAAACTCTGTAGTTGTTTAATGATCGTACCCAACAGTAATAATAACTTATGCTTATCCTCTTAGGGAGCATCAAACGGACTTGCAAAGAGAATAAATAAATATACCAGATGTGTATTTTCAACCTGAAATATATGAATACGTGTGAAACGATGCTTTGAATAAGGAGATTACAAAAATAGGGCGTTATTACATTATGTGTGAATAATTACGTAAACTAAAAACAAAACCGACTTCATATTGTTATAAGTCCAATACAAATCCTCTATTTTTTTTAGGGATATGAGGTGGTTCTTTTTTAATTTTTAAATGGGACTAAAAGGAAAGGATTTCAACAAAAAAATCGGTTAATAAATTTCTGAGGTAACAAACAAAAAATACTTTTTTTTATTTTAGTGGACCTTTCACTCGCTATCTAGCCCCGAACTAAGCATAGCTTGTACTATGGGTAACCAGATAACTCATAGAATAATACTTATATAGGTACATTTATTTTGTAAATACACAAATATCATACATAGACCAAATATCAATGTTCATCACACAAAAGTTTGTCCTTTGTCGGAATCGAACCCACATCCTAGCACCAGAAGACAAGAGTTACTACCAACTAAGTTGCGAGGCATTTAACTGTTACATTGTTATGTTGTCATTATTAGCATTAGTGAAAGAATAATTGAAAAAAACCGGCCAAGTGCGAGTCGGACTCGCGCACGAAGGGTTCCGTACCATTAGCTATAAAAACGGCAAAAAAATCATGTTTGTTGTATGGGAGCCCCCCTTAAATATTTATTTTATTCTGTTTTTAGTATTTGTTGTTAGAGCAGCCACAGAAATACATAATCTGTGAAAATTTCAACTGTCTAGCTATTACGGTTCATGAGATACAGCCCTGTGACAGACAGACAGACAGACGGACAGCGAAGTCTTAGTAATAGGGTTCCGTTTTTACCCTTTGGGTACGGAACCCTAAAAATGATAGGCCCCAAGCCATATTTGTTGCCTTATTCTTCTAGACTTGGTCGCGAGGAACAGGTGTAGCTTCACCTAGCTCCTAAGACGTTTTACAGTGATCCTTGTGATTTTATTGAAATAAATGCCTTCTGAATTTAAATTGAAGTTACTGAGTAATTGAGAAATTTGTCCTTTTTAGGGTTCCGAACCCAACGGGTAAAAACAGTACCCTATTACTAAGACTTCGCTGTCCGTCTATCTGTCTGTCCGTCTATCTGTCTGTCCGTCTGTCTGTCACAGAGCTGTATCTCATGAACCGTAATAGCTAGACAGTTGAAATTTTTACAGAATATGTATTTCTGTTGCTGCTTTAACAACAAATACTAAAAACAGAAAATATATATATAAGGGTGGCTCCCATACAACAAACGATATTTTTTTCCTTTTTTTATAGATAATGGTACGGAACCCTTCGTGCGTGAGTCTGACTCGCACTTGGCCGGTTATATCATCATCATTTGACGGCGTTCTAGTCTTATACCTGTTCATAAGCTCCACTATAATTTCCGTTCCGTTCTATGAAAACCCATCGACTACTGGGCTATGTAGTCGATGTGAAAACCCCTTCACTTCACTTTATCACGCCAAGCGTCTTGGGCACGCTTCCCGACTGGTAGTGATCTTGATTGGCTTACTGCAAGCTCTTAAAGTAATATTAAAATATTAATTAGTAAACAGTCAGTGTTTGAAACGGCCTTTAGATTGCTTTACTGGTTCTTGTTTAAATATAAATAAAAACCGGCCTAGTGTGAGTCGGCCTCGCGCACGAAGGGGTCCGTACCATTATCTATAAAAACGGCAAAAAAATCATGTGTGTTGTATGGGAGCCCCCCTTAAATATTTATTTTATTCTTTTAGTATTTGTTGTTAGAGCAGCAACAGAAATACATAATCTGTGAAAATTTCAACAGTCTAGCTATCATGGTTCATGAGATACAACACTGTGACAGACAGACGGACAGCGAATTCTTGGTAATAGGGTCCCGTTTTTACCCTTTGGGTACGAAATCCTACAAAAAATATCACGACTGTAATCCCCAAGCACGGTAGACATCCTCTCCGATCTCCAGGTGCTTAGATCCTTTGAAGATGTTTAGTGGGGGTAATCAGAGGCACGTCCAAACATTATAATTGGCATATATGCCCACATTTTGCAGTAATTAGCATTCCATACGTGCTAGGGTCGCCGCTTACAAGAATACTATTTATTTTAATTTTAATACCAAAAGAGTAAAGATTTATCGATATTAAATAAAGTAATTAATAAATGCGACATTAGTTAAATATACCTTAAAATAGGTGAAATCCAGGTCGCCTGAATTAGCACCTAAATCAACAAAATGCGAGGTTATATTCAAACAATGCTAATGAGTTTTCTTTCTTATCTAGATTTATTTTATTTTCAGCGTAGGTGAAGCTGAATTTTAAAGTCAAAGTATTTATTTGAATATAATAACGCACGAACTAGAAAATGCAGCCAAAGAAGGCCTCCAAATCCCCCCTCCCCACCCCCCACGCCCGTTTTTTATAGATAATGGCACGGAACCCTTCGTGCGCGAGTCCGACTCGCCCTTGGTTTTTTAGGGTTCCGTACCCAAAGGGTAAATACGGGACCCTATTACTAAGACTTCGCTTTCCGTCTGTCTGTTCGTCGGTCTGTCACAGGGCTGTATCTCATGAACCATGAATAGCTAGATAGTTGAAATTTTCACTGATGATGTATTTCTGTTGCCGCTATAACAACAAATACTATAAACAGAATAAAAAGGGCTCCCATACAACAAACGTGTTTTTTTTGCCGTTTTTTATAGATGGTGCAGAACCCTTCATGCCCGAGTCTGACTCGCACTTGGCTAGTTTTTATATAATAGATAGATAAGATATAATGTAGTGATATAGTGAGTGAATAGAGAGTGATATAGATATATATTAGTGTAGAAAAGCTTCATAAAAATTTCTATGTCTGGTCAATGAAATAGAGCAACTAGGCGGCACGTAGCATTTTATTCGATTCTGCGTTTCTACCTTTTTCGCTTTTGACCTTTTTAGGTGACTTGAATGTCAAAAATGAGCGGGAAACTTGTTTCGATAGAATTCGGGTTTGTCGAGCAAACAATTTAAATTATGTCAGACATACATTTACCCATTGCTTTGCTCGCAAATAAAAAGTATATAATGTTTTACAAATTCAATCTAAATCGATTGAGTAACAAACAAACAAACTTTCGCAACATGAGATGGAGGCTGTGTGATTGATTCGAGATGTTTATTTACTTTAAAATGTATTAAATAAATTATAGATCGCAAATTACATACTGGACAAGACAGAAACGGGTAGGTACATAGGCAAACTTAAATTTCACACAATATGCGAGTCATATTTTTTGATTCAATTCAAAAAAAACCCCACAGGTAAAAACGGGACCCTATCGCTGTACGTCTCTCTGTCCGTCCGTCTGTCTGTCACCATGAACCGTGATAGTCAGACAGTTGAGATTTACACAGATAATGCATTTCTGTTGCCGCTATAACAACAAATACTAAAAACAGAATAAAATAAATATATAAGTGGGGCTCCCATACATCAAACATGTTTTTTTTGCCGTTTTTTATAGATAATAGTACGGAACCCTTCGTGAGCGAGCCTGACATGCACTTTGCCGATTTTTAATCTTCATCAAACCTCTTTTTTATTTCTTATTTCTTTTTACTTCAAGGTCAACATCGCTAGAATACCTACTAGGCTTGCACAAGTACTAAAAAACCTAGATAATGCTCTAGCTGGCCTAGAGAGGTAATATAACAAGCGGGTGCGCGGTAATGATAAACATTGGAAACATCTCGCGACTCAGTGAGTCGACGGCAGCCGCGCGGGTGCGCTTAGCCCTGTATTGTAAGGGCGCTGGCACAAAGTATTATTTCAATAAAACTATGCTTGCGTGAATATGAACATCCTATCCTAATCCTACTAATATTATAAATGCGAAAGTTTGTGAGTGTGTGTGTGTGTGTGTGTGTGTGTGTGTGTGTGTGTGTGTGTGTGTGTGTGTGTGTGTGTGTTTGTTACTCTTTCACGCAAAAACTACTGAACGGTTTAAAATGAAACTTACAGTAAAATAGCTTATGTGTCAGAATAACACATAGGCTACTTTTTATCCAGGTACCGTTCGAAGCCGGGACGAGCAGCTAGTAATATTATAAATGCGAAAGTTTGTGGGGATGTTTGTATGTTTGATAGTCAATACGACAAATTACTGCGTTTGCGTCCTTTTATCATTTTGGAAATGTTTTTTGGATTACTAAAATGATAAAAAAATGCGAACGAATTGATTTGAGTAGGAATGGTTCTGGTGTGCAAAAATCGCATCAGCGTTGACATCAGTCGTTATAGCAATGTGCATTTCTCTATGCGATTATTGTAATTTGCATAGTCTGTCGCGGGTCTGCTAGATCATTTTATAAATGGTAATTTTTACCAGGAATCGGAATACGAATCAGTTTGCTCGTTGCGCAGCAACGCCCCCACAAAATACACATCAATTCACTTAAACATGTTATTGATTGGTCAACGCTGCCTTTGGATTCGTTCGGAAATTCCAAAACGATGGGTATCCTACACTATCTACAATTCTACACTATAGAATTAAAACTATCGTGGTTGTTAATCATTTTAAATAGAAATACAGAAATCAACCATGAAAATGAAATCATCGGCAGATCGGCCGATCTGCCGTTGATCGCGGTCGCGGGCGATGCTCATGATGAAGAGCATCTGAATTGTCTCGAAACGTCAGCAATACAAGGAAAAACGTGTTAATTAGCCGTATTTCTATTTAAAATTCTACACTACTGTTTTAATGAGGTAAAATTTGTATTTTTGTATGTAATGGATAAATTATAAAACGAAAAGACATATTACAAAAAATCTTACAACTATCAAAAGCTACATAAAGGCTATATTTTACTTAATTTTTAAGTCTTAAGTCCTTACTAATATTTAAATAATAATCTTCATTGTTACACCCGTAAGAACCCGAGGCGGACTGCTAGTCATTTGTAAAACAGTTTGATCCGCTTTTTATAAAATACTAGCCGACCCGTGACAGACGTTGTCCTGTCAAATTTCAATAATCGAATAGAAAAGACTGAATGTTTTTAGTCTGTGATGTCAGATTTTTTGCACATCAGCGCCATATATACAGAAATCATCCCTTTTGCGTTTTTTTATAGTTTTTAGGATGTTTTTCATATTTTAAAGTAGTCTATTATTTATTCGTGCATTATATCTACGTCTACAGCAAATTTCAACTTAATCCGTTTTGTCGTTTAGGCCTGATTGAGGAACAAACATACATACAAACTCACAAACTTTCGCATTTATAATATTATTAGGATATTAGGATTAGGATTAGGACATTAGGGTTACTTGGATAAATTCCTGTCAATACATTTTTCCAATTCTCTTCTCATACTCATTAACAAATCGATTCCAAAAATATCTCTCAGCTATTTTATTTTATAATTAGATAACATTATTGTATGAAACAGTTTATACCAAAATCGTTTTTATTTGTTATTAACTTTCCGCCCGGCTTCGCACGTGTATGTGTACCTCCTAATGAAGGTAATTATAAAACCTTAGGTTACATTATTGCACTTCCGTGGTCTTTCTAATCTCTGGCTTTTTTGAAAATAAAATATGACCTACAGATGTTACTCGCTGGTAATGTAGTTTTTGATAGGAAAATAATGTAAAATTAATTCAGTAACATGCCTACAAATATTCAAAAATACAAATTTTATTTCATTAAACTAGTATTGTAGCTAATGAATAAGATTGTCACCTGTCACAGTGAATGTTGAGACACGATTTATTTATTTACTAGCGACCCGCCCCGGCTTCGCACGGGTAGCATGTTATTATACATATAAACCTTCCTCCTGAATCACTCTATCTATTAAAAAAAACCGCATCAAAATCCGTTGCGTAGTTTTAAAGATATTAGCAAACATACATACAGACATACAGACGCGGGAAGCGGAAAGCGACTTTGCTTTATACTATGTAGTGATTATATTTGATAAAGGAAATAGTCTGATTCCAGGGTTCAATGAACTTGTTCTAGCTATTTTAAAATTTTCCCGGATACGTGAATTTCATCATGACGTTTTTCGGCGTTTTTATAAAATTTTGAAAATTAAAACGTTTCTATAAATACTCCACTGTGCCACCGCCCTACTGCTGAAGCGAAGCCTACGTTTCAGTCTGTGCGCCGCGCCGGCCCTGGGCGCCCGTGTCTCGTGTGCTCTGTGATTACATCTATATTGCAAGTTTGTGAGTGAATTGTGGATTACTATTTGTATTGGTGAGTTTAGATTTTTATAACCAATCAATTCTATAGCCTAATCTTTTTTAATAAAGGAAAATTCTTGTTTTATTATTGTAATATCACGGCAGAGATGCTCAAAATAACAGTACAAATTGGTAGTCGCGGTATTTTCATAATGAGGCTTTATAAGAGAGGTTTTTGAAGAAAAATTGTTTGCTGGAAATCTGTGAAATGATCATTTAGGGGCGTTTAATTTTCGTGATTTTCAAAATTCAGACGGAATATTTTGACTAAGTACCTACCTACACCTACTTACCTACGTAATAAAGGTATAAGTTAATACATAGCTGAGGTCTTTTCATTATGATTAGAACACTGTGTATTTAGATCAATTGAGCAGTCAAACTGCTTATTTCACAGCGGTCTAGTTAAAACGAAAAAGTCCTAGGTATGTGATTATGTTCTAGGACCTAGAATCTAGGTAAAATAGACTTGGTATCAAGTGTGTCTGGATTCTGGATCAATTAAGCACATAAAAAGCTTACTTTCCAGCGGTCTGGTTACAACGATAGACTCCTAGGCACGTGTTTATGTTCTAGGACCTAGAATCTAGGTATAAAAGACAAACAAGCATACTTACTACTAGCTGACCCGTGCCCGCTTCGCTGTGCGTAAGACATTTCTAATACCATCGTTGACTTTTTTGTAGACGTTTTTAAGGTGTACAATAAATGTGTTTATTTACGACATCACATCAGAAACCTTAAAATTATCAGTGTTTATCTACTATATTATGCATGTATTATACATATAAACTTTCCTCTTGAATCACTCTATTTATTAAAAAAAACCGCATTAAAATCCGTTGTGTAGTTTTAAAGATATAAGCAAACATACATACATATTACATACAGACGCGGGAAGCGGAAAGCGACTTTGCTTTATACTATGTAGTGATGTGAATGTGGAAAGTCCTGACAGAGAATAATGTAGATAGGATGCCTAGGAGGCGTCACGTAAAGGAATAATGCCTGTTTAATCAAATGCCATATAAATCATATACATATATAATGAAGCCTGTTTCCTAAAGGGGTAGGCAGAGACCACGGCTTTCCACTTGCTACGATCCTGATATAGGTACTTCTTTTGCTTCATTCACTCTCATCATATTCCTCATGCATCGTCGGTTTATAGAAATCTTGAGCTGGCCTTTTCCCAAAACCTCACCAATTTGGTCCAAGAAAATACGCCGAGATCTTCATCTTCCAACATCTTCACTATCGCCTTATATACCTGTTTTGTTAATCTTTCTTCGTTCATTCTCTATATAAATCATTTTGATAGATAAATGCCCGACTTTATTAAGCGTCTGTACAAACGCGCCATAACCACAACCACATCAAAGTGGAAATGTCACCGGACACCGGTCACGCATTAACATGTAACAGTAAAGGAAAACATCGTGAGGAAACCAGTTAGTATTCTTGTAAGCGGCGACGATCTTGCAACCTGTCACGTGTGGAATGCTAACTGCTGCAAAATGTGGACATGTGACAAATGTAACGGCTTCGACGTGCCTCTGACTAACTCCTGTAGACATCTTCAAGGATCTAAGCATCTGAATATTTGGGATGTCTACCGTTCTTGGGGATTACAGTCGTGATCCTTTTTCATTTTTAGGGTTTCGTACCCAAAGGGTAAAAACGGGACCATATTACTAAGACATCGCTGTCCGTCTGTCTGTCACAGGGCAGTATCTCATGAACCGTGAAAGCTAGACAGTTGAAATTTTCACAGATGATGTATTTCTGTTGTCGCTATAACAGCAAATATTAAAAACAGAATAAAATAAATATTGTGTAGTGGGGCTCCATGCAAAAAACGTGTTTTATTGCCGTTTTTTATAGATAATGGTACTGAACCTTTTGTGCGCGAGTCCGACTCGCACGTGGCCGGTTTTTTCATTTAATTTTCAGTAGCTAGTGCGAATAGTGCCAGCAGATGTTTGAAGTTACGGTGTGGCAGCCACAAAATCGTGTGGTTGCATTTTCGCAGAGCAAATCGTATTCCGCGAGTGATTGATCATGGTCGCGATATCGTACGCGTGGGACTACGTTTCATAGGATTTTGTGGCGACATTTTTGCTGCTGTTGTGTGGTTGTCAGTACCGCGTTTGAAAAGGCCCTAAGGTAAGGCCTTGAACAAACCACTGATCTTTTTGATGTGCTCGTAGTATTAGGTACTAATACTTACTATCAACTACTCGAAATAATATTATACGTATAAATACATACGAGTAGTCGATATTTAATGTTTTACATAAGTATTGAACACCTAATAATTTGAGCTTTAATGAGATGATTAATTAACTGTTAATTTTACAATCTAGGCTGTTAACGAGGATTGCTTAAGGGCGCGGCATTATTATCTACGTGGTTTGACTTTAATTAGCTGTCTTATCGTAAATCGAGTTATTGGGTTGACTAAGGCGAAGGTTAAACGTTCAATATTTATTCCAAAAACAAACATCAATTATATACGGAAATTATCAATATACCTAAACTAGCGACCCGCCCCGGCTTCGCACGGGTAGCATGTTATTATACATATAAACCTTCCTCCTGAATCACTCTATCTATTAAAAAAAACCGCATCAAAATCCGTTGTGTAGTTTTAAAGATATAAGCAAACATACATACATATTACATACAGACGCGGGAAGCGGAAAGCGACTTTGCTTTATACTATGTAGTGATTACGGTTAGAATGAATTTTTATTATATCAATCTAAACAGTAAACATGCAATTAACTAATTTTATATTAAAATACAAACACCGAGTTAATTGTAAAAAAATGACGATGTTATCGTAATAAGTAAAAATACACAATTAAAATCTTATTTTAATAAGAGTCAAAATTAGAAGAAAATTACTAGCTTTTAACCGTGATTTTCTCTGCGTAGATTAAGGAAATCGATTTTTGAACACTTTATCGTAAAACATTGAAATTTAATTAAAAAAAATAGGGATAAAAGTAGCCTACGTCCGTCCCAAGACATTAAGCTATATCTGTATGAAATTTAATTACAATCTTCTTAGCGGTTTGGCCGAGATAACAGTCAGTATCTACTTAATTATACGATCAATAAATACCACACAATTTGATAAATATCTGCGGACCACAATATTTACTGAACGTTTAGTCTTCGCCTTATAGCTCTTGCCTTGTTCTCATTAAATAAATAATGGTAGACATTATCGCACAGCGCCATCTAGCCCCAAAATAAGCAAATCTTGTACTATGAAAACCAGATTACTGATAGAAAACATATACTTTTTTGTAAATACATACTTACGATACACAGAACAAACGTCTACGAGTATGTTTCATCACACAAAAATTTGCCCAAGTTGAAGATCGAACCCACAACCTACAGCGCAGAAGGCAGAGTTACTACTAACTGAGCTGTGAGGCCAGTCAAAAAGCCCTCCCTTGTTCTCATTATTTTGAATTCCTCTCTAATCCTGTGCAATTCAATTGAAATAAAACGACTCCCCCAAGAGATTGAAAAGGATTGATTCGCCCGGAACGATTTACCTTTCGAAATGTGGCGTTATATTTCAATGTCCTTTTTGATCAATCACCCCCTTTTAGGGGTTTTATTAAAAATCATACATCAAACATAAGTGAAGGGCAGAAAAAAGTATAGCAAAAAAAATATGGAAATGGGATCACGACTGAATCCTCAAGTACGGTAGACATCTACATAGTTGCTTAGTTCTTCAGGCACAAAAACCCTTGAAGATTTCTAAAGGGGGTAGTCAGAGATACGTCTAACCAGTAAATTTAGCATTATGTCCACATTTTACAATAGTTTGCATTCTGTACGTGACAGGTTAAAAACCAATCGCGGCTTGTAAGAACTAACTGGTTTCCTCGCTAATAAGCATATTTTTTTACTTTACGAGAGAAAAGGCAGATATAAGAAATTTATTTACTTTAAGAAATAAATTACTGTTTTTCCTCGTATTAGGAAAGGTCGCAGGAAGCCAGATTTTTTTCATAAACAAGTTACCAAAAGACAAGATGGAGTAATGAGTACAGAGTAAATGTTGCGAAGGGAAGGACAATAAATAAACTAATAACTAACATAAAAAGAGAGTCAATTCGTAACATGGTTGTTTTTGCGAATAACACAAGTCACATAAGAGTCAGGGTTTTACAGGGGCATCCGATGTATGTATGTGGGTGTATGTGTGTATGTGTGTGTGTGCAAGTATGAATGTGTGTTTGAGGAAAGTATACATGTATGTACTGATAAAGAGTAGAATTAGTTAATAATTATGTATGAATTGCCATTCATCCAACGCAGTATGAAAAAGGATTATCTACGAGAATCAAGCGTGTATATATATATATATATATACCAATAACTCCGCGATGGAAGGTTCGATTTGAATGATTTTTACGTTATTATGTTGGAAATAATCTAGAAACTCTTCCATATAAATTTCATCAATATCGAACCAGTAGATTTTGCATAATACTTCAAAACGTCAGCACTTGAGGTTGCCGTCATTATTACAAGCTTTTATTAAACTTGCAATGTATGTATGTAACTATGTAGTATGTGGTGGAATCTTGCAACTCAATTTTGAAGCAGTTAACCCCAACCAATTGAGATGAAATTATCGCATACTTATTTAATTTCGTGCCGTGTTGGCCGAGTGGGAGGTACCTCGACTTTCAATCTGAAGGTCGTGGGTTCGAATCCCGGCGTGCAACAATAGATTTTACTGTTCGAAAAATTTATATGCGCATAAAAACACGTTCTTAAAACGGTGAAGGAAAACATCGTGAGGAAACCAGTTATTATACTTATAAGCGGCGATGGGCTTGCAACCTGTCACGTATGGAATGCTAACTACTGCAAAATGTGGGCATGTGCCAAATATAATGTTTGCACGTGCCTCTGACTACTCCCACTAGACATCTTTAAAGGATCTAAGCGTCTGGAGATCTGAGAGGATGTCTACCGTACTTGGGGATTACAGTCGTGATCCTATTTTATTTAATTTCGGTGACAATGCAATAATATGGTGACAGTGAGCTTACCTGATGATGGAGTCAGGAGCTGCTCTACAGACACTCACAATGGACTCTTTCCTTCTTAGTAAATACTTCGATTGAGTAAAAAACTTTGCATACTTGTCAAGTTCTGATGACAATGTTATATGATGTGACAGGCGCTGGTGCTCGATGGTTTTAATGATTTTACAAAAGCCTGTCCTTGAAAAATGTTTTTCAACTAAAAACTTATTTTTAACAAAATCCAGCTGCTAAATAAAAAAATTAAATGTTTCTTTTAAAAGGGTTCCTGAGCAATTTCATTCCCTGTAAAGTTATAATAAAATTATCCTTCCGACACATTTCCTTTCAAAATTCACTCTTAGATCAATCACCCCACCCCTTATTTGATTAACATCGTCTATCACCCGAAAAGGGGTGACAAATTGCAAATCCCTATTGTCCTTAATTTTGGTGAAAGTTACGAACTTCCAACACAGAGTAGGAGGTAAATGTTTTTTTATAATATTACTAGTTTTTTCTTAAAAGGGGGTTCTTAATTCGACCTTTAATTTATTTTTGCTGTTTTGTTTTATGTATGACCTCGCATATCTGGTTCCCATAGTACAAGCTTTGCTTAGTTTGGGGCTATATGGCACTGTGTAAAAATACCATCAATATTTATTTATCTTTTTACCTGGTGTTTGATTTTGATGTTTTTTTTCTCTTTTATTGCGAC
The DNA here is from genome assembly GCA_912999785.1 of Hydriomena furcata. NCBI lineage: Eukaryota > Metazoa > Arthropoda > Insecta > Lepidoptera > Geometridae > Hydriomena > Hydriomena furcata. The sequence goes on from OU538835.1 coordinate 1,088,421, forward strand.
GAAAATTTGTTGAAAGAAGAAAGAAGTTGGTCCTATTTGAATTGAATTTAATGTAAGACTAATAAGTAGTTCCTGCTATTATCATCTCTTAATTATTCGATTGGTCTGAACACTTTAATCGGTTTTCTTTTTATTTTAGATACTAAAACGTAAGCATTGTTTTTCTTTAAAATCACCTAATATATCAATTACTAGCTGTCCTGGCGAACTTCGAACCGCCTATATATTAAGAGACCAGCAAATCAAATTTCGTCTCTTATCTAACAACACCGCTCAAGTCGATTTTTGGCGGTACAGACATTTTGATGCCATTGGATAGATTTTAAATTCACGCGTCAAACTGCAGTTCATATTCAAGGATATCTACTAATCACAAGCCAGTATTCAAATAATAGTAACAGCGCTTAAGTCTGTTTTCCCGCCAACAACGCTCAAATCGTCATTCCGCCATACTGCGTGTGAAAAAAGCAAAAATGACTTGAGCGGTGTTGTTAGATAAGAGACGATTTGGTGACATACCAACAGCAGCGCCACCTACCGGGTCCAATTATGTTTTCAAACCATCCAGAAACCCATTGAAATATACATACAAAATTTCAAATATGTCGCTCCAGCCGCTTGGGAGAAGTAACAAACACACGTACAGAAGAATTTTATATATATTTATTATGATATGCCAAATCTCTGTGTTCGAATAAAGTGCCTATGACAGATAGCCGTTGCCGCAAGATTGATCTTTAAAAGGTTCCGTTTTCACCTTTTTATGTATAATCCCTTAAAGTGATTGTGTAAACCTTTTCATTTACCATAATCTTTTTCTTTAGTGCCTTATATCTTAGATACCTGGGTAAATGATAATCGATCTGTACCTCTTCATTGAATATCAAGAATAAAGTTTTATAACTATTTCCCGATTGCCCCGGTATCGGGACACCGCACCGGAGAGGATAAAAGCATATTGTATTTCAATGTATTTCACTACCACACTGAGCTAACAATATATTATTAGTAGATTTTGTTTTTGGCAATATATCTATTTTTCTCTTATATTTTCTATTTATTTAATATTATTTTATTTTGTCGTCATAGAATGAACAGTTTCTTTCTTTTTACATGTATGTATATATATATATATATGTGACTATGTAACTATGTTTCTTTTAAGGTGGAATCTTGAAACTCAATTTTGAAGCAAGTTTTCCCCAACCATACTTATGCAACTTCGGTGACAATGCAGTAATATGGTAACAGTGAGCTGATCTGATGATGGAGTCAGGAGCTCAAGAGCACAGGAGTAAAAACTTTGCATACTTGTCAAGTTCCAATGACAATGTTATATGATGTGATAGGTGATAGAGATTTTACAAAAGCTTGTCATCGAAAAATATTTTAAAAACTTATTTCACTCTTTTTTTCTTTTCTTTATCTTTAGAACAAGTGTGTTAACAGTAATTCCAACATGGCTCTGGTACTATAAATAGGTATGAGTAGGGTTGAGTTGCATGTCAGCCATCGCAACATCTTTTAGATAATCGTGCTAAACGTGGCATATCTTATTTGATCTGTTAAGTACTACAATGAGATCGCCGGATTGCGGAACAAAGTCGTATGTAAATGTGCAGTTTTCTGTAGCCATATTATGAGATTTTCAAACTACAGTCGCTATCGAGTATCGATAGCTATTTGTATGGAAGATTTTAGATCAGTGTAGATACCGCTACAGCTGTATACAGAGAGAATAATGCAATATTAGCTATATTTTACTTGTGTTTACAAATTCTGACAAGTTCGATTACTCACAAACATTACGTTAATGGATTTTTTTTTATTTATAAATAGAAATTATACTTTTAAATTCATTAAGGAAAAAGATTTTATTTTGAAAACTTGGATTTTGCTATAAGAATACTAAGTTGAACGTAATTAACCAATAGATTAGTTGTCGTTGAAATGACTTGTATACATTTCAGTATTCGTATAATCGTACGTAGTTATATTTCATTTAATTTTTTTTTGTAACTACAATTCAAATGGTGGCTACCATTTGAATTGTGTCTAAAAAAATACAAACTAAGCTATACATCTAAACTACACTAAGAAAAAATGGGGTAGGCCAGAAAACATGCTTCGATGTAAACTAAACAAGTGGAGCAAACAAGTGACCCTAAGGTACCCAAGAGAAGGGACGAGAAAACAGAGACGTCCTAAAACAAGATGGGAAGATAATATCCGCTTTAGCTTGGGAGCATACTGGACTAAAGTTGCAGAGGACAATGGAGATAGTTGGAGGAGGCCTATGCCAAAAGGCACGCTAAACTGCAGGAAATCATAGAAACTTTGTTGGTCCAATCATTTTATTTTACCAATCATTGTACCCAAAGTTTGGAAATAAACGGCTTATAATTATTATAAGGAAAGAAATATAAATTATTGAGTGTGAAAAAAAAAGAAATAAGCTAAGAGTAAGTAACAAAAAACAAACTGAATAACAACGGTATAATAAAACAAAAGTAATCATTTGGACCGTAGAGTTGATTTGAAATGTTTGTCAGAAGTTCTTTCTTTGTGGGAAAAACTTTTTTATCAATAAAATCACAAGAATCATTGTCTCATAAAGTAAGTCAATTTACGTTTGCTCCGACTAAACCTAGAAGAATCAGGTAATAAACACGGCTAAGTGTCGCGTATTTTATGATCCTTCTATCAGTCCTTTTAAAATGACTAACTTATCTACTTACTTACTTTCTTATTTAGTTATCTTTTATAGCGTTTGTACAAACTATGTAAGATAATCATGGACATCGAATATAACTTCTAAAATTGTCGCATCATTTTCAAGTTTGGCAGTTGTGTGTTGTGCTGATGACAATACAATAATATGATTTCAACCTGATGATGCAGCCAGGATTAGCTCCTAATGGGGGAACTCCTCAATGGACACACAATTTTGTATACGCGTGCAAGTGTACTTTTTAGTGTACAAAAACGTGTATTTTAGTTTTTAAACAAATTTTTTTAAGTTTTACAACATTATTTTATTATTTGTATAATTATTATTTACTTATAAAAAAAGCCGTGTTGGCCGAGTAGAAGTACCTCGAATTTCAATCTGAAGGTCGTGGGTTCGAATCCAGGCGTGCAGCAAAGGATTTTTTGTTTGAAAAATTACCGTTTGAACACGTGTTTTTTAAAACCACGTGCTCAAAACGGTAAAGTAAAACATCGTGAGGAAACCAGTTAGTATTCTTATAAGCGCCGATGAGCTTGTATCCTGTCACTTATGGAATATTAACTACTGCAAAATGTGGGCATGCGCCAAATATAAAGTTTGGACGTGCCTCTGACTATCCCCACTAGACATCTTCAAAGGATCTAAGTGTCTGGAGATCTGAGAGGATGTCTACTGTACTTGGGAATTACAGTCGTGATCCTATTTATTGTTATGAAGAATTTTATTAGATCTTTTCACAAATGCATTAAATGATGGCAAAATAAATAAATAGAAATAGCAAGAAAGCCTGAGCCCCTCAGACTAAAACAGTCTTCCTTTACGGAATCCAATGTAAATACCGCATAACTTAAGACTATCACTCACTGTGAACTCGTGGGAAAACAGCGAACTAAAACAATACAAAACATATTTAGACGCGCTGAGTAAAACATAATTAAAATTGTAAGTCTATGTTCCTATGCACACTTCATTTTTAGGATATATAATTTGAAAAAAAAATCCTAATAATATACCTGAATCCGAAAGTTTGTGAAGATAATATAATGTCTGGATGTGTGGGATTCAATCACAACCAAACGACTGAACGGATTTGAATGACACTTGGAATATATTATACACTAGCCGACCCGCGACAGACGTTGTCCTGTCCAAATTTCGATAATTGCATAGAGTAACGCAACACGGATGTCAGATTTTTTGCACACCAGCGCCATCTATACCAAAATCATTCCTTATGCGTCTTTTTATCATTATAGGGATGTTTTACGTATTTTAAAGTGGTCTCTATTTTATTCGGGCATTATATCTACATCTACAGCAAATTGTATCTTAATCCGATTTGTCGTTTAGGCTTGATTGAGGAACAAATATACATACAAACTCACAAACTTTCACATTTATAATATCATTAGGATAGTCTATGCCCTGGAATAGCACTTTGATTTTCTAAGTTATTCCTTTTTTTAAATAAGATTAAACTAATTTTGAGTTGTTGAAGGATTACTGAATAAGTATTACCCTAGAGTCCTGAAGTGTCGCGCGTCTTGTTCCCGTAAATTAGATTTTTCATCTAAAAAAATCCAAAATAATATAATTTTTCTACAAAATTATCACTATAACTTCGTCATTTTCCTCCGAATTTTTATAATGATAATATTTATATCATACTACCAATCTGCCCCAGCTATGCACAGAGAATTGTTTAATAGCTTAAGTTACATTATTGCAATTTTCGAGAACTATATTTAAAAATAAACAGGTTGTCTGTAAAGTCGGTTTACTGACGATAGTTGAACGTGACAATTGTGATTGTGCCTCTTTGTCGCTCGTTCCGCGCTCTCGCTTGCACTTCAAGCCTTAAATGGAACGCTTCAGAGTGAGGTAACGCCGCATGAGTCATGTTTTTTGGTGCGTGCAGCCGGCTCCATCGAATTATAAGACGTCACGTCAATAAAATAGGCCTAAATATAATGTAGATTTTGATAGGTGATTTTTTTTTACATGTTGGTCTTGTAGTTTTATTGTTCGTCCGGTACAAACAAAAATACAAAGTTAACCTGCTTTGTAGTGTAAAAGTAGATAATATAATAATAGATATAAAAGAACCCATGACTATAATTCGTTTAAGTAAACTAGCTTCCCACCCAATAGATATTCTGCTATTTGTGACGGAGACAAATCCAACAAATCAAAAATCATGAAAATCGGTCCATCGTTGTTGAGTTATAAATGGTGTGACTAACACGACTTTGTTTTATATAAGAAAGAAGATGAGAGAAGTATAAACTTCAAGAAAGTGTCTTTCTGAACGCAGCCTTACAACTATTAGTATTATAGTTATGATCCACACTTTAAATTGACCTGTGGGAAAATGCGGACTATGGACATACTTAATAATTAATAGGAATAATTTAAAATTATTGCAGACGTATTATTCTGAATTGTATTCTATAATTAAAAAATAAATAGGATTACGACTGTAATCCCTGAGTACGGTAGACATCATTTCAAATCTTCAGACGCTTAGATCCTTTAAAGATGTATATCCTCAGAGTCACGTCCAAACATTACATTTGGCACATGTCCACATTTTGTAGTAGCTAGAATTCCATACGTGACAGGTTGCAGGCCCATCGCCGCTTATAAGAATACTAAATGGTTTCCTCACGATGTTTTCCTTCATCGTTTTAAGCACGTGTTTTTGATGCGCATATAAATTTTTCGAACAGAAAAATCTATTGATGCACGCCAGTATTCGTACCCACGACCTTCAGATTGAAAATACCTCCCATTCGGCCAACTCGGTAATGTTCTTTGCAGTGGATATTGTGCCAAACATAATGTTTGGACGTACCTCTGATTACCCTCTTTACCTACATCTTCAAAGGATCTAAGCGCTTTAAGATCTGAGAGTATGTCTACCGTACTTGGGGATTACAGTCGTGATTAATTATTAATGTCTAATTCTGTAAATTATTTTCTGTTAAATAAATATGACTTATTATTTTTAGCCCACGTAGCCTCACTGCGGGGCAAAAACCCGCTCCCTATCGCCCTTTTATCTTTCTCGTAAAAAGTAGGTTAAAATATTCAATGTTAACGTAGGTCGTAAGTTACTTTTTTCAATCATACTACATAAATAAAAGGCAGTTTTAAGGGTTGCGTACCCAAAGGGTAAAAAAGGGACCCTATTACTAAGACTTCGCGGTCTGTCTGTCTGTTAGTAATATAGCTTAAACATCAGAATAACACATAAGTTACCTTTTATCTAGGTACCACCTGTGCGAAGCCGGGGCGAGCAGCTAGTATTATAAATGCGAAAGTTTGTAAGTGGATGTGTGTGTGTGTGTGTGTTTGTAACTCTTTCACGCAAAAACTACTGAACGTATATAGATGAAACTTTATAGTAATATAGCTTACTAGCGACCCGCCCCGGCTTCGCACGGGTAGCATGTTATTATACATATAAACCTTCCTCCTGAATCACTCTATCTATTAAAAAAAACCGCATCAAAATCCGTTGTGTAGTTTTAAAGATATAAGCAAACATACATACAGACATACAGACGCGGGAAGCAGAAAGCGACTTTGCTTTATACTATGTAGTGATACATCAGAATAACACATAGGTTACGTTTTATCTAGGTACCACGCGAGCGAAGCCGCTGGCGGAAGCTAGTTGTGTAATATATTAGTACTAGGTGTTAAAAAATCTTAAAAAAAAGTTAATTTTATGTATGAAATGTACAAAAATATTTCATTCGTTTACAGTGGAGCGCGTAGGAGACAATCCTTATTAAAAGAAACTAAATAATATAAATAAATAGGATCACCACTGTAATCCCTAACCACGGTAGACATCCTATCAGTTCTCCAGGCGCTCGAAATGTCAAATCATCGAAGATGTCTTAAAAGGGTAGTCAGAGGTACGTCCAACAATGTGACACATGCCGACATTTTGCAGTAAACTGCTGCATAAGTAGCTCTGTAGTCAATCAAATGTAAGTTGCTCATATGACTTGTCAATAATCTACTTCCGGTCTCCTACTTGACTACTTATACTAGTTGGAATGTTCACCGTTCCGTGTGATTGCCAGAGATTAGAACAGTTTGGTGACGTTACTCGTATAGGTTTGATAAGAAGCGGTGGAGATTATTTGACGGCCGTCATTACATTATTGAATATGCATATAATTTAGGGTAAAATAAATAAATAAATAGGATCACGACTGTAATCCCCTAGTACGGTAGACATCCTCTCAGACCTCCAGACTCTTAGATCCTAAATAGTTAAATTAATAAATATTGGAGAACATTATCACACAGCGCCATCTAGCCTCAAACTAAGCAAAGCTTGTTCTATGGGAACTAGATAACTGATAGAATACTTATATACTTTTTTTTTGTAAATACATACATAATGATACCTACCTAGGTGTTAGTATGTATCATTATCACAGAACAAACATCTATGTATGTTCATCACACAAATATTTGTCCTGGGTGGGGATCGAACTCACAACCTACAGCGTAGAAGTTGGAGCTACCAACTGAGCTGTGAAGCCAGTCTACATTGTATGCCCTGAGTTTTATGATTTTGAAAAGTTCATGACAGCAAGGTTGTAAAACACAGTATTTTATTATGTCGTTGCTCGTCAAAAAACAGACAGCCTTGACACAAACCCACGTAAATAATCACTAGTTCTAAAGGATTTGTCACGATTTGACAGTTAGCATGTTAAAATCAATAAACAACGAGCAACTTTTCTTGGTTTGAAAAATATAACGCAACCGATTTTTTTTAATTCTTGGCTTTGTTAACTCGAAAAAGACGTAAAATGTGATAAACACATCACTACATAGTATAAAGCAAAGTCGCTTTCCGTTTCCCGCGTCTGTATGTATGTTTGCTTATATCTTTAAAACTACACAACGGATTTTGATGCGGTTTTTTTTAATAGATTGAGTGATTCAGGAGGAAGGTTTATATGTATAATAACATGCTCCCGTGCGAAGCCGGGGCGGGTCGCTAGTTATTTATAAAACTATAAAACATAAAAATAAACTGACTTTAATAGTACTATAATTGGCTACTAAATTGTGTAAAAACTATCTGTTAAACATAATTATATTCAGAGCCAAAAAAAAGTGGTTGTGGACTCATTTTTGAATGATAAATCAGTCTAGAAAAGTTAACCAATCGTATTTTTTTCTTTTTTTTAGGTAAATAAAATCTTAAAACCTTGTATTGATAAAAACAAATAATTGTTTAAATAACCTTTAAATATATTTACATTATCATGTAATACTTGCTTACAAGTAAGTAAATAAATTATATAAAGTTACGTTAGCGTGTGTCCACACTGCGAGCTTAGCGCGGTAGCCGCGACGGGCGCCATATATCAAACATAAAACGCCATCACTGCAGTATGGCTGCAAAGGCGCGTTTCATATGTTTGATACCTACTTTGCGCCCGTCTCGTCGCCACTGCGCTAGGCTCGGCAGTGTGGACGAACACTTAGAGAGACGGTAATAGCGATACCTACCAGCGGCAATTGCGATAAATTTTAATTAAAATTCGTATATAATTCGGTTATGACTCACGGGGTCTGAAATTAACACTTTGCTTAAATATATTACGTTTCGCGTACGAACCATACTTGTGTCTAGTATTAAAATCACTTTCGGAAACTGAAAACAGTCAAATTCAAATTCAAATGGCATTTATTTCAATAAAATCACAATGATCACTTTGAAACGTCTTAGGAACTAGGTGAAGCTACGCCTGTTCCTCGTGACCATGCCTTTTTTTTATAACGGTTGGAAAGTTGCAACCAACTATCCAGCTACATTGGGGAATGCAGCTGGATTATGTGAGGTTGTCGAGATAAACTCGACGACTCACTAAAACCAACCCGGTGTCCGGAATCCATGCATGTCAAAGGGCTCCGGGATCTCCATACGGAACGCACCGGTGCCCCTCTCGCATGATGCCTATTAGCACCGTGTCCCGGGAATGACATCCAGCCATCCCCGGCACCCGTGTAGGTGCTCACGGCGACAACTTGCCACAAGTGCCGCCGCCCTCCCGGGATCTGCGTATGAGCAGTCAGAGTCCCCACTCCGACCGCTCACAGATCCAGAAAGACCCCTAAGGGGAATTCGGAAGGGGATCCGCTCGCCCCCTTACGGGGCAGGCAGCGCGGGGCGGCTGTTACCAGCACCCCGTCGCCGCCTCCTCCTCCGAGCGGGATTGGCCCTTTCGCGATCCCGCTCGGCAGCCTCTTTCTGGACCATTACGGTCTCACAGAAAGAGGCCACGGCCTTCCACGCCGTCTCATCTGCCAGCATAGTCGCCACTACGCTCGGCAGAGAGAGATCCTGCCCGATCCTGTTGACCAGGATTCCGCGTTCCTCGCTCCACGCTGAGCAGTGCTCAAGCGTGTGCTGCGCGGAATCCGAGTCCCACCCACAATGGTGGCATTGTGGTGTCGCGACCATGCCTAGACTAATCAGGCAACAAACACGGCATGGAGAGTTTTTATTTAACTTGCAATGTATGTAACTATGTTTGTTAAGGTGGAATATTGCAACTCAATTTTGAAGCAGTTATCCCCAACCGATTAAGCTGAAATTTCGTATACTTATGTAACATCGGTGACAACGCAATAATATGGTGACAGTGAGCTGATCTGACGTTGGAGTCATGAGTTGTTCGACAGACACTCACAATGGAACTCTTTAGTAAATACTTCGATTGAGTAAAAACTTTGCATACAAGTCAAGTTCCGATGACAATGTTATATGATGTGACGTGTTATAGCGCGCTGATACTCGTTGGTTTAAATGATTTTACAAAAGCTTGTCATTGAAAAATATTTTTCAAAGAAAACTTATTTTCAATTATCCTTTTCTTAATGCTATGTAGAGCTCCAGTGTGGTAGTCTTAATACACCTTGTACATAGATAGTAGTAATCAATACAATTATACTTATCAATGTGTGTATGTGTGTGAGTGTGCGCGCGCGTACGTTTAAGTGTGTGTGTGTGACGAAGGTTTGAGATCCAATCACATATATCTTTTGACCGTTTTTCAAAGAAAAATGTGATCCAATCCACATTTGAGTCACGATTTTGTATCGTGGCTTAAGTAAGTATCTATATTTATGAAATATTTAAAAGAATATCATTATTCTTGTATCTTTTTGAGCACATTTTCTAAATACAGGCTTAGTGAAGTTTTCGTGTAAAAAATAGGATCACTGTAATCCCCAAGTACGGTAGACATCCTCCCAGATCCCCAGGCGCTTAGTTCCTTTAAAGATGTCTAGAGGGGTTAGTCAGACGCCCAAACATTATATTTTGCAGTACCTAGTAAGCATTCCATACGTGACAGGTTGCAAGTTCCTTCACCGTTTTGAGCTCACCGTTCATTAAAACCGACATAATAATATCTTCATCTTTCCCAACATCAAAATATATTATTCTCTAGTTTTTCACGAGCAAAATGTAAATATTTGTGTCTTACATTTTAATCAGAACTAACACGTTGTATCACATTGGTTATTAGTTTTCAACGCTAACACAGAAATAGTATATTTACAACTTGTGAATAGAGATGTCCAGACTAAACACGAAGCCGGATGTTATTTTTACAGGCTTCCGAATCAATCAGTGGCAATTTATAGTGTTTACGTGATTTATGTTATTGATACGGCCAAATGAATGAGTGAATGAATGAATGAGTGATTTAATTAATGAATGAATTAATAAATGAATGAATGAATGAATGAAAGAATTAATAAATAAATGAAAATAAAACAATTATATCTGCACCAATAATAAAAATACCCTCAGAACCGTGAAAAAGCCGTGTTGGCCGAGTGGGAGGTATCTCGACTATCAATCCGAAGATCGTTGGTTCAAATCCCGGCCGCGCGCATCAATTAATTGTTCTGTTTGTAAAAATTATATGCACATTAACACGTGCTTATAACGGTGAAGGAAAACATCGTGAGAAAATCAATTAGTATACTTGTACGCGGCGACGGGCTTGCAACCTGTCACGTGTGGAATAACTACTGCAAAATGTTGTCATGAAATAAATTCAAACATTATGTTTGGATTTATTTCTTTATAAAACCTTTCGTAAATTTTAGTAACTAACCACGATAGCGTCTTAGTCGGGTACTATCAATTCTGTTGTTACCACAAACTAACTAGAATTGAGTAAAATACGATCGATTTAAGTCTAACGGTTCTAAAACTTAGTACCATGGATGGACCAAAACCCAGGAAAATAAATAAATACACATTAATGAGAACTCATTTTTTTTCTTCGGTTAAAAACTATTACATCGAGTAACTAAAACTGAATAAAGATAGTGTTGAGTAAAATATTTTCACCCACAAATAAACAAATACCTAGATTATTCGTAAGACGGCGAAAATAGATGCTTTAAATCAATCGCAATCGATCAATATCAAAACGCTCCGTTTCTATAAAACATTGTTTTGGGTAAATAAATGCTCAGAGCTGAAAATACAGGCCGTTTGCACCAATACTTTTATTATACACTTGTCTGTCAATTTGTATAAGTGTGTCCGAAAAGTTAGGCATAAACGGTACAGAGAGAAATAAAATAGAGTAATTCTTTAGTACACCATAATCATCAAAAATACATAAAAAAAGGACACGTAATAAATCAGTGTAAAAATGAGTGGCCTTATCGCTAACAGCGTTCTCTTCCAGACAACCGTGAATGTACAAGATATAAAAAAGGACGGTGCGGTGGTTTATAAAGTAAATAATAATATATTATTTAATTAGAATCACGACTGTAATTACCAAGTACGGTAGACATCCTCTCAGATCTCCAGGCGTTCAGATCTCAGAAGATGTCTAAAGGGCACGTTTAGATAGTCAGAGGCACGTCCAAACATTCCAAACGTGACAGGTTGCAAGCCCATCGTCTTATGTAAATAGTAAATTAGCCGGATAAAGATAGAAATAACAGCACTAACTGCGAGAGATATTGTACGGTCATTACCTTGCTTGTAGCACAGAACGAGGAAAACACGGGTATTTTTGGAATTACTAAAATTTATAGTAGGTAACATACCTTTTTATGAGTAGGATGATGTGAAATGACTACATGCCATATGCTAAGGGCAATGGCAATGGCAATTTAGAAAAGCGAACTAACAAACTTTGAAAGATATAAAAAGTTGATTTTGATTTTTATTGTAGAAATAGGTACTATGCGTTGTAGTAGTAGGAGTTTTTAAACCCTATTTATGGCAGGTTTTAGAAAGTAATTACTAAAATATGTTTTAAAACTGTAATTTTAATGTAACGCTGATTTAGACTTTAACGTAAAAGGAATAAGATCGATCGTATTTTAAGAAATTTTAGTTACAGAAATATAACCATTTTATTTTTAATTATTATTTTGATCGAGACCTTCTTATCGTAATAACTCATTGTCGCCAAATTTAATTATTATTTTTTGAGACCTAGACTTTCCTTGACGTAATATCTTACGCTAAAAATAGACAATCTGTTTTCGTCGTAAAAGTAATGAAAAATAAAATTCCATAAAACATTTTGCGGATAGCAATTTTCCCGCGCTCAAAGTACCTAAGGCCATCAATCATTTTGCGCATCACAACACGAACGGTAGGTAGCAACACTTATAGTAATCTCCCTTGTAAGTAATGCCAGCAGTTTTGGGATTAAACTGTGCCAAGAGAAAACCATTTATCAAAATTAGAAAAAAAATCCTTCGAACATCAACCTTTTATGAAAAAGTTCGGTTTAGGGTGAGAATTTTTTTTGTCATTTTGATCGTGACTATGTATTAATTTTTTAATGGATCTTTATGACGTTTAATTTGTTTTTTAGACGTTTCGACAAAGTTACAATTAAAAGTTATATTGGTGGTGATTCTGTGGTGTCCACGCTAATCCTAAAATTTCTAAAAAAGATTGCTTTTGTTCAAAGAAAAGTCTAATGTTGTAAAATAATAATTGATCGAATTGTTCTATATATTCGCATTGATTATGTTATATTATAATGTCATAAATAAAATAAATAGGTCACGACTGTACTCCCCAAGTATGGTAGACATCCTCTCAGATCTCCAGGCGCTCAGATCCTTTATGATGTCTAAAAGGGTTAGTAAAAGGCACGTCCACACATTTGGCACATAAACGCTATTGGTAAAACCTTTTCTAGATTTATCACACGAAAATGGCTCTTAAAAAGCACTTTTGTCGTTAGGACTTAATTTCAAATTTTGTATTTCTAAAGCTGCTGGTAAAATCGTTGATTGCCAAGTTTAATTAAACTTCAATCATCCATAATCATGATGTACTCGTAACTTCATATTTCGCTTTCTCTAAAACATTTGAAACATCCTATTGGGGCCATACCACAAGCTCCTAAAGTAATATCGTCCCTAATTCTGCCATACACATTCACGGCTCCATGAGAGACTTTGAGTGCTAGTAGAATAATACATACAACACTCATACACACGCACACACAAACACACATAAGCACTCTTGTTCTTAAAACAATTATTCCATTCATGTTTTAGTTTTAGTTTTGTCTATATTTAAAATTAATTTGGAACTTTTATTCTAGCATTTCAGCAGGCATCATTGTTTCTTGACTGTTTTCGTAACCTATGTTCTTGCTCCTAATAAATATATTTTGATTTGATTTGACTATCAAAACTCGAGGTGTAGGTCGAGTATTACTCGAGGTGTGAAAGTGATAACGCTATACGAGTTCATACTGCGTTGTCACTTTCGCACCACGTACAATACTGTTTTATTATTACTTTATGATCTTGTGGCACAGATCTTGAAATTATATCTAAACGCGCAAGTTTGCGAGTAGGTACGGTATACCTAAATGCTCAAGTTTGAGAGAACGGTAAACTTGATACAGTTCATGTTCCTGGAATAGCATTATGGGCTTTACCCGGGTATCACACGAGCAAGCCCCGGGAAAATACTCTTACGTATGAAATCCAAAGGTTTGACCAAATCCCCGTTGTCCTGCCCAAATTTCAATTATCCCATAGAAAAAAGCACTCTATTTATCCCGAAATTTTTATTTTCCAATGATTTTTCCTAAAAAAATATTTCACACAACCTTTACCTGAATATTACGAACACATTAAAAAAAAGCCAAAGTGGTCCAGCAGTTCTCTAGTAACAATCTTTCATACATAATGGAAACTGATTTTTGTTCTTATTAGTGGACACCTTCGCGACATCGTTCACGTAAAGTTATTTTTAAATTCAAATTCAAATTCTAAATTCAAAGATCATTTATTTCAATGAAATCACAAGGATCACTTTGAAACGTCTTAGGAAATAGGTGAAGCTACGCGGATTTCTCGCGACCAAGCCTAGAAGAACCCTTAATGCTATTTAGAGCTCCAGTGTGGTGCCGATCGAACAAGGTGAAGGAAATGGAACACGTATGGAATGCTAACTACTGCAAAATGTGGGCATGTGCCAAATATAATGTTTGGACGTACCTCTGACTACCCCCACTGGACATCTTCAAAGGATCTAAGCGTCTGGAGATCTGAGAGGATGTCTACCATACTTGGGGATTACAGTCGTGATCCTATTTTTTTTTAATTTTTTTTTTTAAAGTTCTACACAAGTACGTACAACAATAAAGATTAAGATTAGGAAACAGATTTCTACCCCCGCTGAAACACCTTAGAGCTTGAATTTTGGAAATTCCTTTCTTAGTGCACTTCCTATTCCTACACATCAAAAAAATTAAACCCTCCATATTACAAGTTTCTAGGACCAGTGGCGTAAGCTGTGTTGATAGATCAGTCAGTCAGTCAGTCAGTAACGCAAGGGTTTTATTTATTTAGAAGATATATATTAATACAAGATGTGTTTCATAGAAACAGCAAACGGTACGGATTAAGTCACACTTCCATGTTTACGTTTGATATTCAAACAAATCCGTGTTTAAAATACAAACATCTGTCTGTCACTATTTTAATATCCCCGCGCGGTTCTCATTTTCTGTATGTAAACTTTAAGCCGCAAACCCACCGCGGCGCATGCTGTGCACGGGCGTGCGACGCATTTTAGCTTGTAACGCATTTGTTTGACAACGTGGGTTCATTTCCACTGCTGCACGCGCTATACACGAATATTTACTCAACTATGTACAACTATAGCTAGTCTTGCGAAGCGTGTCCGTGCGTTGCAGTGGAAACAATTATATACATTTTCTTGCAAAGCAAATCTTGATGCTCGTGCATCGCCTATTCGTGCGTCGCGGTGGGTTTGCGGCTTAACTTTATGTCAAAAAACGTCCGATTTAAGGAAAAGTATTTGGAAGTGTCTTAATTTCTACATTTATTTAAATAATTACGTTTAAAAAACTGAAAAGAAAACCGACGAAAATGTCTCGACCAATCGAAATGTCAAGGCAAGAGTTTTTTTTTAAGTTTTATGAAGAAACTATTAGTCCTACATGATTATAACTTGAATGGGACCGATTTGAAACTATTCCCTACACAATATGCGCTCGCTCCGGCTTCGCACCGGTGCCGGTGGTATCTGGATAAAAAATAGCTTATGTGTTATTCTGATGTATAAGCTATAATAGTGCAAAGTTTAATTTTAATCCGTTCAGTAGTTTTTGCGTAAAAGAGTAACACACACACACACTCACTCACTCACAAACTTTTGCATTTACGAGTATTAATATTAGTAGGCATATATCAGAATAACACATAGGCTACTTTTTATGCAGGTACAACCCGTGCGAAGCCGGGGCGAGCATCTAGTTTAAAAATAACATCACGTGAACATAGTCGCGAGGGTTTATAGTAGTTAATATAACAACTGTCATTAATTATGTAGGTACTGTATCGTGTTTTGTTGTAATAAATAAATACGTTTTCATTTCTATTTCTTTTCATATCTTTACGGCCTCTGGCGACCGCTTTTAAAAACAGCCATAAATGCTTAAAGTGATTTTTATTGAATCGTATCGGTACTTTTTAGCAGGGACCGAATAACCGAAAAATTAAGATACCTCTATTTATCGATATGACGTCATACCGATAAATTCCGGTATTCCATATATTTCAATACCTAAAAATATAACGGTACCGAAAAGCTTCTACCGAAATTCATAGTGGTATACTAAAGGTTGAATAACGATACCGCAATTTCTACCCAAATATTATAGGTTTTCTCACTCCCCCGCGCGGCGGGGAGCGGCGGCGGCGGCGGTCGGTGCATCAAACGACTTACTACGTTTGTTTTGTTGTGTTGTGTCAGTTTCAGTTGTGTGTGATGCGACATACGAACTATACCTATAGCGAACTGCAAATTCAAAATCGAACTCAAAATTTCATTACTTAGATGATAGGTCTGTTCCCTACCTACGTACCTACGTAGTAGGTACTGTATCTACCTCTACCTAGTAGGTATTGTCGGCGGATCTTAGTTTAGTTAGGTAAGTATCTACCTACCTACGTAAAGATAGCTGTTTGGTTGCGCGGCAGACAATTTTTGACCTTATCCAGTGACACATAACCATTCTTGCTGTGACACGGCACGTAGGTAGGTAGGTACCTACTGACCTTACCTGCCTCACTATGTTTTGTACCTATTGAATGTAGGTACCTGCCTACCTCGGTACCTACCCACCTAGGTAGGTAGGTACCTACCTACAGTTCTGCCAGCGGGTCTAGGCATTCGTGTAGTTAGCTGTGTGTACGCAGAAATGGTTTTGTGTCAGTGACACAAAACCATGATAAGGTCGAAAATTGTCTGCCGCGCAACCAAACAGCTCACTTCACAAATGCCAAGATCCACCAACCCGGGTCAGCCGGCTTATTTCGTAAAAACTATGTTTATCATGTTATGGCTTTCAATGAAGTTTAGGTGGGACATATAAATTGGAATTCTCATAAATTTTAGAGAATACCTACCTACCTATTTCACCTAAACTGCATTGAAAGCCGTATAGAGTAGGTAGTACCTATGTACTTTACTTACTATTAAAGTATAAATATTATGTGGTATGTGGTAGGTAAGTATAGGTTACCTAATACCTACCTATAATTAAAAATTTATAATAGGTAGATATTTGTTTGACCCACCCACCTATGCACTGTTGCGTAGTGAAGGGTAAGACTAGGAATAGATGCCTCACTGTTGTGCGTGTGTAGTGAAGGGTAAGACTGGGAATAGATGCCTCACTTTTCGAAGTTTATATCGTATTTACTTACCTATCTACATATATAAAAATTTTGCTTTACCTACTGACTGACTGATCTATCAACACACAGCCTAAACCGAAACTTAAAATTTCTTCAGCGCTGTAGGTTGTGCGTTCAATCCCAACCCGGGGCAAATATTTGTGTGATGAACATAGATATTTGTTCTGTGTCTGGGTGTTAGTACCTAACTATATCTATCATAATTATTTATGTACCTACTTAAGTATAAAATTATTTACCTAAGTATTCTATCAGTTAACTAGTTCCCATAGTACAAGCTTTGCTTAGTTTAGGGCTAGATGGCGATGTGTAAAATGTCCAACAATATATATCTATTTATTTATTTATTTATTAGTTTAACATAAATCTATTTGTTATTATAATAACTGCCACAGATGACTAACTCCATCAAAATAAGTATAAATAAATATATGGACGGGCAGAAAACTGTATTAATTTGTGGGAAATGGTATGTGGGTTTTATTTATTTCTTCTCAATGTGTATAACCTTTTTTTAGGTAGAAAAAGACGTCTGTCATCAGATGTTTTTTGCGGCTTGGATGTTGGAATGTCGCAGAGTATTTTGCCGACAGTTAGCAAACGCAAAAAAGCAGATCATAGACGAGTTTCTAATTCATCTGATGAAGGATCGCCATCAGCCCCAGTGTCCCCTGTATATGAATCTGATTTACATTTGAAGAACTGTATGCCGTCGCCGAAAAAAGAAAAAGAGAAACCAGGAACTGAATGTGTTTTCGAATGCGATGATTGTGTCAGAGAAAATAAAATTGATAAGGGAAGTTATCA
Organism: Hydriomena furcata; assembly: GCA_912999785.1. Classification (NCBI taxonomy): domain Eukaryota; kingdom Metazoa; phylum Arthropoda; class Insecta; order Lepidoptera; family Geometridae; genus Hydriomena; species Hydriomena furcata. Next base: position 1,106,245 of record OU538835.1, read on the forward strand.
TTTCTGTCACATGCTCTTGGATGAGCTACAATTTGTACGTCCATGTATGCGAAACATGGCGTATAGGCATATCTTAAAGATTGTTGACGCAGTAAAAGGGCAACATAAAATGGGCGAAGAAATCCAAGTAACTTATCCACCTTTTAAACACTAAGATGTACAACAAAATTGATTAAAAATAAAAAAACTATGCAAATTTTAAACATGTATTAATGTTATCTTTATTACTTATTTTATATTTCCTACTAATATTATAAATGCGAAAGTTTGTGTAGATGGATGGATGTTTGTTACTGTGCAGTCGGCGGATCTAGGCACTCGTGAAGTTAGCCGTAGAAACGCACAAATGGTTATTATGTCACTGTATAAAGTCGAAAATTGTCTGCCGCGCATCCAAACGGCTAACATCACCAGTGCCTAGATCCGCCGACTGCACAGTAACAAACATCCATCCTACAACTACTTCAACTACTAAACAGACAGATTTGGTTGAAATTTGGTTTATAGATAGACTATGACCGGGTATAGATAAAACTTGTCCTATATTTAAATACAGGTCATAATCTAATACGCTAATCAGTAATTAATTGTTCTGTTGGCAACGTTCTACAATTAGAATTTCCAAAAAAATAAACAATTAAAACAATTTCGCTCTTATTCCTTTACAATAAAGTCTAAATTTGAGTAATCTCAAAATTTTAAATTTGGAATTATTTTTTTTCGTTTATTTCTGATGAACGAAATAAATAAGAAAATCAAAATTTCACTTTACTTTTATTGACTAGATTTACGTAAAAAAATAGTTAAATTACTTAAAACTAGCCTACGTTTTAAAACTGTCATCCTGAGGTTACGCAAATTTAGACTTTAACGTAAAGGAATAAGAGCGATGGTGTTTTAGGATTCCGAAATTTTTTTATGGGCACAATAGAATCGCCACCTACTTTAATTTAAATTTTATCATAAAGAAATAAAAGAGAAGTTATGTGTATTTATTATGTAAATACCTACCTGCCGGTAATTTATTTTCCCGACATTTCGATTATGTTACTTACCTACAAATAATTACAATAGCCATGGTCGCGAGCAGACGTCATAGTCGGGAAAATAAATTAAAGGTAGGTACTTAATTACGTGATAAAGACCCGTGTCAAAATCTATAGTTAAAGGTAGGTAGGTAGGTAGGTACCTACCTACTGTGCGTGAACGCGTGCGCAACAGAACAGAACAAACAAAGTTTTATTAACCTGTGTGTCGCTCGATTGACAAAGACGTGTGTGTGCGTTCACAACAAACGAACTCGCTCTGAGTTTTGCCCCTCACGCGCCCTCCCCCCCCCCTCCTCCCTTCTCTCATAGCCGACGAACGACACTCAAGATTTTTTCGATACCGTTATTCCATACCGGTATAATTTCGGTATGGCCCAACCGCTATCGAATAACGGTACCGTTATATTTTTGCGGTACCAATACCGTTAACCTCTACCGCTTTCAGTCCCTGCGTGAGATACCCCATCGCCGTTCCGCGCCGCTTGTATTCTTTAAAAGATATTAAAGACAGATCTAAGAAAATGAGCATTTCCTTATTTCCTAAACTTCTGAAACAAAAATGATTAAAAAATACAGAATATAGAACTTTACTCACAGTTTACAGGAACACCTAATTCATGAAAAATGGTAAAAATTTCATAAACAGAAAAACTACGTAAGTATCTAGTATCTACCTAATAGCAGGAAACGATCACCACCCAAGTTCTTGCACTTGACCAGTTTTTTTTAGTTATTACACACGTAGGTACTTAGTTTATTAGAATGATTTTAATTTTACCCATTTAGAATTTAGCCTGTGGCTTTTGAAAAAACTTGCCCTATACCTAAATAATAAATTACTAAATAGTAAAAAAAAAACCTTACCCACCGGAACAATCTTTTTGAGGAGAGTTAAGTGGGTGATAGACGTACGAGCAAGTACGCGTACTTATGGCTCGCCGACCTTTTTCGCTTGTGTGTCACCGTAAGTACGCGTACTTTAAAACCGCCGCGCAAAATCGTCGGCGATCCAACCGGTCTGAAATCTTGCTCGTAGCTCGTCATGGCTCGTTTTGTTTCGACTTCGTTTCTTTTTTTTAGTTTTTAAAATGTAATACGTTATTATTCCTAAATAACACAAAGCTTCTTCAGTCGACGACATCGCAATACAGAGTGAGTAAGCTTCAGGTGTGTCACTAACGTCGAGCCGAGTAAGTTCGCGATCTTAAAAACCGCGTACTATAAGTTCGTACGTCTATCACCCACTTTACGGTTAAGGACTCAAAGGTAGTCCAAGTAGCCATTTGTTATAAGAAAAACATTTTACACAATACACTCTTTTATTAAACAAGTTTCAGACGGGACTGTCCACAAGACTTGAGCAGTATTAAATATCTCCCCGTGTACACAACATTTAACAAAAATAAACCCTTATTTTTAACTTTACACTTAAAAGTTCTTTCTTAGACACAATAAACACGTTTCTCTCTTATAAACATTAAACACGTAAGTAAATAAAACTACACTCTTCTTAATCTAGAGTTTATCAAAACCAACTGTTTTCTTTCTTTATCTTGTTACATCGCCCCTTCATTTCCAAGTTTTGGAATATCTCAGATAATTTGTCAAGCCTTTGCTCTGGGGTCTGGGGAAGCTGTTGTAGTCTGCAACTCTTGTCTTCTTCTTTGCATAGCGTATACGTTTGTCTTTCTCGTAGACATAGGAGCTTCCCTGTCTCAGGCATCGAAGACAACTTTGCGACTTGCATAGCTGCTTTTTTAAACCTCGTCTTAGGAGAAACTTTCGCCTTACTAACTTCATCATCAGATTCTGGTTTCGCATCTTCCTTGTCTTTCGAATTGATGTTGAGATAAATCGGTTCGATCAAGTCATAGGTGTTCTCCCGCAAGAGTTGCTGAGGTTTCCTCACCTCTAGGTCCAAAGATTTCTTCCTGTACCCCTGGATCCTTAGCGGCGTCAGCGGTTTAAGGACATCATGAATTTTATGGTCGTTCTTATTCAAATCGAAGACGATAACTTTTGTTTTGGAGCGCTCAAGCTTCTGTCCGATTGCTGGGAGCGGATGGAACGGAGAAAGGCTAGGTTTAATTTGGATATCGTTTTCTAACATTCTGCTTTGGGCCGTTCTATTCTTCCGTGGTTTGAGTTTTCGCGGTGCGTATATTGTGGTTAGAGCGCGCGTTTTGTGGGGGTCGAGCGGCGCGAGTGCCGAGGGCAGCATGGAACGTGCGGAGGAGTTGGCGGCCGCCCGCCGACAGGCGCCTTGGCCACCACTGGCCTTGGCCGGGCGCGGCGTGGTGCCCAATCGAACTGCTCACGCGCGATGCCCGCTTGACCACCCACGCTCCGTTGCATCCACGCCTACAACGCACTTATCCTACAGAACAACTTACAATCAGCCATACTAAGCACCTGCTCTGAATCAGCCTTTAAATTAATGAGTAATTTGCGTGCAACTTTTACCCATTCTTTCAGAATCTTTGCTGCTTTTCAGCCAAATTGACGTGTTTTTTTTTTATGTCGTAACCTCACGCACTATCATCATGCAGTTGCAGAGCAAAAAGGTTGCGTTATGGCATGCGAACTTTTTATATTCCCATGGACATACGGGAGGATTAGGCAACATTCATGAGGTAACTTCGACTATCGTTATTTCTTTCACATTAATAAGTAACCTTTTGTATTGAAATTGAATAGATATTTCAGTATTTCCGTGTAATTCTATTTCAAATTCGTTGAATCTATTTGCAATCTATACAAACATGCAAGTCTTTTCAATTTGCCATCAAAACCAGTTGTTATAAAAGCACGTGCTACCACCCTTTGTCACGGTATCACCAGTAGGTGTGGGGGTGGTGGACAACGGGTAATGACCATCATTACTGTCACCATCGATCCGACCTTCAGGGTTACCAAAGTATTACCAACTGAGGTACTAATGTTTGTCATGTCGGCTGTTGGCTTTTTGAAGGATACACGGATACAATTATTTGATACCACCTACCTACGTAGATACCAATAGTTATTTCAAATATCTATCTAGTATTCAATCGAAGGTACGTTGAAATGGTAAAATAACAAAATTAGGTATAGGTACTCGTCACGTGTGAAATTTTGTTTTATTACTGGAATGTTTTCAGCTATTCTCATTATTTTTTTACCGTCACCGCCGTTATTAATGATTGTAGCTTATTTTTGAAAATATTAATGTATATTTTAAACCTACACAATGCTTTCACCTTAAAAGATATGGCACCTCACGTCGAAAGTTCCCTTTACTTTTCACTTATTGCTTCAATCATCATGCTCACTCCTCATCAAATTCAAATTCAAATTCAAAAATCATTTATTTCAATAAAATCACAAGGATCACTTTGAAACGTCTTAGGAACTAGGTGAAGCTACGCCGATTCCACGCGACCAAGCCTAGAAGAATCAGGCAACAAACACGGCTTGGGGTCTACCTTTTTTTTATGATCCTTTCCTTAATGCTATGTCAATGACTAAAGAAGCAATCAGAACTTCTGAGCAATCGTATCGCCTTAGAATGTTAACTTCCTGTACGTATCGGGATCGGGAACAGGAACGGGAACGGGAACAGGAACTTAACACAACATTTGTTAATTCTAAAGCGGTACGAAGTTCGCCGGGTTAGCTTATATCTTACTAGCGACCCGCCCCGGCTTCGCACGGGTTTAATACATATAAACCTTCCTCCTGAATCACTCTATCTATTAAAAAAAACCACATCAAAATCCGTTGTGTAGTTTTAAAGATATAAGCAAACATACATACATACATACTACATACATAATAGTTATTTTATCTGTAAGTTTTAATTCTAAATCAAGTGTAGCGTGTGTTGCTTTTTGAATTTGTGCTGAAGCTCTTTAGTTATTTTTTTTTATTGCTGTACCTACGTACTTGAGTAGTAGGTACTTTTAACTTTTAATTATTATTCTTGTTTGAGCCTTCACCTTGTTCGATTGGCACCACACTGGAGCTCTACATAGCATTAAGGAAAGGATCATAAAAAAAAAAGGTAGACCCCAAGCCGTGTTTGTTGCCTGATTCTTCTAGGCTTGGTCGCGTGGAATCGGCGTAGCTTCACCTAGTTCCTAAGACGTTTCAAAGTGATCCTTGTGATTTTATTGAAATAAATGATTTTTGAATTTGAATTTGAATTTGAATACATACATACATACAGACGCGGGAAGCGGAAAGCGACGTAGTGATAAAAAAATTGAAAAGGCCAAACGTATAAATTTTTAGTTTTAAAAATTACTTTGATGTAGTACCTACATTACATACCTACCTCGGTATGTCGATAGCTACTGTGACCTTGCTAAAAAAAAACATCAAGAGCACTTTAGATTGAAAAAATTACTGAAAGTTCAAAACAATTTTCCTTACCCATCATTCATTTGACGACACAGAATGATCGATCGACTTCTATATTAAACTAGCGACCCGCCCCGGCTTCGCACGGGTGCAAAGCTGATACCAAAATATATCACAGAATGTCTTTGTATACTCGTTAACAGCATTCAAATTTAAAAAAAAAGTCGCGCTGATTTGAAATCTTAAAATTATCAGTGGTTCTCTAATATATTAAGCATGTTATTATACATATAAACCTTCCTCCTGAATCACTCTATCTATTTAAAAAAAACCGCATCAAAATCCGTTGTGTAGTTTTAAAGATATAAGCAAACATACATACAGACGCGGGAAGCGGAAAGCGACTGCTTTATACTATGTAGTGATGATGAGCGGTTATTGCAAATGCATTGCACGGAAGGTCAATTAAAGTACAAGTACCTACATACCTATATCAATAGAGTATGTAGAGTTCGCGTCATAGAAGACCGGATCAAAGGGCATTGACCGTTGGTAAAAGAACCACTGTGTCGAAAGGCATACGGTGTTCCTCGTTGTGGCGTCTTTCGTACACTATCACGTCTTTTGTACGTTCAAACCAGGGACCGAATAACCGAAAAATTAAGATACCTCTATTTATCGATATGACGTCATACCGATAAATTCCGGTATTCCATATATTTCAATACCTAAAAATATAACGGTACCGAAAAGCTTCTACCGAAATTCATAGTGGTATACTAAAGGTTGAATAACGATACCGCAATTTCTACCCAAATATTATAGGTTTTCTCACTCCCCCGCGCGGCGGGGAGCGGCGGCGGCGGCGGTCGGTGCATCAAACGACTTACTACGTTTGTTTTGTTGTGTTGTGTCAGTTTCAGTTGTGTGTGATGCGACATACGAACTATACCTATAGCGAACTGCAAATTCAAAATCGAACTCAAAATTTCATTACTTAGATGATAGGTCTGTTCCCTACCTACGTAGTAGGTACTGTATCTACCTAGTAGGTATTGTCGGCGGATCTTAGTTTAGTTAGGTAAGTATCTACCTACCTACGTAAAGATAGCTGTTTGGTTGCGCGGCAGACAATTTTTGACCTTATCCAGTGACACATAACCATTCTTGCTGTGACACGGCACGTAGGTAGGTAGGTACCTACTGACCTTACCTGCCTCACTATGTTTTGTACCTATTGAATGTAGGTACCTGCCTACCTCGGTACCTACCCACCTAGGTAGGTAGGTACCTACCTACAGTTCTGCCAGCGGGTCTAGGCATTCGTGTAGTTAGCTGTGTGTACGCAGAAATGGTTTTGTGTCAGTGACACAAAACCATGATAAGGTCGAAAATTGTCTGCCGCGCAACCAAACAGCTCACTTCACAGATGCCAAGATCCACCAACCCGGGTCAGCCGGCTTATTTCGTAAAAACTATGTTTATCATGTTATGGCTTTCAATGAAGTTTAGGTGGGACATATAAATTGGAATTCTCATAAATTTTAGAGAATACCTACCTACCTATTTCACCTAAACTGCATTGAAAGCCGTATAGAGTAGGTAGTACCTATGTACTTTACTTACTATTAAAGTATAAATATTATGTGGTATGTGGTAGGTAAGTATAGGTTACCTAATACCTACCTATAATTAAAAATTTATAATAGGTAGATATTTGTTTGACCCACCCACCTATGCACTGTTGCGTAGTGAAGGGTAAGACTAGGAATAGATGCCTCACTGTTGTGCGTGTGTAGTGAAGGGTAAGACTGGGAATAGATGCCTCACTTTTCGAAGTTTATATCGTATTTACTTACCTATCTACATATATAAAAATTTTGCTTTACCTACTGACTGACTGATCTATCAACACACAGCCTAAACCGAAACTTAAAATTTCTTCAGCGCTGTAGGTTGTGCGTTCAATCCCAACCCGGGGCAAATATTTGTGTGATGAACATAGATATTTGTTCTGTGTCTGGGTGTTAGTACCTAACTATATCTATCATAATTATTTATGTACCTACTTAAGTATAAAATTATTTACCTAAGTATTCTATCAGTTAACTAGTTCCCATAGTACAAGCTTTGCTTAGTTTAGGGCTAGATGGCGATGTGTAAAATGTCCAACAATATATATCTATTTATTTATTTATTTATTAGTTTAACATAAATCTATTTGTTATTATAATAACTGCCACAGATGACTAACTCCATCAAAATAAGTATAAATAAATATATGGACGGGCAGAAAACTGTATTAATTTGTGGGAAATGGTATGTGGGTTTTATTTATTTCTTCTCAATGTGTATAACCTTTTTTTAGGTAGAAAAAGACGTCTGTCATCAGATGTTTTTTGCGGCTTGGATGTTGGAATGTCGCAGAGTATTTTGCCGACAGTTAGCAAACGCAAAAAAGCAGATCATAGACGAGTTTCTAATTCATCTGATGAAGGATCGCCATCAGCCCCAGTGTCCCCTGTATATGAATCTGATTTACATTTGAAGAACTGTAAGCCGTCGCCGAAAAAAGAAAAAGAGAAACCAGGAACTGAATGTGTTTTCGAATGCGATGATTGTGTCAGAGAAAATAAAATTGATAAGGGAAGTTATCATTTCTGTCACATGCTCTTGGATGAGCTACAATTTGTACGTCCATGTATGCGAAACATGGCGTATAGGCATATCTTAAAGATTGTTGACGCAGTAAAAGGGCAACATAAAATGGGCGAAGAAATCCAAGTAACTTATCCACCTTTTAAACACTAGATGTACAACAAAATTGATTAAAAATAAAAAAACTATGCAAATTTTAAACATGTATTAATGTTATCTTTATTACTTATTTTATATTTCCTACTAATATTATAAATGCGAAAGTTTGTGTAGATGGATGGATGTTTGTTAATGTGCAGTCGGCGGATCTAGACACTCGTGAAGTTAGCCGTAGAAACGCACAAATGGTTATTATGTCACTGTATAAAGTCGAAAATTGTCTGCCGCGCATCCAAACGGCTAACATCACCAGTGCCTAGATCCGCCGACTGCACTGTAACAAACATCCATCCTACAACTACTTCAACTACTAAACAGACAGATTTGGTTGAAATTTGGTTTATAGATAGACTATGACCGGGTATAGATAAAAATTGTCCTATATTTAAATACAGGTCATAATCTAATACGCTAATCAGTAATTAATTGTTCTGTTGGCAACGTTCTACAATTAGAATTTCCAAAAAAATAAACAATTAAAACAATTTCGCTCTTATTCCTTTACAATAAAGTCTAAATTTGAGTAATCTCAAAATTTTAAATTTGGAATTATTTTTTTTCGTTTATTTCTGATGAACGAAATAAATAAGAAAATCAAAATTTCACTTTACTTTTATTGACTAGATTTACGTAAAAAAATAGTTAAATTACTTAAAACTAGCCTACGTTTTAAAACTGTCATCCTGAGGTTACGCAAATTTAGACTTTAACGTAAAGGAATAAGAGCGATGGTGTTTTAGGATTCCGAAATTTTTTTATGGGCACAATAGAATCGCCACCTACTTTAATTTAAATTTTATCATAAAGAAATAAAAGAGAAGTTATGTGTATTTATTATGTAAATACCTACCTGCCGGTAATTTATTTTCCCGACATTTCGATTATGTTACTTACCTACAAATAATTACAATAGCCATGGTCGCGAGCAGACGTCATAGTCGGGAAAATAAATTAAAGGTAGGTACTTAATTACGTGATAAAGACCCGTGTCAAAATCTATAGTTAAAGGTAGGTAGGTACCTACCTACTGTGCGTGAACGCGTGCGCAACAGAACAGAACAAACAAAGTTTTATTAACCTGTGTGTCGCTCGATTGACAAAGACGTGTGTGTGCGTTCACAACAAACGAACTCGCTCTGAGTTTTGCCCCTCACGCGCCCTCCCCCCCCCTCCTCCCTTCTCTCATAGCCGACGAACGACACTCAAGATTTTTTCGATACCGTTATTCCATACCGGTATAATTTCGGTATGGCCCAACCGCTATCGAATAACGGTACCGTTATATTTTTGCGGTACCAATACCGTTAACCTCTACCGCTTTCAGTCCCTGCTTTTTAGGGGTCCTTAAGCCTGTTTCTTACGACCAGGAAGCACTTACAAATGTGCGTTCTTTTACCAGAATTGTAAGTTTCGGAATCTGAAAGATTACACTCAATCGATAGTTTTTTTCTCGTCTGTACTCTTCCATAATAAAATAAATTTATTTTCGGTCATCCATCAATTTTAGAAGGGAACTGCTCAATATTTTTATACCACAGACCACAAAACAAACACGTGCACACGACATACAGGGTGTATAAAGAATACTCTCGAAAACGAAAGTCACACCTAACCTTACCAAACCTAGTAAAAACCAAATTGTTAGATTCTGAATGATGTTCAACTCATTACTATTTTTGTATCAGTGCAAAAAAAAAAGTTTTTTTTAGAAATCCTATGATAATGTTAATGCTACAGGCAATACAGAGGAGGTAATAAAGAAGAGGCGTTCGTGGACTGAATTTAGCGTGAATAATTACTATTTTCAGGCAACCTAATTTTGGAAAAGTACCAAAATAAGAAGTTGAAAAATAGATAGATAGATAGATAGAAAATTATCTATTGCTTAATACAAGAACATGTACATAGGCGAAGTTAATGCTAGTTTCTTCCAGCTGACCTTTGTGTAATTTGGAAAGGGAATAGTAGTGCGTATGAGAGAAAAATGCACCACATTTGTTTTTGTTTTTTCAGTGACAATAAATTAAGATGCATGGTCTGAACAACCAGTTTCAGTTTTAAGAGTAGTCTTATTTTACCCTGTATACGGATAGCCACTGTATTAAAATAGCTTAAACAAACTTCCTCCTGTGAATTGGTAGAAATCCCGTCCACGTTTGATTCTGACAGACAGACGGACGGAGCGTTAATATTTTATGTAGATAATCTCACCTGGATATCCAGCTGTCAACGCTCGCTTCATAATGGATTTATTCGACGCATTGGGATTACGACTGTCTGAATGGAAATTTCGGCCATATTTTTTTTATAAATCGAATATAAACATACATATTATGTTGGCCGTTGTCCGAGTGGGAGGTACCTTGACTTTCAATTCACAAGTGGAATGCTAACTACTGCGAAATGTGGTCTTGCCAAATGTAATGTTTGGATGTGCTGGACTACTCTTTAGCGCAGTGGATTTACCACCAGGCTGAGTAACCTAGGGCGGCAGATTTTAGGGGGCGGTAAATTTGGGTAAATTTTTAGGGGTCCCACTGCAGGACAGATGCCTCCCTCCCATCCTTCTAAACATCAAGATCAGATAGAGCTCAGGAATTTAAAATAAAACATTTATTTACTGTTATTAGGTCCATCCACACCTGTCAACATATCACCACTTAAAATTATTAACTTAATCGTTGGATTGTGAAAATAATCTAGGTGGAGGGAGGGGGGGAGGGGTAATAGCCTACTGGCAGCAAATGTGTAAATCCGCCACTGATCTAAGCGCATTGAGATCTGAGAGGATGCCTACCGTACTTGGGGATTACAGGCATGATCCTATTTAATTTGTTTTATTCATTTATTGATGTGCTCGTTGCGTCGCAGTCCTACCTGTAAATACGAGTATCTGTAATATTATAAATGTGAAATATTGTGAGAATGTTTGTTTGTTCAATCATGCCTAAACGACCAAAAGGATAGGGACAATAGAAAGAGAAAAATATAGTGTTTTTATGTAAGTTTGTTTTTAATTAATAAACTCAGAAACTATGTACTGAACCAATTCAAAAAAATCTTACACTTTTCAAAAGGTACATAATGTATATTATTATCAGAGAGTAAATTTTATTTTTTAACAAAATTATAAATAATGCAATAATAAAACCTAAGCCTTGGGTAAAGATTATAGGCACATTTTTGATACCTACCTACATGTACACCCATGTGAAGCCGCGGGCGGAGACTAGTATATTATACACCGATCATCAAGGATTAATTATGGGAGAACACATCCATGAATATTTAATAAATCTGCATACGATTATACCTACTAGTCTGCGGCTGTACAAGCTACCGTTTCAGTAATGAAATTTACCTTTCAGAACCGAAAATTTGGTTTTGTGGCCCTGATTTCAATTCTTTGAAAGCTTGAAACGGTGAAGAAAATATCGCCGAAAACCAGCTAGTATGTTAACTACTGCAAAAAGTGGCCAAGTGCCGAATGTAATGTTTTGACGAGCCTCTGATTGCCTCTTTGGATATCTTCAAGGGTCTACGCGCTTGGATATCTGAGAGGATGTCTACCGTACTTGTGTGTACTTACAGTTGTTTTCCTATGATATTGATAACTTTAGTTTTGAACAGTTTATACAAGATTTTTTTAAAGTGTCTTCAATGTCATGACATCTGTCACAAAATAAATAATTTCAAAATTAGAAAAAACTAGCTGACCCGTGCCCGCTTCGCTGTGCGTAAGACATTTCTAATACCATCGTGGACTTTTTTGTAGACGTTTTTAAGGTGTACATTGTACAATACTGTAGTACATTATTTTGATATATCTCGTGGGGTTCAGCCAGCATTTGCAATGTAAGCGCAAAAAAATGTGTTTATTTACGACATCACATTAGAAACCTCTAAAATTATCAGTGTTTCTCTACTATATTATGCATGTATTATACATATAAACCTTCCTCCTGAATTACTCTATCTATTTAAAAAAACCGCATCAAAATCCGTTGTGTAGTTTTAAAGATATAAGCAAACATACATACATACATACGCGGGAAGCGGAAAGCGACTTTGCTTTATACTATGTAGTGATGATGATCAACTTCTACAGCTGACTGAACCTGGCTTTTTGCGTGTTTTTAAGATACCTTTATAAATTCCCATCAATGATTTATGCCTAAAATTGCCATCAGAAGAAAATTCTCAAAATAATATTACCCGAAGTCGAAAAGCATTATCTCTTTTGTTGACATTCATTTTCCTTTGCGGCGTCTATTTTCAACGTTTTCCAGCTCATTAAGGCCCGGCTCACACCCACACATGTATTTCAATGATTTTCAGGTACCGATTTAAAAACCAGGAATCACAGTTGTGAGGATATAATGATACAAAATTACTGATAATATATTCATCTTTAATAGTAGATAATAAAAACTGGCCAGTTCTATACAACATTTTCAAAAAAATACGTTTTTACCGTCGCAAGAACCGCTGAAAATGTCGAAAAATGGGGTCTGGTTAGGTACCAATATCTTTAGACCCACAGCATATTTTTATTTGAAAATAATACGAAATTGTAGATTTTATATTTCTCTATACCGCGTGGCATTATCTTGTTTTCAAATAATTTACTTTTTCATTTATGAACAATATAAAATGCAATAAAACTTCTCCATACATTTTTTCCATACAAAACTCACATTCACCTCAAGTCGGCACGTCAGTTAGCGCTCAGACGCGCTCGGGGAAGCACGTCCACGTCACATTTTTCTTCGAATTTAGAGGAGGTCTTACATAATGGTATACCGGGGTAAAATACTGGACATGCAAAACTAATGATAACATTTGTATAATATATTGCCTTGAAGAATTTAGTGCAAGCCACACAGATGAAGGTTAGGTACAATGCATGGTTTGTTGAAAGAGTTGGATGGTTTTATTTTGTAGAAGATGCGTTTCATCGAGTTTGGTTTCGAAACAATATGATAATAGTATACGGTTTTACCTTTTTGCATACGTCGCGTCGGAGCAAAATCGAAATAAGCCGATGTTTCGTATTTGATTGTTATTTTAATAAAAATATTAAATTTCAGGAAAATGTGAACCTGGTTGTGTCCCTAATTAATAATAAATAATAAAAGCTTTTATTTCCTTGCACAATATAAAATTAACTTAAATATGTATTTATGCATAGGTATATAAAATTATGTGTAAGGACCGCTTTCAGCGGTAAAAGCCTCCTCCAGCTCTATCCATTTTTCCCGATCTCTAGCGGCTCTGCTCCATGTTTTGCCTGCTACTTTCACGATGTCATCATCCCATCGCATAGCAGGCCTTCCTCTTCTTCGTTTTTTATGTATTGGGTCCCAATTCATAATTGTTTTAGATCACCTCTCATTTTGTAATCTTTGTATGTGCCCGGCCTATTTCCATTTTAGTGATAATACTTTCTGGACAACGTCTTTTGCTGTGGTTTTTGAAGTGTCCCTAATTAGTCCTATTAAATAAATATAAATGTTGATTTGATACATTTCTGTTTTAAAATTAAAGTTCTAAGGTACCATGATCCTTACCTGTATCGCTTAGACCCAATCTACCCTATATTACCAAGCGTGTTTTTTTATACATGGATGGAAAAAAATGATACTTTATCTATAATTGGATTTAGAAAAATTACATAATTTATAATTATTATTTATCTACCTTTAATATTATAAATCTAAAAGTTTGTGCGGATGTTAAGTATGTTTGGATGTTTGTACCTCAATCAGACCTAAACGACTAAACGGATGAAATTGAAATTTGCTGTCGATGTAAATATACCTCTACCTTATAAATAGGCTATTTTTAATTAAAAAACATCCTCAAAACTATAAAAAGACTCCGAGTGCTGGTGTGCAACAAATCTAGCATTAATCAATTTTGACGACTGATGAATGACTGACGAATGATACGATACGCATTGAACCAAAAATGTTGAACCTTCTAAAAAGGTCGGTATTTGTTATTATCAAAGCAAGGTTTATCTGGGGGCACGGTAGTGCCCCCGCCAAGTCAAGCAAAAAAGCGGCACAGTCGTACCATCCTTTTCTCGAAGCAGTTCAGGCCATTTTTTAGACAGACAGACAGACATTGAAATCTCACAACTTTTTACGATAGAAGAACTGTTGGGTTTTTGGTTAAATTATACATATACACGATCTGGGTGATATATATGGATTCTTTATTGTAGAGATATAGAACACGACCAGCCGTAACAAGCGAACAGGGAAGAGAGACTGACATCGACAGATTATCTCTGGTCATCTTAGGCTACTTATACAATATCTCACTAGTTAAGTTTACTACACGCGAGCATAGTTCCAACAAAAAAAAGACAAAAAAAGAAACTGAGTTGCGTTGCGAGAATTGGCTTTTTATTTTTATTTTTACAAGTTGTTTTTGATGGCATATACTTAAGTTTAAGTACATGATGCAAATAATTAAATAGTTTAAAAAAAATAAAGTGTCCTGAAAAATTGTTTAATTCTAAATACTGAAAGTGCTCTTTAGTGTTTCGTAGTTCACAAAAAACCCTTATAGTTTTGCCATTTTCGTCCATTCGTCCGCAGCTTAGCTCAGATATTCTTAGTACTGGAAAGCTGTAATTTGGCATGAATATACATTAGTCACGCCGACAATGTGGTAGAAATAAATACATATTTTCAGATGTTTTTTTTTCTCGCATACTCCTCATGTCTTTGGATAGGTCTTAAAAAGTATTGCAGGTTTGTGATGTCATTTAGTACAAATACAATGGAAAATATGAATTTTTAAAAAGAGTTGGTCATCTCTTTTTACAAATTCATATTTGATTTTTCTGGAAAGAAAATATTATGGAGGGTTATTTAGTAAAGTTTTACAATAACTGTTTAATTCCAGAACTTGTTGACCCTCGCTACGCGCGGTCTATGGATCTTCGAGATCATAGCTCGCACACAATATTCAAAAGCATACCTACATATTTTATCAGTATTTCACTTTCAAAACTTTCTGTGAGTGGTACTCGAAACGTTGACGGTGCCGTCATCGATTTTAGATGACAATAAGTTTTTTTATTAAAAATATATTTTTTAAATCAAGCTTTTGTAATGTCTTCTGCTCTAGTTCTCGTCAAGATAAAAATAACCGAGCCCAAACGCGACGTGGTTATGTTGTGTAGTTGAGGAGTTCCGATGGCTACATCCGACCTCCATCATCAGACCAGCTAGCTAGTACCATAATTTTACATTGTCATTGAGATTGATAGGTATGCAAAGTTTTGCCTCAATTCGACTATTTTGTGAAGGGTTCCGTTGAACAGCTCCTGACTCCATCATCAGATCAACTCGCTGTCACCATATTATGTATGCAAAATTTCAGCTCAATCGATTGGGGATAACTGCTTAAAATTAAGTTGCAAGATTCCACCTTATCAAACATACATACATAAATATGTACATAAACTGCAAGTTAAATAAGAGCTTGTAAAAAAACGATACTTACCGTTTTGTCATAATGTATTTTATTAGTAGGTACCTAACAAATATTTTTTGCACAGTCAAATATTAGTAACTGTGTAGTAGCACTTTACGATTTGTAACCTGTCTTATAATATATATTAATTTTTTCTATATTTATTTTCTTTTTGTCAAGTGCAACCTATAAAATTATTAAGTACATACCTACCTATACAAATATGACATACCTATTGCACCAAATATTTTCAAGTATCAAGACTAGTTATTTAGTCTTGGTAAATGAAGTGTGAAGTAGCTTCAATGTGTGCGTTTGCACTATTCTTAGTGTGCGGCCACAGAATACGACCGAGTACAAAAAATGCGAGCTGTCATAAATTTAACAGTCACCTTAATTATTAAAAACTCTGATATTACGTAGAATCTGGAACTAGGTCAGCTATTTTTGTACCAATAGGCACAAAATGTCACCGGCTGTTTTTCAATATCATTCGAGTTCTGATTGCTGTGTCGTATTGAATTTTGTATCGCACATCATAATTGGACCTCACAGATCAGTTGGTTGGTGGTTGGGAGAAATAAATAAAATAAAATAAATATTGATGGACGTTTTTCACAGCGCCATCTCGCCTCTTTTACTGGGAACCACACGTCTGTTTGTTGTGTCTGTGTATATCATTTTAGTCAGAAACTTTGTGATGATGTTTGGATGTTTGAGCCTCAATCTCGACCATTTGGATGAAATTTTGAACAAACATAGTCAACTAGCAGACCCGTGACAGACGTTGTCCTGTCCAAATTTCAATAATCGCATAGAGTAAGGCACGTTGTTTTGACGACTGATGTCAGATTTTATGCACGCTAGCGTCACCTATACCATATCATATTTTAGAGTAGTCTATGTTTTATTCGGACATTATATCTGGCGCTGGTGTTCAAAATATCAGACATCAGTGTTGACATCAGTCGTCATAGGAACGTGCGTTACTCCATGCGATTATTCAAATTTGGACAGGACAACGTCTGTCGCACGTCTGCTAGTCTGATTATAAATTGGTGGTCATTAACCATCCAGCTCCGAACTAAGTTATTATTGTAGCATGGAACCAGATATCTTATCTTTACATCTTTATTTCTTTTTTCTTTACATATAATAAAACTGTAGAAGAGTTCAATTCTGTACATTGAATAAAAACTAAAAAAAATACTCCTAGTTGGTAGTAACTCTGCCTTCTGCGCTGTAGGTTGTGGGTTCGATCCCCACCTAGGGCAAATATTTGTGTTATAAACATAGATGTTTGTTCTGTGTCTGGATGTTAATATGTATAATAAGTATGTATTTACAAAAAAAAAGTATATAAGTATTCTATCAGTTGTCTGGTTCCCATAGTACAAGCTTTGCTTAGTTTGGGACTAGATGGCGCTGTGTGTAAAGTCCGTAAAAATATAAAAAAATATATACAAGTAACACAAGCCAAAAAATTACATTTTGACATTTTGTCTGTCTGTCTGTCTGTCTGTTGTCTGGCTTTCACGCAAAAACTACTGGACGGATTTTGATGAAACTTTTTTTGTTATGTAGCTATTAGTCCTCGGCTATATAGGCTATAATTTATTTTGAAGATGGGAATACCAGATGTGAAACTATCTGTCGACCAGCGAAGCGGGCACTGGTCAGCTAGTAATTTATAAAATTCTCAGACAGTGTTTGTATGTTTGTAACCAAACTCCTCCGAAACGGCTCTACCGATTTTTATGTCGTTATTTGTAGGTGTGAAAATAAGTCGTAGATTATTTTTAATACCCCTAAAGGTGGCGTAAAAGTTCAGGAAAAATTAAAAGTGCTTTTTCTGTAGTAGTATTATTGAAATTTGATAGGACGTCTGTCGGGACAGCTAGTTTGATAGATATAAACGTTCATCAGTACAGTTCAGTGTTCAGTTCATCAGTTCATCGTTCCAGTACTTTTAATTATTATTCTTGTTTGAGCCTTCACCTTGTTCGATTGGCACCACACTGGAGCTCTACATAGCATTAAGGAAAGGATCATAAAAAAAAAGGTAGACCCCAAGCCGTGTTTGTTGCCTGATTCTTCTAGGCTTGGTCGCGTGGAATCGGCGTAGCTTCACCTAGTTCCTAAGACGTTTCAAAGTGATCCTTGTGATTTTATTGAAATAAATGATTTTTGAATTTGAATTTGAATTTGAATTCATCACTCAAATGTTTGTCTTGTTTGTAGCACCTAAGGTGGTTTTCGAACAAATAGTAAACAGCATATGAAGCAGAGGTACCAACCAAGCTGTAAGGACAGTCAATATGACCCATTTCGAAACAGTAGGCGCCTTCGAGTTTACATAAATAATAAACAAACTATGTACCTACCAAAAGGATGTATAATGTATATGACTGGCCTACCAGCTAAGTTGGTATCTATAAATGAAATAGAATGAAATGAAATTCATTTATTTGACAGTTTGACACACACACATAAATAGGTAGGTACACATTACAAGAAGAAGAAATATAGGTACATTAAAAAACAGACTACCTACTGGGTGGGTCGCTTCACAGCTCAGTTGGTAGTAACTCTGCCTTCAGCGCTGTAGGTTGTGGGTTCGATCCCCACCCAGAGCAAATATTTGTATGATGACCATAGATGTTTGCTCTGTGTCTGGGTGTTAGTATGTACTCGTATCATATGTATGTATTTACAAAAAAAAAGTATATAAGTATTCTATCAGTTATCTAGTTCCCATAGTACAAGCTTTGCTTAGTTTGGGGCTAGATGGCTATGTGTAAAATGTCCACCAATATTTATTATTTATTTTATTTATCTCAGCTTTATGCTGTTCCACATGTATGAACCATGACGTGGAGTAGCGCTGGTTTTCAGACAGAGCCAGTTAAATGTGGGTAAGGTCTGTATCGCTGTAGGTTGTGGGTTCGATCCCCACCCGGGACAAACATTTTGTCTGATGAACATGGATGTTTGTTCTGTGTCTGTGTTATAATAATGTATTATAAGTATTACATATTTACAAAAAAAAAGCGTATACATATGTATTCTATCAAAATTCAAATTCAAATTCAAAAATCATTTATTCCAATAAAATCACAAGGATCACTTTGAAACGTCTTAGGAACTAGGTGAAGCTACGCCGATTCCTCGCGACCAAGCCTAGAAGAATCAGGCAACAAACAAGGCTTGGGGTCTACCTTTTTTTAATGATCCTTTTCATAATGCTATGTAGAGCTCCAGTGTGGTGCCAATCGAACAAGGTGAAGGCTCAAACAAGAATAATAATTAAAAGAACTACTCAAGTACGTAAACAATAAAAAAAATATATATCAGTAATCTGGTTCTCTTAGTACAAGCTTTGCTTAGTTTGGAGCTAGATGGCGATGATTGAAATGTAATGTAATACACTTGATTGCTTAATAGTACCTTACATAGATTCAATATACCTAGGTAATTGATTTAGCTGGTAATTTCAAGCTCGTCTTTCAAGAGTGTATTCACTTCAGAGACCACAGATTATTAATAAGTTACTACTAACTTATTAATAATCTGTGGTAGGACTAAGTGTCATTATATTAGAAAACAGGTAATATAGGTGGCAATAATGGCTGCTAATGAACTAAGACTGTAATGGTACTAGATGTAAAAATATTATCTTTATTCAGTAATCGCAATTTTAATAATTACGTTTTAATAAACTAAAAAGAAAATCGACGAAAATGATTCGACCAATCGAAAAGTCAAAGGACAATATTAGTTTTTAAGTTTTATGAAGTAACTATTAGTCCTACATTAATTTAATTTAAAATGGATCAACTCAGGACTATTCTCTACACAATAGAAAAATCATTCAAATCGGATCACCAGGTAAAAATATATGCGTCGTCATACATAAAAATATATATTATATTTATATACGCGACGACTTGAGAACCTCCACCGTTTTTCGTCAGTTAAAATTGTCACTTTAGTTTTCGTTAGCGAAAAACTATAAAGTTTTTTGGTCTTGGCCCTTACTCTGCGAAACGATTTAGACAGTGACAGTGCTCCGATTTATTCAGCCAAATCGCACTCTAAGAAACCATCGTCTGTCATAGTAGAATGTATGATGTCAATTGTCAAAAGTAATGTCGGTCGTTCCATCCTTCAAAATATAGTCGGAAACGATGTGACGTTTGTCACAATATTTATCGTTTTCAAGAATAGACCCCTGAACATTCAGTTTTAGTTTTTGGTAGTAATATTAACACACCCTGTAAATCACATATCATAGTACATATAATGATACTGGCTGCTGCCCCGGCTTCGCACGGGTGGTACCTGGATAAAAAGTAGCATATGTGTTATTCTAATGTATAAGCTATATATTATTATACTAGCTGACCAGTGCCCGCTTCGCTGGTCGACAGATAGTTTCACATCTGGTATTCCCATCTTCAAAATAAATTATAGCCTATATGTTGCCGAGGACTAATAGCTACATAACAAAAAAAGTTTCATCAAAATCCGTCCAGTAGTTTTTGCGTGAAAGCCAGACAACAGACAGACAGACAGACAGACAAAAATTTCAAAATGTAATTTTTTGGCTTGTGTTACTTGTATGAAGACCCCTAGGAGTATTTTTTTTTAGTTTTTATTCAATGTACAGAATTGAACTCTTCTACAGTTTTATTATATGTATAGATATTATGTAAAGTTTAACTTTAACCCGTTCACTAGTTTTTACGTGAAAGAGTAACAAACACACACACACACACACACACCCACTCACTCACTCACAAACTTTCACATTTATAATATTAGTAGGATGTAATCAATTTTGATTCTAAGCTCTTGACTATGTTGTAGCGATACTGAAAATAGCTACCCCAATGGTTTTCCCGACACCCTACTTCCTTAAACAATAAGTGATTAAATTTCTTTCCAAAAATTAACCTTCAAGAATGTTCGGCACACCAAAAGAAAAGATCCATAAAGTGTCACGGTCGTGAGTCCGGTAATATATTGCTAGGGGAATCAATTCCCTGCAGTATATGCCAATATATAAATCATTTTAAATCGCTGTGTTGCCAGTGCGTATAATCGGAATAATCCCACATTTCCGGTGACCTTAATCGCAAAAAAGTTTAACATTAACTTCTGTGCGCGGTTTCGTTTACGTAGTACCCGGATAAAAACTAGCCTATGTCGATCCGGAATAAGTATTCTCTTTGAGACTTTTTTGGAGATATTGTTCAACTAATCGATTTTATCTGTTTGTTCGATACAAGTAATATTATACGAGTAGGTTTACATCATTGCTTCTTCATTTTTATAATTTTTGTTTTTTCCGTTATATTACAATATAATTAATTAGTATACCATTTTTATACTCGTAACATATACACATAAACATTTCCAATGATAGAGTTTATAGATAAGATTTTATACAAAAATCTGAAGGTATTATAAAAATATGGGTCTGGCAACACTTTTCGTAGGTAATATTTTCCATAAAATGCTGACACGGGCACACCTTTCAGGCCTAGCCGATAAAGGTTTAACCTTTTTTAAAAGGATGTGGGAATTTCGATTTGGGCAACTGTGAGCACTATGACATTGAACAAAAGCATTTTAGTACAAACGTAAAAATAAAAGCTTACTTTTATAAAACCGATAGAAATAGTAAGGATTTCTAAAAACCCGCAAGGATTTTCAACAGATTTTACTAGTACATTGGTGGAAATTCTGTTGTGTCCGCCTAAAGCTAAGATTTAATCCTAATAATTACGTTTCAAAAAACTAAAAAGTGAAGCGACGAAAATGTTTCGACTCTTACGACCAATCGAAAAGTCAAGGGACAATATTAGTTTTTATGTGTTATGAAGAAACTATTAGTCCTACATTAATATAATTTAAATAGGACCAACTTGGGACTATTCTCTACACAATAGAAAATGCAATAAAAAACGACTAGCGTTGAACGATATCTTATTTGAAAAAAAAAAAAAAATCACTACATAGTATAAAGCAAAGTCGCTTTCCGCTTCCCGCGTCTGTATGTAATATGTAATATGTATGTATGTATGTTTGCTTATATCTTTAAAACTACACAACGGATTTTGATGCGGTTTTTTTTTATAAATAGAGTGATTCAAGAGGAAGGTTTATATGTATAATACATGCATAATATAGTAGAGAAACACTGATAATTTTAGAGGTTTCTAATGTGATGTCGTAAATAATCACATTTTTTTGCGCTTACATTGCAAATGCTGGCTGAACCCCATGAGATATATCAAAATAATGTACTACAGTATTGTATACCTTAAAAACGTCTACAAAAAAGTCCACGATGGTATTAGAAATGTCTTACGCACAGCGAAGCGGGCACGGGTCAGCTAGTTAAAATATAAATGAGTTCATGATGTAGCTTTTTGTTGAGTAAGTCGTATCATTTTACGGGCCTTACGATAAGTTTCAAAGTGTATGTAGGTATTCTGAAAGTCGGTAAAGTCGTTATGTCAAGGCTAATTTAATATTAGCGGACATAACACACAGTGCCATCTAGCCCCAAACTAAGCAAAGCTTGTACTATGGGAACCAGATAACTGATAGAATACTTATATATTTTTAATATGTATTTATTTTACATATTGACACCGAGACACAGAACAAACATCTATGTATATCACACAAATATTTGCCCTGGGTGGGGATCGAACCCATAACCTACAGCGCAGAAGACAAACTTACTATCAACTGAGCTGTGAGGTCAGTCAAACTCGTAACTTGTACTATATTTTAAATTATACTACCATCTTCCGCCCGCGACTTTGCTTGCGTGATACCTAGAAAAAAATGCCCTATTTGTTATTCTATGACATAAGCTTTATATATTCCAAGTTTCATCTAAATCCGTTTGGCCGTTTGGACGTGATTGAGCCACAAACACAAATATCCTCACAAACTTTCGTATTTATAATATTTTATTTATTAAAAAAGATTAAGCCTATAAACTTACTTGATAAAATAGTTTTAACTTTTTTAAACTCCGCACTATTTTTAAGTGCTCATACATTTTTGATGTGAAGCAAATATTTAGGACCGTCTTTAAAACTTAGGACTAATCAAATAAGCATCTACTTAGCGAGTAGTTTTAAAATTATTTAATTAGTTATCAACTATTTTAATGTAAAAGAGAAGTTCCACAACTTTTTACTTTAGATCTTATTAGGGTTCTGTACCCAAAAGGTAAAAATGGGACCCTATTACTAAGACTTCGCTGTCCGTCTCCGTATATCTGTCTGTCACCAGGCTGTATCTCATAAACCGTGATAACTAGATAGTTGAAATTTTCACAGATGTGTATTTCTGTAGCCGCTATAACAACAAATATAAAAACAGCATAAAATAAGTATTTAAGTCTCACATACAAAAAAACGTGATTTTTTTGCCGTTTTTATAGATAATGGTACGGAACTCTTCGTGCGCGAGTCCGACTCGCACTTGGCCTGTTTTTTATGATTTACATCTAACTGTAACTAAATTATTTTTTAACCTTTCGTAGTTAGTAACATAACTATTTGTTTTGACATGAGTCTTTATGACGTATTAATTTATTTTCTCGATGTTTCGACTAGGTACGAGTATGTTACAATAGGTATGGTCGCGGGCAGACTTGACCCATGTCAGAATATTAAACTGAACGAAATAATCCAAAAATGGTTTATTTTGGTATTCTTTTTATAGCATGTAGGTAAACAAATATTTAATTTTTTTTTTATTTCGTAGTAGTACATAATTGCTAAAATTAAATAATATAAAGATATTTGGGAGTTACTACGCATCATATAAGTATAAGTATTTATTTAGAAATTTTCACAGATTATGTTATTCTGTTGCTGCTATAACAACAAATACTGAAAACCGAATAAAATAAATATTTAAGTGGGGCTCCCATACAACAAACATGTTTTTTTGGCGTTTTTTATAAACAATGGTACGGAATCCTTCGTGCGCGAGTCCGACTCGCACTTGACCGGTTTTTAAGAACACGAGAGTGGAATGACAACGACCACTGATTTGTTATTTGTAATTTTTTATATGAAATTGTATTTATAATGCGGAACGTTATATTATGTTAATATTCATAAGTACCTTAAAAACATCTAAAGAGCTCGCCTTATCACATTACCGGGCTATGTCAGCCCGCAGCAAAATCCTCGAATTTCCAACATTTTCTTATCATTTCCCTATCTACGTCTATATTTCTTCATATTTGGTGAAAGATTTTTATATCTAATCTTTTAAATAGGAAAACGGGTTACAAGGTACCTAAAGTTTACTGCCTAACCATCGTAACAGTTTAACGTGCAATTAGTGGCGTGGTGAAAACAATGGTGAAATAATTGGACACCAACCATTGTTTATACCGCGGTTCTCAGTGTGCTACAGAGATAGCTTGAACACAGGTTTATACATACATAAATCACGCCTGTTTCCCAGAGGGGTAGGCAGAGACCACGGCTTTCCACTTGCTACGATCCTGACATAGTTTTTGTTACATTCACTCTTATTATACTCCTCATGCATTACTCGTCGGTTTAGAGTACTCATAACATGACCTTTTTCAAAACGTCACCAAATTGATCTAATAAAATACGTTGTGCTCCCAAAGGTCGTATTCACACTCGCTATTAACCTACTAATATTATAAATGCCAAAGTTTGTGAGTATTTGCGTGTGTTTGTTACTCTTTCACGCAAAAACTACTGATCGGTTTAAAATTAAACTTTACAGTAATAAACCTTATACATCAGAATAACACCACATTAGTTACTTTTTATCCAGGTGGTTATCCGTTCGAAGCCGGGGCGAACAGCTAGTATATATATAAATATAATAGCTATACGTATTTACTAATCTTCCTTCGTTCATTCTCTCTATATGCCTAAACCATCTAAACACCTTCCTCAACTCTCATCACTACGTCTTCTTTCACTCCACAATGTTCTCTTCGTGAACCGTCTCCAATAATAGTTGAAACGTGGTAATTAGCCATATTTCTACCAAAATGATTAAACCACGATAGTTTTAATTGCTTACGTTTGACGCTACTATTCAAAGACTATGGTATACTCACTTTACTCTGAGAGGGAGAGGGATAGTTTCCGTTTGCAATAAAATATATCCAAATTGTATAATTGACTTCGCAAACGGATTTTTATAGAAACAGAAATGTTTATTGTATTTTTTGTGGCCGTTTTTTGAAAGGGTTGGTTTTTATTACACCGTGGTTTATATGCATTGACTGTATTTTTACACGGTGCAGTTGAATGCGATATATTTATATGCCTATTATTGTGGCAAGGAAAGAATCGATGTTAGAGCCGCGGGTTCGATTCCCTTTGAAAAGGTAAGTATTAATACCTAGTTGTAGTAATTTTTTTATAAAGTCCTAGTTCTGTGTTTGGGTGTTAATATCACTACATAGTATACAGCAAAGTCGCTTCCCGCTTCCCGCATCTGTATGTATGCTTATATCTTTAAAACTACACAACGGATTTTGATGCGGTTTTTTTTAATAGATAGAGTGATTCTAGGAAGGTTTATATGTATTAAACCCGTGCGAAGCCGGGGCGGGTCGCTAGTGTATAATAAGTATGTATTTACAACAAAAAAAACGTAAGTATATAAGTATTCTATCAGTTATCTGGTTCCCATAGTACAAGCTTTGCTTTGTTGCACATACTTGGTTAGTACTTTTAATTATTATTATTATTGCTTGAGCCTTCACCTTGTTCGATCGTCACCACACTGGAGCTCTACATATCATTAAACGTAACAATGCTTGTACTTTTGAACGAGATAACTGATAATTCCAGAATCGAACCCAGAAAGCAGAGCTACCAACTGAGCTGTGAAGTCAGTGTAACTAAATAAGTAAGCCGTTGAAACTGTTAAAATCCTATTGTGGTTAGACAGTTACACAATAAGTTTCATAGTTAACGTTTCATATACAAGTCGGTAACGACACCAGTTTAGTTAGGCAGTAGGCTCCAGGGCCTCTTTCACACTCAGCTCGCATTTTGCGGTATATTCCGTCTGCTAGTCGCAAATATGGCCGACGCTGAAATGTGAATCAGCGACTTAAGGTGCGTTTCCACTGATGCGAAGCTGTGCGGAGCGGACCGTGAATTGACCAATCACAGCGCTTGACATTTTTGGATCAACTATTTCGAGCACTGTGATTGTTCAATCAAATTGTTCGTGTCAGTGGAAACCTATCCTTATCGATAGAGTGCGTGATGAAATCAGCAGTTGATTGTAATACAAATTCAATAAATTCAAAATTAATTTATTCAGTACAAAGTACGCGGAAATATTACAGATACAACGATGAGAAAAACAAAAGTAAAAAAAAACTGTGTATCTAGCAGTCTCAACGCCCACAACAGACACAACATTGTTAATTTCCCATACCTTTGCTTAGTTTCGAGCTAGATGGTGTACGTACTATACGCGTAATATGAAAATTCAATTTTAAATAGTAGGTAATAGCGCTAACTGATAGGTCTGCGTCAGGAAGTAAAATTAGATATACAAAGCAAGACATTTCCAGAATAATCCCTTTCATATAATTTCTGCGTAAAAAATAAATAAATAAATATTATAAATATGAAAGTTTGGAAATAAATATTATAAATATGAATATAAAAGTTGAGGATGTTTGTATGTTTGTTCCTCAATCCGGCCTAAACGACAAAACGGATTAAGTTGAAATTTGCTGTAGATATAGATATACTGCCCGAATAAATAATAGACTACTTTAAAATATGAAAAACATCCCAAAAACTAAAAAAAAACGCAAAAGGGATGATTTCTGTATAGATGGCGCTGGTTTGCAACAAATCTGACATCACAGACTAAAAACATGTCTTTTCTATAAGATTATTGAAATTTGACAGGACAACGTCTGTCACGGGTCGGCTAGTAAATAAATAAATAGGATCACGACTGTAATCCCAAAACGGTAGACATCATCTCAGATCTTCAGACGCTTAGATCCTTTGAAGATGTCTAGTGTGAGTAGTCAGATGCAGTTTTGCAGTAGTTAGCATTCCATACGTGACAGGTCGCAAGCCCATCACCGCTTATAAGAATACTAACTATTTCCCCAATTTAATTTCTGTGTATATTCTCTTATTTATCCTGGTTATCTTTTAAGTGGAAAAAACTTAAGAGAATTTCATAAAGCCACAGACGCTCGTCTTAAACGAAGGTACTTTATGGGATAAAGCTCCTTAATGGACGAAATTGTAACAAACGGCAGGATTTATGCAAATCGCATTCATTATTTCGCATTTATTATGCATTTAGGTGAAATTTCCTTCCAATTTCTACAATATCTACGACGATAAGTAGAAGACGACTCTGTAGTACGTTTATCTTTAACCCTTTAGCAAAGGTCTCAGGGGATGCTCTTTAGTTAATTAGGGTACCGTACCCAAAGGGTAAAAACGTTACCCTATTACTAGGACTTCGCTGTCCGTCTGTCTGTCCGTCTGTCACAGGGCTGTATCTCATGAAAATAAATATTTAAGGGGAGCCTATACAACAAACATGATTTTTTTGCCGTTTTTATAGATAATGGCACGGAACCCTTCGTGCGCGAGACCGACTCGCACTTGGCCGGTTTTTTTTTGATTGTTGTACGTACTTGAGTAGTACATATAATTATTATTCTTGTTTGAGCCTTCACCTTGTTCGATCGGCACCACACTGGAGCTCTACATAGCATTAAGGAAAGGATCATTGCAAAAAAAGTAGACCCCAAGCCGTGTTTGTTGTCTGATTCTTCTAGGCTTGGTCGCGGGGAATCGCCGTAGCTTCATCTAGTTCCTAAGACGTTTCAAAGTGATCCTTGTGATTTTATTGAAATAAATAATTTTTGAATTTGAATTTGAATTTAATGTCTATCTCTAGAAGTACTATGATTTTATTATCTGCTATAATTCAGATGCTCTTCATCATGAGCATCGCCCGCGACCGCCGATAAAGACTTAAAGGTAATCAAATCTCTTAAAGAAAGTCTTGTTCAAATTTCAATAATCCCATAAAAAATTACTTTCAATTTTCCCGAGTTTTCCTATTTTTCGGGGAACTTTTCCAATTATTTTTCCCCCATAAATCTTGTCTTGTTTTCATGATGAAAGTCAGACAAGTCGGTTTAGCTATTTTCGAGTATCTACATACTTGCGAGACTATTTATTTTATATATACATAATTTTAAAATACTCGTAGATATTCAACTGTCTCTGTCTGACAGTGCTCTACGTTATAACTCATGCATGTGGAGCAGCATAAAGCTGAGATGGGTCCTGTTCGACCCACGCAGTAGGTATTCAGATTTTTTATGTAAGTACCTATATTCCTTCTTA
Source organism: Hydriomena furcata (assembly GCA_912999785.1). Lineage (NCBI taxonomy): Eukaryota > Metazoa > Arthropoda > Insecta > Lepidoptera > Geometridae > Hydriomena > Hydriomena furcata. The sequence continues at coordinate 1,134,386 of OU538835.1, forward strand.
TTATTATGTGACTCTTTATCTATGTGTGTGCCAAATAAATGGATTTGAGTTAGATAGATAGAAGAAGCAATTTTACATTGACTATTAAACTTTCAAATAAAAACTTTAATCTAATCGAAATATTGGTTTCAACCATATCCACCAATTAAATTGGACTGGCCTCACAGCTCAGTTGGTAGTAACTCTGCCTTCTGCGCTGTAGGTTGTGGGTTCGATCCCCACCCAGGGCAAATATTTGTGTGATAAACATAGATGTTTGTTCTGTGTCTGGGTGTTAATATGTATAATAAGTATGTATTTACAAAAAAAAAAGTATATAAGTATTCTATCAGTTATCTGGTTCCCATAGTACAAGCTTTGCTTAGTTTGGGGCTAGATGGCGCTGTGTGAAATGTCCACCAATATATATATATATATATATATATATATTAAAAGTTTCAAAGTAATTTACAAACGAATAAGGTTTCAAATTTGTTTTACAAGTGCTTTCATAATTATAACCCGCAAGCAAAACTTTGTAATGGTTTTGCGCTTTAATTGAGGTGTCTATTACATAACACTTTTGAACTTTTGGTCTTGTGTTTGACTGGCCTAACAGCAGGGCTATTTTGTAACAACATGATTATCATGTTATGATGTTGAATGCAATACTAGAGAATACCTAATCTGTACACTTTTCATAGCAACTATTCATTGTTTATGCACTACTATACCTACGCTAGGTCTACGCCTAAACAGCATAAAATTAATATAATGCATAAGCTAAAAATTTGTGTGTATAAAATTGGTTTTTGAAATGATATGGCATGAAGTTTTTTTTTTAGTATTTTTACAGAAATATAAACGTTTAATAAACCTACAAATTTATCTGTATTAGTCATCACATTTCAAACATTTAATTCGAACCTTAATTTTTAGCCCTAAACTAAGCAAAGCTATGGGAACTAGATAACTGATAGAATACTTAAATACTTTTTTTTCCTCTAAATTGAAGCGACATAATTTTCAGCATAAACACTGTTGGTTTCAGCGTGATTTCGTGAAAACAAAACTCATGACCTTGCCGTTGAGAGCAAAAAAAAACCCGAAAAACGTCCAACTTGGTCACAAATTTAGTGACGGTCGTAAGACAATAAAAAACTCTTTTGACTGACAGTTGTGGAACGAATTTTAAACGTCTTTTGAGTTCATTCTTAACAGACTTTTGGCATCTTTTTGTTTCGTTGTTAAACAGATTTTTTAGGGTTCCGTACCCAAAGGGTAAAAACGGGACCCTATTACTAAGACTTTGCTGTCCGTCTGTCTGTCACAATGCTGTATCTCATGAACCGTGATAGCTAGGCAGTTGAATTTTACAGATGATGTATTTCTGTTGCCGCCTGTTTTTACCTTCAAATACTGCTAATTACCACGTTTCTTGTTGTATTGGGGACGTTTCGAGACAATGCAGATGCTCTGTTGATCGACTCTGCCGATCAACGGCAGATCGGCGAATACTCATCATGATTTTTTTGCTGTTTTTTATAGATAGGTACGGAACATTTCGTGCGCGAGTCTGACTCGCACTTGGCCGGTTTTTTATTAAGTTCCGTTATCAAGCGTATTATACTGTAGATGATTATATAAATGATAAATCCTCGTGGCCTGATGTCGCTCTGCTACATATTATATACAGCTAAATATTAATTTACTTAATCTGCACTATTTTATTTTGTGTAACATTTGTCTACTTTAATTATTTTTAAGCAAATAGTTATTTTATCTTTAAGTTTTATTTCTAAATCAAGTGTAGCGTGTGCTGCTTTTTGAATTTGTGCTGAGGCTCTTTAGTTATTTTATTTTTTTATTTTATTGTTTACGTACTTGAGTAGTACTTTTAATTATTATTCTTGTTAGAGCCTTCACCTTGTTCGATTGGCATCACACTGGAGCTCTACATAGCATTAAGGAAAGGATCAATAAAAAAAAGGTAGACCCCAAGCCGAGTTTGTTGCCTGATTCTTCTAGGCTTGGTCGCGAGGAATCGGCGTAGCTTCACCTAGTTCCTAAGACGTTTCAAAGTGATCCTTGTGATTTTATTGAAATAAATAATTTTTGAATTTGAATTTGTATTTTAATTTGTTCATGGTTATTTTTTTCAACCGATGATTTCGTTCTGACGCGTAAATATTTTTTTGTTTTTTTTATGTATTACATATCTGGGGGCACAGCAGTGCCCCCGCCAAGTCAAGCAATAAAGCGGCACGGCTGTACCATCCTTTTCTCGAAGCAGTTCAGGCCATTTTCGACCCCCTATAACTTCGTTGTGGATAAAACTAGAATCCTGAATTTTCAGTAACCAAGCAGTCACTATATAAACACGGTATATTTCAAAATTTCATTAAATTTGAACCAGTAGTTTAAGAATTACAACTAGTCAAAATTTCCTATTTTGTCACTCACTCACTCACTCACTCACTCACTCACTGACTGACTGACTGACTGACCGAACATCAAAAGTTTAAGGCACTTCTAGCAGACATAGAAGCTTGAAACAATTTGAAACACAATTAGTGTTTAGTGTAAAAATCCTAAAAAAACCTTCCAAATGCGAGTCGGACTCGCGCATGTCGAGTTCCGTACCATTATCTATAAATCACGTTTGTTGTATGGGAGCTCCACTTAAATATTTATTTTATTCTGTTTTTAGTATTTGTTGTTATAGCGGCAACAGAAATACATCATCTGCGAAAATTTCAACTGTCTAGCTATCATGGTTCATGAGATGGGCTGTATCTGTGGGCTGTGATAGACAGACGGACAGACAGACCGGCAGACAGACAGACGAACAGACGGACAGACATACAGATGGACAGACGGACGGACGGACAGTGGAGTATTAGTAACAGGGTTCCGTTTTTACTCTTTAGGTACGGAACCCTAAAAAGTAGGGCTATCTACAAAAATAAATGAGATGCCATCAAAAACATAACTTGTAAAAAAAGCCAAGTCTCGCAACGCAACTCAGTTCTTCTACCGTAAAAAGTTGTGAGATCCATGTAATACCAAGTCGGTTAATTTAATCAGTAAGGGTCCTTCTGACTTATGTTATTACGTAATTAGCTAACCTTTGAGTTGCGTTGCGAGACTTGGCTTTTTTTACAAGTTATGTTTTTGATGGCATTATATTTATACCTGGAGATCCGATTTGAATAATTTCTATTCTATTTTGTAGAGAATATTTGAAAGTTGGTCCCATTTAAAATTTATTATTTAATAGTTTCTAAATAAAACTTAAAAAACGAATATCGACTTTTCGATTGTTCCAAATTCTTTTATCAGTTCTTATTAGTTTTTAAAACGTCATTGTACACTGGACCTTCAACTTATTATTATCTAAATTATCATCATCTTCCTGCCCTTATCCCACTTAAATGGGATTTGCACAACCGGGGTCGGGTCCATTTCCCTCCATCAGCCGTCACCTCATCACTCACTCCTTTACCCAAGTCATCTTTCAGTCCATCCACCTTTTCTTTGACTAATAGCAAAATCGTAGTGACCAAAATTGTTCCAAGCAAAAATAATTGCAGGTCGTGGATTATGAATACACAACTTTAACTCTACGTACGGCCTTCCGTTCGTAATGACGAGCTCAACATTATTTTTTAGGGTTCCGTACCCAAAGGGTAAAAACGGGACCCTATTACTAAGACTTCGCTGTCCGTCTGTCTGTCACAGGGCTGTATCTCATGAACCATGATAGCTAGATAGTTGAAATTTTCACAGATTATGTATTTCTGTTGCTGCTATAACAAAATATACAAAAAAAAGAATAAAATAAATATTTAAGTGTGGCTTCCATACAACAAACATGTTTTTTTTGTCGTTTTTTTATAGTTAATGGTACGGAACTCTTCTTGCGCGAGTCCGACTCGTACTTGACCGGTTTGTTATTATACGATTAATATATATTCGTGGACATTATTACTCAGCGCCATCTAGCCTCAATCTAAGCAAATTCGGGACGAGCAGCTAGTTATTGAATAAAACCATATCGATCCTCCTTCTCATCCATTGGGTTAATTTGAGTGCCAATATATTTCATTGTTCATAAAAATTCATAAAAATTCATAAATCTTTACAATAAATATAGACGGCCTTAATCTAATAGGTAATTTTGTTATTTACGATCATTGTTATTCAGATATTTAGATTCGGGGAAAACATTCGCGTTATTTATACATATTTTCTGAGGCCTTTTCATATGTACAAGGCGGCAAATTAATAATAATATATAATAATAATAAATAATAAAAGTTTTTATTTTCCTTGTACAATATAAAAATTAACTTAAATAGGTATCTATGAATATATATAAAAATTATATTTAAGGACCGCTTTCAGCGGTAGAAGCCTCCTCCAGCACTTTCCATTTTTCCCGATCTCTAGCGGCTCTACTCCATGTTTTGCCTGCTACTTTCACGATGTCATCATCCCATCGCATAGCAGGCCTTCCTCTTCTTCGTCTTTTTTGTATTGGGTCCCAAAGTCCCAATTCATGATTGTTTTAGACCACCTCTCATTTTGTAATATTTGGATGTGCCCGGCCCATTTTCATTTTAATGATAATAATTAATAATAAATAATAATTAATAATAACAAGTAACATTACGTAATAACATTACGTAATAACAAGTAACATACGTGAACCAGTTGATCTAAAGACCGTTGAAAACAGTCTATTGATAGCTCAACTGATCCAGATCCTACCAATCGGAAGCGTACCCTAGGTACTGGTTTAATTTCTAGGTGAAACTATACATTTAATATGCGTTTATCAAAACCCAGTGCAAACTTCTAAATGTCTACTAACTTCTCTGTCTCTTACTAAGACTTCGCTGTCCATCTCTCCGTCTGTCCGTCTCTCTATCACAGGGCTGTATCTCATGAACCGTGATAGCTAGACAGTTGAAATTGTTATAGATGATGTATTTCTTTTGCCGCTATAACAACAAATACTAAAAACAGAATATAATAAATATGTAAGTGTGGCTTCCATACAACAAACATGTTTTTATTGCCGTTTTTTATACTTAATGGTACGGAACCCTTCGTGCGCGAGTCCGATTCGTACTTGACCGGTTTTTTTTTATTTTTTTCATATCCTTTAAATTTTTGATTGAAAGCGTTGCAAAATCTATGTTAAATTTTTCTTTTCACATTAAGTTAACCTGATTTTAATTTGAATTCAATAGAACCATTTTGTGTTTGTATTTGTTGTAGCAGAGCGTATCAGAAACATGAGAAATCATGCGTTGAAATACTAATATAGGTGTTAGAACCGTGTTTGCGGAATGCGGTTGTTTTGCCTCAGTCGATAGTAAACCGTTGGGAAGTCAGGAGTAAGCATGTGAAATGGCAGTAAATGTGGGCGAGTTGTTTGCTTTCGGTTCTAAAAGTAAGAATTTGAAGTAAAGTGAGTCATTATATTAACGTATTCATATCATCTTAGCAACTGGTTGCCTGCTGAAGGATAAAATAATGATCTCACAGCTTAATTTATAAAAAAATAGATGTCCCGCTTCTTGACAAATTAGCTCTTTCCGTTTTTCAAGATTTTAACATTATTGCACTAAATTTTCTTTGTTATGAATCCTGACACTAACGAATAAAAAAAAGGAATTAGCAAAATCGGGCCAATAGGGATTCATTTGTATTTGTTATATTCGTTAATATCAGGACAAGGTTAGTATGATATATTTTTTGGAAAATTCAGCGTAAAATTTAGATTTTCGGAAAAACTGATAGTGCTTTTATATATGGGATTATTTAAACTTGACAGGACAACGTCTGTCGGGACAGCTACTTTAAATAAATATGCGAAGGAAAGTTTTCAGTTGGAAAGTGAGTTATTAAAGCTTGACGGTTTGTTTAATGAAAATCTCTTTGGACTGATCAATCAAAATCAAAATCAAAATATCGTTTATTCATTGAAAGCACTTGGATCATTTAGAATCGTAATGACATTATTAAAAATGTAATGCTACATAATAGAAAAAGTGGATATTGTGCCAACAGTATTGTTTGGACGTGCCTCTGACTACCCCCCTACATCTTCAAGGCGCCTTGAGATCTGAGTGTATGTCTACCCTGCTTGAGGATTACAGTCGTGATCCTATTTTTTTTCCTTTTCATTTAAGGCGCTCCCAGTCGACGATTGTTTTTGTTCGAAACGACAAATAATATTTATATAACAAATATTTTTTTGTGAACAAGCTACATCTCCTATTTTATAATGTATAGTATATGTGAATAAAGATGTACCCATCTTTAATCACTTCGATAAATAATCCTACCGACGGCTGCAATGACGACAAACACACGTCGGCGCGTGGTCCGCCTTTGCTTTTCGAATAAATTAATGATATAAATTATGTATTTTAAGAAACATCAGGAATAGATTAAAGATAAAAGAAAACACAACTGTAACTAAACTCAATTTACTGAACAGAATTTATGTAATTCAACTAAAAACAACCAAAATGGAACAAACGACACAATCATAACTTTACATGAATTTACACTGCAAAACATTGATAACTCTTGACAAGAAATAAAGCTAATGCGTCACGACTTGTGACAACGATAACCTAAGTGATGTAAACGCCTCGAACGCCAACGAACAACTGCCCCCGAACCAAGTGTGCGCCGCCTGGCTTTTGTAGGGGTGACCCCCATTCTGATTCTTCATTCTGTGTCCGATGAAAAAAACTGCTAACAGTATAATTACTTATCAAAAACCTATTCTAATAGAAATCTAGATCTACATATTACCTATCTTTAACAATAAATCATAAGTTGATCTTAATAGTAGGTATCTTAATATTTCGATCATAAATTCTAAAACGTATCATTTTGAAATAATATTTTTATCGTGAAAAGTTTCTGCTACTATGTTTTCAGCTTAATAGAAATCTAGGTAGGAACCTGAAGTAATATACTTATAAAAATAGGAGATGTGGCTTGTTCAGAAGTATTTCTTTTTTCGTTTCGAAAAAGAGCAATCAGCGACTGGGAGCCCCTTAACCTATTTAGCTAAATGTTAATCACATGGGACACTGACCCAGCTTTCTGATCTAGTTTACTTGGCGGGCGAAATTTAATCCAAACTTTGTATATTTATTTAATCTCATCTAACAGTTTAACCACTGCTGACTCGTAATTTCGTTGGTCTCTTGTACAAATAGATTTTGTTTTAGCAGAAATCGGTTGTAAATTGACAGACAGACAGGAATACTGGGAAAGACGGCCAAGGTACGTGGGGGAGAGTTATCGCCATTTTCTTAGTTGTAACCTCGAAACTACCTCGACTCAAACTCTTGAGGCCCTCGAATTTACCTCGAAAATAACTCATGTTTAGTATCTTAAGATCTTTTGGAGGTTCCTCAATAACGTCATCAGTCCAAAGAGATTTTCATCAAACAAACTATCAAGCTTTTATAAATTTGCAGTCTGTGGTGATTTCTAAATGTCACGAAAGTCGAGGAAACGTTACACGCATGCATCGTTCAGAAGCTGTCGAGGAATGTAAAGGTACATCTCGAGGTACCTTGTGTTGACAGTTCTTTAACTGTGGAAACAACGACTAGAGGCAAACTCGAGGTAATTTTATCAACGAAAACTACCTAAACTCGGTTTCGAGGTCGAGTCGAGGTGGAGATATTTCGAGGTTACAACTAAGAATATGGGGATAGTGTACTAACTAATGGCATTTTGTTGTAGTGAAGTTTTACAGATATAAACACTGTAATTACAGTACCTTAAATTTATTTAAAAATGAATGTGTGTTTAGAAAATATTAGTTTGTTCATGAAATGGTTTTGAAAAACTTTGATAAATATATTTTTAATGTTGTTTTATATTGTTCATAATTAATCATGTACTTTCATAATAAATTGTTTTTGTAACTAGAATCGAAATGATCGTCGGTAATTTTCAATGAAAAAGTTTTTTGAATTGAATTTGAATCTAAAGACAGCAGCTTTATAAATAGCAAAGCGTACGGAACCCTAAAACCTCGTTCCAATAATCATCCTTGCAGCAATATCCGAAGAAAAGGATTTTTTCATCTCCAGCCTTTCTATAGAGTCATAACTGGTTAGCACCAGTTTTTGATGACGTAGACGATACCTAACTCCTTGCGATTCAAAAATAGAATGAAATTATTTTTAGCTGCATCTGTCATGGGTTGCCTTTTTAACCGACGATATACATACATATATATTTTTACGTACGTATATATTATTGTACGTATATATATTTAAAATTATTTTATGTTTATGACGCATATATCTTTACCTGGTGATCCGATTTGAATGATTTTTTCCCATTGTGTAGAGAATAGTCCCAAGTTGGTCCTATGTAATTATATTAATGAAGGACTAATAGTTAGTTTATAAAACTTAAAAACTAATATTGTCCCTGACTTTTCGATTGGTAGAAACATTTTGTCGGTTTTCGTTTTAGGTTAATCTAACGTAATTATTTAAATAACCCTTATTTACAGAAATAAATAACATCTAATACTACTTATTATATTACATAATACTTACAAAATACACAAGAACCAGTTGAGCTAACTAAAGACCGCAAACAGTCTATAGGTAGCTCAAACTGATCCAGATCGTTGTTGCCTTCGGTAGTAACTGCATATGCAATGTTTCTCTGTATGTCCTATAGAATCGTAAACTATGCATTTGATCATGTGATGATATAAATTAGAATTAGATTAGGTAAAAGGATTTTTTTAATTTATTTTATAGGTTTTTTAGTTATATATATATATATATATATATTGGTGGACATTTCACACAGCGCCATCTAGCCCCAAACTAAGCAAAGCTTGTACTATGGGAACCAGATAACTGATAGAATACTTATATACTTTTTTTTGTAAATACATACTTATTATACATATTAACACCCAGACACAGAACAAACATCTATGTTTATCACACAAATATTTTTCCTGGGTGGGGATCGAACCCACAACCTACAGCGCAGAAGGCAGAGTTACTACCAACTGAGCTGTGAGTTTGTTCGTTACTATTTTTTTTTTGTAGACAGGGACATATAAAAATTATTTATTTATATAAACATCAATAACAAAGAAATCAATCTCAAATTAAGATTCAAATATATTTTACCTCCTTATAAATAGTAAGTAACTTATTTAAAATACGTACAGTATTTGTCAAGTGTAAAAGTACGGTTTCCGTTAGATATTTTTGTTTTTTTATGCTTTACTGTATCTCTCAAAATAAGCTTGTGAAACGTAAAATACGACATCGTTATTATCCATTATTACAACAACGGGAAATTACTCACGTAAATGATAAATTGTCAATGAGGACACCGACAATGAGACGGCAATGCGAGCAGGGTAGCGCGCGCGTTATGGTCCACTCACCGTGAAGAAGATTCTCTAGATGAATCGAAACATTTTCGGTGTCCTCATTGACAATTTATCATTTACGTGAGTAATTTCCCGTTGTTGTAATAATGTGTAGTACAACTCACGAAAGTTTTGAAAGTGAAATCGTTATTATCCTACCGATACTGGTCCAGTGGCGGATTTACCACTAGGCTGAGTAGGCTGGGGCCTATGGCGGCAGATTTTAGGGGGTGGCAAATTTAGGTTTATGTTCCCTTATGTTCCTTGGCCAATCACTTGATTTTGCCAAATGTCTTGGGGGTGCAATTCAATAGCCTACAGGCGGCAAATGTGTAAGTCCGTCACTGTACCGGTCAGTATATTATTTACCGAGCATTACAAAATCTAGGCTATCAAGGAGATGTATGTGTGTTTGCTCACGTTTTGCAATAACATCTGAACTAGTGCTAGCCATCCATAATACATGTATGTATACATGAGATTTACGCATTCGACCGAGGCACGTGATCTTTTGCAAATGTAGGTATTTAAATAAAATTCATAGTCGGGTCAAAAACCTTTGCAGAAATTCATGCATTTTATATAGTAGCTTTGACGTATGTTTGAATTCTGGTTATGTGAACGTTTTTAGGGTACCGTACTCAAACGGTAAAAACGGGACCCTATTACTAAGACTTCGCTGTCCGTTTGTCTGTCACAGGGCTGTATCTCATGAACCGTAATAGCTAGACAGTTATATATTTTACACATGATGTATTTCTGTTGTCGCTATAACAACAAATACTAAAAACAAAATACCATAAATATTTAAGTGGAGCTCCCATACAACAAACGTGTTTTTGCCGTTTATAGATAACTAGCGACCCGCCCCGGCTTCGCACAGGTAGCATGTTATTATACATATAAACCTTCCTCCTGAATCACTCTATCTATTAAAAAAACCGCATCAAAATCCGTTGTGTAGTTTTAAAGATATAAGCAAACATACATACATACAGACGCAGGAAGCGGAAAGCGACTTTGCTTTATACTATGTAGTGATGGTACGGAAAATTTCGTGCGCGAGTACGAATCGCACTTGGCCGGTTTTTTATTAAATTTTATGAACTGTGGCCTGAGCTCGAAACACTATCGTATCGACAACGTATCGTCCAAATGTCAAAACTGGCACTTTTTGTATAGTAAAATGGTGTGATATGGTGTGATTGTATAACATAATATGTTATGCTTCTTCAGTAGTAGTAGATTTTCGGGAATAGTATACACAATCAAGTAGGTATATCAAGTGTAAAACTTTAACAATCGCAAGTTCGGATAATAAATAAACAAAGGTTTGAAAATCACTAACGAAGTATCTATAAAATTCACATTAACGGGATATGTGGTTAGCAAATCCAGACAGAGCATCGTAAAGTCCCCCAAAAGGGGAGGATTCCTTAAATAGCCTCCTACACGTACGCTTGATACCATGGGCGTAGCAAGGTACGGGCAGGGGGGCATCGGTCCCCCTTTAGAAGAGCGGTCACTGATAAAAAATATTTTTTCATCATTTACTCTGAGCAATGTCACTAATAACGATAAGACTCCACTACTAATGTGAGATGCTCATATCATATTTTGTTCAAAAACCGGCCAAGTGCGAGTCGGACTCGCGCATGAAGGGTTCCGTACTATTATAAATAAATAAGTAACATTTCTTTATGTCAAATAAATAAATAAATAAAATAAATAAATAAATTATCTAATAAATAATATATAATAATCCATATCCATATCCATACCATTATCTAGCCTCACTAAAAAAATAATTGTTTTAGTATTTGTTGTTAAAGCGGCAACAGAAATATATAATCTGTGAAAATTTCAACTGTCTACATGAGACACAGCCTTGTGACAGACAAACAGACGGACAGCTGAGTCTTAGTAATAGGGTCCCGTTTTTACTTTTCGGGTACGAAACCCTAAAAACCACGTTTAAAACAATACAGTCTAGGATTTCTTTATCTGCCCCACACTATAGAGAATCCTGGCTACACCCTTGCTTGATACAATGAACCCAACAAAGCCACTCACGTATGTGTAGGTAATCCACGCTACGTAAACATATAAATTTAAAATTTCAACTCATCCGTGTACCTTTCCAAATACCTGGTTATTTTAGGTGCCAGGTGTGTTACCCTGTTTAGTTTCAAGTGCCGCCGGTTTAAGCGGGGTACAGATTAATCCCACTTATTGAAACACTCGAAACTGTAAGACATAATAATAATAAATATTGGTGGACATTTGACACAGCTCCATCTAGCCCCAAACTAAGCAAAGCTTGTACTATGGGAACCAGATAACTAATAGAATTTTTTTTTTGTTGTAAATGCATACTTATTATACAAATATCTATGTTCATCACACAAATGTTTATACCGGGCGGGGATAGAACCCACAACCTACAGCGCAGAAGGCAGAGCTACTTCCCACTGAGCTGTAAGGCCAGTCATCGTTCCCGTTCTCGTTAAAAAGTATCCTATGTCCGTCTCCTGGTTCTAAGCTACTTTCCCACCAATTTTCAGCCAAATCGGTTCAGCCGTTCTTGAGTTGTAAATAGTGTATCTAACACGACTTTATCACTACATAGTTTAAAGCAAAGTCGCTTTCCGCTTCCCGCGTCTGTATGTATGTATGTTTGCTTATATCTTTAAAACTACACAACGGATTTTGATGCGGTTTTTTTTAATACATAGAGTGATTTGGGAGGAAGGTTTATATGTATAATAACATGCTACCCGTGCGAAGCTAGGGCGGGTCGCTAGTTTTATATATAAAGATAAATAAGGGTTCTTCCAAGGAATGGATAGAATTTTCATACTTACAGTATTTCCTCACGTTTGGCAATATTTCCGTGGATAGAATTCGATGACGTCAAGCATCGCTTACTTCGTAACCGTGTTGCCATATTATCGAATTGCTTTAGATATTGCAATTTATGGGAGAGTAAGCGTGATTCCAATCTATATTCGTTTTAGAGTTCCCTGCGTGTGACGGAAAACGGAACCCTTGTAGGATCACTCTCGTCTGTCCGTCTGTCACAATCACAGCCTATTTTCTCTTGCGCTGCAAAATGTATTTACAAAAAGCAAAAAATAGTGCTATTGTAATGACGTTTTAAAAATACCAAAAGGAGTTTAATCCCAAAATCTGGGTCCATACCACAAGCTCCTAAAGTAATATCAAAACAATATTACTCGCGGTGTGAAAGTGACAGCTATAAGAGTTGGTATTGCGTTGTCACTTTCGCTTGCAGCGTTGCACTGTTCGTATGTTTGTTTGTAACTTTCAAATTTGCGATCAATTGTTGGTATCCGATTGAGCTGAAATTTTGCATACACCTTTAGTACTGGTGACAATACAATAATATGGTGACAGCGAGCTGATCTGATGAAGGGGTCAGGGGCCACAGTACTCCTTAGTAAATACTTCGATTGAGTAAAACCATAGCATACTAGTCAAGTTTCGATGACAATGTTATATTATGTGACAGGTGATAGCGCGCTGGTGCTCGATGGTTTGAATGATTTGACAAAGCTTGTCATTAAAAAAATATTTTTCAAAAGAAAATTTATTTTATTATTACTTTTAAGCTTGCGGTGCGGCCCCAAACGAGTGTACACCCAGCTTTAGATTGCGTTGAATCCAGTGGGATGTTCTCGGTTACGATTTAATAAAATTTTTAAAGTTCTGGTATTTGTTAGCGGTGCGCAATACTGAATTGTTCGTTGAAGTATTATTTATTTATTTATTTATTTATTTAAGTAACCTAGGATTCACAGTTTTCTTATTGTTAAATATAAATATGTTAAAAATATAATGTTGCACTTAAACCAATTTGAATCCACATTATGTATTCCACTCGTTTTAAATTTTTACAAAGAGCGAGATAGGTAGTAGAACAGCAGAATAGCCGATAAAGATATAAGATGTAGAAAAAAGCAGTGTGTATGTGTCTGTTTGTGTGTGTGTGTGTGTGTGTGTGTGTGTGTGTGTGTGTGTGTGCATGTGTAAGCGTATGTATAGATGTGTGTCTGTGCAGTGTTTAAAGAACTAGTGTGGTGTGTAAAATGTGTAGTGTGGGTAAATTGATAAAATGGAGCGAAAAGGGATAATTAAAAATTTCCAACTGCGCAACGAAAACAAATACAGATATAGATAACGCATAGTTGGCAAAAAGTAGAAAGCTTAGGTAGGGTTTACATGGCTGATAATTTTTGTAGGTTTAATTTTAAGTTTTATTTAATGATTAATTTTTAAGTTTTCCTTCACCGGTTTAAGCAAATGTTTTATTGACCTTAATAAAATCTATATATATATGTAATTGATCAAATAAAATAATTTGAATAATAAATAATGTTGTGCGTGAAGAAGCACCTACATAGATATATTTATACATACGAGTACTAACATGTATTAATTGTATAAAATAGTTAGTTATTATTGTTATTATGTATTCATTTATTCAATAGAGAAGCACATACTCTGGACTTAAACACTTTTTTTGACCTGATGTCAAAGATGTCAATGTCACTGAATTTTTTATTATATATTTGAGGAAGCCGGCTGGTGACACTGTTGGCAGCATAGTTTGTGCGATGCGTAGGCACGAAAAATAATTGTGTGTGCCTAGTACGGTAGTTTGGAGATCTAAGGGTTAACATTTTATTCAGTAGAGATGAACAATCTAAAAAGCCCGTGCATGCATCATGCAGCAGTGCCATGTCCTGTACTGTCCTCCTATTGCGAAGTGACATTAAGCCGTGTACGCGACAAGATGAGTCATAGCTCTCGTAAGTCATACTGCTACGAAAGTTTAAATATTTCACAAACTTTCTTTGTATAGATTCTATAGCATTGTCATAAGTGACATACTGCGGATTCCAAACAGTGCTGCAATATTCAAGCACGCTACGTATGTAAGCGTAATAAAGAATTTTAAGGCAAGATGTGCTTTTAAAAGGTGCTGTGACACGCATAATAAATCCTAGGTTTTTATATGCTCTATTTATTATATATTCTATATGAGTTGAAAAAGTAAGTTTATGATCCAAAAGTACACCCAAGTCTCGTACACTGTTAACTTTCTCGATTGTATGATTGTTGATCTTATACGTGTAGGAGATTGGATCATTGCTACGCGTGAAACAAACATGCATACATTTGCCCACATTAACACTAATTCGATTATTCAAGTAATAAGTAGATAATCTGTCCAAGTCATTTTGAATGTGAATACAATCATCAATGGATCGGACGTTATAGTAAATTTTTTTGTCGTCAGCAAATAGCAAAAATTTTGCATGCATAAAACAGGTGCCAATATCGTATAAATACGCTAAGTAAAGCAAAGGCCCAAGCAAGGATCCTTGAGGGACGCCCGAGGGTACATATATAAAGTTAGATCGTGCTCCACCTATTACAACAGCTTGCCTTCTGTTACTGACGTAAGATTTCATCCAACGTAGGAGATCACCCTGTATACCAAGCTCGTAGAGTATATTTAGCTTTGTTGATTATTTATTTATGTAAGAAATTCTACGAGTATTATGAACGATTTAGAACAGAAGAGGGAAGATGGTTGGCCACGACAGTTTCATAAAGACCATAATGGAAGGGAAGGTTGAAGGGAATGACCGTGTTGGCCGAGTGGGAGCTGACTCGACTTCAATCTGAAGGTCATGGGTTCGAATCCCGGCGTGCATCAATGGATTTTTCATATCAAAATTACGTGCTCAAAACGGTGAAGGAAAACATCGTGAGAAAACCAGTTGGTATTCTTATAAGCGGCGATGGGCTTGCAGCCTGTCACGTATGGAATGCTAACTACTGCAAAATGTGGGCATGTGCCATATACATATAATGTTAGGACGTGCCTCTGACTACCTCACTAGTCTACCGTACTTGGGGATTATAGTCGTGATCCTATTTCTTATGTTTATTTAGGTTGAAGGGAAGATAAGAAGAGGAAATGATAATGATGATGACATGAGCCAGATAAAAGAAAATAGCTGTCGTGTCGTATAAGGAAGTTAAGGAGACGGCGCTGGAGAGAAATATATGGAGAGAGCTGCATCAAATACACCGGCATGTGAAATTATTAGTTTTTAGAGTTCCGTACCCAAAGGGTAAAAACTTAACCCTATTACTAAGACTTCGCTGTCCGTCTGTCCGTCTGTCTGTTCGTCTGTCTGTCCGTCTGTCTCTCCGTCTGTCTGTAACAGGGTGTATCTCATGAACCGTGATAGCTAGACCGTTGAAATTTTCACAGATTATGTATTTCTGTTACTGTTATAACAACAAATACTAAAAACAGAATAAAATAAATATGAAAGAGGGGCGCATACAACAAACGTGATTTTTTTGTCGTTTTTATAGATAATGGTACAGAACCCTACGTGCGCGAGTCCGACTCGCACTTGGCCGGTTTTTTAATATTTGGGCTGAGTCCACCCGGATAAGACGTAAAAAGTGATAAAACTGCTATAACTTGAAAACAATCATACTTAAAAAGAAACTGTCTATAATTTACTTCGCTAGTATGATTATCTAACGAATTATATAAATATGAACTGTTTAACTAATCATAGTAGTGTTTTAGAAGAGCCAACTTTTGAAAATAAATCTATCGAGAAAAGTTTCACCTTTCGTGTTTCTGTCTGTAATTTATCTAGATTATATCCTTAAGTTATCTTTGTCATGAAAAACAAAACTGTATGTTTAATGGTTATTGAGATGAAACGATTCTGCATTCATTAAAAAAATTACTTGTCTTAAAGTCGCTGTCGCTAGCCACTAGTGGATGTGGTCAGTGGCCCGCTTGCGCCGAGCCTTATTAATTAAAAAAAACCGGTCAAATGCGAGTCGGACTCGCGCACGAAGGGTTCCGTACCATTATCAATAAAAATCGGTAGAAAAACACGTTTCTTGTAGGAGGATGATGGAATGGGAGGATCGATGGGAGCCCCACTTAAATATTGATTTTATTCTGTTTTTAGTATTTGTTGTTACAGCGGCAACAGAAATACATCATCTGTGAAAATTTCAACTGTCTAGCTATCACGGTTCATGAGATACAGCCTTATGACAGACAGACGGACAGCGAAGTCTTAGTAATAGGGTCCCGTTTTTACCCTTTGGGTACGAAACCCTAAAAATCATAAAAATATAATGCAAGCGAAGTGGAAAGCAGAATCTAGATAAAAGTATAAGTAAGAGAGATATAAACTAGCTATACGCAACCGCAATTTGGCAAGAGATGGGTACTTACTAGATAAACAGCAGTTACACAGTTAATGATAGTTTCACACTGGTTGTAGAGCTAATACAACAAGCATTACCTGTGTGGGTGGATCATTAACTAGAGCGTACAGCTTAGCAGATGTCTCATTTGAAACAAATGGCTTTTAAAGCTAGTGCTTGCTAGTGAATACCGATAAAAAGACGGTAACGTCATAAATAACACACACATTATGACAAAACGGAAAATTACTCTAGTTAAAAAGACGATGAATGCACCGATAATGTTTCGATTCATGAAGACTTCTACCTAGAAAATCTTCATCAGGGTAAGTTCAGGGCTCAGATCCTTGAAGATGTCTAAAGGGGGGTTAGTCAGAGACACGTCCAAACATTACAATTGACATATACCCATATTTAGCAGTAATTAGCCCGGTTCCAAGCCACACGGCCCAACACAGCTTAATGTACCGATATCTACTAAATAACGTTATATAGGTACGTAATATTGTTATCAAATAGTATTTTTCACATAATTCAGTGCACTTTTTCCACCCTCGTTCCAGTCAACCTATCAGTATGCAAAACACTACGAGTTACAAATTGACTTTGCTAGACTTGTTCGATTCACAAGTTTCGAATGAATAAGTTTGTCGTCGCTTAATGCATCGTTATAATAACGTTAGTTTAGTTATATATATTATGTTGCTAGAATAACGTTACCGCGACGTTATTGATAACGTAGTAGGACTTGCTCTTTGGTCCTCTTCAATTTCCTAGGTTTGTGTAGTTTCACATTTAATATTATTTTCTTTGAAGCAGCTCGCTCGCTATTTTCTACGCTATGCAAGTACCAAATACGGTAAACATCCTTTTAGACTTCTAGGCACTTAGATCCTTGAAAATTCTTAAAGGCACGTCCAAACATGCTGACATTTCTGCAGTAGCATAAAGAAACTAAAATATAAATATACAAGCTAACCCGGCGAACTTCGTATCGCTTTAGAATTTTAATTTCCCTTTCCCGTTCCCGTTAAAAAGTATCATATGTCTGTCTCCTGGTTCTAAGCTACTTCCCCACCAATTTACAGCCAAATCGGTTCAGCCGTTCTTGAGTTATAAGTGTTGTAACAAACCCGACTTTCTTTTATATAGTAGAAGAAGAGATAGGATCACGACTGTAATCCCCAAGTACGGTAGACAGCCTCTCAGATCTCCAGGCGCTTTGATCCTTTGAAAATGTCTAGTGGGGGTAGTCAGAGGCACGTCCAAACATTATATTTGGCACATGCCCACATTTTGCAGTAGTTTGTCAGTTTGCCCACATTTTGCAGCATTTTGTCTATCCATACGTGACAGATTGCAACCCATCGCCGCTTACAAGAAACTCTTGTAACAAATCCATATTCTAGTAAGTAGTATTTTTTTTTACTAGCCCCTAACTAAGCAGAGCTTGTACTATGGGAACCAAATAAGTGATAGAAACTTATATACTTTTTTTTTTTTTTAAATACATACTTTTATACATATTAACACCCAGACACAGAACAAACATCTATGTCCATCACACAAATATTTATCTTGGGTAGGGATCGAACCCACAACCTATAGCGCAGAAGGCAGAGCTATTACCAACTGAGCTGTGAGGCCAGTCTTTGTAAATAACGTCCTTAGTAATCTTGTGTTGTTTTGAAAGTGCACGCTACGATTAACGAACGGATAATGGCGATTAAACGTACATTATTTTGTATCCTGTTATGAGGAAACATACGTCATAAAGTGCCAATACCGGGAAATGAAGCTTTGTTTTGAAACGATGATGGTAGAAGGACGTACAATGGTACCTCTGACTACCCCCACTAGACATCTTCAAAGGATCTAAGCGCCTGGAGATCTGAGAGGATGTCTACCATACTTGGGGATTACAGTCGTGATCCTATTTATTTATTTTATTTTTATAAACTTTGTGGAAATAAAGGACTAACATTTATGTGATGAACGTAAATGTTTGTTCTGTTGGTGTAATTTATTGGTATAGTATACTTATTGATAATTAATTTATTCATTTGTAAACAGGTATAATAACAATTTATTAAACCAACAAAAAGCACATTAAACCAATATCAATATTTGTATATTTTATCATCGGCATAAGTTTGAGCTTCGAACCCAAATGCATTTAATTAGCGGCGACCGAATAATTTTAAGCTCATCATTTACGTGTCATAGTTTTCGCACCCGGCGATCGTGTGATACCTCGTCAAAAAGTGTCTTCTATACTAATATTATAAAGAGAAAAGTTTTTTTTTTTTTATATGTTTTTTTGTATGTTTGTAATGGATAAACTCAAAAACTACTGAACCGATTTCAAAAATTCTTTCACCATTACCAAGCTACATTATCCCGGAGTAACATAGGCTATTTTTTATTTTGAAAAAGTTTTAAA
This sequence comes from Hydriomena furcata, assembly GCA_912999785.1. NCBI lineage: Eukaryota > Metazoa > Arthropoda > Insecta > Lepidoptera > Geometridae > Hydriomena > Hydriomena furcata. The sequence continues at coordinate 1,153,546 of OU538835.1, forward strand.
TTGTTTATAAGAATGATGATAGTTTGAAGCAAGGTGTAAAAAAAATCCAAAAATTTTGCTTGCTTCGTGTGCGCTACAAAAACTATTGATTTTGAAACGGGAACGGGAACGGGAACTTAAGACGACATTTGTTAATTCTAAAGCGATACGATGTTCGCGGGGTCAGCTTGTATGTTATAATCTAATTCATAATATAAATATAAAATTTTATCGAAATCGGTTAAGCCTAACATAATAACATAACATAACATAATAACATAACGTAAATCAAAACTTTCGCTCGTGTGACACCTCGTCGATGTCTTATGTTTGAATCTAATTAATATTTTACTTAATACATCAAATTTAATCAAAATTGGTTGGGTAACAAATAAACATAAATCCAAACTTTCGCATAATATAGATGCCATCTTTTGAAAACCTCTTACAACCTATTCGCTTCCATTTTATTTTATTAGGTAAATTTAAACTTTATATTGTTAGATAGTTTACTTTGTATATAGATTGTTAAACATCTATCTGCCCTTATCCCACTTTAGTGGGGTCGGCACAACATGTATTTTTCATCCCTCTATCTGTCGTCATCTCATCACTTACTCCTTTCTTACCTCTGTCATCTTTTACGCAGTCTATCCATCTTTTATTTGGCCTACCTCTACTTCTACATCCATCCACCTTCATTCCTAACATTTTTCTCGTTACTGACTTTCTTCCCTTACATAACATGCCCATACCACACTAACCTATTTATCAAAATAGACCTGTAAAAAGGCACTACATTGTCTATGCTATCTTTCTCTGTCTAAATACATTTCGGTAGAGCGAGGACTCTATTCCAATTGGCACTATGATTTATTGTCACCATTTGTCTTGTCACAGTCGCCGAAGCAAATAAATGTGTTCACCCCGTGCCTTTAGCACCGGTTTCTAACTATATAGAGTTACTGGTTTCGATTCTGTTGTGTCCACTCTAAAACTTTGAATTCCTAAAACACGACCGCTCTTATTCCTTTCACAATAAAGTGTAAAGTGTAAATTTGCGTAACCTTAAAATGAAAGTTCCAAAATATAGAATATTTTAGACATTTTGTTTTATTTAGGGTTTCGTACCCAAATGGTAAAAATGGGACCCTATTATTCACTGTCCGTCTGTCTGTCACAAGGCTGTATCTCATGAACCGTGATAGCTAGACGGTTGAAATTTTCACAGATGATGTTTTTCTGTTGCCGCTATAGCAACAAATACTAAAAACAGAATAAAATAAATATTTAAGAGGGGCTCCCATAGATACAAGAAACGTGATTTTTTGTCCGTTTTTTTATAGATAATGGTACGGAACCCCTCGTGCGCGAGTCCAACTCGCACTTGGCCGGTTTTTTCGTACTTTTCGGATGTGTCCAAAAAATTAAGAATGTCTAAATTCCACTTTAGTCAACACCTTTTTATATGCTGACCAAATTTACGTAAAAAACCAACGATCTACAAAAAATCGTTAATTACATAAAACTGGCCTACATTTAAGAACCGCATCCTGAGGTTACGCGAAGTTAGACTTTAACGTAAAAGGAATAAGAATGATCGCGTTTTCGGTATCCTAAATTTTAGCATGTACACAACAGAATCGCCACCATAAGGAAGTTTAATTATTTATTTAAAGGAACAGCTTAATTTATATAATAATGTTATCTGAAAGTAAGCAACGAAAAAGCCAATTACTGTTCAGATAACACAATGTAGGTAGGTACACGAAAAACATTATATTTTCTTTTGTGGCAAGGAGAATTAATTGTTGGTAAATGATGGGAAAAGAAAATAGAAATAGGATCACGAATTTATTTCCCAGACATCCTCTCAGATCTCCAGGGATAATTATATAATATTAGATGGGAATAATAGAATAATATCTGAGTAAATGTACGAATAGTAAATAGAAGGGAATCATTGACCATGGAATGGAATGACCATGAGAACAATGGGAGAAGTCAAGGCCACGTCTTGCCAATATATTTCCCTGTTCCTTATCGAATAATGACAGTATCTTTTAAAATTCCATTAAAATTGCGTAAAAAATGTATCCCAGAAAACTGATAATATAATTTTTTTATAATAATATTTACGCTGGCTTTGTCTTTATTTTTACATCTTATTTTCAGGGTTCCGTACCCAAAAGGTAAAAACGGGACCCTATTACTAAGACACCGCTGCCCGTCTGTCTGTCACCAGGCTGTATCTCATGAACCGTGATAGCTAGACAGTTGAAATTGTCACAGATGATTTATTTCTGTTTCCGATTTAACAACAAATTTTAAAAACAGAATAAAATAAATATCTAAGTCGACCTCCCATACAACAAACGTGAGTTTTTTTAGCCGTTTTTTATAGATAATGGTTCAGTACCCTTCCTGCGTGAGTCCGACTCGCACTTGGCCGGTTATTTTTTCTTCTTTGACGACTTAAAACATCTGAAACAATTTTAAATACCTCTCGTATTAGTACGAATTTAGAAATGAAACAAACACAAATGAGACCTCTTTTATCTTAAAGTTGAAAATCACGCTTTATCACGAGAATCATTATTCGTATCTTTTAAAAATACAATCGGATTAAAAGCAGAGACCAAAGGACAACAGAGAATAAGGGTCTCTAAGAAACATAAACAACACTAAATAAACACACCTTTAACGAACACGAACACGAAAGTAACGTTTAATTGAAAACACTTAGTGTGTGTGTTTTCAGCGATTTATTTACACTCAGGAAATCCTGAAATTTGTCTTTACGCGTTTACAAATATAGTAGTGATTGAGTACTGTATAAAAGAAAGTCGTGTTAGTTACACTATTTAAAACTCAAGAACGGCTGAACCAATTTAGCTGAAAATTGGTGGGGAGGTACCTTAGAACCAGGAGACAGACATAGGATACTTTTTAACGGGAACAGGAACGGGAACTTAACACAACATATGTTTATGTTCTAAAGCGATACGAAGTTCGCCGGGTTAGGTTGTATATTATGAATATAATGTTATACGTTCGAAGTCGGGAAAGGCAGCTTTTTCCTGGCTTTAGTGAAGATTAAAGGAAAAAAATATATACTATAAGTATTTAATGAAATTACCTACAGTAAAAACTTTGATACATTTTTGAAATTTACTGGGGATATTTAATTTTTTATCCAATATGAATATGACCGCTAATAATGTAGCTTGATACGTGAAGGAATCTAAAAAAATAGTCGAGTAGTTTTAGTTTATGCATTACAAATACAAAAATACCAATTTTAATGTGTGGAATAATATTTCCTTCATAAAACATAAAAAACTTAATAATTATTGTCTCTTGACATTTCGATTAATCGAAACATTTTCGTCGGTTCTTTTAACAAGCTTAAAGTTAACTTTGTTTGTTGTCCTTCAAAATTTGCAAACTATTTTCGACCTTGTTGGTATCCGATTGAGCTGAAATTTTGCATAAACCTTTTTATTTTTTATAACGTGAAAATGGCCTTCAACTTATAATTCCAGACAATAGCAAAATCATTATGATCGAATGGTAATTGCATAAAAGCTAAACTCATCGCCATTAAGTAGCATTTGTGAAACCGTAAATGAATCAAACCTGATCAAAACCCCAAAGCATAATAAACCGTAATCCGTCGCGACACAGATTAGATTAGCCCGGCATTACCCTGATCGATAGTTTCGGCCACAAACATAGTTATGAAACTCTTTGAAGTTACTAATTGATAAATGGGCTTAGACTTTCGGTTGAACATTAATTACGTTATCATTATCATCAGGGTTATTCTCGGGAGGTCTCGCCCCATGTCGCTAGTCGCTACGAGGGCCAGTTATGATTAACCCGGCCGTGCATCCAACGTGAATGTTATGATTTGGTTATTTTACCGGGTCATCCAATTTGGATGATAATTTTCTATTGTTTAGAGAATAGTCCAAAATTTGTTCCAATTAAATCGTACCTACGAATATATAGGACTAATATCATGAAACTTTAAAAAACTACAAGTGAGTGATATCGTCTCTAATAATCATTTAAATATCCTTTGCGACGCAAGAGGAGGCAAGAGGCAATCCCGAGCCGGCACAAATATTGGTGTTGTATGTAGGTTTTTTTTAACAAATAGCTACTTAGATACCTACTTGTAGTGACAAAGAGTAACCTATAGTGTTCGTATATACTATTACATTATAAAATTGGAGATGTGGCTTGTTCAGAAGTATTTCTTTTTTCGTTTCGAACAAAAACAATCGTCGACTAGGAGCGCCTTATTGGAAGGTTGTTGTACTTTAAATTAATACAGTTAGGATTTTTAATCTCTTCGGCGTATTACAATCACAAACTTTCGAAGTCAAAATTATATTTAATATAATATAACACCTTTACAAGTAATAATAACGATCACGAGAACTGAATAGGATGTACAAATATAATGTACTTATGCCTATATTTGTTAGTTAAATATGTAAAAAAATATATATGTATACATTAACTAAATAAATAAATAAATATTGGTGGACATTTCACATATCGCCATCTAGCCTGAAACTAAGCAAAGCTACTTACTATACTTCTTTTTACAAATACATACATGATAACTTCATCACACAAATATTTGTCCCGTATAGGAATCGAACACAACTTAACTGACGTACAACAATCGATGGAAAAATGCTTTTAACTCTGTTGGCTGCTTTCTGCATAACGCGGTCCAATTAAGCTAGATAATTAAACATTAGTCGCCGCTAGACTACGATCAATATGACGGCAATGCTTTTTAGAAAACCAGGAAAGAAAATAAGTAAAAGAAAAGCTGCAAAGTCCAGAGCAGAACTCGAATGCAATCTATTATTTGGTAATCCAATTGACATATTTCCATTTCCAAAGAGACTGTAAATAAAATCCGGCCAAGTGCGAGTAGGACTCGCGCACGAAGGGTTCCGTGCCATCATCTATAAAAAACGGCAAAAAACACGTTTGTTGTTTGGGAGCCCCACTTAAGTATTTATTTTATTGTGTATTTAGTATTTTTTGTTATAGCGGCAACAGAAATGCATCTTCTGTGAAAATTTCAACTGTCTAGCTATCACGGTTCATATCATAGGGCTGTATATCATGAGATACAGCCCTGTGACAGACAGACGGACAGCGAAGTCTTAGTAATAGGGTCCCGTTTTTACTATTTGGGTACGGAACTCTAAAAAACAACGTATCGTCCAAATGCCAAAACTGACACTTTTACTATACAAAGTCAAAGTCAAAGTCAAAGTCAAAGTCAAAGTCAAAGTCAAAGTCAAAGTCAAAGTCAAAGTCAAAGTCAAAGTCAAAGTCAAAGTCAAAGTCAAAGTCAAAGTCAAAGTCAAAGTCAAAGTCAAAGTCAAAGTCAAAGTCAAAGTCAAAGTCAAAGTCAAAGTCAAAGTCAAAGTCAAAGTCAAAGTCAAAGTCAAAGTCAAAGTCAAAGTCAAAGTCAAAGTCAAAGTCAAAGTCAAAGTCAAAGTCAAAGTCAAAGTCAAAGTCAAAGTCAAAGTCAAAGTCAAAGTCAAAGTCAAAGTCAAAGTCAAAGTCAAAGTCAAAGTCAAAGTCAAAGTCAAAGTCAAAGTCAAAGTCAAAGTCAAAGTCAAAGTCAAAGTCAAAGTCAAAGTCAAAGTCAAAGTCAAAGTCAAAGTCAAAGTCAAAGTCAAAGTCAAAGTCAAAGTCAAAGTCAAAGTCAAAGTCAAAGTCAAAGTCAAAGTCAAAGTCAAAGTCAAAGTCAAAGTCAAAGTCAAAGTCAAAGTCAAAGTCAAAGTCAAAGTCAAAGTCAAAGTCAAAGTCAAAGTCAAAGTCAAAGTCAAAGTCAAAGTCAAAGTCAAAGTCAAAGTCAAAGTCAAAGTCAAAGTCAAAGTCAAAGTCAAAGTCAAAGTCAAAGTCAAAGTCAAAGTCAAAGTCAAAGTCAAAGTCAAAGTCAAAGTCAAAGTCAACGTCAACGTCAAAGTCAAAGTCAAAGTCAAAGTCAAAGTCAAAGTCAAAGTCAAAGTCAAAGTCAAAGTCAAAGTCAAAGTCAAAGTCAAAGTCAAAGTCAAAGTCAAAGTCAAAGTCAAAGTCAAAGTCAAAGTCAAAGTCAAAGTCAAAGTCAAAGTCAAAGTCAAAGTCAAAGTCAAAGTCAAAGTCAAAGTCAAAGTCAAAGTCAAAGTCAAAGTCAAAGTCAAAGTCAAAGTCAAAGTCAAAGTCAAAGTCAAAGTCAAAGTCAAAGTCAAAGTCAAAGTCAAAGTCAAAGTCAAAGTCAAAGTCAAAGTCAAAGTCAAAGTCAAAGTCAAAGTCAAAGTCAAAGTCAAAGTCAAAGTCAAAGTCAAAGTCAAAGTCAAAGTCAAAGTCAAAGTCAAAGTCAAAGTCAAAGTCAAAGTCAAAGTCAAAGTCAAAGTCAAAGTCAAAGTCAAAGTCAAAGTCAAAGTCAAAGTCAAAGTCAAAGTCAAAGTCAAAGTCAAAGTCAAAGTCAAAGTCAAAGTCAAAGTCAAAGTCAAAGTCAAAGTCAAAGTCAAAGTCAAAGTCAAAGTCAAAGTCAAAGTCAAAGTCAAAGTCAAAGTCAAAGTCAAAGTCAAAGTCAAAGTCAAAGTCAAAGTCAAAGTCAAAGTCAAAGTCAAAGTCAAAGTCAAAGTCAAAGTCAAAGTCAAAAATCATTTATTTCAATAAAATCACAAGGATCACTTTGAAACGTCTTAGGAACTAGGTGAAGCTACGCCGATTCCACGCGACCAAGCCTAGAAGAATCAGGCAACAAACACGGCTTGGGGTCTACCTTTTTTTTAATGATCCTTTTCTTAAAGCTATGTAGAGCTCCAGTGTGATGCCAATCGAACAAGGTGAAGGCTCAAACAAGAATAATAATTAAAAGTACTACTCAAGTACGTAAACAATTAAAAATAATAATAATAATAATAACTAAAGAGCCTCAGCACAAATTCAAAGAGCATCACACGCTACACTTGATTTAGAAATAAAACTTACAGATAAAATAACTATTTGCTTAAAAATAATTAAAGTAGACAAATGTTACACAAAATAAAATTAAGTACCTAAATTAATATTTAGCTGTCGAGTGGCAGAGCGACATCAGGCCACGAGGATTTATCATTTATATAATCATCTACAGTATAATACGCTTTGTTTATAAGATTATTCTTTATGTAGGCTTTAATCTTCTAACGGGAAGTTTTGTTGCAAATACCCAATAAGTTGTGCCAACCTTGCTCTATTTTTTACAACCGGTTTTTCACGCATGACATCAATCCTCTTTATTCTCTACACAATAAAAACTTAGTAATAAGGTTCCGATTTTACCCTTTGGGTACGGAACCCTAAAAAAACATCAAAATCTGGTCACCAAGAAAAAAGAAAAGCTCAGTCATACATAAAAAACAATATATCGTGGAATTGAAAGCCTCCTCCTTTTTTCGTCAGTTAATAATCAAATGAAACGTACACATAAACAAGGCTGCAAGCTAGTTTAGTCACGTGAGCATATCGATCCCGTGCCCCGTAATCATGCACGATACTGCTACCATGGGAACTCGAATACTAATCCTAAAACTATAAAGAACAAGTGAAGACTTCGTTCACGTGATTTTTACAGGCTTCAACCCCTGCTGCATCCCCTTAGGGGTTGAGTTTCAGGATTTTTGTTCTTAGTGCACCCTTATACACCAAAAGGAAAACGCCCTCCAAATTTCAATTTCAGTTTCTAGAACCATTAGTTTAGACTGTGCGTTGATAGATCAATCAGTCAATCAGCCAGTTAGTTAAAGCAATAGTTTTACATAAAGAGATTAATTAAACTACCATATCGGGTATATTTATATATCTATATTCTACTATATAAAAGAAAGTCGGGTTTCTTACAACACTTATAACTCAAGAACGGCTGAACCGATTTGGCTGAAAATTGGTGGGGAGGTAGCTTAGAACCAGGAGACGAACATAGGATACGGGATTTTTTAACGGGAACGGGAACGGGAGTTAATTCTAAAGCGATACGAAGTTCGCCGGGTTAGCTTGTTTTATATATTTTTTATTACCTTTCTCGCTTCACCCAGAAGGACTGTTTTTGTATCATAACCAAAGATTTTTACACGGGTCTTTATCACAATTAGTTTTTTTTTTTGTTTTTGTCACGTAATTACCTTTAAAATTTACTTAAAAAGATGTATGATAAAGACCCGTGTCATCAATAATAGTTATTTCTAATTACGATAGTTTGAAAAATGTTTTTATATCGATACAAAACGACGTAGTTTCTTCAGAAATCTTATAATAATGGCAATGATACAAGTAATAGGGGGAAGGGGGGCAATAATAGCCGCTAACGAACTGAATCCAAAGTCAGATTACTATCTTCATTCAGGCGTCTAATCGTGATTTGGAAAAAGGCCAAATTATGAAGAGAAATCACCACTCTTGTTTTCGTTTTTTTTCGGTGATTATCGACTTAGCTAGATGTATATTCTGAGCATCCAGTATCAGTTCCATGTTTTATTTATTACAAGCCGACCCGCGATAGGCTTTGTTTTGTCCAATTTCAATAATCGCATAGAAAATAGCACTTTTTCATACAAATTTTAACACCCCTTTTTACCCCGTTAAATGATGAAGTTCAAAAAACCCTTAAAACATGTTTTGTCATTTCATATTTAGCATTATTTATTTACCACATTTCATTTATTTCAAATGAAAAACTACAGAGTTTTATACAAACTTTCATCCCCTTTAGGAGATGAATATCGAAAAATCCATTCTTAAATGATGATGAGATTCTTTCATAAATATGCTCTCAAAATTTCAAACTTCTACCATTTGTGGTTTAGGCTGGGCGATTAATGATCTACATACATTAAAAAATATATATATAATCGCCGATTTGATAACCTTCTTTTCAAGTGGTTTTAAAATGCATTGTTGAACGAGCTCATCGAAGGTACAACCTTGAAGCAACTGCAAACAACATAATCCGCTTTGTTACCCTGGTGCCCCTTGGTAGGGCTCAAATGAAATGGGGTGTGAAACGTGCGCTTTGTCGCCGGCAGGTGGCGCTGTTATAACTTAGCGATAGGCACCATCGACCACACAGCCTATAGACTCCTCATTAAATGCGAATACTTTCTCACAACACTTTAGGCTTATACTGCTGATATAAGACATCGAGCGCGTTTCATGACGAGCCCCGCGGGCTGTGACATTGAACTGGCCAATCAAAATTTATTTTTTACCGCTTTCCCTGACCCGCACACTTCAACTGTTTGACAGGATTGATTTTGACTGTATCTAATATCAGTAATATAAGCCTAATGTGATATGAGAAAGTGTTCGCCTTACATGAGGAGTCTATAGACTGTGTGGTCGATGGTACCGAGGCTTATCGCGCCCCCCATTGAGCTTTAGTATTACGTCGGGATGTTGGACATTGTGGGTTAATAGATTGCCGTAGATAAGTACGTGCCTGCTGATTAAAAAATTGACTAAAGTTTCTTTTAAAAATGTAGTAAAATCACGACTGTAATCTCCAGGTACAGTAGACATTCTTTCAGATGTTTGAAGATATCTAAACCCGGGGTACAATTTTGGTATTACTATTTAGGTAGTAAGGTTTATATAGGTAGGACATACTAGATAGGTTATTATAGTAGGGGGAGGAATGTTCTACTATAACATAAAAAATTCTACTATAAAATGTTCTAGATAGATATTATATTATATAACAACCTTAATTCGAAGACGTATTTGTTTTTACATTATTCAAGGACTAATAAAATATCTCATGTTATCAGCCAAGGGGGGATCATCATCTTCTTGCCCTTATCTCACTTCATGGGGTTTTCACTTCGTGGGGTCGTCACAAAATGTGTTTATTTTCCAATTAAGTTCTTTCGTAAAAACATGTTATAAAAGCATGAATGGATGTAGTATAAATATTAAATCAAATATAATTACTATAAAATATTAAATAGGTTCCGTTAAATGCAATTCCACAGCTTATATCTTTGAACTCGTTATATTTCGCTGTCCATTCGCTTAGAAATTGAAAAGCCCCAGTATTACAAAACGGTAAAACATTAATAAGTAACTTAAGCCGCTACCGGTGTGATCGTCACACTTTTCGCTGGAACAATGGCACGAGGGGACACGTCGCGGAACATGTCCTCGCTACGTAGCATGTGTCCAAACTGATGTGTCAAACATATAAAACGCGCCATCACTGCACTGTGGACGCAAAGACGCGTTTCATTTGTTTAATACTTCACGCCCGCCACCGCGCTAGGCTCGGCAGTGTGGAAGAACACGTAGAGTACGTAGAATAATGCGTGGGACTCAGTGCTTTTTCATGAATAAAGTATAAAGTAATGTGACTCCGCGTCGCTCCAATTAGAACACGTTATAATCAAAACTGCATAGTTGAATTGGTTCAGTTTGAGAGTTTTATTGTCTATCAAATCTTAAACAGTTTTCAAAACAGTTCTTTGAAAAATCAACAAAAAAAATATACATGTCGATTTAAAAACCTTTTTTTTTCTTAGCATTGCATTCTGTACGTGACTGGTTGCAAGCCCTTCGCTGCTTATAAGAATAACAAAAAGTAGGACAAAATAAACAAGGTCTGATATTAAATGTGGAGTCTTCAAAAAACGAAACAGTAAATAAAAGCTGCGAAAGTTGAAGCGTGGTTGTCAATGAATTTCACGTTCGCTCCGGGAAACATCCAGAGAGACCTCAAGTCCAGGATCAACTTGACTTGTTCATAATTTCCAACTTGAACAACTTAAGCCTTTATTAAGTAAGATACTTAAAGATGTCTAGCTCAAGTGTTATCTATATATTTGTTGAACAAGCTCAACTAAAGAACTATTAGTTCGAGTTTTATAAGAGTAGATCTAGCTAAGACGTTTCAAAGTAATCCTTTAACTTAATTGAAGAAATACTCTTTTGCTAGCTGCTCGCCCCGGCTTTGCACGCGTGGTACCTGGATATAAAATAGCCTATGTGTTATTCTGATGTATAAGCTATACTGTAAAGTTTCATTTTAATACATTCAGTAGTTTTTGCGTGAAAGAGTGGCACACACAAACAAACACTCACAAACTTTCGCATTTATAATATTAGTAGGATAAGAGAATGAATGAAGAAATATTGACAAAACAGGTATATAAGGCGAGTGTGAATGAGAAGAGGAAAAGGAAGACCTCAGCGTATTTTTATTGAAAAAATTGGTGATGTTTTGAAAAAAGGTCAAAAGTACTCTAAACCGAGGAATGTGATGAGAGTGAATAAAGCAAAATAAGTATGTCAGGATTAGGTCTATCAAATTATTGTCAGGAAGAGTAACAAACAAACACACACACACACCCACTCACTCACAAACTTTTTCATGTATAATATTAGTAGGATAACAAGCCACATTGCTTGTTATATAATATTTTTTCTATTTCTTCGATATGTTTTGTTTTCTATTCAATTAGAAACTTACGGCCTTATTGCATAAGCTCACTGGTAATCGTAATCTGCAGCTGTCGTGTTGCCCATTTTGAAACTGTCAAAAGACAATGGTATTTTATTTTAGACTAGCTGACCCGACAGACGTTGTCCTGTTACATTTAAATCCCATAGTCAAAAGCACTTTTAGTTTTTTTTGTGGGATTATTGAAATTTGACAGGACAACGTCTGTCGAGACAGAATACTTATTTATGTGTTAGAGATGATCCTTTCCTAAATGATAATGTAGAGCTCCAGTGTGGTGCAGATCGAACAAGGTGAAGGCTCAAACAAAAAAATACTGGTACACAGCAATGCTTGACAGAAATAGGTAGTAGGTAGTACTTTCTCTGACGAGCTCCTTCACCCTTGTATGTCTAGCACTACCTACTACTAAACTATTTTATTTACCGATCTACACAAAGCTCCAAAGGCAACCCATGCAAAGCTCAAAAGTTATAAAACTCGTAAAATAACCCACGCGTTCATTTAATTTGCTGAATTATCGCACCTGACCAAATAATTTCAAATCAGCTTGTAATGCAAAATGAGCTATATTCCTCTCATCTAAAACTCATTATTGCATGGATTTTATGACGAATCGATATCACTGGCTAGACCAGCGCCATTAGACCGGCCCCATTGCAAGATTTTAGCTATGAGGGGTACACACGCTGGGAAATCGATAATAATAAATCTATGTATATAAAAATCAATTGCTGTTCGTTAGTCTCGCTAAAACTCGAGAACGGCTGAACGGATTTATCTTATCTTAGTCTTGAAATGTTTGTGGAGGTCTAGGAAAGGTTTAAAAGGTGAGAAAAATTCGAATAATTGGCGGGAAAACCCTAAAAACAGCCCTTTTATTTTTCCCATACAAAAGTTTTCTAACTAAAACGTAAAGTCAATTTGAGCTTTATTAGGTTTGATAATACGGTACGGGATCAGGAACGGTAACGGGAACGGGGACGGGAACTTAAGACAACATTTGTTAATTCTAAAGCGATACGAAGTTCGCGGGGTCAGCTTGTAAATAATAATAATAAATACTGGTGGACATTTCTCACAGCACCATCTAGCCCCAACCCACTTAAATATTTATTTAATTCTGTTTTTGGTATTTGTTGTTACAGCGGCAACAGAAATACATCATCTGTGAAAATTTCAACTATTTAGCCATCACGGTTCATGAGATATAGCCCTGTGACAGACAGACGGACAGATGGACAGCGAAGTCTTAGTAATAGGGTCCCGTTTTTACCCTTTGGGTACGGAACCCTAAAGTATATAGGTCGTCCTATTTTTATTCAGGTACCACTCGAGCCAAGCCGCAAGCTGAAGCAGATTGTATAACGTTCAAACTGTAGTTACCGTCTGATCGTTAACTATATCGGGGCGTGTGTAGCGGTCATTAGCGTCTAGTGTTAGCTACTTCCACCTGGTGCCTAGCTACGGTACATGATGGCCGCTCTCGAGGTTTCAGAAACTTTCAGTATTAAAGGTCAATTTGATAATTGAAACTGAAACCCCATAACTTTTTTAACACTTGCATATTTTTATGCAGATTACGGCCATTATTCGCTTTTAAAACTTTGGCTATCAAAGTTTAATCCATTATCTTCTTGCTACACAATCGGCGGCTATGTGTTCGTCCACACTGCCGAGCCTAGCGCGGTGACGGCGACAGGCGCTAAGTATCAAGCATATGAGACGCGCTTTTGCAGCATCGCACCCGTCGCCGCCACCGCGCTAGGCTCGCAGTGTAGACACACGCTATGGAGGGAATAAGTATAAGAAGAGAAGACAGATAACACGTTCAATCTTGTCGCCAAGCGCTAAGCGAGACATCCCACGGCACTTCCGCCGTATCCTGCATGTATTATTGTCAAGAACAGACTCAGCTTCGGTATATACTTGTGAGGATCGGAATGTATATGTATTTATAATGCAAACTAGCATTTTCCCTTTAACGATCCCAAGACTTTACACTATCTCTGTATGAAATTTCATCACAATGAGACCAGTGGTTTGGCCGTGATATCGTCACATAAAGACAGATAGATAAGTTTATAAAAAATCAATTAGGTACGACTTTTAATATAAAATAATTGTTATGAGTAGCTTGAAGGACTGTTGAGATTAAGTGATTGATTACTAAACGAAACAACGTGAGTTCATTCGTGTCGAACTGCTATAATACAGTCGCGGAGTTCTGTCGCTGCGAGAGTGAATATGTAATTACAGGTCACTGTACGAAATTCTTCCTACTCCGCGACCGGTGTTAGGCTATATAAATCTAACAATAATAGTGTCGCCATGATGAGCGCGCATCGACTAGTTTTTAATAGCTGACTAAAACAAATGAGCGATATATAATGTAAAATGTGAACATTTTGCTTACATAATACGTTCTACAATCCAGGCTTTATGAACTTAAATTAAAATCGCAAGGATCATTTTAAACCGGCTTCAGTTCATAATTTTTTTTGTATTTTCTTTAGTTTTTTTTTATTCAAACTATTAACTAGTTGCTTCGACCAAACTCAGAACAATCATAATAATAAATAGATTTTATTTAACTTAATACTATAATAATTTATCAATTTAATATATTTTAAGACTCATCACTATTGTGCACTGAAATAGGAATGAAAAATTGAATAATTCGGAAAACTGAAAGTACTTTTTTCTATGCGATTATTGAAATTTGGACAGGATAACGTCTCGCCAGTATATAATAAATTTATAAAGCTCTTTTAAAAGATCATAATATTTTAAAAGAACTTGTGCCTGCTTCAAAACCGCTACATACGTAAAGTATGAATGAATGACTTATTTAACTGTCAAGAACATAAACAGCGTCATGAAAGAGCCATTCTCATCAACTCAAATAAAGTAACTTTAACGTCCAGCGTTACTTCACAGCTTGTAAATGTTTACTGCTTCCAATTATATTTTGACTAGCGTTCGCCCGAGGTTGCGTTCGCCAGAGGTTGCGTTCGCCCGAGGTTGCGTTCGCCCAAAGTTGCGTTCGCATTATTCGTAGTAAAAATAGCCTACAATGTTATTAGATGACGATAATGCAATACGGATGTATGAACGTACCTCTAACTGCCTTTATGCATATTAAAGGATAGCGGCTATAAATCTGAGAAGATGAGGATGATAGTATTGAGGATTTTATAATCACGAACTACATATTAATTAATTATTGACTAATTACATACATATTAAAACCACTCTCTTAAACTGAAATTTGATGTTCAGGGGGTCAACCATGACCGTAACATTTAGATCAAGCATTTTGATCGATTTTCGCCAAAAGAGAGAAAATGAAGTAAGCTTATCTAATTTTTCAATATTATAATTTGGCACGTTTCCAAAATATAGGTATAAATATGTAGGTACTTCAATCATGCTGCTAAGATAGACATGTTATGAAAAACACAAACATTGTTAGACGCTCGATTAGCTCAAAGGTTAAACCTAAATTCTATATAAACCTATCTATCAGAACATACAAACATTATAATTTAGGTCTGTGATCATTATTCTGTGGAATAATTATGGGAGCCTTCAATTTCAGACATGAAAGCGAGCAACAAAGTAAAAACATTACCAAAGACTAGGTGCGTCTGCGATTTTACACGCAAAAACGTTAAGCTTCGTTTAAAAAACTAAAAAGAAAACCGACGGAAATGTTTTGACCAATCGCAAAGTCAAGGGACGATATTAGTTTTTAGTTTTAATAAACTATTAGTCCTTTAAAATCTACTATATAAAAGAAAGTCGGGTTTGTTACAACACTTATAACTCAAGAATGGCTGTACCGATTTGGCTGAAAATTGGTGGGAGCTTAGAACCAGGAGACGGACATAGAAAACTTTTTAACGGGAACGGGAACTTGAGACAATAATATTCCCTACACAATAATAAAAGTCATCGAAATCGGACCGCCAGGTAAAAAACATATTAAGTCGAATTGAGGACCTCCTCTTTTTATAATAATATTAGCTTTATAATAATGTTAGACTTTGGAAAAAAAAGGATTAATTCAGACATCCTTACAAGCGCTTAGATCCTTTAAAGATGTCTAGAGAGGATAGTCAGTGGCACATCTAAACATTATATGTATTTGGCACATGCCCACATTTTGCAGTAGTTAGTGCGTTCCATAATCTAATCAGTGGTTCCGGAGATTACCTCCTACATCAAACTTACAAAATCACAAACAAACTCACCTTTTTACAATATCAGTGTAGATTGTAACCGTTAGAATGTGAAAAAGAACTTTTTTATCGGCAAAGTTTTGCATTCTTGCATCTTGTTTAAATTGGATTATCTTTTTATCTAGTTTTTCTCCGCTGTCTAGTCAAACATTGAATCTAGATGTGCTTATTAGCATCTGGAATAGAACTATATTGTTTTCTACACTACTATATAAAGTCACTTTAAATGAAAATCGAATAATCAAATTCAGAATATTTACACAAGATGAGCCATCTAGAGAACGTTGCAAACAATCTATAGGTAGCTCAACGGATCCAGATCACTATTATAAAGAGGTAAAATTTATGTTTTTGTTTATACCGGATAAACTAAAAAACCGGTCAAGTGCGAGTCGGACTCGCGCACGAAGGCTTCAGTATCATCTATAATATAAAAATGAATCGCTGAATGTGTTGTTAAGAGACACAGATTTTTCTTTTTTGGTTTCTTCTTAATCTTTCTTTTGTTTTATTTTTATATTGTTTTACTATTTATTGTGTACCCAACTATGTATGTTTATATTGTTACAAATATATTTTTTTTCTATTCTAACCTATTCATCACACAAATATGTCCTGGGTGTGGATCGAACCCACAACAGCGCAGAAGGCGGAGCTTCTACCAACTGAGCTGTGAGGTCAGAGTTGGCCACAACCGAACCAGGGGGCTCTACTCGGTAACCGAAAACAAAATTTCGTGCCAATATTAGTTTCAAAACTACATCGTTTGTTACAAACCAAACACTTTGTCCTGATATTTCAATGTGGAAATAGTATCAGAAACTTTCGCCCACATGGCGTCACAAACAAATGTAGGTGTAGGTACCCCAGGGGATTTGAGGGAGGGGTTTAATTAAATTACTAAACAAATACCTAAAGTTTGGAGTAAATAGATACTGTTTTGTTGTGGAATAAGGCAATTCACACATTGACAGCCACTCCGCACGGATTGCTACGATTGGCGTTACGGCTCGCGTACACCAAAACCGATTTTGTCGGCCGCTGGCGGACAGAACTACTCGGACGAGTAACTCGGACGTTCAACTGAATACACTGCAGACGATAACGGCCGTTGTCGGTGGAACTTATGACTCGATCGCAGAAAGAAGCCGGTAAAACTGACAAAAAATCCAAACACGTTCGGACTCGTCAGTTGATCGTCCGTTTTCGGGCGTCATCGGACGACGTCGGTAGTAGCAGTGTATGCGCTCTCTTCCATTTACTTACGTTTGATTTGATCGGCCGAGTTCGGCCGATGACGCCCGAGCATACTTCGGCCGATGACGGATTCGGTGTACGCGTACCGTTAGACGTGGGTTAAGCCGGTTACTCACGATCTGTAACTGTCACCAGTAACAAGTTCTAGTGTGTACGCAGGGAGTTTACTCTAGAAAACGATAAAAGATACATCGGGACAAGCGTCACATCGTTTCCGACTATATTTTGAAGTATGGAACGAGGAACATTACTTTTGACAATTGACATCATCACATCAAACCACAGACATTGGTAACGATTCTGTTGTGTCCACGCTTAAGTTAAAATTCATAAAAACTATCGATCTTATTTCTTTTAAGTTAAAGTTTAAAATATCGTAACCTTAAAGTGACAGTTCTAAAACTTAGAATAGTTTTCAATAAATTTACGATTTTCGTAATCGATTTAGAAACGTCCAGCTAAATTTAATCGACATGTAAATTGGTGTTGACTAAGATGACACTTGATTGTGTCAAATATGCGAAATAAAATAGAGAAATCGCTAAAATATCCCAAGTTTTAGGACTGTAATTTTGATGTGACTCTAATTTAGACTTTAATGTAAAAGGAATAAGATCGATCGTTTTTTTTAAAAATTTTAGGTTTAGCTTGGACACAACAGAATCGCCACCAATTTCTAGTTTGGCCGAATATATCAGACTATCACTGTTTTCGATAATGTCTAAATAATTTTGCAGAGTAAAGCTCGACGAGCGCCCTAGTCAGCTCACTGCGAGCTGCTCGAGACAGGCTTACGCACCATGGTTTTTGGTAACAGTAACGTACAACGGATACAGTTACAACTCGCTAATAAGTACCTACTCGGCGTGAGTTTCCTCTGATGCGGCACTGAGCAGAGTAGAGCAGAGCGGAATATTTGAACCCAAAAATTTCGAGTACTGTGATTGGTCAATTCACGGTCCGCTCCGCTTCACTCCGCTCAGATCTGCTTCAGTAGAAACGCTCTTATGTTTACTTAAACTCGTAAGGCCCACAATTCTTTTTAAGGTATTCAACAACATGGACATTCCGGCCCAGCCCATTTTTCAGCTTTGTACTCATTTAAGCCCAGCGGTCCTTTTGAAAGGACCTGAAAAATTAACTGAGTATACTTTTTTTTATATTTGGTGAAAATTGGTGAAATGATGGGATGACACTGGCATGCGCTGGGTCGGAGTCACTACTTTTGTGTGTACCTTTAGGAAGGACCACTGCTGGATCGTAATGACACGTGGACAAATATAATGCCCTGGGCCTTACGAGGTTAATAATTTTACTTTATGACCCAAAACTTTCGACCACTGTGATTGGTCAAGTCAATTTAGCAGATTACATACCATACACAGTAGTATTAGATCCGTTTCTTTGTCTACCACTAGCGGTGAATGCGGTATAGTCTGTGAATAGCCTAATATAATATCTACTCTAAGATTGGATTATTATAATAACACGTTCTCTCTTCTCCAATGGTCATTAGCTTTCGTTAAGGAAAATAGTATTTTCTGGATAAATTAGCCAAAGAAAGGTAGATGAAGTTGGTATATAGGGTAAGAGCGCTGGTTGTGGACACTTGAACGTAGTTTATATTGAAGGACATTACACTCCGCAGTCGGGTAAAAAACATATTGAAACGATGATTTTTAAACAACATAAAATTGAATATTTATCTATCTCTTAGGTTAAGCAAAGGTTTTGTAACGGGCAATATTTATTTATTAATTATTCATATTGAAATAGACAAACCTGGAAATTATTGGTTGTAGGCAAAACAATACTAATCAAAACGGACCATAGACAAAGAATTGTATTAACTTTAAGCAAGTTTTTTTGCTATGCTTAGTTATTGGCTGCCAAAATTGAAAATGCCAAAGCTGAGGTACGCACTACAACTGGGGTCTATTACCCTAAATGAGAATTGTAGGTACCCCTTTTGATTCGAATAGCTTATAATGTGCTTTTACCTTCAGGGAAATGTAAGGGTCCTATTAGCTAGTTCTATCGCTGTTAATTAAATTTTATTAGGGGTGCACAAAATGTGCCTTTACTCTCAACTGTGTTAACAAGGTGACATTTTAAAGGTACTTGAAACTAGGTAGCATTATCACACATTCACACAAACATACACACACACACACACACATTAGGTTTTAGATTTTACTTTGATCTTATCATAATGAACAATTCTTTATCAGTAACCTATTTCCTTTGTAAATACTTTGTTCTGAATAAATTAATTTGAATTTTATTTATAAGTATTTTTCATTAGGGTGTATGTATCTATGGTGGTGCCGAGTGGGAGGTACCTCGGCTTTCAATCTGAAGGTCGTGGGTTCGAATCGTGGTTGTGCATCAATGGATTTTTTGTTTGAAAAATGTATATGCGTATTAAAACACGTGCTCAACACGGTGAAGAAAAACATTCTTATAAAAGGCGATGAGCATGCAACCTGTCACGTATGGAATGCTAACTACTGCAACATGTGGGTATTGTGCCAAACATAATGTTTGGACGTACCTCTGACTACCCTTTTTAGACATTCTCACGGATATAAGCGCCTCGAGATCTGAGAGTATGTCTACCGTACTTGGGGATTACAGTTGTGATCCTATTTTTTACTTGAAACAAGATGTGACATGATAGTACTTTGTAATGATGTCACGATTTCGTAACAAGGTAGATATATCAAGAGATTAACATACCTTTTTGTTGTGTATGAATACGTTTAGCTGTTTTGCAAACAAACAATTTATAAAAGCAGTTTTTGTTTAGCATCTCTTGTTTTTTTTTCAATAATTACAAATAGAAAGGTAAGAAAAAAATTATGAAACTTAAATTAGCCTGGAGCGCTATTTAAACAGCATTCATGACAGAGGGCTCTCTTAAATAAAGGAGTAATTCATGTTTAATAAACCATACTACTGTCTAACTAACTGAACTGTCAGACGTCATGCGGAAGCTTGTTTTAAGTCAACGAAATTAGTCAAACATTTTAAAATGCTCTCATTATTTTTAATAGACGGAACCGGAAGCGTCGTCATTATACTTCAACGTTGACGTTTACAAGTTTGTGAAAATTACTGTCATAAGTCAGCATAAAGGTGCGTTTACGCTGACGCGGAGCTAAGCCTAATGTACTAGAGCCCTAGAATTTATAAAACCTTGATTTAAAAAAAAAAAAACAAACAATTTAAATTTGAATAATTGTTCATGATAATATCGGTCGATGTCGATCCGTATTCGCGGTAAACTGACGAAAACAGATACGCGTAGTGGTATACGCGGTTTGTGTTGTGAGCGATATCATAAATGATGTGAAATGTTTCACTTCATTTTAAGTTTCAACAGTCTGTACGCAGTATCTACCACACAGCCTATAGACTCCTCGTGCAAGGCGAACACTTTGTCACAACACATACTGCTGATATTCTTATATATCACTGAGCGCGATAGCTAGACAGTTGATATTTTGAAAGATGATGTAATTCTGTTGCCACTATAAAAACAGGTACACAACAGGTACTAAAAAAAAAATAGGATCACGACTGTAATCCCCAAGTACGGTAGACATCCTCTCAGATCTCCAGATGCTTAGATCCTTTGAAGATCTCTAGTGGGGGTAGTCAGAGGCACGTCCAAACATTATATTTGGCACATGCCCACATTTTGCTGTAGTTAACATTCCATACGTGACAGGTTGCAAGCCCATTGCCGCTTATAAGAATACTAACTGGTTTCCTCACGATGTTTTCCTTCACCGTTTTGAGCACGTGTTTTTGATGCGTAAAATAAAATTTTCGAACAGAAAATCCATTGATGCACGCCCGGGTTCGAACCCACGGCCTTCAGATTGAAAGTCGAGGTACCTCCCACTCGGCCAACACGGCTATTTTGTACTAAAAACAGAATAAAATAAATATTGAAGTGTGCCTCCCATACAACAAATGTGTTTTTTTTTTCCCTTTTTATAGATAACTAGCAGTCCACCCCGGCACCGCATGGGTGTAATAATGATTTTATGGGTATTTTTTTACACCTTGGGTTATATTATCAAAGTTTTCATACGGATCCCTAACATTTTTGAAAATATTCTATAGCCTATGCTCATCAGGGATAATATAGGATTCTAATGGTGAAAGAATTTTTCAAATCGGTCCAGTAGTTTCGGAGCCTATTCGATGCAAACAAACAAACAATCAAATCTTTCCTTTTTATAATATTAGTATAGATGGAACCCTTCGTGCGCGCGTCCGACCCGCACACTTTAACGTTTTGACAGAATTGATTGTTTATAGAAATGAAACCATTAGGCGTCTATTGGGCTATGTGGTCGATGGCACACGGCATATGACAGTCTTTAGCCCTGTTATAAGATTTCCAAACTACACTCGCTATCGAGTATCGTTAGCTATTTGTATGAAAAATTTTAGTTCAGTGTAGTTACCGCTAGAGGCGCTGTCCTGGATTCCATACAAATAGCTAACGATACTCGATAGCGACTGTAGTTAGGAAATCTCATAGTAGGGATTCTTGTAACAGAAACTCTGAAAGTTATAAGTAACTTATGGGTTTGTTTTAGTTTATTGCTTTCCAAATTAAGTAAGTTCTTCTATCAGTAATCTTAGAATAAGTTATAGAAACGTGTGTTTGAGAAGTGTGCAGATGTTTTTTTGTAACACAATTACGTCGAAACGAGTGAACCGATTTTTATGAAATTTGGTGCACCTATAGATTATGATCTGAATTAAAACTTATAATATTTTATTCGAGTACCACGCGAATGAAGCAGCGTGTGGAAGCTAGTTTATAAAACAAATAATTGACGTACTTCGTCGATTTTTAGCAAAGTGTCGGAGGCTTCAAGATATTTTCACTCCGTTTCACAATTCTCAAATAAAGTGCGAAATGTTGTCGTTAACGCAATCTTAAATTTGGCCGAATTGGAGTCCTGAACGACGTTATTCACTTAAAAAGTTAAAATCTCCACGAGATACGAATGCTAAATTTGTACAAATTAAGCTGTATATTCATTAAACGACATTCAACATGGTGTGGCATGATAACTACTACAAAATGTGGGCATGTAGGGCATATGTAATGTTTGGACGTGCCTCTGACCCCCTGTAGACATACTCAAGGATCTGAGCGTATCTGATATACCGTATTTGGGGATTCTATTGGAAAATATATGTACGAGTTATTAGATTAATAACGATTAAACCGCCTTGGGATAAATTCGCCAAACCCTTCGCCAAAAAAGTCTAAACGAATGTAGTTTAGATACAACTACGTTTACCAGCAAACGTAGGTACATAATACCTTTGGGGATATGTTTTTGAAGTTTATTTTTCGTTCTTGTCTGCAATGATTTCTATAAAAATCTACAAAGGAAAGTAAAGTAAGTAGGTAGATATAAATGTACAAGCTATTCCGGTGACAATTTCGGCATCAGACCCTTCAATCTAGACAGCAATGCAAAGCTGTCAAAGCTGTTAAAGACAGTTTGAATAAAAAAGTGGTTGGTTATTCTGCCTTGTTTTCCTAAGCCAATGTCGCCATCCGCCGTCAGACGTCGTCATTCATTTCTAAATCTGACAGCAGATGAACCCCTCTCTCGTTTAGGGTAGATTTTTATATTAGACCGGGCCGTGCCCGGGGCGTACCTTGTACCTGGCCCGGACGGGCCACGGATTTGAAACGTTACATACATTTCGTATGAAATAGTTTATATTAAACAGTGCCTGATCCGTGCCGTGTCCCGTCCGGGCCCGTCTACTAACTAAAAGTTTCGGCCCGGCCCGGACACGGCCCGGTCTAATATAAATCTTCCCTTCAGTGAGTTTTCTCACGATTGCTGTAATAGTCAAAACGTCGGGATAAATAAATGATAAAATATAAAAAAATATTATAAACCCTTTTGAAGTATTAATACTAATATCTATACTTATAATAAATCTGTAGAGAGGTCAATTCTGTACATGAAATATATTTCCAAAATAACTATCAGGGGGTGATTAGGGATCGATACTGATGCCAAAAATGCAATCAGTAAAAATTTTGTCTGTCTGTCTGTCTGTCTTTCTGTCTGTCTGTCTGTCTGTCTGTCTGTATAACCGTTATAGAAACAAAAACTACGCGACGGATTTTAACGAAACTTGGTATAATTATTTTTCATACTCCTGAGCTGGTTATAGTATACTTTTTATCACGCTGCAATCAATAGGAGCAGAGCAGTGAAGGAAAATGTTGGGAAAACGGGAGAAATTACTCCATTTTTTGAGCTTCCGTCGCGTGTGCAACCTTAATGGTTAAAGCTACACAGAAATCATGTATGACGGAAATGTTCTCCTTAAAATTATATAAAAAATATCCCACGACAGCAAATGTCTATCTTTTATGGTTGACTCACAATAACACGTGTAACTCCCGATAGCTTAGCAGTTCGAAGCTTTCTGATTATATTTGTCTACTCTTACGTTTATAACACTCTCAGTCATCCCTAATTAAAAACGTGAACGCACAGGCGTCTTGCTTGGTACCTAGAGGCTAGCGAGTCACCTAACGAGTAGCTTCGTAAAACGAACATTCTCGAACGTTCGCGACCGGCCTAACAGCTAGGCGTCAAACGCGCAGTTCGGCCGGTCGCGAACGATCGAGAAAAAAAGAAATCATCAATAATTGTCTAATGACAAAAAAGCTGTGAAAAAAAAAAACGTTTTATATAAAGACATTCTGTAGTATATTTAGTATCAGCATTGCACCCGTGCGAAGCCCGGGCGGGTCGCTAGTACATACATAAAATCACGCCTGTTTCCCAGAAGGGTAGGCAGAGACCACAGCTTTCCAATTGCTACAATCTTGATATACTTCTTCTGCTATTCTGTTATTTTTGTCATAAAAAATCAGTATGTTTTGCGGTTATAAGAAAAAACGATTCTGCATTTCAAAAAAATATATTACTCGCCGACGAGGCGGTCGGACCGATAAGAAAACCAAGCCATGAACCATTGGGGCAATTACGCTAAATAGTTGTTAAGGATAATGCAACGGTTAGGGTCCTTGTAGACTCAGGATGAGTTTTCACTTACACGGACCTATGCAAAGCTGTGCGGAGCGAACCAACAACTGCGCTCGACTTTATCAAACTCGAATATTTGAGCGCTGTCATTGGTCCGCTTCACACAACTCTGATTAGGTTGAACTCACCCTTGTCCTGCACCATTTTACAAGCTTTTATATAATAACAATAACTGTAGTTTTGACATTTGGATGATACGAAGTCGATACGATAGTGATTCGGGCCACTAAAAGGACTTATAAAATACAATACAACTTACATATACAATCTGTATTATTTGTGACATGCCAATAGAAAAAAGGTGTTTCTCTAATATTTCGAAGCGTGAAATGCAGAAATGTTTTGCTACAAATCTATACATATAATAAAACTGTATAGGAGTTCAACTCGATACTCCTAGGGGCCTTTATACAAGTAACACAAGCCAAAAAAAAACTGTCTGTCTGTCTGTCTGTCTGTTGTCCGGCTTTCACGCAAAAACTACTGGACGGATTTTAATAAAACTTGTTTTGTATGTAGCTATTAGTCCTCGACAACATATTAGCTATAATTTATTTTGAAAATTAGAATACCAGATGTGAAAATATCAGTCGCCCAGCGAAGCGGGCACTGGTCAGCTAGTAATGAATAAGATCAAAATTGAATACACATCTAGTGAATACACGGCTTTATTTCATTAACTAAAATTATTCCATTCGGTAACGTTTAAGGCGATTTAGATAAACGTAAATAAATACCCATTGGAAGGTAAGGAGACTATGAATAAAGATGAGTTTCGAGATGTAAAGTTGATTCAAAGTTAGGCGTTTGAATCTATCGGAAATGTTAAATTTAGATTCAATTCTGATTGCTAATACGACACTTATATTTAACTAGATTTTGCCAGCGGCTTCGCTCGCGTCGTACCTGGTTGTAAATCTATATGCTATTTCAAGATATAGGCTATGAATATTCCAAGTTTCATCTAAATCTCTTTAGTCGTCTAGGCGTAACTAAGCCACAAATATCCTCGCAAACTTTTGGATGTATTATATTAGTAAGTTTTTTTTTATATTAGTAACTTTTTCCGTCTTATCCGGGTAGATTCAGCCCATACAAAATGTCAAAAATTTCAATTATCACCTTAATTCGTATACATAGTATGATTCCGTGTTTCGCAAAACTGCGGGGTTGGCAGAGAAGTTGTTAAAACGCCTCAATAAATGAGATAACACGTTAAAACCCGATAAAAGAGAGAAAAAGAAAATAAAAAGGCAGAGTTTATTTCCAACACGGCTTAAAATGAAGTCCGGGACTTAACGTGTATTTTTCACTTCCCACTCGGACATAATTTTAATTCCAGTTGCTGTCAAACCTAATTTTTGTTTCTTTTCCTCATTGCAAGAAAAATTACATGACAAATCTTGCTTATTTTTGGCGAGTTTAATAAGATAATTTTTGCAAAGACAGCTAATGTGCGCCGAAAATACGAAAAAACTAATTCTACAATTATTCTACTAATAAATCTACTTAAAAATAATTAAAGCTGTAAAAACAAAAAGGATACAGATGTAGGTATCTATGAAAATTAAAAGTTAGCTGTATTGTCCAAATATCCAAACTGTCACTTTCTGTATTGTTAAAGAATGTGTAAAAGTATACGATAGTGATTCGTGCTAACCCAACTGCCGAGGGGTATAGCGACGTCAAACCACGCAGATCAGTAATTAATATTCTATAGTAGTATCTATAGTATTGTACCTATATAGTACGCTTTTAACAGTAGTCTAAACATTTGCTTTCTTTACAGGTTCTGCTACCAAAGATAAGATAAGCAGCCATACACGACAAGGACAGACGATACCAAAATGAATATTACATTATGATAATGACTTCAGAACGCATGAAGATGAGATAACAGATCTTACAACTTCAGACACACGACAACTGCGAGTGGAAATACAGTTGTAAGTGAAACAACATATTTATAGGTGAAATAATGAAGAAAATGTGATAGTGATGAATACAAATATACGATTATGTGAAACTAAAATAGAGTGCTAACAGAAATGAAATTAGCATTGTAGGTGTTTGTAGAGTGAAGTGTAGGTAAAGAATATATTGTGCAAGTGAAGTGTAGGCTTTAATAAGCCGAAACAGAAAAGTTAACTAAAAACCAAAGTGAGTTGATACCAAATACGTGCCAAAAAATGATCTGATAAGTGAAATGACACTGTGATATATTGTGAACAGGTGTGGTCACATAGCATGCCCTTGTGAAACACCATGGGTTGTCAGTTGGGAAAGTTAGCCGCTTCGGAGCGGAGGGTGAACAACCCCCCCGCGTTGTCAGATGGGCCACCCCCCGCCACGGACCCTCGGCTGCCGCTCACAGCGAAGCAGAAATACTCCATGCTGGCCTCGTGGAAAGGCATCTCCAGAGCTATGGAAAAGACGGGCATTTGTATGTTTGTCAAGTGAGTATTTATTTACATTTTATCATTGTATAAGCTTGATTGTAGCCTAATAAAACAGACTTCGTCATGTGTACGCTTCTACAACCAAGTCCCAAATGACATGCTAAAGCTATTTAGCAATAAAAAACATTATTATTTAGACAATAAAAACTTTTTTGACTTTATAGTATAAGGTTTATTTGGGATCAAATACAATACTAGATTAAAAGACATTGCAGAGGTCAAACACTGTATCGCGCGTGTCGCCATTATGATGATAAAAGTATGTAACTAAATCTCAAACGAAAACACTATTTTATGACCACCTGAATTTCCTCCATTCCAATTTCAATACCAGCTAATTCCCGCGACTTCGTCCGTGAAATCGATTTTAACGACTTTATCATCATTTATCAAAACAAAACAATCAAAATCATTACATTTATCAAAACATTAAAATTCTTGAAAATCAGAAGATTTTTCGTTGGAAAAAGTAGCCTATGTCCGTCACAAGACTTGAAACTATCTCTATATGAAATTTAATCACAATCAGTCCTAGCAGTTTGGCCGTGATAACGTCACAGACAGACTTACAGAGATTGTTATAGTGATAGGTAGTTAATAATGTGGGACGTGCCTCTGGCTGAAAACTACTTTCGATTTCTCTAGGGGTCGCTTGTGCGGCCGTGCCACTAATCCTAGGGTGACAATCTCCTAGTCAGGTCGTTATGCTGATAAATAGCATTGTCGTCGGTACCACTGGGTCTTCATTACGGTATTTTGGAGAAAATAGATATTCTTTACAGTAGCCTTGTTCCGTAAGCTTCAGATAAAGCTGTCCAATTTCTATTTGCGTAAATGTTAGAAGACATTGAGATTTTCACAGTTGAAACCGATTAAGTTTATCAGCGAGCCTACGCAATAGAGATGCGTGCCACAAAGCTACAAACAAAAGTCAACTCACTAACAAATTTAAATTTTAGTACCCATTCTACAATGTATAAACTCTTTATATAATATTCCACTTGACCTAGTAGCCTTATTAAAAACTTCTTTCCCACCCTCCGTTTATCGAGTTTAAATATATATATTCGAAATTTATTATAAGTAGGTCACATCATTAGGTTAGGGTATACCCTAACCTAATGATGTGACCTACTTGACTTAGTGACCCTCCCTGTTTTAGACTCTGACTTTTTTAGCAATGAAAATGAATATATTTCAGCTTTTACAAACTTTTAATTATCATGTGCTATTTTAACTATAAATACGGCTAATTACCACGTATTTAGGGTTCGGTAAAAACGGGACCCTATTACTAAGACTTCGCTGTCCGTCTGTCTGTCACAGGGCTGTATCTCATGAACCGTGATAGCTAGACAGTTGAAATTTTCACAGATTATGTATTTCTGACGCTATAACAACAAATACCTACTAAAAACAGTGGGGCACTTACATATTTATTTTATTCTATCTCCCTTAAATAACAAACATGATTTTTTGAACTTTGATGACAATACAATAATAAGGTGACAGTGAGCTGATCTGATAATGGAGTCAGGAGCTGTTCAACAGACACTCACAACAAAATTCCTTAGTAAATAGTTCAATTGACTAAAAACTTTGTATACTTGTCAAGTTCCGATGACAATTATAAAAAAAAAAGATAAAAAAATAGGGTCAGATTCACGACTGTAATCCCCAAGTTCGGTAACATCCTCTCAGATCTCCACACTCTTAGATCCTTATAATACCGCGCAGATGCTTCCAAGAATACTAACTGATTTCCTTACGATGTTTTCCTTCACCGATAAAAGCACACATATACATTTTATATGCGCATTAACACGTACTTATAACGTTTAACGGCTTAAACATAAATTGCTACTTCATAAATTGATTACCATCCTACAGGCTTTTAAAGTTGTGTCACCTTGACCCAATGCTGATGCTGATACTCCAGCTTTAGACATGGTGTATCGCGGCCTTAAGAGTTCTCAACACGTTTGCTGGACATGCCACTTGTTTTTAGGGTTCCATCAAAGGGTAAAAACGGGACCCTATTCCTAAGACTTCGCTTTCCGTCTGTCTGTCTGTCTGTTACAAGGCTGTATCTCATGAACCGTGATAGCTAACAGGTGAAATTTTCACAAATGATGTAATTATGTTGCTTCTATAACAGCAAATACTAAATACAGAATTAAATAAATATTTAAGTGGGGCTCCCATACAACAAACGTGTTTTTTTTTGCCGTTTTTTATAGATTCCTTCGTGCGCGAGTCCGACTCGCACATGGCCGGTTTTTATATAAAAGCCTGCATTAGGTCGTCTTTATCTTATCTTTGAGTTAACTAGAGTGTAGTTATTTTCTTACTAGTCCGCTCCGGGTTTGCATAGGTGCTAATGAAGTTATTAGGTAAATTTTTGATACTTTAGGTCACATTATTGCAGTTTTCGTAAGGTTTTTGTTTTGATAATGAAGTATAACTTAATTTACTTCCTGATAATGTAGCTTTTAATAGGTGAGGCTGGTTCAGTCATTTTTGAGTTATTTTGGTACAAACAAAATAAAAATGCAAATTTTACTTGATAGATTTTTTTTTTGAGAGCATGATCATGTCAGTAGAGCATATATTAAACATACATACATAAAATCACGCCTGTTTCCCAGAGGCAGAGACCACGTCTTTCCACTTGCTACGAACCTGACATACTTCTTTTGCTTCGTTCACTCTCATCACATTCCTTATGCATGCTCGTCGGTTTAGAGTACTCTTGACCTTTTTTCAAAACATCACCAATTTGGTCTAAGAAAATACGCAAAGGTCTTCCTCTTCCTTTTCCCATTCACACTCGCCTTACCTGTTTTGTCAATCTTTCTTTATTAAAACACTATAATTAAATATTTTTAAAATGCTATAGATTTTCTATGAAAGCCTACTGACCGTTCCATCATTGTAGCCAAAACTGGACCGGCCGAGTCAGTGATGCGGGACAAATCCTCACAAGGTTTAAGCAAATTGACCTAATACCAACATGACCTATTAGTCGTGGTGGCCGAGTGTAAGGTACCTCGACTTTCAACCCGAAGGTCCTGGGTCAATGAATTTTTCTGTTTTAAAAATGTGTATGCGCATACATCACGTGCTTAAAACGGTGAAGGAAAACATCTTGAGGAAACCACTTAGTATTCTTGTAGGCAGCGACGAGCTTGCAACTTGTTACGTGTGGAATTACTGCAAAATATAAGCATGATCCAAATGTAATGTTTATACGTGCGTCTTACTAACCCCTTTAGACATTTTCATGGGTCTGAAAGCCTGGAGATCTGAGAGGACGTCTACCGTACTTGAGGATTACAGTCGTGATCCTATTTAACTTTTTTTTAAAACGACCGCATTATGCTCTATTAGTGACAAATTGAAACGAGAATATAGACTATACATTTTCTTCAGGTATGGATATGTCAGTCCTATGACCATACGGTTATAAAACTCATAGAGGGGTCATGATACTGGGTAGACTCCTCGTAACAAAACACGGTACAAGCTTCAATTACTTTTATATAAACTAAAGAGTTTATGTACCCGTGGAGAATATGTAATATCCAAGACCTTGATAAAATATAACGCTATTCCCCCTAAAAGCGAATCCACAGAAGATTTTATTAAAATTTAAGCGAAACATACAATGTAGAGATAACAAAAGTTCATAATCTTTGAACTTTATTTGTTTTTTTTTCTAAATCTACTATTTGATTTGTTTTTAACACGTCAACGGGCGGAAGGTAAGCGAGCTGTCATTGTCAAATAAATTTACTAGGAGTGAGTAGGTACTCACGTATTGAGAGTTCCGTAGGCCAATTGAATTTCAAATATAACGGCTGGACCGATTCAGATAGATTAGTTAAAATCTGGTACAGACATACTCGTAGTTATAATCTAGACCTAAAATAACCTAAGCCATATTATGTATTATATCGAAAAAAACTTTCATAGGTTATGAAATATGTATTGTTTTAGGTTTTATTTATAGATAGATACTTCGTTAAACTAAGACAATTTTAATAAATAAATATTGGTGGAACTCAGGGCTATCTAGCCCCAAACAAACCAAAGCTATGGGAACCAGATGACTGATAGAATAACTTATACTTTTTTGTAAATACATACTTATTTTAAATATTAACACTCAGACGCAGAACAGAATCTATGTTTATTTTCTATCTATCAACTAATCAGGGACATCAGAACAGACAATCAGGCGTGAAGTTTTCGACAGTTTTATTATTACAAGGGAACCCTAAATACGAGCCAACGTAAGTTTAGGCACTTTCCACGCTACGATCAATTCTGACGAGTTCCGAACTTGAATGATTGGTCGAAATCTAATTTTCGGCTTTCATTCTTCCAAAAATTTCATATTTTCTTTTTAAATAAGCTGCTTATAAAAACAAGGTTAATAGACGACTTATCACGAAGTCATTTCCTGAAGACTAGTTGGTACAGAATTTTGGATTTATCTTCTATGTTGGTACCAAAAACTATTTGTATCATGGTACTATAACACCTAGAGCCGAAAATTGGTTATATGCTTTGGTTACACCAAAGCATTGAACAATGATTTTTCTCCAAGTTGCATGCCAAACATCCAAATATATTGTGTAAAAATATTTCATAGTTGGTTCCATTGATATTGTATTTATGTACGACTATAAATCTATAAAAAAACTAATCGTCTCTTGATTGGTCGAAAAAATTTCGTCGGTTTTCTTTTTAGTTTTCAAAACGTTATTATTTAGATAGGCAGACTGGAATGCGCATTTCTTAATTCTAAACTTAATACAAAGTTTTTTAATTAAACCCATTAACCCAGTACCTACATCAATAAAAACCAAAAAAACTATAAGCAAAAGTGAATTCCATCTTGTAAAAGCGATATTTTCTTACATATTTTATACACGAGCACGAGCACGTAGTCTTTTACAGGGTGTATTTAGACTACTCCTGAAAACTGAAACTTTATATTTCTAAACCAAGTATGTATCTTATTCGAATATCACGAAAAAAAGTGATGTCTTTCAACTTCAACATTTGAATATATCAAGGTGAAATGAATGAATGAAATGAAAGTAATTTTATTGCCTTACCTTACTACTATTACACACAATATACATACATAATAAAATACATTTATCTAGTTAGGCAATAGGAGTATGCTCAGCAAAAATGCTGACAGACAAAATTGCCTGTGCAGCGCTGATTTTCAGCATACCCCTTTGTAATCGCGACAGATGTTCGTCGGTTCAAAAATTAGTGAACGTTTTAATTCCCCTGGCTAACTATTGATACACAGAAAAAATTATATATATCAACACAAAAAGTACTGTATATATCTAAGCTAATATATATGTGAAATGTTTGGTTTTTAAAAAACCATCAAACTTAAATAGAGACTGTCCATAGTTTACCCAGCTAGTATGAATATTTAATAAATTAAGTATATTATATCGAACCGTAAAATTTATCTAGATTATTATCATTAAGTTATCTTTGTCACAAAAAACAAAAAACAATGCTGAATGTTTTGCGGCCACTGAGAAAAAACGATTCTGAATTCATCAGAAACATTTATTACTCGTCTTAAAGAGATTTGGAGAAGGTGGGTGGACGTCAGACAAGCGGCCAGTTGCAAGACACTCCAAGCCAAATCCATTTGCAACATCTACATGTTGTGCTGACCCCACTAGAAGTGGGATATGGTAAAGAAAAAGTAATTAATATAAAAATAAATATTCCCTGAAATACTTTGACTTCAATTAATTATCTTAGATTTGGCCTATTAGCATTTGCCATTACGAGTATATGATGCTTTCAAATAAAAAAATAATCATCAAAATCGGTACCACCTGTTTAGAACCTTCTCCTTTTTATGAAGTCGGTAAAAAAAAAACATTTATCGTTTGTTTCGAATCGATAAAATAACAATCATAAGTAGGAAGGATGTTCATCCTTCATCCTTCAATGTTAGTGTCGAATTCTTTTGTATTTATTGTATTCACGTCCACGACGTGTGGTAATCAAATAGTGTTGTCTATCTGTCTATCAATTCTGTTTTATCTACACACCACACAACTATCCTAAAGAGGTTGTAAAAATTTTATATTTGTATTTTAGTTTGTAATAAATAAACGATACTAGACAAATTTTAAAGATTCCTTCACCTATCAAATGCTAAATTGTCAGCGAGTAACTTATGTATTTTTTTATTTCTTAAAAATTAGAGATCCTTTCGAAAATTGCAATAATGTAACCTAAGGTATCAAAAGTTTGCATTATAATCATTATTATTTGGACACTAGCTGCTTGCCCCGGCTTTTCACTGATGGTACCTGGATAAAAAGTAGCCTATGTGTTATTCTGATGTTTAAGCTATATTACTGTAAAGGTTCATTTTAATCCGTTCAGTAGTTTTTGCGTAAAAGAGTAACAAACACACACACACATCCACTTACAAACTTTCGCTTTTATAATATTAGCAGGATTCGTGCGACGGACAGCTACCACGTCTTAGATAATCCGAGGAAGCGCCACAGATCCGCTACAACAAAAACTTCATACCTCTTGAATGAATTAGTGATTTTAGCAACTGTTTTTTTACGTATCGGTACGGTACGGTACCTACTGGCTCTGTGGCGCTTCCTCGAGCGTCTAATTTTAAGAAGGCGCCTTTAATCTTAAGTTTTCCAGTGTAGTCTTGATACACCTTGTACAACGAATTTGGGTCATGCCAAGAGCCTTCCTTGGCCCAACGAAGAAAATTATTACCGCCATTATTCAGAGAGCGATAAAAAATTCAGTCTAATTCATAAAAGGAAAGTGTGTTATCAATTTGGAATATTGATTTTGTATAGTAGCTGACGGATATTTAATAATAGAAGACCTCTCGTCTCTTAGACACCAGCAGGTATTAAATAAGCTCTCACACTTTAGGAACCTATCAGGGATAAGTAGGTTGGTAATATTAGCAAGAATCCTACATAATTATAATTCTGAAATTTCGGGAGGATGTTTAGATGTTTGTGGCTCAATTACGCAAAATTACCGCGCCAAAACCGCCAAGTGAGAGTCGGACTCACGCACCATATATTTGTTTTATTTTGTTTTTAGTATTTGTTATTATAGCGGCAACAGAAATACATAATCTGTGAAAATTTCAACTGTCTAGCTATCACGGTTCATGAGATACAGCCTTGTGACAGACAGACGGGCTGACGGACGGACGGACATGGCGAAACTATAAGGGTTTCGTCTTGTTGACTACGAAACCCTAAAAAAGGTTTAGAATAAGGTGACTCAACACATATATTTAGAGAGACATTATGACAACTTAATTATCGGCCATTTTAGCTATCAGAGGTGTAAAAGTCAATTACGATTAAGTGGGTAGTCGTCTTTTATTACTTTCCTACTATGTTAAACTTATCCAATTATAAATCCATAAGTAATTTAATTAATTTAGTAATTAACTAAGTCGTTTTCGGTGTTAAACTAGGTTAATTTACATGAATGAAATTTATTAGATACATTTTTTTTAAACGATTGAGGGTAATTGTAAAATTGTTTCATTCCAATTAACGCGCCATTAGAGATTGGGCATTTCACTTGTTACGTGCGCCATGACAGCTACTGTCACTGTTACTTCAATAATTACGTTTTAAAAACAAAAAAGAAATGCGAGGAAAATGTTTCAACCATTCAAAATCTCAAGAGACGATATTCGATTTTTATTTTTTTTGAAGAAACGATTAGTTCTATAGAAATACAATTTAAATGGGACCAACTTTTGTAAAAAGATAAATGCGCTTCATACGTAAAAAAGTAACGAAATATGTTATGAGTCGAATAATAAGAATAAGAAAGTCGAAACCTCCTTTTTTGTCGATTAAAAACGAGTGCCAAAAATACGCTCAATTTTGAACAGTGTCCACTTTGCTGACTCCAAAGTATACATTTCCGTTGTTATTTGTATTTCCAATAAAACTTAGGTATCTAAAACAGGAAATAAGTTAGTATAATTTGACTGTTAACTGCTCTGTTTGTCCAATTTAATTTTGCAAAGCCATTGAATTAATAAAGTTCATTTTACCGTTTATATTAGTATCTAGGTAGCTATTTTGATTACCAAAAACCCATCTAATTAGAGGAGAAAAC
Organism: Hydriomena furcata; assembly: GCA_912999785.1. NCBI lineage: Eukaryota > Metazoa > Arthropoda > Insecta > Lepidoptera > Geometridae > Hydriomena > Hydriomena furcata. The sequence goes on from OU538835.1 coordinate 1,188,308, forward strand.
ACAAATAGTGCCACAATGGCCTCTTAATAAATTTAAGGGGTTCACATGGAACAGACTTTTCAATACTCGATTTTCATTCCCAGAGCTCCGAACATCGATCGAAATTAGACAATAACAATGTCTATCCCTTGATCATTGTTTGAGCCTTCACCTTGTACCTACTTGCGGCACCATACTGGATCTTATACTTTTACATAATAACTATTGGAGTCTTGGAATAGAGCGAATGATTTCTTATTTGTTAGTATGACAATGGTATTGTCTAAATTCGAAAGCTGTGGCAATGAAAATCATTGGTTGTAGATCGATTTTTACGCAATAAGCTTGCAGAAAGGGCTTTTATAAGTACATGGATGGGTAGGTAAAGTACATAAATCGCGACACTAAAGAAACAGAGGCACAGCGCTGCCTTCGTAAATATCCGTGCGTGAATATTTTATGGCTTAATCGAATTAAGCTTCGAAAATGGCCGTAGATCCAGCAGTATTATTGCGTAAGCCCAATGGAAGGTTAAAGCTTAAAATGTCCAATATAGTGTTATAAAAGACAATTAGGATTTTCAGTTGAAGTTGATTTAGATTATCGGTGAACTTTTGCAATAAGGCTAGTGCAGTCACTACAAGTATCTTTTTCTATATTTATCGGAGGCGTCATAATTCAATAAGTAATAACCTCTCTTGTAAGCGGCGACGGGCTTGCAACCTGTCACGTGTGGAATGCTAACTACTGCAAAATGTGGGCATATGCCAAATATGGACCAACACCTGTGGATATGGATCTGAGCGCCTGAATATCTTAAGGATGTCTACCATAAATACGAGTATACTTGGGAATTACAGTTGTGATCCTATTTCATTTTATAACCAAGATGTCTCTAAGATATTAGAGGTTCGATTGAAGTTAACGTCCAATTTTAGCACCCTGTTCAAAACTACATCTCCATACGAACCAATAATTCGTCTCCGCTTTGAAGTTTGTACTGCCAGGGGGCAGTCAATGGTGGTTAGATTCTTGAGATACACTAGTGATTACCCCTGCGACTTCGTTCACGTGAAGTTATTTTGAAGTCTACAACCCCTTGCACCCCATTAGTATTTCGAGAATTCTTTAGTGCACCGCTACACGCCAAAAGGAATACACCTTCAAGTTTCAAGTTTCTGGAACCAGTGTTTTGGGCTCTGCGTTAATAGATCAGTCAGTCAGTTACGCAAGTTTTTTATATATTTATACTAGCTTTTACCCACGACTTTGTCCGCGTAGATTCAGAGTGTATTTACTGATTTGATTCCGCTTATCGTAATTCAATTTGATATCGTAAATCATTAAAATTCCTGAAAATCTAAAGAACATTTTGGGGAAAATATTAGCTTATGTTCGCAAGACTTTAAACTAAATCTGTGTGAATTCCATCACAATCAGCCTAGCGGTTTGGTCGTGATAATATCACAAACAGTCGGCGTTTCTTTCGTATTTATAATATTATTATCGATAGTAGGTATAGATTGTATCATGCAAAAGGCTTCTCTGCTTTTTGCTACACATTGATATAGGTACATACCTGCATAAGAACACGCCTGTTTTCCAGGAGGGTAGACAGAGACCACGGCTTTCCACTTGCTGACATAGTTATTTTGCTACTTTTTAAGATCGGTATGAAGGTAGCGATTATTTACCCCGAAATTTTGTAAGGAATTAAAGGGGGATAAAGTCAACAGGGTACAACATTTTAATCCCTTATTGCCACCCTTGTTAGCTGTCGTATATTAAGTAGTAACTCTGTGGACTTAACCTCAACATCTTCATTGAACGAAAACATCTTGGTTCTCTCTTTCACTTCTTTGTAAAAGTTGTTTGAATTTTCAACTGGCGAAAAAAGGATGTTCTCAAATCGAATTAATTATAATTGTGTTTTTTTTTTAATATACCTATGATGTTTTTATTTCTATTCTCTTTTTTATTACCTGGTTATCCGATTTGAATGTTTCTTTTCTATTATTTGTAGAGAACAGTTCAATGTTGGTCCCATTTTAATTATATTTATGTAAAAACTTAAAAATACTAATATATTTTCGATTAGCACAAATTTTTTCGCCGGTTTTTTTTTTACTTTTTGAACGTAATTATTGTTTTTAGTTTTTAGTGTAGGTAGGTACACCTACTCTATCTCACGATCTCGCTATCAAATTACTTGTACCTACACTAAAATGATAAAACTACAATTATTTACTTATATTTATTGTCAGTATTTTCCGAATTATAATCGTTTCTTAAGGTACACATTTTCACGTCGTATTCATTTCATTTCATTTCATATTCGTATTCATTAAACAGGATGAAAGGAATAATTTAATGTCAGAACACGCCTAAATTTAAGATTTAAGACAACTCAAAATTATAAGTTGCGTAGGTAAATGTTACAATTAACTCTACCTACGTTTGTTATATAATTTAACATAATTCTACTGAATTTGTCTTCCCTTTGATGTGAGATAAGTCCACACTTTATAAAGAGAAAATAATGAATTTTTGATTTTTTTGTGTGTTTATTTGTTTGTTGTGTTTATTAAATAAAGCAAGATAAAATAAATTAGGTAATAATATAAAAACATAAAACAGCTAAACAAATATGACTTAACTAAAAAAATGGACTATGACTAAGGAATATGCTTTAAAAACATTACCCTACTTCTGGCGCAGTCAAATAAAGATAAAAATCTATTTTAAAGATTCTTTCACCTAACAAAAGCTGTATAGCACCTAACACTATCAGTAAGTGTCATAGACTTTTTCTAAATAACTTTGTTGTCTACGCTTTAGGAGATAGAAGATTAGAAATCTATCCATGAAACCAAAGCTATTTACTCCATCATTGCAAAACTTAAGTGGCAATGGGCATGGCATAATTCGTAGAACAGACGGCCGTTGGGGCTCTCGAGTGGCGATCACGTACCGGAAAGCGCAGTGTGGGAAGACCCCCCTTGAGGTGGACTGACAACATGGTGAAGGTCGCGGGAAAACGCTGGATGCGGGCAGCGCAAGACCGGTCATTGTGGCGATCATTGGGATGATGTTTGCAGACAAAACTCATCATTGTCGAAACATTTTCGTCTGTTTTTTAGGGTTCCAAACCCAAAGGGTAAAATCGGAACCCTATTACTAAGACTTCGCTGTCCGTCTGTCTGTCTGTCTGTCTGTCTGTCTGTCCGTCCGTCTGTCTGTCACAGGGCTGTATCTCATGAACCGTGATAGCTAGACAGTTGAAATTTTCAAAGATTATGTATTTCTGTTGCCGCTATAACAGCAAATAATAAAAACAGAATAAAATAAATATTTAAGTGGGGCTCCCATACAACAAACGTGTTTTTTTGACTTGTTTTTGATAATGGTACGGAACCCTTCGTGCGCGAGTCCGACTCGCAATTGGCCAGTTTCTTTTTAGCTAGCTTAGTAGTCAACGCTTTAGGAGATTGGAGCAAATCTAAAGTTTCAGCTTGAAATCTATCCATTAAACCAAAGCTATTGTACTCCATCATTGTAGACAAGACTCTAATCCAACTACAATGGAGCTTCCCGTCGTTACTGATTAACTACTAATGGGAATAGGGTGACCACTAATTGGAAATGTGTAGTACATGTCTCGATTGGATGTGTGGAATACTGTAGCATTGTTCGGGGATGTTCAGAGATGTCTATCGAAATCCATACACTTTTTAAAGACAGTTTCGAAAAAAATGTTTTTGTCTAGATTATTAAAATTCGATTATTAACACAAGAAAAAAAATATATTAAATCAAAAAAAATGTCTTTATTAGTTACAAATTAACAGGTTGAAATCTGCAACCAGATATTTAACTACTTACTTAGTTACATATAAATTATCTATATTGCATTGACTTGAATTTTTATGATCTCCTAGCACTAAATGATTAACGTTTTTAAATTTCGTAAAATACGATCACTCTTTTTTTGAAAGCCGTGTTAGCCGAATGGGAGGTACCTCGACTTTCAATCTGAAGATCGTGGGTTCGAATTTCGGCGTGCATCAATGGATTTTTCTGTTCTAAAAATGTATATGCGCATCAAAAAACACGTGCTGACAACGGTGAAGGAAAACATCGTGAGGAAACCAGTTAGTATTCTTATAAGCGGCGATGGGGCATGTGCCAAATATAATGTTTGGACGTCCGTCTGACTACCCTCAGCAGACATCTTCAAAGGATCTAAGCGTCTGGAGATCTGAGAGAACGTCTACCGTACTTGGGGAATGCAGTCGTGATCCTATTTTTTATTTTTTTTTGAATTGATTATTTTTTATGTCCTTTCATTTTTAAGTTACGCTAATTTAGGCTTGAACATAAAAAGAATAGGAGCGTTTGTACTTTACGTAATTATAAAGAATTGCCACCAGTGAGTGCCTAGTATTGTGGCAGTGTCCATTCAAACCGCGCAGATGACATGAGAGTCTATTGTGAAAGTTACTGAAGGTCTCGTATGTAGGCTACACTGTTGTTATGCTGTGTCGGCGAAGCTGAAACTGTTTCACTGAACTGCTCCCAATACAATAGTACCAATTGTACCTATATATCGTCTGCTTACTGGTAAAAGTGAGTAAGTGCACTTTTTTGCCAAATTGAGTTAAATATGCAGTTCTTTCTATTTTTTTACGCTCTATCTACTGGTAAAACCTAATAACTGCTACGATGTACGGTTGCAGAGATAAGCAGTGTAAAAAAGTTGTAAGTACCCACATTTTGAAAAAAATGTACCAGTAGAACGTCATAAAAATTCTTATTGCCTAAACCGTTCCATGTTCATTCAGTGAAAAAGCAATAAATATAATTATTGGTTTTTACATTTCTAGTATCAATAGATTATTTGATTATTTGAACAGCGTAAACGTTATAAAGTTATTTATTTCATTTTACTGGTTGTAAACTTTAACTCTTGTTTTAAAATGTATGGGCAAAAAAATAAATAAATGCATTTATGCTTTTTTACCCGACAACAGATCCAGAAGGGTTGTTAGTTTAGCAATCTATGTATGTAACCGTTTGTAAACACCAGTGAAATTAAAATACACACAAGGGTCATATTAGAAAAACTAAAACTTAAAATTGAGAGGCACATAACTCAGAGAATTGTCAAGTTTGAGTAGAAAGTTTCTCGAGTGGAAACCAAGGGTCAGAAAGCACAGCACAGGCCCGCTGCTACTAAACAAAAAGAAGACCTAAAAAAGGCTGGAAGCCGTTGGTGTAGGCGGTACAAGATCATTCGCTTTGGAAATCTATGGGAGAGACCTAATATGTTCAGCAGTGGATGTCCAACAGCTGAAATGATAATTATGATTCATAATAATAACAGGCAGAACAACGTCCGACGATGCACTGGACGTTCAGGAAGACACATCTGGGCATTCTTGTGTGATAACACTTCAACATCACTCAGATACTACGACCATCTTAATCAAGATGTTCAATGAATCCTGTCCCGAGTCACCGCAGGCTCGCCAGAATTAAACAGTTACATTCTGATGCAGATCCAAGTCCACTGCACCGTTATCATCGATGGATGCTAGCATCCATCATCATCGTATTCCACATGTCTTGTCTCACTTGTGTAACAATGACCATTGCTGCCTTCATCTTCTCCTCCGGTCTGGAGAGCGTCGTCTAAATCAACACAATATAAATGCTTGCTCATCGCATCGATAGAGATAGACTTTCTACAACTTCAACCATCACAGTTAGTGAAATCTATGAAGAGTTTTCATATATTTTTTAACCAGACTTTACAATGTTAAATCAATGTTTAAACATAAATAACTCATACAAACATCAACCACACTAGAAAATACATTAAGGTTTTATCGGAAACAAACTCTGAACTACAATAACTATACAGTTATTTTCAAGTGAAGATACAAAACCATCTAAATATTCGATTCTAATCAAAATAGCCTCTGACTAAAAATATATAAGTAAAATAACTTTATAATAAAACTGTGGAGTTGGTCTATATTTTACAACTTGTTTCTATCTTTTAAGTAGGTATTTATACAGTTTTAAGTTTTAAAACTTTTAATTGAATTCACTGGTCACTTTTGTATGGAGTTGTTTGTAATAAGTCACTTACATTTACTGAAAACCTACAGGTAAAACAGGTTATATTCAACAAAATAGGCTATATTTTGGTTAATATCCTCAAAAATAATAATTTAAATACTGTAGTTAGTCTAAAATACAGTAAGATATTATAGGAAACATAGATAAGTACCGTATAACATCAAACTAAGAAGATAGACAAAATTTACTAATTACAGGTAAAACGTAATAAATGCCTACCTCTCTGTATATTAATTTCATTTAATTAAGTTTTTACTATGAAAATAATATGAAATATGAGTAAATCTTATAAGAAGGATGTTCAACGCAACAATTTGCATTAGCAGTTTTTTAATTATTGATTTTTAACTAGGTTAATTAAACACTCAAACTTTCAAATGTAATTTACTCGAATTGACAAAAACTGCACTTACTCACTTTTACCAGTAAGCAGACGATATATAGTGCCGGATGATCTAAGCAATCACGCCCGTGTGCTTAATGCAAGCTTCTAAATATAATAATCTACCGTGCCTGGTGCCCCCATTTTCAAATAGCCTTAGTGTTCATGTGCTAACAAATTATTTTTTTGCTGCTGTTTTTTGTGCCCCCCAAGACGTGATGCCCTAAGCACTTACTTAATTTGCTTATGGGTTAATCCGGCACTGGTGTCGATTCTGTTGGCACCGAGCTAATCCTAAAATTTCCTAAAATAAAATTAAAACAATTTAACTCTAAAGTAGGTGGCGATTATGTTGTGTCCATTTTACAATTTGGGAATAAGAGGATCGTGTTATTTAGGTTATTGACTGACTGATCTATCAACGCACAGCCTAAACCACTGGGTGAATTCCTTTTGGTATTACAAATGATAGGCCCCAAGCCGTGTTTGTTGCCTGTATCTTCTAGGCTTGGTCGCGAGGGATAGGCGCGTAGCGTAACCTAGTTCCTAAGACGTTTCAAAGTGATCCTTGTGATTTTATTGAAATAAATACTTTTGACTTTGACTTTGTGTAGGCGTGCACTAAGAAAGGAATTCTAGTCGATACTTATTTTCTCGGGTATTTATGTAGGGCGTGCTGAAGGAAATAATTAACAGCTAAAAGAGTTACACAAATACCCGTAGCTTAAGGTCCAACTATAATTTGTGTAGCTAGGTACATACAGGGCTCCAATCGGCCGGGGCGCCCCGGGGCGATTACCCATCACGAACGACCCACTTTTAGCGAATGCTCGATAATGAATTCTAATGTGGGACACGCGACTTTATTTGCGTGGGATATTTATTAAGTATAAACACTGTTTAGTTTCTGTACTGTTTTTAGTTAGTAGGAAAAAAAGGAACACGACTGTAATCCCTTAGTTAGTACGGTAGACTTACACTCCGATCTCAAGGCGCTTAGATCCTTGAAGATGTATTAATAAACATCATCATTTCATCCACTGACGTCCACTACTGGACATAATCCTTCTCCATATATAGCTCTTCCATTCATCATTCATTGTTATCAAAGACAGAGTCAAAGTCAATAGATAGGTATTTATTTCAATAACATAACAAGGATATTTTGAAACATCTAAGAAGATCATCTATGTGAGTGACCAAATCTAGAATCAAGACACCCACCATATTTGTTGGCAAACCAAAAATATGTTGTTACATCAATTATAATTGCCTGTAGGTATTTTTATCAGTAGAGTATTAAATAGGTTACGTAAAGATAATTCTTTAACATTTTCAGCTCTTACATTTTTCGCATTTGTTACGAAGTGGAAACCGTACCTACCACCCCGATCCTGAATCAATCAAAGGCATTGAATCGAAAATATCATTTCGATTTACCTGAAATGGTAGTTCCAAGAAGCAAATAAGAAAGCGCCTACGTCTTTTATTGCGTGTTTGATTGTGTACAAATAAGATTTGCATTTGTATTTTTGTCAGGCGCTTTTTAGAAAACATATTTCAAAGATTACTCCTATCTACATCAAAATATACCTTCAAATAATAATAGTTACCTAATACTACGAAATGGTTGAATGAGAAAAGAACTTTATTGAGCCTTTAGCGCGTCGTATTTCCCAAAGAATTCGATAATGCTTGTAGCTAAGCTTGTGTAAACACAAATACAAACTCGGTCAGACCGATGGGAAAATCGATGAAATATAATAGGACATCGATTGTATTAAATAGAGAGAAAGGCACTCATTCGCAAATATTGCTCAGATTACTGACGATTTACCTACCTCATTCGGTTCCCTGTAACAGGATCTATTCCTTCCAAAGTTATTTGATTAAAGAAAATAGGATTGGGCTGGTAGGTACCTGCCTACGTAATAAAAGGAGTGGAATTTGTAATGGAATAAGTGACTTTAGTCGAACATATGTTCATCTCATTTCGAGTTAGAGTTTAGCAAGCTTTCAGTTTGCTGATACATTTGTGGTAGGCGTTAACTTATTTAATCAGCTAGATTACATTTGAAAGGTTGTTTTTTTTTTAATAAAAAATGTAAGTTTAACTTTCAAGTACGGTAGACATTAACTCAGATCCTTAATTAAAGCTGTCTAAAGTGTGTCAAAGGCTATGTCTAAACAATTATTTTGGAACATATTTTGCAGAAGTTATAAATAATTTCATACATGACAGGTTGTAGCCCATCGCCGCTATTATAAGAATACTAACTGATTTTGAGGACGTGTTGTTGCGCACATTTTAAAAATGAAAAATTTAACACTTGCCCGGCTGGCTGACTCTATCTCGGGGTTCGGAGAGTTAATAATAATGCTGATAGTCATTTAAAAGATATAATAAAACACGTAAAATATAAAACAAACAGTAAAACACAATAAATAACACCACAAAACATAAAAAGGTACTCGAGCCGCTCATGCGTCGCGGTTACGCGCGGGCCGCCGAATCTAACTGGCCTGGCGCGAGATGGCGCTAGTCGCCTTACAATCACGGCGCGTTCCGGAAAGGGATGTGAAGTCGACGCGGCGTGGTCCAAATAAAAATGATTTGACAGGTGACAGATCACCGCGCGCTACATACTCCCCTTCCAAGTTGGGAACACGTCCCGAGTCCAACTTGGGACATAAAACACGATAGCGTGGTCTTCTTTTGCGCTTTCTAGGCCGAATTGGGACGGCGGAGTTTAACGGAACGGTATCCGTGCTATGATAGCCATGAGACCTCCCTACAGGTTCCCTATCATCGCTCCCCTTGGTCTTCAGCTGGGAGCGGGCCAAAGAAGTCGACTGAGACGAGTAAAGCAAGTCGGCTGCGTCTCGCTGTTGTGACAAACCAGCGAGCTTTTGAGATGGAGTGGGCCTATACCACGGGACTGACGACGTCGACTGGCGACTGTGGCGTTGTTCCTTGAAGGACGTAGGCTCCCCCTGCATTCTAACAATATTGTGCTGCAATAAATCGGACCGTTTCTTTTTATCATCAGACAGGTCGGCAGCAGGAGTAATCGTTGAAGGCGTTGTTGGATTTTCGTACTCGATTGGGTACGTGATGTGCCTACCAGAAAGGTGCCAAGTGGATGAAGCAAAGTCGATAACAATACCCGCAGCCACCAAGAAATCCATCCCGAACAAAGTCTCATTATATTGAGCATCAGGGAGGATAGTGAACTCAAGGGTCACTGACCTTTCTGGGGTGATCCTCACTTCTAGAGTAGTGAGGAGAACATCGTGAGTGCGCGCGGAACCATCTGCAAGCCTTACCCGTCGAGTAGCTTTTACGCACGGGTGGTTGTGCTTTAACAGCAGTTTATATAATGAAGCGCCAGCAATACTGCTTTTGGCACCGGAATCCAACATACCTCTACCTCTAATACCTAAAATTTGGACGCTTAACATAGGTCTTAAACTAGCCTGGTGCTCAATAGAGTCACACAGGAGACCATGTTTATCGTCTGCGTTAACTGGGGATAAATGTCCCAAACTTTTCGTGGACACCCTACTTTTGGTCGACGTGGTCACCCTACTTTTGCTAGTAGGTATTGGAGCATGTTTACCTAAATCCACACGATTATAATAACGCGTAGGTATTTCGCAAGCGTTAGACCTAACACTACTTCTAGCACTCAAATTAGGCCTAACCTTTGACCTAGAACCGTTCCCATCTTCGGTACCGAGAAAGCGCAAAGGAAGAATCGCTGAAAAATCGGTCGGAGCGTATTCGACACTATGTTTACGAACATGAGATGAATTTACGCTTGGAAGGGAGGTAGGAGGTTTCGAAATATCGCGTTGGGTACGTTTTGGCGTACTTACCTGAGGTTTTACCTCACCATCGGTAAAAGAATCGGATGCGGGAATGGACCATGCGACGTCGACGGCGTAACAACCCGTGTTGCACTTTGTACACTGAGACCGGGTAACACCTTTCGCGTTGCAACCGTAGCAAGAAGGTACGGTTTGCATATCGGTAATGTCTTTCGAACTTAATTTTTGGCACTCGTCACGCAGATGTCCGTATCTTTTACAATAAATACAATATCGGTTTCTATACGAAAACGGCGGGGCACTGCCGTCGGAGACCGTAGATCGGATCGCGGGAACATCGCGCGAAGAGAGGCGAACAGGAGCGTCGCAAGCGGCGCCGGCGTTGTTGCTATGCGCGTCGGCGTTTCTGTTGCTATGAGGATGCGGTCCACCGCTGGCGCTTGACGGAGGGGGTCCGCGTGGGTCACGCGGCGTCGTCGGCGTCACAAACCGATGAGGTTGCGGTGGCGTTGACACCGTAGCGGGAACTTCATCCGCTGTAGGTGATGATGATGATGAAACCGAAGTTCGGCGTTGGGATTGGCATTTGTCTACGGCGCACTCGTCGGTTGCATCTTCGACGTGTCTCGCCTTGCGTAGTAACGTATCGAACGAAGTTACCTCGTCTCGTCGAAGGCGTTCACGAACTCGACGGTGTAAAAGGCCGTAGAGCATGTCCAGCTGGACCTTTTCGGTGATGTCGCCGGGGGGAAGGCGGGCCAGTAGGGCTCGCGCCTTGGCAACGAACAGCTCGGTTTTCTCAGAGGGACCTTGGGACATGCTGAATAATTCCATGTAGATTCGATGTGGCGGCCGACTGTCGCCGAAGGCGCTTCTTATTGACGTCACGGCTTCGCTCCAGGAGGTGATGGTGGACTTGATGCCCTGCCACCACACGGCTGCATCTCCTGTTACCAGCATAGATAATCCTCGTAGGGCGTTGTCGTCTCCTACGCAGGCGCATTCCTTGTATGCTTCCACAGCATCGATAAATCCATCGAGCGAGTCGCCGCCGGGCGCTCCGCTGAACCGCGCGGTACCTACAAAGCGCGAAGGTTCCGAGGTGATGAGCGGGCGCGTACGCCATGGCGGGCGAAGGCGCCGCCGCTGGCGTCGGTGGTGGCGATTCGCGACGAGACTCGTGAAAGAGAACTCGGTCGAGAAGGCGTTCAAATGCTGCGGTTTGAGTTTGCTGTAGCGTTGCTATGATTGCCGCCAAATCGTTGAAGCTTGGCGTCCCCGTAGGTGGCGCGGGCGACGATGACGCGGGCGCGATGAAATCCGCTTCTACTGCATCTTCGAAGTCGGATTGACGGCGTGATTGACGGCGAGTAGGTACGTGGCATTGTGATTGTCTGTAATTTTATTATTGTCCGGGATTCACTGTCACTGTAGGTTCACAACACAGTTCACAGGCCCTCTCTTGGGTAGCCAGTTTAATACTTGCCCGGCTGGCTGACTCTATCTCAGGGTTCGGAGAGTTAATGAGAATGCTGATATTTGATAAGAATGTATAATAAAGCACGTAAAATATAAAATAAACAGTAAAACACAATAATAACACCACAAAACATAAAAATGTACTCGAGCCGCTCATGCGTCGCGGTTACGCGCGGGCCGCCGAAACTCACTGGCCTGGCGCGAGATGGCGCTAGTCGCCTTACAATCACGGCGCGTTCCGGAAAGGGATGTGAAGTCGACGCGGCGTGGTCCAAATAAAAATGATTTGACAGGTGACAGATCACCGCGCGCTACAAAAATCATTGTACCTCTGGGATGCGAACTCACGACCTTCGGATTGTAAGTCAAGGTACCTCCCACTCGGCAAAGTAATTTCGCAATGCCTAGCAGCCTAGTTTCCACTTGCGCGAAATAGCGTTTCAAGAGCATCATTCTTTCGTTTTCATCTCTTTAGAAAAAGTTTTTTCTGCTCTTCAAATAAGTTAACACGAAGTTGGGCGACGGCAACCTTTTGTTAAAGTAGGTACAACACCTACTTCACTAAAAGATGGCGAAACTTTGCTCAAAACTCTCTAGACTTTGCGAAAACAATTATTTTTTTCATAGACTGTTTCCTTTAGATATAAAAGATGCTCCTTTGAGGCTTTGAGGTAGGGAAAACTAAGAATAACCAAAGAAAATCTTTATTTAAATACGAAAAGTTGGAATACAAAAAACATAATAAACATTTATTTATTTATACTTTAATTGCACTTATAAAATAAATACAAAAAGGCGGACTTAATGCCGAGGCCTTTAATACCAGCCAACCTAATTTTCTAACATTCAAAAGATGTTTGTATGTTTTGTTATTCAAATTCAAAAATCATTTATTTCAATAAAATCACATGGATCACTTTGAAACGTCTTAGGAACTAGGTGAAGCTACGCCGATTCCACGCGACCAATCCTAGAAGAATCAGGCAACAAACACGGCTTGGGGTCTACCTTTTTTTTTAATGATCCTTTCCTTAATGCTATGAAGAGCTCTTCGATCAAACCATTACGGATGAACCGATTATCATGATACCCTACTAAACTAAATCATAATCATGATTACGTGGTTGCATTTCGCATTTTTTTACTGCTACATTTTTAGTGTAAGTTTTATATAATTTTTATTATAATATCATAATTTTTATATAAGAACCCTAATAAAAATGAATCGCTGAATGTGTTGCTAAGCGCAAATCTCGAGAGCAGCTGAACTGATTTCGCTTATTCTTTTTTTGTTGTATTCGTTATTATCAGGAGAAGGTTCTTATGGAAAAAATAATAATTTGACAGGACAACGTCTCAGGTCAAATAATCACTACATAGTATAAAGCAAAGTCGCTTTTCGCTTCCCGCGTATGTATGTTTGCTTATATCTTTAAAACTACACAACGGATTTTGATGCGGTTTTTTTAATAGATAGAGTGATTCAGGAGGAAGGTTTATATGTATAATAACATGCTACCCGTGCGAAGCCGGGGCGGGTCGCTAGTTATATTATATTTTAAATAATTTTCGTTTTCTTCATTTACTTTTACCAAAATAGCCAGTATTTTGGTAAAAGTCTGAAAGATGTTCTATATTATTTAAAAGGACAAAACTCACTCACATATTTCGTTATTATATTTCCTTTGTACCGGAATATATTTATGTTATTTGTGTGAAGTAGGTGATACATTATTTACTCATTGCTTTAGGAGGAAATGAGGGGCAGAGTATGGATATTGAATTAGTGTTACTCTGGCAAACATGGCCGTATTTATTATTTAGATCTATAGATAGACACGTAGGATATAATCTCTTATCCTAAGGTTACAAAGTGATCCTTGATTTATTGAAACTAGGATCGCGCGGTGATCGAAATTCAACCTTAATAATAATTATAAAAAAACCGGTTAAGTGCGAGTCGGACTCGCGCAATGTAAGGTTTCGTAATTTACACAGCTAACAACGTTATTTAGGTAATTTTCAATGATATTTGTATGTCACGTTATGAAAACTTGACATACACCGCTTAACGCAATTTTTTTGGGGCAATTGTATTTGGTGAACTCAGCAGAATCGTTATTGGCTAAGAATAGACTAGCTATAACCGTGCGACTTTGTTCGCAGTCCAATATTAAAAGGAGAGTCGTGACATTGACATTAGTTACTAAGAACAAATACGTTTTCCTACATAATTAGATTTCTAGATAACGTAGAAAAATAAAACATACCTCCGGATACCCCTAGGGCCCTAAGCTACCAGATGATACAGCTTTCATAAAAATTGGTTCAGTCGTTTGGGTCTTGTTATTTGAGGTCTTCTGAACATGTTTTTGCAAAAAAAGGTGTAGACGTATACAGATTATTTTGAGTTTGGTACTTTTTCATTATTTTAGTATAAATGTATAAATATGTTTAGATATGTATATACTGTATAGATGTATAGATTCAGCGCAATCGAATGTAGCGGAAAATTGTTTTGGTTGAATTGTTGCGGATAGAAAAGTGATTTCCGTTCGTAACTAAACGGAAAAAGTGATGAATTCCTTTTAAAAGCAGCTTTATTTTTTGCTGCGGTTATTTGGGCATGTGCCCCTTTAAACATCTCCGACCGTACCTAGGGACTAGTCGTGTTACTATTTCATTCTTTTTAGGGTAAAAACGGGACCCTATTAATAAGACTTTGCTGTCCGTCTGTCCGTCTGTCTGTCACAGGGTTGTATCTCATGAACCGTATGAGCTAGAGCTAGACAGTTGATTTTTTTTTAATTTATTATTTTTCATTAAGAAGAGGGTAACTTTTAGAACAGCTAAATATTATAAAATAACAATTGGCTGAAGAACACAGAAAGTAGGTACACGAATTAAGAATTTATAGTATTTAGCTTATTTTCTATCTTGGATTATGAAAGTAACATAAGCAATTGTGACAAACAGATGTTTGTTTTATGTCTAGTCTAGGTTTTATAAATGTAGTTAGGTAGGTATCTTAAGTACCTATGTATTTACAAAAGGAGTAGATAGGTTATAGACCTATTATTATCAGTAATCTGGTCACCCATACCCCCATATTACAAGCTTTGATTGGGGCTAGTATTTAATTTCCATTTTCCCAATGTGTCTCTTATAGTAATTTTCCACAATATCCAACCCTCCACGTCCCAGTTCCTGATTCACTGTAGCAGTTCTCGAAATTTCCACCATCCGCTACAAAGCTCCAAAACCTCTCACAAGAGTACATAGTACAAAGGCGCAGATATACCTACCTGCTGTTACCTGCATATAGGTCGAGGGCTCTCGTCCACAGTGAATGTAGCAGTTGCTTAAGCGGTACGGTCAGCAAATTGACTCACTCGGGCAAATACGGACCGCAAGACAATCTGAAAGAAAACACCTACCTGCTTGACTTGAATGGGTCTCGAAGATGGGGATCTATTTTATCAGATGGAAATGGAAATAGATAATCGGTTCGACCACCAACCACGATCAGCAACCAAGTCTAAGTAACGAAACAATGTTTCAGTGTTAAGAGACTAAAAGGGTTATCGAAGTTGTCAGATTCATTATATATTTTATTTTTCATTGAATAATCTCAAATGCAATTATTTATATATTATTATTAAAACATAGTCGAAAGGTATCGGGAAAATAAGGTAGGTAAGTAAGGTAATTACGTGATAAAGACCCGTGTCTAAATCTATAGCTATGCTAATAAATAGTTAAATATTCATACAATTGTTGATTCTATATGATTATGGTATATTTATGTTCCTGTATGATTCCTATAAGCAAACGAAGTTGCTAAATAGAGCTAGCTTATAAAAATCAGTTATGGCGTTATGTCGTAAACAAACAAACATCAAACTTTCGCATTTTATAAATTGTGTGATTCATTTAGTTATGTCGACAATTAGATGATAAAACTTGATAAATCAGACATTAAATCCAGAAAATACCTATGACTCATAATTCATGCCAAATAGGATATTATGTTAGAATCTTTGCCCCAAATCTCTGCTAAAAATGTATAAAGAAGGGAGAAAGAACCATGCTTTTACGCACCCGATCTTATTACACTACATCTCTACCCCAATAAAACAGTTTATGGCTGGCATTAAAAAAACACTTAAAAGTTGCTGAGCCAATTTCAATCTTATCCTTTAGGAGTTAGGCGTATTGTTTAGTAGAGATTGTATTTAAAAGGTTTCGAGGACACTCTCTTGTAACGCGACTTTTATGCTTCAGGCATTTAGGTAGGTAGTGGTAGGTACCTAGGTACCTATTACACCAGAAGGTGGCTTAGGAATATATGGTAGGCATCATAAAAATACGTTTGTAAGAACTTCGTATGTATTCAGAAAGTTAAAGATGGAAATGAGACAGAAATACCTTTTTTTCAGTTTCACAAAGCTTAATTTTTTTTCTCATTTTAAGCGTTTCTTAAAATATGTAAAAGATTTTATAGCTTTAAGGCTTTATTGGTCCAAAACGACAGAAACAAGATAGTTAAAAAAGTTATAGATAGATTTATCATTCGAAAATGGCCGCTAAATACAACTTCCTTTTCTTTTAGCGCCAAATCCAAAAAAAGTTTAAGTAACAGATATTTTTTACGGAAATACTATTTCCGTAAAAACGTAGTACGAATACATAGTTAGTTAGTTAGTTACATCTTCTATATATATAAAAGAAAGTCGTGTTAGTTACTCCACTTATAACTCAAGAACGGCTGAACCGATTTAGCTGAAAATTGGCAGGGAGGTAGCTTAGAGCCAGGAGATGGACATAGGATACTTTTTATCCCGGAACGGGAACGGGAACGGGAACGGGAACGGGAACGGGAACGGGAACGGGAACGGGAACGGGAACGGGAACGGGAACGGGAATTAAAATTTGACAGGACAACGTCTGTCACGGGTCGGCTAGTAACTAAATATAAAGACATATAATTTACAAAGTTTGGTTTTTAAAAGAATTCGTTTTTATCAGATTTTCCGGCTTTCCCGGGTAGACTGCTTAAACACAAAAATTTGAGAGAGTGAGTATGGAAAGCAGAAATAATAATCTATTGAACAACTAAGCTATTTTTTTTAAACATTGATCTTTGAAAACATGTTTTAAAAACGTGTTCATTATTTTATAAATACTTGTACACAACCACCGATAATTGGAAAGAAAATACATTATTCAGACGCGAAGGATATAGCGAGAAATAATTAAATTTTGAGCAAGGGAATAAAATAAATATTGTGAGATTACCATAAGATCAAAAAATTGTGGATCGTGCAGAATACTTATTAGGGTAAGTAGGTACTTATAAATACGTATAAAATCAAATCGGAATGCAAATTTAATCTGGCCTCACAGCTTTAGTTGATGGTAGCTCTGCCTTTTGCGCTATAGGTTGTGGAGTCAATACCACTCAATAACAAACATTTGTGTGATGAACATAAATATTTGTTTTGAATGTAATTATGTACCTATTTAAAAAAAGTGTACTATCAGTTATCTAGTTCCTGGGAACTAGACCCCAAAACTCAGCAAAGCTTGTACTCTGGAGTACAAGCTGAGTTTGGGGCTAGATGACGCTTTGTGATAATGTCTAACAATTGTTATTTGATGAACATTTGTGTATTTGTTCTTTGTCTGACTGTTATAACTTTAACTAAGAATTTTTACAGTTGTTAATTTCCATTGTAGTACAAGTTTAGCTTACTTTACGCTACCGAGATCTTCAAACAATAATGCCAGGACAAAAATCTCATCTCCTTTCTATCTCTATTTTTTGCTCCTTTTTAAGTCGAGTATTATTTGTTTTTTGTTAAATGCAGAATCGTTTTTTCTCAATAACCGATAAACATACAGTTTTGTTTTTGATGACAAATATAACATAAAGATAAATTAGATAAATTATAAAATATAGATAAATTATATACAGAATGACGATTAGTAAAACTTTTCTAAAAAACATTAATTTTTTTTTCTTCCAAAACATTCTTCCAAAACATTAATTTAGTTTTTACTCAAAACTATGAATAGCTAAACAGTTCATTTTATTATAATTCGTTAGATAATCATAGTAGTGTAGTGTAGTCTAACTACATAAATGAAAGACAGTTTCTTTTTAAGTTCAAGATAATGCGGTTTTATCACTTTTTCCGTCTTATTAAGGTAGAATCAGCCCATAAAAAAAAATTCAAGCATCAACTTAAGGATCGTCTTAAATAAGACTTTACGAATGAACGATTTCTGTGGTAGGGTTGCCCATCAAACGCAGAGTCGAATCTACTAATTACTAATTGCTGTACCACAAGGTGCCCTTATCACGACCCTTCGTCGAGCCCTTCTCAATCAGCATCCTTCAAAAACAAAAACCTAACTATTTTAATTAATCTAACTAGGCACATTTCACGAAGGCGGGTAATCAGTACTTATAGTTGTGATGTGTATCCTAATAATATTATAAATGCGAAAGTTTGTGAGTTTGTTTGTATGTTTGTGCCTCAATCAGCCCTAAACGACAAAACGAATTAAGTTAAAATTTGCTGTAGATGTAGATATAATGCCCGAATAGACTACTTTAAAATACGAAAAACATCCCCAATATGATAAAAAACACGCATATGGAATGATTTTGGTATAGATGGCGCTGGCTCGATGGTTTAAATTTTAAACCTGTCACATCATATAACATTATCATCGGAACTTGACAAGTATGCAAAGTTTTTACTCAATTTTAAATGATTTTACAAAAGCTTGTCATTGATAAATATTTTTCAACAGAAAACTTATTTTCTAATACAGAATAGAATAGAATCGTTTATTTTATAAACAGGCCTACGTTCAAGTTAAGGATGCAAGCGCTACACAGTTTTTACTTTTGTGACATATAAAAAAATTAATTAAAAGAAAATATATTAAAACTTATTGATGATAGATAAAATTGGTCGTCTTTCAGCTATGAGCTTAAGTAGTAAGCCTACGCTAGTATAGCTGGTCTTTTATGACGTCAGTAATGGGTTTTTCTATAAGAAAAACGTAAGCGCATTAACATGACTTAATACGTTGAACGAAAACATCGTGAGGAAACCAGTTAATAGTATTTTTATAAGGATACCAGGTTTGAAACCTATTAAAAAAGCTTGCAACATTAAGGCTCGTATTCAAGAACGACACTAAGAGAACGCACAGTAGGCTCCGACCCACAGTGGACAATATCTTGTTTCATAAACATCACTTGAGTGTTGTGCGACACTATGCGTACACTACAGTGTGCCTCTAGCCAAAGTACCTCAATAGCTACTTTACCGAACGCATAGTGTTGGTTGTATTGTAATACGTATAACCTCAAGTAAATTTAACTTAAAAATTAGTACAAATGAGGATGATTTTGATGATTATTTTATATAGTATCATATATTTACTACATACAAGAAAATTTTATTGTAATTTATCAATCCAACAGATATCAGGGGTCATACCACAAGGTCCTAAAGTAATATCAGAACAGTTGCGTTGTCACTTTTGCACCGTAATAATATTGTTTTGATATTCCTTTTTAACTTGTGGTACGGCCACAGCTGATGAGCCGACATGACATTTGTTTGTTTATACAAAATACTCTGTGGTTTGTTTCTTTGATTGATTGATACTAATGACGTTTACCATTGCTTGAAGTTAGGTCCAAAACCAACCACCAATCACAACGCCGAATCCACCCCATGCGTTCACTCTATGTAGTCGATGCGTTCACTGAGCTAAGGAATACTTAAGTGTTGTCCATGAAACGAATGTATGGACATATTCGACACTGTGAGAAATCGGAAACTTTGCAGTGAGAAATCCTACACTTAGCTTAGTGTCGTTCATGAATACGAGCCTAAGCCTACCTGTTTATACTATCAAATGCTACTGAAAAATGTTGGCAAATGCCAAATGTAATTAATTTAGACGTGCCTCTGACTACCCACTATAGACATCTTGAAGGTTCTGAGCGCCTGGAGATCTAAAAAGATGTCTACTGTATTAGGGGAGATCGTGTAGATGCACGTGGCACATTGTTTCTGTGTGCGTAAGCTCGGGAGCGCTCAGTATCAGTCACGCACACAAAAACGCATATACAGATCACAATTACAAGTACTGCTTACCCGCCTACGGAAGATAGAATATTTTCACGTTTTCATCCAACTTAACTTATTTAAAAGCAGACCAAAGATTGTAAGCCTCAAAGCGTCGCTTTCGAAGTCAGTTTGTACGACGGTAGCTCTCGCAAAGCCTCGCTCAGTGAAATATTACGTAATCCATGCTTTCTACGTTGGGTTTCTAGCCTTAGAGTAATTAGTACCCACACTCAGAGCGGAAATATGGACCCTGTTTAAAGGTGTATTAATAATTATAAATAGGTTCACGACTGTAATCCCCAAGTATGGTAGACATCCTCTCAGATCTCCAGGCGCTTATATATTGCGTTAGTTTACTGGTAATCGGCTGCAACTGTCAAAATCATATCACAATAGAAATTTGACATCAAATTCCTATTTTTATAAATATATTACTTCAGGTTCCTACCTAGATTTCTATTAAGTTGAAAACATAAAAACTTGAGAGGTGTCAAGGGACACCCGGATGGAACGAAGTTCTCACAAAATAACGTGGGACAAGGGAAGGGGAATCAACTTTGACTTCGACTTCGACTTCGACCTCGACCTCGACCTCGACCTCGACTTCGACTTCGACTTCGACTTCGACTTCGACTTCGACCTCGACCTCGACCTCGACCTCGACCTCGACCTCGACCTCGACCTCGACCTCGACCTCGACCTCGACCTCGACACAATTAATAGATATATATATTAATAGATATACTATAGCAAAAAAGTGTCGTGACAACTTTTCGTAAGAATTTTTTCCGTCTAGCCCCCTTGACAACGCGCGATAAGGAACTTCGTTCCAATAGCAGAAACTTTTCACGATAAAGATATTATTTCAAAATGATACGTTTTAGAATTTATAATCGAAATACTTTGATACCTACTATTAGTAGTAGAAGATCTAGATTTGTACTAGAATAGGTTTTTGATAAGTAATTATACATAATTTATATCATTAATTTATTCGAAAAGCAAAGGCGGCGCGCCGCCCATGTATCAGTACCACGTTCAGCGGTCGGTAGGATTATTTATCGAAGTGATTAAAGATGGGTACATCTTTATTCACATATACTATACATTATAAAAATAGAGATGTAGCTTGTTCAGAAGTATTTCTTTATTCGTTTCGAAAAAGAGCAATTGTCGACCTACAGGGCCTTAAGATCATTAATTAAGTAATGAATAGGCAAACAGGGGAATCTTATCTTAATCCTGATTCTAATCCTAAAAATATTATAAATGCGAAAGTTTGTGAGAATATTTGTATGTTTGTGGCTCAATCATGCCCAAACAACTAAACGGATTTGGACGAAACTTGGAATATAAATAGCTTATGTCCAGGAATAAGAATAGGATACTATCAAACAGACAAAACCGAAAATTCCTCACGTAAAAATTGTTAAAGAAAAGACCGTCAATTTGAAATTTGACAATTTAAAAGTGAAATAGGATACTTTTTATCCAAGTTAATAGAAAACAAAGCCGTGAGCAGAAGCTAGTAAAGAATACCGCCTATGGTTCATACTTATTTTCAATATTCAATATAACTCTGCGATACATAAGACTTTCAAAGGAAATCTTTAAATCTTAGATGCGAAGCGGACCAAACTCGCTTGGGAAAATATTTCTCGCATTCTGTATTGGATAAAGTTTTATTCGGTAAGCGTTCAGAGGCGGTCAGTAGGCTCGTTTTCTGATTTATTCAGCTTCAGGTAAAACTTTCTGAATATATGCTGAGGGTTTACATATTTGAACCTTCTAAGTAGACCCTGATCCGTGGGAAAGGTCTACGCGTTGACAAAATTATTTCATGGCGTCTAAGTGAATTATTCTATCTTTTTGTATATTTATGTGTAAAAAAACGGCCAAGTGGCAAATAAATCTAGCGAGAAAAGTTTTACCAATCGTGTTTCTATAATGTATCTAAATTAAAGGTAGATTTATATTAGACCAGGCCTTACCCGGGGCGTCCCGTGTCCAAGCCGGGCCAGAGCCTTTAGTTAGTATACGGGCCCGGACGGGACACGGATCAGGCACTGCTTCATACAAAATGTATGTAACGTTTCAAATCCGTTCCCGTCCGGACCACGTACACGGCACGGGCACGGCCCGGTCTAATATAAATCTACCCCAAATCCGTTATCTTTGACCTATTGAGAAAAAACTATTTTAAATACATTCATCAAAAAAATTACACCTCGTCTTAAATGACAGCCGTGTACATGGAAAAGGCAGTAAGTTTCATACATTAACAGTAACTTTGTCAACTAAGGCGTTTCAGTTCCATACTAACTTAACAGAACTCATTACATTACACGACGGAGCAGAAACGCCCTAGTTCGGAGAATAGTTAGAGTTTTGAAACATCTTTTCAGAAATGGTATCGCTGGGAATCTTTTTCAAGAAGATTTTATAACTTTCTATATCTACAAATGAAAAGGCAGTTTTTATTTAATTTTTACTGGTTTTTTTCGGCGGGTTCGCTCAAGTGCTACCTTTATAAAAAGTAGCCTATATTCTATAACAGGGCATAGGCTATAGGCCTCACAGCTTAGTTGGTAGTAACTCTGCCTTCTACGCTGTAGGTTGTGGGTTCGATCCCCACCCAGGGCAAACATTTGTGTGATGAACATAGATGTTTGTTCTGTGTCTGAGTGTTACTATGTATATTATGTATGTATTTACAAAAATAGTAAATAAGTATTCTATCAGTTATCTGGTTCCCATAGTACAAGCTTTGCTTAGTTTGGGGCTGTGTTGTGTGTAAAGTCCGCCAATATTTATTTATTTATTTATTTATATAGGTATGCATATTTTCATTTAAATCCGTTTGGTCGTTATGACCTGATTAAGGCACAAATTTACAAACATCCTCACAAACTTTCAGCTTTATAGTATTAGTAAGATAATTTTACTTGTCTCACAGCTTATTCTGCCTTTTGCGCTGTGGGTTGTGAGTTCGATACCTCTATTCAGAACAAGCATTTTGGGTGATTTACATAAATGTATTTATATTTTAAGTCTGTGTGTTAAAATGTGATTCCAAAAAAAATACGGATATAAGTATTTTATAAGCTTTCTAGTTCCCATAGTAGGTGGTTTAGTAGTTTAGTGGTAGGATTTGACAACATCCCCAAGCTAAGCTTGTGGATGTTGTGAAATGTCCACCAATATTATTTTTAGATATTGGCTTCAAACATATTGGACATCCCCAAGGATCTGAGCGCCTGGAGATCTAAAAGTATGTCTACCGCACTTAGGGATTACAGTCGTGTTCCTATTTCTGTTATATTTCATTTAGGATTGACTTAAAACCTTACCAACTTAAAACTCTGCCCTCTGCGCTGTAGGTTGTGGGTTCGATTTAATGTATCTTAAGTATAAAAATATATAATTACGAATGATGTATCTATTTTTATGTGCTTCATCACTACATAGTATAAAGCAAAGTCGCTTTCCGCTTCCGGCGTCTGTATGTATGTATGTATGTATGTATGTTTGCTTATATCTTTAAAACTACACAACGGATTTTGATGCGGTTTTTTTAATAGATAGAGTGATTCAAGAGGAAGGTTTATATGTATAATACATGCATAATATAGTAGAGAAACTGATAATTTTAGAGGTTTCTAATGTGATGTCGTAAATAAACACATTTTTTTTTCTACAATAAAGTCCGCGATGGTATTAGAAATGTCTTACGCACAGCGAAGCGGACACGGGTCAGCTAGTTTATGAATAAACGTTTACTTTACTTGACTTATAATCAAATATGAATATAAAATAAGTTTTCTATCACTAATCTGAATCCCACAGTACAAGCTGTGCTTAGTATGAAGTTAGATGGCGCTGTGTGCAATGTCTACTAATATTTATTTATTTCAGACTCTTCGAAGAGAACCAAGACCTGCTCAACATGTTCGAGAAGTTCCGCCAATGCCGGACGAAGGAGGAGCAGATCAACTCCATGGAGTTGGCGGAACACGCCAACAACGTGATGAACACCCTCGATGAGGGCATCAAGGGGCTGGACGACCTGGACAACTTTTTCGAGTACATACACCAGGTCGGCGCTAGCCATCGGAGGATACCTGGCTTCAAAGTCGAGTATTTTTGGGTAAGAGATAATAAAGTACAATATTAAATTGGATCACAACTGTAATCCTCAAGTACTGTCATGAGGCTAGACGACTTGGACAAGTTCTTCGAGTACGTTCACCCAGGTCGGCGCTAGCCATCGGAGGATACCTGGCTTCAAAGTCGAGTATTTTTGGGTAAGAGATAATAAAGTACAATATTAAATTGGATCACAACTGTAATCCTCAAGTACTGTCATGAGGCTAGACGACCTGGACAAGTTCTTCGAGTACGTTCACCCAGGTCGGCGCCAGCCATCGGAGGATACCTGGCTTCAAAGTCAAGTATTGAAGAGAACAAAAACAAAGTCGAAGTCAAAACTGGCTACGCAGCTTAGTTGGAAGGAGCTCTGCCTTCTGCACTGTAAGTTATGGGTTCGATTCCCAAATTTTATTTAGTTCCAGTTTAATTTCGATACAACTTTTAACTTTTACTTTACTTTTATATGTACATCAAAAGAAATACACCCTCCAAATATTAAGTTTCTAGACCAGTGGTTTAGACAATGTGCGTTTAAAGATAAGTCAGTAACACCAGAGTTTTTTAAGACGAGTAATAAATGTTTTTGATGAATGCAGAATCGTTTTTAGTCAATAACCGCAAAACATACAGTTTTGTTTTTTATGACAAAGATAAGTTAAGAATATAATCTAGATTAATTACAGACCTAAACACGATAGATGAAACTTTTCTCGATAGATTTATTTTCCAAAGTTGGCTCTTCAAAAACTCTAGTTTCGTTTTTAATCAAAACTATGAATAGCTAAACAGTTCATTTTTATATAATTCGTTAGATAATCATACTAGCTAAGTAAATTATAGACAGTTTCTTTGTTTGATGGTGTTCAAGATAATGCAGTTTTATCACTTTTTCCATCTTATCCGGGTAGACTCAGTCTATACAAAAAACCAAACATTTCACATATCACCTCAATATTATTTATAATATAAATTGCAAAAACAGAGTAATGAATTCGTACATTTTTTGTAATTTATTCTTGTTTTTAAAGCACCGCACGCAATAAACCTTTGGGATTTAAATAAAACAAAGGGTATTTTTAATCCGGGTAACACGAGGGAAGCCTCGGGCAGAAGCTAGTTAGTTATAAAAATATTTCACATACAGTGCAGACTGGCCAATGTCAATACTTTGGCGAATATCGACTACAACTTACGAGAATTGTATCTTCGTGATGGATATTTTATTATTTGCCTTTTGCCTTCTAAATAGCTTTTGCAAATAGGTTTTTTAGGGTTCCATATCTCAAGAGGAAAAAACGAAACCCTAATATGATCACTTGTGTGTCCGTCCGTCTCTCCATTCCACTCATCTCCGAAACTACTGTTCCTAATATTTTGAAAATATACAGAAAATGATAGATAATAAATTTTTGTACACCAGAAACAAAGAAGAAAAACACTTATCATTAAAAAGCGTTTTTTTCCAGGAAACCTGATACCTAAAAAACTGAACTGACTGAAACTGAACTTTAAAATTGTTCATATAGACACAGGAAATCCTATAAGGAGTTTATACGGAACCTTCGGTACACGTCCGACTCGCATCTTTGTCCGGTTTTTTAACAAAAATATCGGGGCCAGAGGATATTATTTGAGGCGTGCTACCGTCGTTGATTTGTACCCTGGGGAACTTTTACGTGCTATTTTAGGACGAAATTCAATTCATAAACTCATTCGGAGAGGTGGAGTGGTGGGCAAATACGTAGAGGCGCAAGAGGTATGGGTTCAGTGTTTGCTGCGGGACAAATGTTTGAGAGAAAGAAAGAAGATACATTTATTAGCGCACACTAAGCACAAAACAATAATTAAAATAAAACAATAACAGGGACATAGACAGCAGATTGGGCCGTTTGGGGGTAAATAGGTCCCCGTCTCAGCATTGAGCTGCACAGCACCGAACCTAGGTAGTAAGCCAGGCGATGCGATGCGTCGATATTTGTTTGATGGTTTTAATTAAAATCTTTATTTACACATATAAGTTACATCTACACTAATGATGATTATAAACAAATTTTTGATACCTCTAGTTACATTATTGCAATTTTCGTGGGGATCCCTAATTTTTTTGAAAATAATTAATAGTCTATGTTACTCGTCGATAATGTAGCTTTTGATTTAGGAATTATTATTAAAATTGGTAGTGTAAATCTAGTAGTGTAGATTACAGAATATTTACAAAATACTGAAGAATTCGTTGAATTAAGGTGACAAGAGAAATGTTTGGTTTTTTGTATGGGCTAAGTCTACCCGGATAAGACGGAAAAAGTGATAAAACTGCATTATCTTGAAAACCATCAAAAATTAAATGAAACTGTCTTTAATTTACTTAGCTAGCATGGTTAACTAATTGTATAAAAATGAACTGTTTAGCTATTCATAGTTTTGATTAAAAACGAAACTAGTGTTTTTTGAAGAGCTAACTTTGGAAAATAAATCTATCAAGAAAAGTTTCACCAATCGTGTTTCTGTCTGTAATTTATCTAGATTATATCCTTAAGTTATCTTTGTCATAAAAAACAAAACTGTATATTTTGCGGTTATTGAGAAAAAACGATTCTGTATTCATCAAAAACATTTATTACTCGTCTTAAGACCGTTGCAATCTATAGCTAGCTTAACTGATCTAGATCACTAGTCGGAAGCATTCCCAAGATACTATTATGATTGATTAGGAGACAAAAGGGCTCCCTTTCAGCAATTCGTGGAATTCCATAGCTAACGCGCTTTGTGATGGCAATGCTGAAGCATGTTTGCATAGTTAGACCCCTAACCTGAAGGATTCAAATGAAAATGAAATAGGATCACGACTGTAATCTCCAAGTAGAGTATACGTCCTTTCAGATCTCCAGGTGCTCAGATCCTTGAAGATGCCTAAAGAAGGTAGTCAAAGGCACGTCCAAACATTAGATTTGGGACATGCCCCGTTTCTTGCAGTACTTAGCATTACAAATAAGATAAATTTATTAAAATTCATTATGTACGATGATACATTATGATTTTATGTATGTATGTATATTTATACATAATATCACAACTGTTATCCCAAGGAGTAGACAGGCACTTGCTATGATCCATGCTCAGGGCACTGACATACTTCTTAATATAATCTATTCATAATCGAATTGAACTATACGGCTAACTTTATATTGACAAAGTCAATAAAAACGATCCATCGGTAAATTAGGCGACCTTTCCGCAAATTGGCTTTTTGTGACCCCTAAGCTCGCTTTCCTAACGAGCGAGCGACCGTAATTTGGAGGCTGTAATTAGCGGTAACTGAGCTTTTTGTCTTAATGTCAAAGAAATGTGGAACAAATAAAATGAAATAGGATCACGACTGTAATCCCCAAGTACAATAAACACTTTCTCAGATCTCCAGGCGCTCGAAAATACCTAAACGGAATAGATAGTCAGAGGCACATTACATTTGGCACAAGCCCACATTTTGCAGTAGTTAACATTCTATATGTGACAGATTGCAAGCCTATCGCCGCTTATAAGAATTTACTCAATCAATAGCAAATTTTGTGGGGATTTCTAATTGGTATCGAAAACAATACATTGACTTTTAGGTTACTCGCTGATAATATAGCATTTGATATGTGGTAGACTTTTTAAAATTGTCCCAAATTACAATAACCCCAAAGAAAAAAGCACTTTCAGTTTTTCCAGAACTTTATGCCACCCTTATCACAAGGGTATCTATAAAATATACACTACGACCTATTCTCATACCTACTAAATATAAACAAAAAATTTCATAAAAATCGGTCAAGCCGTTTGGAGGAGTTTGGTGGAGTTTGGTTACAAACACTGTGACGCGAGAGTTTTATATAATGTACTAGCAGACACGGCCACGCGTTGCTGTGTCAACAATTTGCAATAAAATAAAATTGCGACTATAATTAAAGATCTAAGCTATCCTATATCTCAAGTTGGACCAGACTGCTCACGGTGTGCCAATTTAATTTAAAATCGGTTATGTAGTTTAGGAATCCATCGCGGACAAACATCGTGACAGGAGATTTATATATATTAAGATTAAGATAATAATTAACATAGATGGGCCGATATTACCTGAAATAAATGATTAATCATTTATAGATTATCAACGCAATTGTTTCAAACCTGTCACCATCTCTAAAAATAGGTTCTAAATTAACAAAATAGGCATCACTTTCTGCAGTTAAATGTACTATGTCAGTCTATAGCTTGCTTTAGAGCGTAAACGCTTTAGGAAGATTGCCTTTATTTTATGGAGATCATCAAACAAAATTGATATTCAGAATGGCACTTCATATCCATCCTCTATTCCCTCCAAAATTGGTACCCTCCCGAGACTAAACTGACCCTTATTTTGATAAACTTGTGGAGTTACTACGCTCCTCATAATATACAGGGTTTCCTGAATATAAGCTGAATTAATAGCTGAATATATATTATGTATAATAAGTATGAATTTACCAAAAAACTAAAAAAATATAAGTATCAGTTATTAATTTGGTTCCCATAGTACAAGCTTTGCTGAGTTTGGGGCTAGATTGCGCTGTATGTAAGGTCTGCCAATATTTAAAAAACGGCAATGAGCTTGCAACCTTTTACGTTTGGATTGCTTAACAACTGCAAAATGCGGGAATTGTGCAAAACATAATTAGACGTGCCTCTAACTACCCCCTTTAGACATCTACAAATATCTGAGCATCTGAAGATCTGAAAGTATGTCTACCGTACTTAGGGATTACAGTCGTGATTCTATTTAATTTTTAATTTTATTTCAATAGATATAAAGTAGCAAAAAACGGTCACATATTTTGAGGAAATTGAAAAATAGTTTTCAATATTTTAAGCATTTATCTGCCATTGAGGGTCTGATGTGAATATGTAGAGACCATCAGGCTTATTGAGTAATCTCACTGACTGGAACTGTCAATTTCCCATTCTATAACTGTCAAAAGACAGTGGAAATTTGACAGATAGTTGAAACCGATGCGATTATCATTATTACTCTTAAGTAAGTAATAAATCTGGAAAATCACCAATCATAAATTATTTTATGAATAATGAAATAATGAAACCTCTAATTTCCATAATTAAATCAAATTAATTCTAGATTCCAACTGATTACATCCGATTTGTTTTTAAGTCACTTTTTTACCCTGTATATTTAACAGCCAACAAAATTAAACCGAATTAATTTCTATGTTGGACGTTTTAAAGATCAATTTCTTTTGACTTCTTTTGTAGCAGAGGTATCGTTGGTCAGAAATAATCTATCAAGCGACTTCGAGCCCTAAAATGGTAACTGTAAGAAGCAAAATTCATTGAATGTTCTTAGCTAATGTCATAGCAGCATGAGGTCGCGTCACGTCCGGTCTGGCCTTTCAATATTTCCGATCGTATTAAACTTATGTTACGAGTGAATTTAAGTAGCTACGAAAATAATAATTTTTTAAAAAAAAAAAATTATGTCTATACAAATTCCTGAATATGTATATTATATACCCACTGTATACTAATTGTATGGTCTCTTCGATAATTATTATGTTGTGCTAAAGCATTTTCGAATAAAAAAAAATATACAAACACAAAAAATGTGACAATTAGTGAAAATAAGAGATGATATTTTTTTTTAATTTAGATAATTTGACATAAAATAAGTATTTAATTATCAATTCAGTATTCTAAATATTGTATGTCATCACCGTTTTGAGCACGTGTTATACGCATATATTTTTTAAAACTTAATGTAGTTAGGTAGGTACCTACGCAAGGATTCGAACCTATAACTTTTAGATTACCTTCCGGTAACAAATCTTACCTTATCTACATCTTTTTTTTTTTTTTGCTTTACGGGCGGTAAAAATCTGCAACCAGATACCTAGTTTGTCCAGGGGCGACAAACTAGGTTATGTGAGGTTGTCGAGCACTCTGCACTCGACGACTCACTAAAAACGCCCGATGGCCAGCCTCGATGCATGTCGAGGGGCTCCGGGATCTCCATACGGAACGCACCGGTGCCCCTCTCGCATCGTTGCTAGGAGCATCGTCCCGGGAATGACACCCACTGCCACGCCCGGTCCCGCGCACTACGTACGCGGAGCTCACGACAGCACTAACTTAAGTGCCATCGCCCTCCCGGGGTCCACAAGCGAGCAGCCGAAGCCCCCACTTCAGCCACTCACGGACCCAAACAGCAGAGTCGGCAACGCCGAACTCCGCTCCACGACTGGTGGCAAGGCCAAAAGCCAGAACGGCCACCAGTCACCATCCCGGTAGGGGCAGGCACCCACTGTCGCCTCCCCTCCATCCCAGAGACTTTATCTACATCTACACTAACCTTCTCTTTTACGTTCACAATACGATCCGTTTTTGCTAACGGGTGGTAGTAATAGTAATCTATCGTTATGTCAAAAGTGTTCAATATCGAATTAAAATTATCGTAGTTTTAATAATTTACCCACGTTTTACGAGTATATTGTTAAGGTATCATTAAGGTTGCCTGGCAGAGATCGTTTTTAGCGATGAGGCCGCCCTTTGTATTTTATGCTTCTTCACGACAATTTTTCCTGTTTGTAAGTTTATGTAAGTATCCGTGTGGACGTGTGGTAATCAATAGAGTGTTATTTTCTATCTATGCAGTATTTACCAATCTACCGCTGATCGCGGTCGCGGGTTATGCTCATGCTGGAGAGCATCAGAATTGTGTCGAAACGTCAGAAATACAAGATAAAACGTAATTAGCCGTTGCTTTAGTCGATGGGCGCTCGAATGTAGGAGATCTACGTTGAAATAATATTATACAACGTAAAATAAGACTTTGGTATTCTACCGTTGGGTATTCTTTGTTCTCTAACGTCAGTATTATTAGGGACCGTACAATAAAAATAAACTAAATCTTTATAAAAATGTAGAGTTATTTTTTACGAATGAAGACATTTTTTATTATATCATGGACGAAGTAACAACCAGTGTATGTTTGAAACAATAAATGTATTAGCTACTCTGCCAGACACTAACCATTAATGCTTTTACGACATCATAACTATCAAACGAAATATTGCAATGTTTCTATTTTTGCTTTCAGAAAATCGAGGCGCCCTTCCTGGCTGCCGTCGAAGCTACACTCGGGGATCGATACACTCCCAACGTCGAGAACATCTACAAAATAACTATAAAATTCATTCTAGAAACCCTTGTTAACGGCTACGAGAAGGCAGGCAACAAAAAATCCTGAAGAAAATCACCTCAAACTACTTACAATCGAAAATGGAAATGTTACTGTCAACGCCTCAGATTTAAAAAAAGATTGCGGAGTTGCGGAATAAAAACTTCGGGGAGAAAGGACCTCTTTCGTTTCGAAACGTTTTCTAAATTCAAATAACATGTCAATTCTTCTTACGACGTTTTCAAATTACGACGAAGTGATGCTATAATATAATAATTCAAAATACTTATCCCCATATTCTTAGTAGTATATTGTTATTATATTTATATTGTTTCCCTCAAAAAGTACCTCATGTTTGGTATATTAAATCGATATTTTGGAGGTTTCTCAATTACTTCATTATGTCATCAGTCCGAGGAGATTTTTATCAAAAATACCAAGTCTTTATAAATTTGCGGTCTGTGGTAATTTATAAATCTCAAGAAAGTAAAAGAAGTTACTCGCATGTGTAACGTTTCTTACCTTGAGTTGACAGTTCTGTTGACTGAGGAATGCTCTAGTAGAGACAAACTCGAGGTAATTTTATTAACTAAAACTACCAAAACACGGTTTTGAAGTCGAGTCGAGGTGGAGATATTTCGAGGTTAGAACTAAGAATATGGGAATTGTGTTCTTCTTGCTCTAACTAATGGATGTATAGATGTTTTGGGAATAAATTTAGGTATTTGTAAGCAGGGAACATGAATTGAATAAATGTGCTTTTAAATAGATGTACCTATAGAAAATGTTAGAAACTATTAGCTAATCGTGCGTGTTCTAATTTCATAACAAAACTTGTAAACGTAAACCAAAAACTTTTTGTCAAGCAGTGTTTATTATTGTAACTAATTGTATAAAACTAACTTATTATTCATAATTTATTTAGTATTTTATTATTATGTACTTAAAATATTTTGGCTGGTCCAGTACATTAGTTATTACTTACATAATTTAAATTTAAATTTTATCTTAATTAAAAATTGTGCATTTTCTGTTTACAATTATTAGTCTTCCTTTATGTCATTGTTTCGCATTTTATAAAATATTTCATAAGTTTAGTTAAATAATATAAATCAGATGCATATCTCCAAAGTTTTATTTAGGTCTCAACTTAAAATGTACTTTTAAAACTTGATACCTCTAAATCTAAACACTATATAATGTAAAATCAGTATTATCTACGTAATTTAATACTTATCGGGTGTGTTCTAGGTACTCTGCTATTTTAGATAAATTTACAAAACATATTTTTGGACTTGATAGGAAAATCATAGGAAACATTTTATACAAAAAAAAACCGCTATAAGATTTTAGTTTCAGAGATGGAAAATGTTGGTAATGCAATGATTTTATAAAAAAAATAATACAAACGTACATTTTTTTTTCTTAACCAATGTTAGTACCTACCTAAATGTATATATTGACACAACATTTTAGTATCTCATTCATTATACAGGGTGTCCCAAAAAAAATTGTCAAGCGGGTGCTCAGAGTTAGAGCATCCTTATTTCCCGAATCAACGCTATGTTTGGTAGTTTTCAGTATATATATTTTTTAATTCTCATAGTTGTGAACCTAGCAGATGTATAATCTATTTATTTTATCTTTGTTAAGGCACAAACGGTTTACAATAGGATCAAATAATAAATAGTATATAATATATTCATACACCAATTAACCTACAACTAATATGAATAATATATCAAAAAATCTATAACCATAAATGTAACCATTCAAAAAGTATGAATATGCTAAATAGTTTAACTCCTAAATATTTAATAAATATTTTATTTAAATTTAAAATAAAAGTTACTAATCTGTTTTTATAAAATAGGGTGATTCGAGAACCTATATCTAACGGTGCTCTACCTCTGGATTTCAGCTTGACACTAATTTTATCATCACCCTGTAAGTAAGTTACATCATAATAATATGAAAATCGTGTAGGTAGCAATTTCTGATTATATTATATTGATGGATATTTATTATATTATAGATTACAAGTACTTGACTGTAGGTAAACTGTATTTTTCACCTGTAAAATTGTGTATTTTAATATATCAGTACAATGCTTTTAGTACTTTTCAAAAATTATGTTTTTTTGGTCAAATTTAACATTTTGCTAAGTAAAACCAATTTTCAACTATGTATTGTTATACCGTGAATAATTATTATTTATATTGTAATATAAGCGTTTAGCTCATTGAATTCGTAAATGTAGCTTTTGTCTCATTATTTCTAACTTGAATAATATCAAAGTGAAATTGGTTTTTAGAATCAATTACACCGAAGCAAAGTTATTTTCAATTTATACAAATAATGACTTTATTCAACGTGTTATTAAATAAGTTTTCTGTTAAAAAATATTTTTTTATTGACATGTTTTTGTAAAATCATTCAAAACATCGAGCACGCTATTACCTGTCACATAACATAACGGTGTCATCGGAACTTGATACTTATATTATGCAAAGTTTTTTACTCAATCGAAGTATTTAAGTACTAAGGGTCTGTTGAACAACTCTTGACTCTATCATCAGATCAGCTCGCTGTCACCATATTATTTTATTGTCACCAAAACTAAAGGTGTATGCCAAATTTTAACTCAATCCTACATATGGATACCTACAAATGGTTTGCAAATTTTGAAAGTTGTTTTAAACATAAGAAAAACACCAGATTCAAAAAGCCAGCTTGCTTTAAATGCAAATAAAAGTGATAATATAAATGCCCCATTTATCGAGGTTACCATACGTTTACTTTAATATTTGAAGTAAACATTATCCTCCATAATTTATTTTCAATTATGCTAAATATTTAACAAAATTTGTTGAGGCAGTTTCTGAATAAATTATCTAGATTTATCTCTTACGTAAAATTAAAAATTAATAACTTAATATTAAAAAAATAAAACTGTCTTTTCCTGATGTTTAAATGCTTAACATTTATTAAATAAGTTAGATCTATTTGAATGAATATTGTTACTAATTTATATAATTATTAATAAATATTTAGATTATTTATAAAATAATTTAATTATGCGATGAATGTGTTGTACGTAATGTTTAATTTATAATTTTAAGATCGGTGTAATTAAGTGTTAATTTGGTTTTAAATAAATAATCACAAAGAAAGATGAGAGAGTTATATAATTTAGTTATTTTCCTATCTACTAAAATTACCTTAAAAGTATTTGATAAAATTAACTAGTACAAGTACTTTCTGATTGTAAAAATCAAAGTTACTTACGAGTATATTATACTATATAGGTTAGATTGGATTAGATTTAAAAAATGCTTATTTTATTTACATTACAGGACATTTAGAGATATCTAATCTCATATCTCCTCGCAGATAATCGTAAAAGATGACGATGTGAGATGTGTGGGTAATTAGAGCTCGTCATTTGGCACATGCCCATTTTTGCAATAAGTTCTTAACTTTTGACAGAGTTTTTTTTTATGTCTCTAACATAAGAAAAATATATTAAAGATATATGTTTTGCACTTTATTTTTATGTAGGTATCATTAGGTAGGTACTTTCAAATTATTGTTCCCAGACACGGTAAGTAATTTGAAATGGAAATAGAATACGGTTACCTTAAACAAAACATCATTTAATGACATATTCGCCGCGTTAAAATCAACAAAGTGTGTTTTAGTGCACCGTAATAAAGATTAAAATGGTTCATAAAATTCACGCGCAACATCAATGACGTGTGATCGCCATAAAGTCATAAAAGGACACAATATTATCATACAATTGCGACTCACTTCATAAACTGATGGTGACAGCCCTTGGTAAAATAGTGATGGGATTTTATTATAATATCACTGATATTTATAAATAACTATATGAAATATTACACACATACGCATAACAATATTAAAATAAATAACCAAAAAAATTAACCATACTCAAACATTCAGCTCTCTGTTTTTTATAATCTCTTCTAGCCGTCCCGACAGACGTTATCCTGTCAAATTTTCACTTTCCGTTTTTCAAGAATATTTCAATTTTTCAAAATTTTCTTTTATTCGTCACGGCAGCATGGGAACGTGTGCCGCCAGACCGCTATAGATGTTTCACATCAAAAATATAAAAATCAATAAAGTATTGACGAGTATAGTGTTTAAAAATAGAACGCTGTGCCGCCTCGTTACTCTCGCCAGCGTAATTGGTTTATCCAGCAGCCGTGCCGTAACGCAACACTTCCAACGGCGCCTAAACTAGAACGTATGAACTTACATAAACCAATTTGGTGTCGAGTCACACGTCACTGGTACCTACTTTCCTCTCGGTATAGCCATCAACTTCCATCTACAAATTGGATTTTCGTAGGTCAGCGCCCGAATTGCTCACGTTTCTGGAATAACCAAACTTCCCCTGAACTCCCTCAAATATTCTGTACAGCTATTTTAGAAAAGATAAACTTTATCGAAGTTTACTTATTAATGTATACATCGATTTGCATATTTTTAGCCCAAAGCTTTTCCGCATATTTTGTGAAGAATTTACGAGTCTTCAATAATGATTCTGTTCGTGGGAAGATATAAGTTATTAGCATGAAGAAGTGCGCATAAGAAATAAACTATTTTTGAGTTAATGTAGTGCGTATATTTGAAATCTATACTAATATTATAAATGCGAAAGTAGCTCTGTCTGTCTATCTGTCTGTGACGTTATCACGGTCAAACCACTAGACCGATTGTGATGAAATTTTATACAGAGATAGTTTTAAGTCATAAGATGGACATAGGCTACATTTTCCCAAAAAAAATCTTTTGAAATAAAGAAAAAAAAAATGTTTTGATTTTCAGGTATTCAATGTTTAACGATAAAGTTAATTGATTTTTTTATATTTATTTATTTATTAAAGTAGTCAATCGCTACGTGGACGAAGTCGCAGGTAAAAGCTAGTAATTTTATACATGAACTATATTTTTCACTTATTTCCCATCACTAGTAATAGTTCTTTGCATTTGCACGCCCATAGTTACAAAAAGAACACCAACCGAATCACAACAAATATTTAGACCAGTCAACGGAAAAATACTAGCCTTCGTTATTTTAAAATAACGAGTAATAGCATTATCGTTAATTGCTTTTTAATTGTGTGCCGCGAATTCTCAGACAAAAATATACAAAAATATTATCTACGAGCATTGACTGATATATTGCCGTTGGGTAAGAGTGAATCGTGCAACAAAAATAGCCTAAGATTAGATCGATCTGGAAATTACACTTGATTTTCTACAGTGCTTTTGGATACTCGTAACTCGATTTCATAAATTATTACTCGGTCAAAACAATAATGAAAATGATTATCGAATATCTCTAAATAACTAAACATTCAATAAAAGGTGAAATAAAAATAAATTAACTAGTGCAAAATTAAATATGAGTGCAACTCTATAATTCTATTTTTTTTTAATAAAACTGAAGAGAAAATTCCAGTACGTTCTATTCTCATTCTTCTTTGTTGAATCTAAATTAAAATCGTACTCGTTCAATCTAAAAAGGTTATACTGTGTTCTGAATTATAAAACGGAGGACGTTTTTTTTACTGGAAGATTGAAGTTTTGTGTCACAAATTCAATGATTACCGAACAATACAGATATTGTAATAACAAAAAAATGTGCAACAAAAATAAATTAACTAGTGCAAAATTAAATATGAGAGCAACTCTATAATTCGTTTTTTTAAAAAGAAAATTCATATACGTTTTATTTTCATTCTTCTCTGTTTAAATCGTTCAATCTAAAAAGGTTTTTTTAACCTTTAGAAAGGTTTTACTGCTAGTTTTAAATTCAAAAACCGAATACTTTTTCCTGCTCGAAGATAGAAGTTTTTTATCACAATATGGGTTGCAAGCTAACTAAGTTGGCAGCATCAGAATTCAACCATGATGCGATTGACCGGCCTCCGCCACCTTCCGATCCTCGTTCACCGCTGACCACCAAACAGCAATACTGCATGCTGGCTTCCTGGAAGGGAATCTTCAGGGAAATCGAGAAAACTGGGATTATATTGTTTATCAAGTAAGTGCCAAACTTGTGTATTTATAAGTAAGTGAGAGCGTTGTGGGCATTTTAGCAACATTAAAATTTTGAAATAAACGATTTAAATTGAAAAAAATAATACAAACGACGATTATTAACAACATAATATAATAGAGTATATATATGTAACTCTTAGGTTTTGTAATAGACGATATTTATATATTAATTTTATTCTAAAGGTGATCTATCTCTGACGATATTTTTGAAACCTTATCGTGAAAAATCACGAAAATGAAACCAGGCTTTCCGTCACTACGGAAAGTAATAGATCTCCCAAAACCAACGCCAGATTGAAATTACGCATTTTTATGGTTCCGTACCCAAAGGGAAAAAACAGGACCTTAGTAATAGACTAAGATTCCGCTGTTCGTCTGTCTTCTGTCTATCACAAGGCTGTATATCATGAACCGAGATAGCTAGACAGTTGAAAAAAATACTAAAAATATAATAAAATAAATATGTAAGTGGAGCTCCCATACAACAAACGTGATTTTTCGCCGTTTTTTTATAGATAATACGGAATCCCTCGTGCACGAGTCCTACTCGCTCTTGTTTTTTTTTGCTTTTGGCTAAGTAGATATAGGAATAGATAGAATAGATGTAACATTTTTAAATTCCGATTATTCAAAAGCGAAATAACAACAAAAATACAAAATACAGTAGTCATCTTAGATCACCCGGCACTCAGATCATTAAAGATGTCTAAAGGGGTTAGTCAGAGGCTTGTATTTGAGGACACTGCTTCTGTAATGAACTCGACTCTAAGGGCCTGTTTCATCATCTTCAAGAAAAGTGTTGATTAATTACTTTCCAGTTAGCGCTAAATTAATGTATGAAAGTATCAAAACTATCAAATGTCAAATGGTACCTACATTCGTTTTTGGTAATCGCCGAGTAGCTTACTTAGGACTTTACTTGAAGATGGTGAAACAGGCCCTAAGTGTACGGTTAGTCGATAATTATGGCAGGGTGGAGGCAAGCGACAATGTCTTTTAGAGAAGTTTTCGGAGCGTCTAATCTCAAAAAGGTCGAAAGTCACCTAATTGGCCACAACCAGATCCTGCGTAGGTAGGTAGTTAGCAGATGTAGTCATTACCCAAAGTCATTTACTAAGCTTAACTGCATAATGGTAATAACGGCATAATTATGTTGTGTCCGCCTAAAGTCTAAATTCGCGTAACATCAAAATGTCTTCAAACTTAGGACTTATTTTACCCATTTCTCTATTATATTTCGCATATTTGACACATCGAAGTGTCATCTTAGTCAATACCAATTTACATGTTGATTCAATTTAGATTGACGTTTCTAAATCCTTTACGAAAATCGAAAATTTATTTAAAACTATGCTAAGTTTTAAAACTGTCACTTTGAGAAGAAAAGAGAAGTTACACTTTTTTAGATTTTAACGTAACAGGAATAGGAATTTTAGTTTTTAGCGTGGACACAACAGATCTACTATAACATTTAACATCTACTTTAACATTTAATCCTACTACATAGTCGTACTATCCTACTAATATTATAAATCCGAAAGTTGGTGAAGATGTTTGCGGCTCAATCACGCCCTAACGACCTAACATTTGAAAAAAAAATGGAATATAATAAAGGCAACATTTATTCAGGTAACACGCGAGCGAAGTCGCTAGCAAGTGTTATATAATATATTAATTAAAATGCAAAAAATAGTTGCTATAAATTTAAATTCGGCGTTTAATCTGGTACACCATAATTATAACGTCAAATGAAAATCAATAATAACGTTCATTGTATTAAATCCCTCTTAGATACATCATAAAAATTATAAAACTAATAAATTGAATGTTTCAAAGGAACTTCTAAAGTAACTTTACCATTTCTAACTTCCTAACAAACTTGTAATATAATAATCATAACTTACAAAGTCCTGGTTTCCAAAAACCAGCGACTGTTTTCAATTATGACTGATCACAACTCTGCCTTCTGCTTTCCACCCAGGGCAAGTTTTTGTTTGATGAACATAGATGTTCGTATATATGTATGTATGTATTTAAAAAAAAAGTATATACGTATTCTATCAGTTATCTGATTCCCATAGTACAAGCTTTGATTAGTTTTGAGCTGGATGGCGCTGAGTGATAATGTACACCAATATTAAGCATCTAAAAAAAATACGGCCGTCATAATGTATACCGTCATATTGAAGCCAAGGCCTAACAAATGGGATAAGGTCATAAGTTGCATGATAGAGGTCGTAAAGTGAGAGTATACTATAAACTTAAGAGATAAGTTCGGACCTAAACTTCATGATATATTAGCTTCATTCCGTGGTTTCACTCGCGCGCCTAAATAAATATTAGCTTACATACTATGGCAGGTCAAGAACTCAGTAGGATTATACACAGTGACATAAGTATAATAAAACATAATGTTTGATAACGTTTAAAAAACTAAAAAGAAAACCGACGAAAATGTTTCGACCAATCGAAAAGTCAAGATGCGATATTCGTTTTTAGGGTTCCGTACCCAATGGGTAAATACAGGACCCTATTACTAAGTCAGTGAACTTGTGAACCGCTAGACAGTTGAAATTTTCTCAGATGATGTATTTCTGTTGCCGCTATAAAAACAAATACTAAAAACAGAATAAAATACATATCTAATTTTCGTAGAGATATTTTAAACATTTCTTTTTTTTTATATATTCAATGTTTTCCGCTGATAATTTTTAAAAATTTTAAAATTGGTTCAGTAGTTTTTAGTTACCAAAAAAACATAATATATTATACAAAAGTACCAAATTTCATTTGTTTTCTTTATATTAATTTAGATAAAAAAACAAACACAGAACAAACACCTCTTTTTATCACATAGGTATCGAACCCACAACCTAGGAATCGAACCCACAACCTAGCAGCAGAGCTACTTTTAACTGAGCTGTGTGGCCATGACCAGTCAATCATAACCATATTGCAGGTGGGATAATGGTAACCTTGGTTTGGCTAATTATAGTCGCGTTATGGAATCTTTATTCAGTCAAGGCTTCATAAGAGACGTAGTCATGAGTTTGACATTAGGAATCGGTAAATAACATAGAAAAGAAAGTTTTCTTATAAAAAACAAGCTAACCGGGCGAACTTTGTATCGCTTTAGGATCAAATGTTGTATTAAGTTCCCGTTCCCGTTTCCGTTCCCGTTCCCGTGTCCGTCTCCTGGTTCTAAGCTACCTCCCCACTAATTTTCAGCCAAATCGGTTCAGCCGTTCTTGAGTTATAAGTGTTGCAACAAACCCGACTTTCTTTTATATAGTAGACTAGCGACCCGCCCCGGCTTCGCACGGGTAGCATGTTATTATACATATAAACCTTCCTCCTGAATCACTCTATCTATTAAAAAAAACCGCATCAAAATCCGTTGTGTAGTTTTAAAGATATAAGCAAACATACATACATACATACAGACGCGGGAAGCGGAAAGCGACTTTGCTTTATACTATGTAGTGAAGATAGATTTTTTAAGACAGGCTTTTGTCAAATTCTCCTTCGAGCTAGAAATCAGAGTAGCGCGCTATCACCTGTCACAAAATATTACATTGTCATTGGAACTTGACAATTATGAAAAGTTTTTACTCAATCAAACATTCCGTACAATCACGAGTTCTGTTGTGATTGTACGGCTGTTCTGTTAAACAGCTCCTGACTCAACTATAGATTTTGACACGGGTCTTTATCACGTAATTACCTTTAATTTACTTTCCCGACGTTTCGGCTATGTTAGCTCCTGACTCCATCAGATCAGCTTGCTGTCACCACATTATTGTATTGTAGCTATTGTAGCTGAAATTATATATTACTAGCTGACCCGTGCCCGCTTCGCTGTGCGTAAGACATTTCTAATACCATCGTGGACTTTTTTGTAGACGTTTTTAAGGTTTAATACTGTAGTACATTATTTTGATATATCTCGTGGGGTTCAGCCAGCATTTGCAATGTAAGCGCAAAAAAATGTGTTTATTTACGACATCACATTAGAAACCTCTAAAATTATCAGTGTTTCTCTACTATATTATGCATGTATTATACATATAAACCTTCCTCTTGAATCACTCTATTTATTAAAAAAAACTGCATCAAAATCCGTTGTGTAGTTTTAAAGATATAAGCAAACATACATACGCGGGAAGCGGAAAGCGACTTTGCTTTATACTATGTAGTGATTAAATAAAATATATACATAATTCACTGATTTAAAGGTGTATGCAAAATTTCAGCACAATCGTATAAATTCATAGTCACCGCTTTTTGACGGCCGGCAAATATCAGAAAACCACGGGTTAAAGATGATAAATAATTCCTTTGACTAAAATAATAATAGCGAGTATCTCGAGTCAAACCTATTCATCTATCTTCTTCCGGGATGGAAATCCGACAGGAATATTTTGCTCTATGTCTACTGCTACAGTCAGGGCTATTTCAGCATGTGCTTTAGGAAATTGAGACAAATACTTTATTTTTTAGGTGAATATACACCTATCATAGCCAAATAGCATCTCACAAAATCATATTGAACTTTTTCTTGGTTTCCCTATCATTAAATATACAAATACACCCCACAGTAAGTCGACAAATAAAACAGTACGTACTTGAGTAGTACTTTTTATTATTATTCTTGTTTGAGCCTTCGCCTTGTTCGATCGGTACCACACTGGAGCTCTACATAGCATTAAGAAAAGGATCATTAAAAAAAGGTGGACCCCAAGCCGTGTTTGTTGCCTGATTCTTCTAGGCTTGGTCGCGTGGCATCGGCGTAGCTTCACCTAGTTCCTAAGACGTTTCAAGTGATCCTTGTGATTTTATTGAAATAAATTATTTTTGAATTTGAATTTGAATTTGACTCCAAGAAATAATAATACAGTATTAATCTGCGAGTACCTGTAGTACTCGCAGACCTACCTATAGGGATATCTAGTATAGGGATATCTAGAAATCACAGGCTCGACAACAGGCAGTATGTACAAGAGGCACGTCTACTTTCGCCTCGGCTTTCGTACGACTGACGTGCCGCCTTACTACTCGCGTGCCCGAGACTGTGGTTGTATTAGTATATCTATCACAAACACTATAGTAAGTACCCATTTTTGGTAAAAACATCCTCTAACTCTTCCACTCGAGCATGTAGCGAGACCAAAGATAGAAAAGACTACAATGACGTGTCAGTTTCCACAACTTCTATACAAAACTTCTCACATGATTGACGTGTACTGTAGTTGGATGTTCCATCATTACGCCGGTCTAGATCCATTGTGAGAAACCACAAAACGTCTTTGTTTCACGACGACTGGTATTGTCTTTGGCGCCAAGTAAATTTAGTACCCGCCTGCTTAAATTAAATTACCTTTTCTTGTTGTTGCTAAAAATAAAGCCAACAGTCAAACAGATCAGTGAAATAAAAGCAAATATGCACTTTTTTAGGGTTTCATAGTCTACAAGAAACACTTATAGTTTCGCCATGTCCGTCCGTCCGTCTGTCCGCAGCTTAGCTCAGAGATTATTAGTGCTAGAAAACTGTAATTTGGCATCAGTGGTAGAATAACATCTTATAAAACATTCCCCTACATTAAGGCGATACTTGAAAGTTTGTATGGGCTGAATCTACCCGGATAAGACGGAAAAAGTGATAAAACTGCATTATCTTGAAAACAATCAAATTTAAAAAGAAACCGTCTGTAATTTATTTAGCTAGTGTGATTATCTAACGAATTATATAAAAATGAACTGTTTAGCTATTCATAGTTTTGATTAAAAACGAAACTAGGGTTTTTGAAGAGCCAACTTTGGAAAATATATCTATCGAGAAAAGTTTTACCAATCGTGTTTCTGTCTGTAATTTATCTAGATTATATCCTTAAGTTATCTTTGCCGTAAAAAACAAAACTGTATGTTTTGCGGTTATTGAGAAAAAACGATTCTGCATTCTTCAAAAACATTGATTACTCCTCTTAAGTTGGGATGTTATTTTTAATCTACCTTTATATGCCGTCATATTGTTCATCAAATTTCCTACAACAATTATAAGACAAACTGCTTCAAAAGCAGCAATTTCTAATAGCTATCTATGTAATTACAATATATTAATAATACTATTTTAATATAACAATAGTATTCGCCGATCAGCCGTTGATAGCGGTCGCGGGCGATGCTCATGATGAAGAGCATCTGAATTGTCTCGAAACGTCAGCAATAACGTCAGTAATACAAAATAACGTGGTAATTAGCCATATTTATTTTTAAATCAAATAATATTACAAGTTAGATAAATAGCTACGTCATGATGACAGCTGTCAATGAAACTATAAATATTCGCGACATTTTTTCGTGTTTTTACAAACAGTAACGAATTCTGTTGTTAATTTAAAATGAAAATTTAAACTATAGCTGAAAATATAACTACAATTTTATTATAAATGAAAATTAAAAATTGTTATTATATTTTCAGTGTTCACTGCAAATTATTATCAAAGCTATCTTGATATTTTACTGTTCCGCTTTCAATTTAATTAATGTACTCGTAATTATATTAATAGCATGGAAAATGTAAGATACTTTATAGCAAAATGTTCAAACGAATACACATTTTCCTCCCAATAACAAAATTACACTTAAATACTAATATTTTTGTTTATAGAAATACATTTTCAATATTATTGAATAATGCTCAAAAAATAACTGTGGCTCGATAAACGAAGTGCCATTTATAAATATCAAGTGTAAAATTAAACAAACACTTTGCCCATCCTCCCCATTAACCGGCACGGAACAATAATCGAATCCATTTGTTGGCCAAATATCTTGGCCATTCCAACCTCCCCATTGTCTCATTGTGTAATTATTTGGAGGTACTCGGAGGTGAAACAGTACGACACAAATCGGAGACTGAATAAATATTGGTAGATATTATTGCCCTGGGACTGAATATGCTCCAACTCGCTCTGTCAATAATAATTAAGTTTATTTTTCTGATTTCAATGAATAAGTAAACACATTTTTTTATTTTGAACAAGCTAACCCTGTGAATTTCGTATCACTTTAGATGCGCGGTGTTAGCATAGTGGGAAGTGTCGCGACTTACGATAACCAAGTTGCGATTTTCTATTCGGAAAATGTATGCGCGCATTAATACGTGCTCAAAATGTTGAAGTTAACCCGCGGCTTAGCTTTGCACGTAGTAGCAATATAGCTG
Source organism: Hydriomena furcata (assembly GCA_912999785.1). Classification (NCBI taxonomy): domain Eukaryota; kingdom Metazoa; phylum Arthropoda; class Insecta; order Lepidoptera; family Geometridae; genus Hydriomena; species Hydriomena furcata. The sequence goes on from OU538835.1 coordinate 1,232,955, forward strand.
GGCAAGTCAATTCCATATAATAAAATCATGTCCCCAGGTAATAACTACAGCGTGCATGTAAATGGGTATAGAGTTCCTCGCGTTTTACAAATCATCTCTAGAATAAGTCTAAAGAAGATTATATCTACGAAGAGGTACCTAATTTTAATGAAATTAAATAGTCATAGCAGGCATCCTATGATCTGATCGCAAACTAAGCAAAGCTGGTACTAAGGGAACTAGATAACTGATAATACTTAGACACTATATACTTGTTTTTTTAACACATGGTACACCCAGAATGTAATGATGTCAATTGTCAAAAGCAATGTCGGTCGTTTCATCTTTTAAAATATAGTCGGAAACGATTTGACGTTTGTCCCGATATACCTATATCTATCTATTATCGTTTTCAAGAGTAGACCCCCAGAACGCGATTGTCAAAGTTATAGGTGTATGACTTTTAAACTTTGTTCTGTGTAGCACTGTACAGTACGTCACCCTTCAAGTTTACAAAAGGAGATTTGCGTGACGTCACAACTTTAAATAACGATGTTTGTGCGATGATAAATTGTGTTTTGTTCTGTGAATAATGATTGAGGCTTGAATAAGGTTACTTGTATGATTGTGAAAAGGCGCCATCTTGAAATACAGTGTTTCATTATTATACCGACTTCAATAAGGTGCAAAATGTGAGCATGTTTTCTAGCCCCTTTAGTCATCTTCGATCTGAGCTCCTCGAGATCTGAGTGGATGTCTATCGTGTTTGGGGATTACAATAAGTTGTGACTATTTTTTATACTTCAATGAAATTACTCAGTTTGTATATTAAAAGACTAAAAAGATAAATCAAAAAATATCTTGACTATCAGTCATAAAAAACCCTATTGCTGACGACGTTGTTGGTTACATTATTCATTATGAATTAATTATACACAAAATATTGCCTTCCGAATGGTATTCCCAGGTAGGTATGTAATACATACCTATATTAGTCTTTTACTAAGTAGGTAACCTACAAAATCAAGGCAGTGACGGTGTTCTATAACTAATTCCCATCACACCCGTTACCGCACTTCCTTCGAAGTAAAACTAGACAACAGTGGGTCACAACGTCACTGTCCTAACTCGGAACAATCGGACACATGCTATTGTCAGCCCTGTACGGACGTGACTCAGAAACCGGCTATTCACTGAAGTAGGGTTGACAAATTACTCAATCCTAATATTAGAAAGAAAAAGTTATTATTTATGACGGCAAGGGACAAAACAATGAGACAATTTAGCGGAGGAGGAGAGACATGGATGGAAGATTATAAGTTACTAGCAGTTAGCCTCGGCGTCGCACAGGTGTAATAACGCACGGGTGTCTCTTAGTGCCATCTACGTAATGATTACACAAAATGGTATCCAACTCAGCATGATGCTGTGTAACACAAAGCTAATCTTCTGCAGGAGCCATGAAAGTATTGTCATGAACAGAAATCTCGATATTTTTAACCGATGAAAAATGAGGAGGTTGTATATATATAGGCACCTATATACAACGTGTCCCAAAATTCAACGATAAGCGGGCACCGTAGGGTGGAACTGATCATAACTACTCGAGAAAAAAAAAGAAAAAAAATATATCAATTTTTTTTTTGAAACCACAAATAAAAAACTGAAATTCTTCGAAAATAGACACCCTTTATGGTATTTTTAACTACCATGACCACAATTTTTCAAATATTTCTGTTTTTTTTTGTATCGATAACCTAAGTAACACTGTTATCCACCACAACCCTTATAAATACCAGAATACATGTAGTTTTTACAAAAAAAAAAAAAATTTTTTTTGTTATGTTTTTTCCCTACTTATATGCTCTTTGCTATAATGTTGAAAGATTTTTACTATAGTCCTCTTTCACCCATCGTGGTGTATAAAAAAAGTAATGGCACTACTATGGCAAGTTTTTTTTTTTAAATTGACGCAACTATCCAAGATTCTAAAATGGTATAATACTCTAGGAAAACTAGCCACAAAAAAGCCTATACTACGTATTTCTAAACAAGACCCGAAATTTTCAAAAATTCTTTTATGTTGATAATAATCACTTTTACTATGCGCCAAAAAGGGTTTTTGTTGTAAGTTCTTAGAATTTGAATTGGAGATGGGCATAGTCAGTAAAATTTAGAAGTTATAGAGAGATAAATAGAGGGATATTATACGTTAGAGAGAGATAGATAGAGGGATATTATACGTTAGAGAGAGATAGATTACGTATTTCTGTTGCTGCTTTTACAACAAATACTAAACACAGAATAAAATAAATATATGGGGGGCTCCCATACAATGAACATGACTTTTTTGGCGTTTTTATAGATAATGGTACGGAACCCTTCATGCGCGAGTCCGAGTCGCACTTAGCCGGTTTTTTTTTTAATAATATTTTACGGAGTAAACTATAACACAAAACTGAAACTGTTCAAAATACACAAAAAGTTATACAAGTACTCACATAAAAAAAGATTGGCCAATAAAGCTACTTACCTAAGTGGATTAAGGTGGTTGTATTATTACGGTTAGGTAAGGGTAAATGCGAAAGTTTGCGAATGTTCGTGCCATTTGTGTTACAATCACAATTCGGCGAACCGACATATCACTGGCTCGACAGGTTGTTAGATCGACAAGTCAAATGTTCGACAGGTCGCTGAAGTTACTCGTACATACCAGAGGTTTGACGGGTTCATTGAAGCGATGGTTAAGGTTTGCTGAACCTTATATTTATTCAATTTTCATTGATTATATTGGAAGACATTTTACTTAGCACCATTTAGATCCAAACAAAGCAAAGCTATGGGAACTTAATAACTTGATAAGTACAGTAATACACCCAGACACAGAAGATTGTATGTTCATCACACAAACGAACCCACTACCTATGCAGAATGCGCTGAAGGCAGATGTACTATCGACTCAGCTGTGATTATAGCTATGAAATATGTAGCTACATTTATGCTTATTAGGGGGGCAATTACGCTATAAAGGTGGCCATGGATACCCCCATGATAGGGACTAGGGATCATTACAACAATTTGAGCTTATTACAAAGGACATAGAAGGAAGATAGGCGAATTGAAGAAGGAAGGCGATATTATGGACATGAAAGAAAAGGCAACATTTTCTTTGCCTATTCTACCACCTTTCAAAGTTTAAAACGTTTTAGAAGACTTTGCATTATTCATTAAAATACTTACCTAATTATCACTTTGATGTAAAGATGTACATAGGAAACCGTTTAACTTCACACGATCGTAAATAACAGAGAAGACTCTGAAAATGTAGGTACAAGAAGATATATTACGTTGTAAAGTTGAGTTGTACAAAATAGCTTTTGCCATTAAACTTTGAATTGGGTAATTAAAGACATAGGGTAAGTACCTACTACAAATTTCGAGATACGATGACGAAGTCCTTTACCTAATGAAGAGTACGGAAGGATCCTTCCATGTTAGGATAGGATAGGAGGATATTGTACCTACCGACTAGATTTTCCTAGACCTACTATTTTAATAGAAGCTAATGGTAATTGGCAAGGCTTTGAGTTTATGGCATAAGGCTTATATACTCGTAAACTTTCTGTTCGAATAATGTAGGTTTGTGCTTTAACACGTTCTCAAAACGGTGAAGGGAAATATCGTGAGGAAACTAGTTAATATTAAAGTACTGAAAAATGTGGGCATGTGCCAAATACCTTAAGATCTGAGTGCCTGGAGATCCGAGAGAATTTTTTTCCGTAGATAGGTAGCTAGGTACTCTGGGATTACGGTCAAGATCTTATTTTTTATACCTTCTAGTAATTGGTAAGCTGTGAGGTCGGCTGTGAGATTGGAAAGTTACAGATCCAGATAATGTTTATGTTACTTTAGCTGTTTCTCATAAAACATCTTCTACTTCCAGATTATTTGAAGAGAATGAGGAGCTGCTCCATCTCTTCGACGACTTTCTGGAGCTCCACAAGTCTGAAACGTTGGCGCATTCTGAGGAATTAGCTGAACATGCCACAAAGGTAATTCATAATACTGAATACCTATTACTGGACCTACTGGTACGAGTAGGTATCCATTGATGCTAGGCCGGGAATCCACCCTAAGACCTTCGGATTTAATGACACCTCGAACTCGGCCAACACAAGTTTTTTATAGAAAGAAATATGATCACGACTATAATCTTCAAGTGCGGTAGACATCATCTAAAATGTCCAGGCACTCAGATCCTTGAATATGCCTAAAGGGGTAGTCTGTGGCACCTTCCACACACACACGCCCATGCCCACATTTTGCACTAGTTAGCGTACGCATTCGCAACAGATTGCAAACCTGTCCCCTTTATAAGAATACTGAGACTGGTTTCCACAAGATTTTTTCTTAGATGTTTCATTCGCGCATATTTTTTCGAAAAAAAAAATCTATTGATGGCTAGGATTCTAATCCGCAGCCTTCGGATTGAGAGTTGATGATAGGCTAGTAGAAGGTGTTATTTTATCCGACGCAGCCTAATGCCGGAAACACACTTACGTGTCGTGGCGTGGCGTGTCGCGCCACTAGCCAATCGCAAGATAGCGTTTGCGACACGACACGACACCCAAATATGTCTCTAACCATACTAAATGTATGAAAGCGATTAGCTAGTGGCGTGTCGCGCCACGACACGACACGTAAGTGTGTTTCCGGCTTTACATTCTTGTTCGTGTGATTCAAGGTGATGCATACCTTGGACGAGAGCATCAAGGGTCTGGGCAATGTTGACGCGTTCTTCGCTTACATCAGACACGTGGGTGCCACACATCATCAGGTCGATGGTTTCAAAGCGGAAAACTTCTGGGTGAGTGTATAACCTCAATTAATTCTGGGGCAATCTGGAGTTACCAACTACACTTTTTCAACCGACCAAATGAAACAATATATATAAATTAAATTAAAAATATTGATTACCTATATAAATGAGATATGTATAATACATACATACAATTAGTACCGTGGTAAGCTTCTGCAAGTGGCTTCGCTCGTGTGGTACCTACCTGAATATAAAGTAGTCATTATGCTATTTCAGGACAAATTTTATGTATTATTATTTATGTATTATTATATATTTTATGTATTATTATATGTATTATTTTTATGTATATTCCAAGTTTTATCCAAATCCGTTTTGTTGGTGCGTGATTAAGCCACAAACATCCAAATATACGTACCTACGGATTGATAATATTTGTAGGTAGGTACCTATTATGTAGTAAATAAATACCTAGGTAGCTGAACAAGGCACAAGTGAATTTCCGCCAAGTTAAACAAATCTTATGTGAAGCAATAACCATTTTAATAAACGAACAAAACGTGTCCATCCTGTCGGAAGTAATCGATGGAATGGAATAACTCGGCATAGGTATGCCGATATAAGTACCTACCGTAAGTGTTTGGGACTCTGTCACGATTATAAGTTTGATTTGACTTACAATATCGTTCGAAACGACCCATTTCAAAAGAATCTTGGGCGATTCGCACCGCCGGCGCCGGCGCCGTAACCACTACGGTGCGAATGGCCTAATTCAGAAACAGTGCTTGGGTTTTTCGCACCGCGGTTCGAATCGCGTGTGGTGCGAAACGACTAAAGACCCAACTTTTGTACCTAGGCTAAGTACCTACACTTATATATTGATAATAGAATAGAATGGAAAATTTGACTTTTATCCCCGTTGATTTTTATTGCCAACAACAGTTTCCTAATTTAGAGAAAACCTACAAATTCAAATTCAAAAATCATTTATTTCAATAAAATCACAATGATCACACATCTTAGGAACTAGGTGAAGCTACGCCTGTTCCTCACGACCAAGACTAGAAGAATCAGGCAATAAAACAGGCTTACCATTTTCATATTATTCTATACATTTCATATATTCATATTCACTCGATTCTAAGATATGGATATTGGTACTCTATATAAATTCGATCGATATTCAGAGCTCTGGCAATTAAATTTTTTACGCAATAAACCTGCTGATTGAAGTTGATTGCAATGATGGGCAGGTATAATTTAAAAAAAGTCACAATTATGAAGTAGAATTTTATAACGATCCAACAACAAGAAATTAGTAAGATTTGATTTCCAAATTTTCTTACATAGTTAGTTAGTTTGTTACAGGCGAACTTAACAAAAGCACTGTTTTTTTCCAGAAAATCGAGCAGCCTTTCCTGCAAGCAGCGAAGACGACCTTAGGTGACCGGTACACCCCGAACATCGAAAATATATACAAAATCACCATCAAATTCATTCTTGAGAACCTGGTCAAGGGTTATGAGGAAGCTGGTAAGGTGAATGGAGGGCAGACTTGAATCTAACTAGTCCTTAGGCCATAGTACCTAATCTAGAAAAAGAAAGAAATAGGATCACGACTATAGTTCCCAAGTACGGTGGACATCTACTAAGATCTCCAGAAGATGACTAAAAGGGGTAGTCAGAGGCAACCTAATAATATCAATACTTACCTTTATTATATCCAACGAAAGTTTGTGCCATAATTGCGCACAACCAAACGGATTTTGATGAAACTTTGAATAAAAATTGTCATGTTCTGGATTAGAATATAGGCTACTTTATATCTAGGTACCTACCACGCGAGCAAAGCCGCGGGTGAAAACTCGTTAAAAATAAATGAAATTGCTTACAGCTGCGGAAAAGGGGGCATGTGCCAAGTTAGTGTCTGGACGTGCCTAGGATGTCTACAGTGTTTGGAAATTAGAGTCGTGATCCTATTAAAAAACACATTTTTGGGTAATTATTATTCCTTTGTGTATAGAGATGGCCCCTGGATATCCAATGTAATCTGTGTAAGAAGCTGCTAAATAAAATTATTATTCTTATTACATTTTTTTGCCGTAAAAATGTATTCAGCGCTAATTAAAACCATATTTACGCGCAGGCTTGGTGCGAGAAACAGGCGTTGCTTCACCTAAGTATCTCTTATCCCCATATTCTTAGTTGTAACCTCGAAATATTTCCACCTCGATTCGACCTCGAAACCGTGTATTGGTAGTTTTTTTTTATAAAATTACCTCGAGTTTGCCTCTAGTCGAAGATTCCTCAGTCAACAGAAGTGTCAACTCATGGTACCTCGAGATGTACCTTGACATTTCTCGCTAGCTTCTGAATGACGCATGCGTATATCGCGAATATCCTCGGACTGATGACGTAATGATGTAATTGAGGAACCTCGAAAATATCGATTTAAGATACCAAACATGAGGTACTTTTCGAGGGAAAGTTCGAGGGGCCTCGAAAAGTAGAATCGAGGTTACAACAAAAAATATGGGGATTAGTTTTATTCATTTTGACTTTGGCTTTGAAGGGAACAAGGATTAAGATTTCATCGTAGCTAATTACGTAAACTGTAAAACAATGTTTCGTAGCTAAGATATTTTATTAAGTAATTTTATGAACCTTAAAGGTACCCGATTGGGCCTGATATTGTTATTGTAATCCTAAGAAGTTACAATTATATAAAAGTTACTCTGATATTTGCTTTTACTTTAACTCTTTGCAGCGCTTTCGAGCTTCAAAAGGTATAATAATCTTAAGTCTACGGAGTAATACTCCTTCAAACTGAAACACCTATCAGCCGTGCAGTGGCCTGAGCAGGAACCACTATCGTAACAACGTATCGTTCAAATGTCAAAAATGACACTTAAGTCTAACTATAGATTTTGACACGGTTATTGTAACATAGCCGAAACGTCGGGAAAGTAAATTAAAGGTAATTACGTGATAAAGACCCGTGTCAAAATCTATAGTTATGTCTACTAATCACGATAGTTTGAAAAATAATACTTAAGTCTAAGTTTCCGTTTTGGCATTTGGATGATAGTTTTTCGATATGATAGTGGTTCGTGCTAACCCCCCAGTACTATCAAGTTTGTACGAGTAAATCAAGTTGTCGAAGACATTGATACATTCTCGCGTTCCCTTACCTTTAAGTTCAAAACAAACCTATAAACCAATCCAGACATGATCCCCCCAACTAACGGAGCTACGCAGTATATCCACACTCGCGACCAATCCCTACTATTACCATGTGCTTGTGACCAGGTAGCTACTACAGCTGGAGAGAATATCCTCACAGGGTTCATACCAACAGTGTAGAAGGTACATGCACATTGACAGGCGGTTACACTCAGGCCGATAGCTAGAGACGCTGAACCCAACCCCTTACCACCTCTCGTGGGATCTGTCACGCTTAGAGCTACAGAAACGAGGACAAAGGTAAGGAGGAATTCTAAAGCGAAGATGGCGTTGTGTCCATGTTGAACGATTCCACCGAAGTGTTCCTGTAAGTCCACGTTCAGTAATGAGTAGAATGTTGCTGCTCCTGGAATAAGGGGAAAGGTATGTTTTTATACGGTTTTACGTACAAGGTAGATAAAGGTAGTTCTTTCTCGGGCATCAGGTTAGTGGCTTAGTTGGTGTAAGTATTGGATTTTAGACAATAAAAAAACCATTCGGATGAGAGTCGGACTCGTGTGGAGAAGGTTACGTTCTATATAGGTGGGATGGGATCCATATATTTAGATGGGAGGAAATCGACAAGTACGCTATAATCACCAAACACCACGTACTCAGGACGTTATTTTTTTTTTCAAGAGTTAGCAATCTTCTAAGTATCTAAGGTCTAACTAAGGTCTATCTAAGGTCTAACCCCCCTATTCTTAGTCGTAACCTCGAAATATCTCCAAGTAATTAATTCCAAATAATCCAATAATATTTTATCATCTTCATTACAATGGTACCTGCAATTCCTCCTAAAACCTGCGCCGCGATGTAACAGAGCGCTCGCAAAACCTTGATCTGCCCACAGACTACTACCCCCAACGTCACGGCAGGATTTATATGACCCCCTGAGACATTCCCGATGATCTGTACAATCGAACCAACGAGTAGACCATTAGACAGACCCCCTGATATCACACTGAACTGCTTGTCCTGATCAGCAAATGGTGCTATGGTGAGGTAAAGAAACGTTCCTAATAATTCAGCAAAGAGCTGTTGAAGCAATGGCTTGTAATTTCTCAATTCTTTGACGCCGAGACACGATTTTCTATTTGCCATCTTTACTATGTAGAGTAGATGCTTCTAATGTCCTAAGGGTTTGAAATCTAGATGGCTTTATATTGCGTTCAGTAGTCTATTCTAAATTAAAGAGACCACCTTACTTAAAATGGAGATCAGACAGAATTATAATGTTTGGATTATTATAATCGCCTGTCTGTCTGTCTGTCACAGGCACAGCGATATTTACCGGTTTCAAATAGAAACTGATTGAATTGCAACAAAACTTGGTACCTACCTAATCTGACAGATTGGAGATATCACTGATGCATTTTGCAATAACATAACGATTATCAAAGTGCAAACTTTTAAACATTTAGTAGTTAAGTACATTATACTCAAATGATGACGGAAAACATCGTTAGGAAACGGGCACGCCTTGAATAAAAATATTAGGAAGCTCACTTAGTTGAAATTGAACGCCGGTCGACCAACTAAATGCTGCAATAAAACCTAAGTGTTTGTTATTTTTTATCTAAGGGCATCCGTGAAGGCCCAATAAGCCAGTCGGGCCCTGTTTAGGCAGTAAAAACCGATTAAGTGCAAGTTGGAATAGCACACGTAGGGTTCCGTACCCAGCGATATGGAGCGCTGAAAAAAGACGTAGAAAATAACCAGTTTAAGGTTTTTTGTACATACCTAGGAAGTGCCGGATTAACCCTTAAGCAAATTATCAATTGCTGTGTGCATCACGTCTTGGGGGGCAACAAAAACAGAACCAAAAAAAAATTTAATAGCACTAGAAAGATAAGGCTGTTTCAAAATGGGGTTATCAACCAGACACTGTTGATTACGGTAACACGCATTCTGGGAATATTTCAGGTCCTTTCATATCCTTTTTCGTTCAAGACATAGAATCCTGTGACAGACAGACAGCTGATATTTATTTTGTTTATTTGTCACCCTTGGGTACGGAACCCTAAAAACCTAATGAAAGCTAATTAACTCACCACCCTAATTACTCATTAATATTACAAAACGGAACATCGCAAGTTCTCAGTTCTAGAACTAGGTAGGTACTAGTTTATTATCATTACTTAAATGTTTCTAGAAAACTATGTGATATTATTCACTACCTATAGGTAGTTAGGTACTATTACCTCATAGGCCTGGTGGGTGAGTTGACTGAGGCAGAGAAGCAAGAGGGGTTTGATCGGTGGGACAAATGTTTGCATGATCTGCGAATATTTTGTTCGGGTCTGGATATTGCGGTACCATGTAGGTAGGTAAATACTTGTAGTTTCTAATACCCAAGACACAGGGTATATTTATTTACTAGCTTTTATCCGCGACTTACCTACAGACAAAGTTACTTTCGCATTTATAATAGTATAGATTTCTTACCAACACTTTAATAAAAATTATCATAAAGCTTTTCATTGAAGTGAAACTCAGTGGGACTCGAATAATTTTAATTAGAAAATGAACCGTTTCTAGGAATAATTTGGGTGCGTAGATGTCAAGTGCGATGATTTTAGAGGTTCGGAATAGATTTTTAAAAATTGGACGAGTTTTTTCTTTCGAGTAAAAATTATGATAATAAATACCTACCTATCGGTGGACATTTCGCACATCGCCATCGCCATCAACAAATTAGGTAACTACCTACCTACTAATAGAATTACATACCTACCTACTTATTTTTTTTATAAATATTACAATTAGGTAAAATAAAACACCTAGACACAGAACAAACATCCATAATCACACAAATGTTTGTACACCTACTACCTACTACGTTACATTCTGTTGTCTGTCTTTTTTTAAGTAATGCTGTGCATGCCTGTAATTGGCTCACATATTTTAATATTTTTTTATGATTGTTTACAGTGTCTAATAAGTGTGATGTTGGCGTTGCCATGAATAAATAAAAAATAAATTCTATTCCCCAAGGACACGGCTCATTTCAATGGCTTACACGCAAAATATTGCCTTATTTTGCCTTGACTTATATTTCCATACACCAGCTGGGTTAGCTATTACCTAGCACTAACAATAACACAACAACCCCTCGGTGACATTTTCCGCTATTTACCGATACATGATAATGTACTTAACCTTCGATGAGAATTCGAACAGAGCATGGGCAAGGCCACCCTCTTTTCTACGCGCGCTACGTCAATACAGCTAACTAAGCATGTAGTGTAGAGATAATAATGATGATGATATAATTAATGATGATAGGTAGATTAGGTTGACTAAGTAGGTATCTACTTACCTACCTACCAGCTATACTTTACAAATGCGAAAATAACTCTGTCTTTCTGTGAAGTTATCACGGTCAAACCGCTGGGCCGATTGTGATGAAATTTCATATAGAGTTCTTATAGAGTTCAAGGTCTTGGGATGGACTAGACTACTTTTTTCAAAATTTACTTATTTTCAATATTTTACGGCAAAAGTCGTCAAAAATCGATTTCCTGAATCTACGCGGACGAAATCGCGGGTAAAAGCTCTACCTAAGTATTTATCTCTACAGGTAGGTACCTACCTGCCTATTATGCAGGTTTATCAGCAAAATGTATAGAAAAGGTGACTTTTACTTTTTAGTCTGTGCTTTTATATAATAGTAGTTTATGTAACTGTCATATAAGGAAGGGTATTAAAACACGAGTGTGAGTTTATGAAACGAGCGAAGCGAGTTTCATAATAGTAACGAGTGTTTTAATACCCGTGTTGTATGCAGTTACATACACTACTTTATCTTCACTAACGTCGCTATCCATTTTTAACTTTTAATTTGTATTTTAAAAACAAAACACATTGCGAAACATTAAATTCACGCGTACGTGTATTGTATTGTCACAGTGAACTTGCCGCCATTAAAATCTAACCAATAAGAAGAGCGCAGCTGCGCGCGCAGGGCCAATCAGGAGCGAGCGCGCGCTGTTTTTTTTTTATTTAATTGGCACAAGATCTTACCAAAGAGTTTTGTGTATGTAAGTTTAGTAGTTTCACGTATAACCCAACTGTTTTCAAAAGCCAGCCTAATATCAACATTTTATACAACTTGTATGAGGATTTTGACATAAGGCTCGCCAGGTTAATTGGTCGCGTTTTATTGATGTTATAATGAGATTTTACGATATCGATGTGGATATTATACCATCATGTGAAATTGCTTAAATTGAGTGTTTTGTTGTCTGCGCTATAACAGTAGTAATTATAAGTCAAGTATTGGAAACATAAGTAGAATGTTACAACATTAGTGTAGATAAAATACTTTAGAGAAGCTCTTCAAATTCAGACATAACCTGAATCTAATAGTCTGACTCTGAAGAAGACTTTTTAGATCTGTAATATCGTTCGAGTAAGCAAGCAACATCATGTAGATTATACAGAGTACGTTAGAACAAAACAGTATGTTGTGACCAGAGAATACTTATGGCGGTTTTGAAACAATTAATGAGTTGTTACCTGCGTATTATTTTTTAAAATTCTGTTTGTTTTATTTTTTGAGTTAGCCTCGTAATAGGGAAATTAATTTTAACAGTATCTACCTACAGTTTATATAGTATAAAGTAGATAATAATAGTAAAACGAAACACAAAGTAGTATGGTTGACCAACTTTAGCATGCTTATGCCCAAATAAAGAAAAAAAACAACCATTCGTTCGTAATGACGTCATCAGGGTAAATGACATTTAGCTTTCCTTCAGAAACTTGACTTTTCATTTCAGTCAAGCACAGGCCAGCACAGCACACACAAAAGCACGCTTGCTTGTCTCGCTTATCTAGTGACGTCAATTCGTATCGTATTCTGCCTACGTCAGTCTTTCTTTATTTTAGTAAACCTGTGTATTCAAGTTCGAAATAATCAAAACTTCTCGCCTTTCATTAGCAAAATACCTGTAATATCATGCTAATATCGATAGAAATATGCAGTAAATAGGTACAACTTGATATTATGGAGGATAACAGTGATTGTGAAGAGAACGAGATCCCGATATGGCAGGAACCCAGATGCGAGCCTTTGGGAGCACCCAAAGAGGTATGCGACGAAAATGCCACCGAGCAAGTTCCTGGGGACCGCCTGCATGCATTGGAAGAAGAGCAGGAAATGCTATCATCTTCGGTGTTCTCACTAACATCCCATCTTGCTCAAGTTGAGTTCAGGTTACGGCAGATTCTAAAAGCTCCCGCGGGAGAAAAGGACGAAATGCTGAAGGCATTGGAGGAATTCACGTCTCGTGGCGTTCCTGACTCCCGCGCCGCGCCTCAGGGCAGCTCTGGCGAGCCGTCCTGCAGCGAATGTTTAGAACTTGAATGTAAGATTCGAAAGCAGCGAGCACGTCAATCACATTTTATCGAACGACTCAAAACTCAGCTAAAAGAACTCGAAAGGTTTTCCGCAAACCCTTCTTCTTCAGGTGACAGCACTCACAGATCCTTGATAGAGCATCTGCGGACAGAAATAGATCAGAGTCTTGAAGAAGGGTGTCACCAACCGCTAACAGCGGAGGAGTTGAGGCACCAGATCAACTGTGCTGTACGCCAATACGCTGACAGACAGCTATCCAAAGGTGAGATCATCAGCAAACTCCAAGCTCACATTGAAGATATGCAGAAGTTTATAAAACTAATGAAAAATGAGGACTTGAATTCTAATAGCAAAAACGAACCGAAGAATGTTGGCAAATCGGAAAAATTTGAGAAGACATTCAGTAAAAGTAAAGGGAACGATGATCTGCGTGCTGAGACTATCAACCTGATGAGGAAAGCTTCTACTCTCATACAAATATTCACAGTATCACAGTTTGGCTGCTCACCCAATACAAATCGTAGATATGAAAGGAAGTCTTCAACTATAGTCACTCACTGGGGCAATCTACGCGCTAAGCTTGAGATGTCAGTAGATGCAGTTCTACATCTTGTATCACGAGAGAGGTCGTCACAGGCCATTATTGGCAGCTATGACAGTGAATCTGAGGAAGGCATAATCATCAATGATGCCCCCTTGACCACAGCTGTACGTAGACATTTAGCTGTGAACATACGTGACTTACTGCAACACGGATTGACTGGTCCAGAGTACAGCTCTCTGGTTCCCATAATCGGCTGCTTTCCTGTTAGAAGATCTTCTGCTTCGAGAACCACACATGTTTGGGAGCTTATATTACGTTACTATGATTTGAATGATGGAGATAGATTCAATTCTACACCAGCTAGGAAGCTAAGTCAGAGTTTTAACCTTGATATTGTTGGGGGAACAGCTATAACTAACAAGCAGAGCTTGCTTAGTGCTATCGGGAGTATAGTGGCTTCCCACACTCCATACAAAAGGAGCTATGATGCACATTTCAAAGCGTTTGTTTGTGCAGCATTGAATGCACAGAAACTTGTTATCTGGTTGAATATCATGCTAAAATGCCGGTCTTTAATTGACTCTCATTATTCTTCAACTAGCTACATTGTAAATACTGGGTTTCAAGATGCTTTACAAAGCCTAGATCGGCTGACTCCCTACAACTTTGACCTGCCCATTGACTTAGCTGTAAAGCAATTTCAGAATATTAAAGATGTATTTATGTAGTTGTTATTTAAGAGTACACTTTTATACATAATCAATTAGGTTATGATGCCTTCCACATTAGCATAGTGCTTAATTAATTCTAGTCCTGTATCTCTGCCAGCCATACCTCGAGTCCCTTGTTAAAAATCAATTATTCAATAAAAAAAAATTGACTGGCCGCACAGCTCATTTGTTAGTAACTCTGCCTGTAAGTTGTGGGTTTGATTACTACCCAGAACAAACATTTGTATAATGAACATAGATGTCTGTTCTGTGTCTAGTTGTTATAATGTGTTCTAAATTATTTATCTACAACAAAAAAAGTGTTTTATCAGTTATCTGGTCCCTATAGTACAAGCTTTGCTAATTTTGGGGCTAGCTGGCGCTGTGTGAAATGTCCACCAATATTATTTATTTATTTGAAATGGGAACTATCTGATTTTCCCTTTATTTAGGTTCGGGATTAGGACTGGGTGACCATAAATTATGTCAGAACCCTGCTACAATGTTTACAGGGGTGCCCTCACAGTTCAAGCCCAGCAAACTTAAGGAATGGTCTGACTTATGTGGTTTATCTATAGTTGATACGAAAATATTGTTAAATTATTATGTCCTAGATTTTATGTAGTGCAATTAGACTTTTGCTAGCTCTCTACTGTAACTTGAAACATTCCAAATAAGAATTTAAGTTATAGAAATTGTGATAAAACTATCATCCAAACCAAAGAAGTACCAAATCTGTATTATGTATTGTGCAAATAATTATGTTTAGCTGAATATACTGTAGTTGAAGCATTGAATAATGTATTATTTATTTTATCTCAAACTTATCAGGGAGGACAAACAATATAAGTATTCATGGTTGAATGATATGAACACAATATGGATTAATTGGACCCACAAAGCGGGATTTCTAACCTAAATAAGAGCTATTTTTAAAAGACTAAAAAAAGTAGGTTTTCGATACATCAGCTATAAAACTTGTTTTATGTAGTTACCACCTACTTTGAGAGAAGTTCGATTCCATTAACTCTGTAACCGCAGGTCTCATTTAAATGACGCAAAATTATTGAATTTAATTCATAATTCCAATTAATAACATTCATAGGAACAGAACTGCTGGATCTATGTGGATACTAGAATAATCAGAGTGCGCTCGCGAGCTCATAACAGTAAAGGAAAACATCCATCTACATATTCACCAAAATGTAGTTCTGGAAAAAGCCGAATACAGAAGCAATTATACCATATACCTTATATATATTATTACACCTCCATCTGTACCAACTTCATACATAATTCGCTTTTTAGGACAATAATGGGCATAATAAACGGTTAAAGATAGTCCTCACTAACTAATTTAATGCATAATGGCATGTAGAAATTAAACAAAACAATATTTGAACTTCGTGTATTTAACTTAAAAATAAATAACAGTCCAAAATAAAATGTGAACATAATAACATCCAAATCATTTTAAAAATTACGATCCAAACGGTACATGACAAAACGCGAACGCGAGTAAAAATATTTACAAAACAGTTACACACCTAACTCATAGAAAAATGTATTTAAATGCGTTAAGTTTCTTGTCATTTTGTACAATACTGAGATAAATCCACCGTGTGTTTGAAACAGCGCTTTAAACAGTGATAGATGATAAAAATATAATTTACTAGCATCGTAATGTAGGTATGTACATAGGCAGGGTTTTTGGCACTCTATAAAATCTAGAAAATAAATTGAATTTTAGGCAAAAACATCGTTTGCACGACGTAATGTATTAACGGTCTTGGGTAGATTCCATTTTGTTCTATAAAACATGACATCATAGAACAAAAGGGCACAGTTTTCGCCCAATTTGTTCTATAGACCTAAATAACAGCTTCTTTACTTTTTAACCGGCTGAAAAAAAAGGAAATCTTAATTCGACATGTCTCATAATATTTTTATATCGTTACGCATATCTTTATACCTGGTGTTCCGATTTCGATAATTTTCTTTCTTCCTATTGTGTAGAGAATAGTCGAATTTAAATTATATTCATGTAGGACGAAAAGTTCCATCATAAAACCTAATTACTAGTTTATTGTTCGATATTTCAGTTCTAAAGAACAAATGGGACCTCTACCCTTATGGACAGTGCAAAAGTCCTAAAAGTGGCTATGTCTTGTAAGATCAAAATTGTATTTGCGATATCTATGTTCATTGGGTCTGTTCAGATCACACGTGAGTTAGCGTCTACTTGGGTCCGAGCATTTCTTCAGGCTTCACCCATTGGTCGAACTGTTCGGCGGTGAGGTGACCGAGTTTCACTGCAGAATCCTTGAGGGTTGTTCCTTCTTTGTGTGCTGTTTTAGCGATATGTGCGGCCTGGGGAAAAGGAAATATATTACAAATTATATAATTAGTATTCTTGTAAGCGGCGACGGGCTTGCGACCTGTCACGTATGGAATGCAACTACTGTAAAATGTGGGCATGTGCCAAATGTAATGTTTGGACGTGCATCTGACTAACCCATTTAGACATCTTCAAGGATCTAAGCGCCTTTAGTTCTAAGAGTATGTCTACAGGTACTTGGGAATCCAATTTTTTTTTTACATTGTAAGACACACACTCAAGACACTGTAAAAACATCTATTTGCATCGAGTCGAACCCACAACCAAAAGTGCAGAAGGCAGAGCTACTATACCAACTGAGCTGTGAGGCCAGTCATGACCCATGAGATAGATAATTAAATAAATTGTCACCTTATCGTATCCAATGTGTGGGTTGAGAGCCGTGACCAGCATAAGAGATTCGCGCATGATCTTGGCGATTTGGGCTTCGTTGGCCTTGATGCCGACGGCGCAGTTCTTGTTGAAGGCTTGGCAGCCGTCACCTGGAAACCAAAACATAATTAAATTTATTGTACAACTAGCAGTTCTCCCCGGTTTCGAACGGTTGTACTAATGAAGATTATAGGATTTTTATTTCTTCTTCTATTATAAATGGTGTAAGTGTAACTAAAACTACCGTTTTATATAAAAAAAAAAGATTGTTTTTAAGACTAAAAAATGTTTAGATCAATCAAAAAGTCAAGAGACAATATGATTTTACAAGTTATATGAAGTAAATATTAGTCCTACATTAATTTACTTTAAATGGGACCAACTTAGGTCTATTCTCTAAACAACAAATTTAAAAAACATCATAATCGGATAACCAGTTAAAAAAGATAGGTGCAAAAATTTACAATTTGACGCATATAAAATTTATTTGTTGCAACAAAAAAGTATATAAAGCATCGAATTGAGAGACTCATTTTTTCGTCAGTTTAAAATCTTTTTGCGGAGGAGACGCACAGGGCCCGTACCACAAGGTCGTAAAGTAATATCAATATATTTTTTTTATTACCAGTCGACGATTGTTTTGTTCGAAACGAAAAAATAAATACTTGTGAACAAGCCACATCTCCTATTTTATAATGTATAGTATATGTGAATAAAGATGTACCCAAGTACCCATCTTTAATCACTTCGATAAATAATCCTACCGACCGCTGCAATGACGACAAACACACGTGGGCGCGTGGTCCGCCTTAGCTTTTCGAATAAATTAATGATATAAATTATGTATAATTTACTTATCAAAAATCTATTCTAATAGAAATCTAGATCTACATATTACCTATCTTTAACAATAAATCACAAGTTGATTTTAATAGTAGGTATATAAAATATTTCGATCATAAATTCTAAAACGTATCATTTTGAAATAATATCTTTATCGTGAAAAGTTTCTGCTATTATGTTTTCAGCTTAATAGAAATCTAGGTAGGAACCTGAAGTAATATACTTATAAAAATAGGAGATGTGGCTTGTTCAGAAGTATTTCTTTTTTCGTTTCGAAAAAGAGCAATCAGCGACTGGGAGCCTCTTAAGACCTTGTGGTACAGCCCATATATCATTGCTTACCGATAAGTCTGATGGAGCGTAGCACATTAGCAACTATCATGGGCTTGAACACGTTAAGTTCAAAGTGTCCATTGCTGCCACCGATAGTCGCTGCCACGTGGTTGCCCATCACTTGCGCAGCAATCATGGTTAGAGCTTCGCATTGGGTCGGGTTCACTTTGCCTGCAAACCAAATAATATAATTAGAAAATATTTATATACTTCAAATATTTCTGTGTTTGTATGGGCGGCTTCCCGGATAACACAGTAAATGTGATAAAATCGTATTATAATTATCTGGGGGCACATCAGTGCCAACTCGAGCCAAAAAGCGGCACAGCGGTACCATCCTTTTCTCGAAGCAGTTCAGACTATTTTCGACCATCAACTTTGTTGTGGATATTGATTTTTAGACTTTATCACGTCAATCTTTAATTTATTTTCATGTAAAAATCAATACCTATGTGCACTGATCACGTTAGTTTGAAAAATAAAATCGTATTATCTTATAAACTATCAAACATAACAAAGAAACTGTCTATAATTTAGTTTTGTACATTGTCTACTAAATTATGTAAATATTATCTGTTGAATCTTTTTTGGATTCGGAGCAGGAAAAATGGTTTTTAAAAGCAATTTTCGAATTTAAAATCTATGTAGAAAAGTTTTGAGATTTTTCAAGCTTTCAAAGTTTGAGATATGTTTACAATACAACTCTACAGAAGTTGGTATTATCTACCACTTGTAATATCCTTTACCTGGCATAATAGAAGATCCAGGTTCATTCTCAGGCAGCATCAGCTCGGCCAGTCCACACCTCGGTCCAGAGGCTAGAAGACGTATATCGTTGCCAATCTTCATGAGGGATACAGCTATGGTGTTAAGCACCCCGGAGACTTCCACCATGGAATCGTGGCAGGCTAGGGCTTCGAATTTGTTGGGGGCTGTCTCGAAGGGTATGCCTGGAATGTGAGATGTTTTAGATTATCATTTGCATTTAGACCTTTAGCTGAAGCTCTTTCTTTAATATTTTTCTGTTTTGAGTCTTCACTTTGTTTTCACACCACACTGGAGCTCTATATAGCATATATGAAGAAGATCATCGAAAAGAATTATACCAAGCAGTCTCTGTTGCTGCTCTTGTTGACGACGTAAGTAACTAGTTTTTTTATTTGTAAGATATTTATTTGTTATACTTTTAGGCCAGAACTGCTGAACCAATTTTTAAGAATTTAGATATTATGTTCGTAGCTGATCTAAATCATCATAAAGCTATGTTATACATTTCCTACTATCAAAATGCCATGGTTCCCTTTCGAGCACCGGGATCTTTTTGACAATGCATAGTGAAGTAATGAAATTGGCGAAAAAGTATTTTAATCTTGGTCAGTGGCCGCAAATTGTAATAGAACAATGAGGGCAGGGCGTATTTAGTCTCTGGTTTTTTCATGGTAATTAATGAATAGTGTAAAAATAGTTACCGGTGAGGCTAGCAATCTCCGCAGCGCATTTCTCAGCGAATCCAATCCTCGTGTTAAGGCCAGTGCCCACCGCAGTGCCTCCAAGAGCCAAATAGTGCAAGCGGGGGAGAGTGGTGCAAACACGTTCGATGCTGTAAGTCAGTTGGGTGGCGTAGCCGCTGAACTCTTGGCCCAGGGTTAGGGGAACTGCGTCCATTAAATGGGTTCTGGAAGTTTATTCGTTCATTAATAATACCAAGTTAAAATAAGTAGCAAGTAATTAAAAATACGACGCTTTATTCGCTCCCACAAAAAATATAGCTCTTCTCTCTTAGAAGAATTGGATGACAGCTCGCAGATATTTGCAATGCGATGCGAATTAGCAGTTATGTGTGGGAGCCGTATATAAAGGATGAGTTTTTTAAGGCACTAAAGTGGCAATTTTTTTTAGGCGCCGCGCTCTATATTTTTATCATTTTACCTCGTCTATTACCTGCCATACGATATCTTGTCATACGATTTCCGAAATGTATTCGCACAGATTTGTTTCTGTGCAATCTAGATTTCATAGTACTTGTAGGTACTTTGCTTAAATTGGGACTAAATGGCCCTTGTAAAAATATCCACCAATATTATTTCTTTATTTTTTTCTTGTATGTTATTATAATGTTAGACAATAACCTTCCGATCTTGATGATCCTATCGAAGCTGGTGCTCTTAGCTTGAAGAGTGTCCCTCAAAGCCACCAATCCCGGCATGAGTCTGTCGCGCAACTCCATAGCGACCGCGATGTGCATCGCTGTGGGGTAAGTGTCGTTCGAGCTCTGCGACTTGTTCACGTGATCGTTCGGATGCACAGGATCTTTGGAGCCGAGCTTGCCGCCTAGGATCTGGATGGCACGGTTGGCTATCACCTGGAATTATCAAGTAAATTGTTTAGCCGTGTTTGTTGAGTCAGCGAAGTACAGGCTAGCTCCTAAGACGTTTCAAAGTGATCCTTATTTTATTGAAATAAACTATATTTAAATAATCTTTTGTCTTTGTCTTAGGTGATATGTGAACTGTTTGGTTTTTTGTATGGCCTGAGTCTACTCGGATAGGACGCAAAAAGTGATAAGACTGCATTATCTTGAAAACCATCAAACTTAAAAAGAAACTGTCTTTATTTTTTTACCCATAAGTTCCCTTTTTGTCATAAAAAAACAAAACTGTATGTTTTGCGGTTATTGAGAAAAAACGATTCTGAATCATCAAAAACATTTATTACTCGTCCTCGTCTTAATTCATTATAAACCAGTATTTATTATCATGAAAAAGGACAATTAGAAAAAATATATTTTATGGAACCTGGTACACCGCACCAATAACAATGACATTATCTGTCGTTGAAAAGGTCTTTTTAATTGGATAGTTAATACGGTACACATTTACTCAGATCTCCAGGTGCTCAAAACCTTGAAGATGACTATATGGGGTATTCTGAGACACGTCCAAACATTACACTTGGCGCATGCTTTAGATTTGCAGCAGCTATATTATATATTAGTGTGGTAATTTTACCTCGTTGGTGTTCATGTTAGACTGGGTACCAGAGCCGGTCTGCCAGATGACCAGCGGAAAGTGACCCTCGCGATACAGCTTTCCGGAGATGACATCTTCGCAGGCCAGCATGATCGCTTCAGCTGTAAATAAGTTATAAATATAATTTAGTGGACACAGCGCCATCTAGCTCTAAACTAGGAAAAGCTTGTTCTTATTTGGGACTGGGTTTCTATAGTTACTTTACATTACTGATAGAATACTAGTTAGTAGTAGTATATATTTCTAGTTTAGTTATAAGTAAAATGTATTCTACTTGTTATTCCTGTACATAGGTAAGCTATGTATGTATAATATTCTAAGTTTCATTCAAATCCGTTTGGTCCGTTGGTGTCACTGAGTAAAATTCTAATATAATTTAGCTTCTAGTATAATTTTACACTTATTTTTAACTTACCGACTCTTTTGTCAAGCCCATAATCGATGTTTACTTTAGCCGCAGCCTTTTTCAATATACCGAATGCAACGATGACAGGGTACTGAAAACAAAATCATATTTTAGTTCCTACTAGTTTCTAAGGATGAAAAAATTGGCCCATGACTGTACGCCTCCAGTATGTAGACATCCTCTTATACCTTGGTATACTAAGATGTCTCAGGAATTAGTTAGAGGCACTCCCAAACATAAAATTCGCCATATGCCCTCGTTTTACAGTAGATTTACAAAAAATGTTTGATGGTGATGTTTTACATCATCGTTTTGAGCACTTGCTAATGCTAATCTACGGGATTCGAACCACAACCTTCGGAATGAAAGTAGACGGAGTAAAGTGGGAGCGCTCGGCCAAAACGACACCACTTTTTACCAAACCTACTTTGAGCACAGACGATAGAGATAATTATTATGATGCGAATGAGCTGAAGTAATGACTTAATTTTACTGAACGTTATAGATTACGTATACAGGTCGTACATTATAATTCAGAGTATCCACAACCATTGTGTCCAATGTAAAATATTTTGTGAAAGTTGACACAGACTACCAATACGAATACAATGGATTTCGTAAACAGGAAAAGTGTCACGGTGTGCGTTGATTACAATTTGATGTGAAAGAGACATTACTAAATTGTATTTACATAATTTATCAAATGGGCTTGCCAATGTATACTTACTAACATTTTAAATACTAAAAATAAAAACAATAAAATGTTTCGAAAAGCCGTGTTGGTTGAGTGTTGGTCGGGAAGGTCGCGGGTTTGTATCTTGACGTGCATAAATAGATTTTTCTGTTCGAAAAATTTATATGCGCATCAAAACACGTGCTCAAAACGGTGAAGGATAACGTGAGGAAACCAGTAGTATTCTTATAAGCGGCGATGGGCTTGCAACCTGTCACATATGGAATGCTAACTACTGCAAAATGTGGGCATGTGTCAAATATAATGTTTGGACGCGCCTCTGACTAAACACTTTACAAATATAGTACTTGTGTGCTTATAAACTGAATTACCTTGGCACTGATTTTATAGTCACGAGTCTGATAACTACAACATAACCAAGTCATTATTTGATTCCCCGGTAAATTATAATTATTACTATTAAGGCGCTCCCAGTCGACGATTGTTTTTGTTCGAAACGAAAAAATAAATACTTGTGAACAAGCCACATCTCCTATTTTATAATGTATAGTATATATGTATATGTGAATAAAGATGTACCCATCTTTAATCACTTCGATAATTAATTCTACCGACCGCTGCAATGACGACAAACACACGTCGGACCGTGGTCCGCCTTAGCTTTTCGAATAAATTAATGATATAAATTATGTATAATTACTTATCAAAAATCTATTCTAATAGAAATCTAGATCTACATATTACCTATCTTTAACAATAAATCACAAGTTGATTTGAATAGTAGGTATATAAAATATTTCGATCATAAATTCTAAAACGTATCATTTTGAAATAACATCTTTATCGTGAAAAGTTTCTGCTATTATGTTTTCAGCTTAATATAAATTTAGGTAGGAACCTGAAGTAATATACTTATAAAAATAGGAGATGTGGCTTGTTCAGAAGTATTTCTTTTTTCGTTTCGAAAAAGAGCAATCAGCGACTGGGAGCCTCTTAATTTGATCCAACATGACTTCTATTTTTCTGTACTATGTAGGTATTCGTAGGTTATCAAAAAGCGTAATTCTTTTCATACGGGCTTTAACTATGGTGTATGATGGAATAGTATTGGCAGAGTGGGAGGTACCTAGACTTGATCCTGAAGGTAAAAAATTAAATAGGATCACAACTGTAATCCCTAAGTATAGGATCACAATTGCAATCCCCAAGTACGAAGAAGCCCTCTCAGATTCACGCGCTAGACCCTTTCAGGGACAGTTTTCCAGGCGCTATCTGCGATCCATGAACATGACTAAATGGGACAGTCTGAGGCACCTCCAAACATAATATTCGGCACATGCCCACATTTTGCAGTAGTTACCGTTCCGTTACGTGCATGCAAAAATGCAATAGGATCACGACCATAATCCCCAAGTACGGAGGACACCCTGCTAGTTATCCAGGCGCTAAGATCTATGAACATGACTGAGGGGGTAAGCAGAGGCACGTTCAAACATTTGGCACATGCCCACATTTTGGCTTTTTATTTAGGTTGCGTGCAAGCCTTTCGGTTATAAGAATACTAACTGTATTACAAAACAAACGTACTTAAGTATTCTATGAGTTATCTGATCCCATAGTACTAGCTTTGCTTAATTTTGGCCTAGATGGCGCTGTGTGAAATGTCCACCAATATTTTTTATTATTGTTAAGTATTATCAACTCACCGGCATACGTTCCTCGATACCCCCAATAGGGAAGTTCATGACAGACCGGACGGTCTGCGCGCCGTAGAGTTTGTCATCGGGTACGTCCAGTTCGCCAAACGTATCCTGTTCTTTTCTCTGGAAAATAAATAGGTATTTTTAGAATGCATTAAGATACATAATTGCTTGACAGGAACGTGAATAGCACGCGATTCTGGGTCTTATTTCAGAGAAGCTAAGGGTGGGTGACGAGATCCAAACATAAACGCCATACATATTGGTTTTGTCTGTCTATAATGGAAAGGAACACTACCAGACGGAGATGGTATATCTAAGTTTTATAGTTGTTCTATCTCACGAATTCGGGTGAGCAGTAAGTACGTGTGTATAGACAGGCGCTTTTGTGTGCGTGGCTAACCAACCCGCCTTCGTGAGATATACCTAAGTATCAGCTGTAAGTCCTACAAATCAACCGCATTGATCGGTTCGCATTGATATGAAAAATTAGGACAGTCATAATTATCAATGATCTACTCATACTTTTCGATAGGTATAACAAGTTCGTTGATTGGTCCTATCAAAGCTGTTGGGCACATAACTATCTCTTTCAGGTAAAATGTATCAACACTTTTTGAAAAGGATCTCTTTAATTTTTTTGTGGTTTTAACATAAATTTACTTGATGATATCAAGAAATGTGGCAAGCAAACAAGGTGACAGTACAGGATGCGGTCATTGTCAATGCAGTGGTTCGATAAGAATATTTTCATATGCGGTTTTCATGATAAAATTAAATAATTAACACATCGCAAACACAGTCCTGACCACATCCTACATCGTGAGTACTAGAACCTACGAGTAACATGGTTCACACAAGGGGGGGTTAGCACTAATCGTATCGACAACGTATAGTTCAAATGTCAAAACTGACACTTGTGTGATAGTAATTCGTGTTCAGACCCCAGCACCCGATTATCATCTGCCTGCCCTTATCCCACTCAAGTGGGGTTAGCAAAACATGTTTCTTTCTTACATACTCCCCTATCGTCATCGCAGTATTTACTATACTCGTTATAGTTTAGTTGGTAAACCGGCAAATTAACAATTAGTTATACAAAACACACGCTCAATAAACTTAAGGAGTGAGTGATGAGATGACAGTTATTGATAGAGGGAAATGGAAGAAAAATACATGTTGTGCCGACCCCACTTAAGCGAGAATATAAAGGCAGGAATATGATGATGATGATGGCAAAAAAAAATTACTTATTATTTTTTTAGAAAATAAAAATACTACCTAAAACTGCTGATTGATTAGTTAGATTTTTATTGTTTTTATTTTAACAGACTTTTATTATTTTAGACATAAAACAGTCAAGACTTAGATTGATCCAAAATAGATTTTATGCATAGTACTACCACACACGCAACGCAGAATTGTTCTGACATAATAAAATATTATTGAACTGTTCCTTATCAGCAAAAGGTCGTAGTATCGATCGGTATAACCGTGCCATTCAAAACAACAATAAGCCAACATTGGTATTACGAATATGTATTAAATTGTAAGCTCTCTGCTAAACAGTCTAAAACCCTCCATATAAACTTGGTTCCTTCTTCGTGTTCATTATAGAAAAGCTAATACATTTTAGTGACTATGACTACCATATATATATTGCGTGCACTACATACGAAGTATTGTGTATTTGTGTGTATAAAGTTCAAAAAGTAGAGCCAATTCAATTACATTAATGCATTTCACACTTACCATTCTAACGGGCTTGCCGTCCGGATTCACGCATACAGTACACGCCATTATTTACAAAATAAACTCACAATAAATTTTAATCAAACAATTTTACGCCAACTGGATTTTTATATGTCAATGTGACTGGCGCGAAAAGTTTTCAACACGACCTCCTTTGATGAATGTCAGCTTTTTACTTTTTAATGAAGGCAAGGGTACAGATGTCCATTCAGCCAAGCTCGGCCAACAAAAGGAGCAGTGATTCGCAGTCGCTATTTCAGACTGACGGATCGCGCCACGTCGAGAAATTCAATCGAAAGGTAAACCGGTCGTGTCCCCACCACGAATGTTCGAATGAGAAACGAAAATGTTTTTATATAATTCCGTTATCAAGTTAGCAATGAACCACCCGCATCTAACGTCGTGATACTACTGATTCGAGCCATTATTTGAAGTAGGGAGTAGGTATAATCAGTGGCAAAAGTCGATTAATAATTTCAATAGCACTGTAACAATGGAAATTTAAGCTCTTTTTAAAGCCCACTGTAGTCTCATTTTCCTGTTACACCAAGATAATCTCAGCACATTTTTGCGATACTTGCTTATTTTGACCCTATTATATTAGTAATCTGGTTCCCACAAACAAGCTTTCCTTAGTTTGAGTTTAGATGGCATTGTGTAAAGATGTTCACCAATATTTATTTATTTATTAGTCACAAGTTCGGTACTAACAGTCTTTAAGTTATTGAACTTTCTAACAAAGAGAAAGGAAAAGGAAAAATAAGAGTAATAGGGCAACAAAATAATGCTACAATGAGGCATTACAGAGACAGCTGCAGTAGATAAACTATATAGATGAATCTCTTGTTATTTGCTAATTTGCTATGAATAGTTATGTTGCTGACAGTACCTACTCTTAGTTTATGAGACTTGTATACATTATCATTTCACGAGTTGTTTGATTTAACTATTAAAGCAATTTGCGTAAGGCTGCTAAATTATTCCGCCATTGATAAAACAGTCTATTGTTGTTAGGCATAATATTGTTTTGATAACATAGGTTACTTACCTACTTTAAATGGGGAGGTATGATTTTTGTCTACACTACTATAATATAAAGATGCTATTTTTGTTTGTAATGCATAAACTATTAAATAATTTGTCAATTTTTTTAAATTATTACTCCTATTAAAAGATGAATAGGTACATTATATAGTAGTTGCCATAATAAATTGAGTTCCCCACAAATATTGCAATAATCACTATCACTACATAGTATAAAGCAAAGTCGCTTTCCGCTTCCCGCGTCTGTATGTATGTATGTTTGCTTATATCTTTAAAACTACACAACAAATTTTGATGCGGTTTTTTTTAATAGATAAAGTGATTCAGGAGGAAGGTTTATATGTATAATAACATCCGCCATTGATAAAACAGTCTATTGTTGTTAGGCATAATATTGTTTTGATAACATAGGTTACTTACCTACTTTAAATGGGGAGGTATGATTTTTGTCTACACTACTATAATATAAAGATGCTATTTTTGTTTGTAATGCATAAACTATTAAATAATTTGTCAATTTTTTTAAATTATTACTCCTATTAAAAGATGAATAGGTACATTATATAGTAGTTGCCATAATAAATTGAGTTCCCCACAAATATTGCAATAATCACTATCACTACATAGTATAAAGCAAAGTCGCTTTCCGCTTCCTGCGTCTGTATGTATGTATGTTTGCATATATCTTTAAAACTACACAACAAATTTTGATGCGGTTTTTTTTAATAGATAAAGTGATTCAGGAGGAAGGTTTATATGTATAATAACATGCTACCCGTGCGAAGCCGGGGCGGGTCGCTAGTGTAATATAAGATAGCAAAAAATTACCTAAACTAATTCCTCTTAAGTATACTCAACTAAAACTGCTAGTATTTTATAATTTATACTTCATGTTAGTAAACACACACTGATTACAATGACCCCATGAACCATGATACTAATAAAATAATAACTCGCAACTATGATTGAGCCCAGGGATTTAAGGTGATTGTGTCTCTAATCTTGCTTTAGCATTATAGGTAGATTATAGAAAATTCTTAATTGCACAAGACAAAAACATGTACTTAGGCCAACTAATAAATAACTAATACTTGTTTCTACCAGCTAACATTTGTGTAATTTGGTTAAAAGGAATGGTATAACCACTTTAGGTATATTCAATGATCTGAGAGCCTGGAGATCTGAGAGGATGTTTATAGTTAGGACCTAAGAGAACTTGTGCTGAAGCTCTTTAGTTCATTTTTTATTGTTGTTGTTAGGAATAACGAGGTACCGTGAGCTGTGCCTACCTAGTTGTAAGTGTAGTATATAGTACCTACAGTCAGTCGTAAGCTTTGCACCGCATCATCACAATACCTGCAATATAGTGTTCCTTATTTCGCCTAATAAACTGTTATTTAATGTCCAAAGCCTCTGTTATTTCTCACCATCTCACAGTTTTACATACTTTGTTAGTACTTTTAATTATTATTCTTGTTTGAGCCTTTACCTTGTATGATCGGCACTACACTAGACCTCTACAAAGCATTAAGGAAAGGATAATTTGAAAAAAAAATAGGCCTCAAGCCGTGTTTGTTGCCTTATTCTTCTAGGCTTTTTGCGAGGAACAGGCGTAGCTTCACCTAGCTACTAAGATGTTTCAAAATTATAAATAATTTCATAGGTACCATCTGTTTAAATTCATCATGTTTCTATAAGAACATGACTCTTTCTACTTAACCAGGTACCCTTCTACAGGGTTTACCATATTTACTCTAGGTAGGTACCAAACAAATATAAGCAATAGAAATTATTATTTTGGACTGAAGAAAACTTTTTCCTAATTAGATTGTAGTGCCCCAGTGGGATCCATATTGAGAATCATTGTATACCCTATATTCATATTCATATTCATTTATTGCTCCAGTTGGTTACATGGTCTTAAGATTTTGCATACAGAGTTTCTCAATGTGGACCCCGCTAGGGCACTACAATAATATAATAATCTAATTACCTACTAATCTTAAAAATTAGATTTATAATAAGACATTTATAACCAACTGGAATAATAAATGAATATGAATTTCAAAGAACAAAGTGTCAAAGTTTGTGGTACAAGCTAATGGAACTATAATTATAGTAGGGTTTCTTATACTTGTATTAAGGAGTGCTAAATTGATTTAGATGGAATGTAGCACTTATTGGGTTGGTTGGGACCTATGCACTCAAGTAGGTTCTTCTTTGACCAGATAAACATAACCTATGAAAGCAAAACAAAAACACAGTTGTCAAGGAGATCAAAATATGAACACAGACCAGGTTTAAACCATAAAAACTACTGAAACTGCGTATAAAAGTTACATAGAATATCACCATAACAAAATTGAACCGGTTATGCAACTTACCGCGGTGACATTTGTAGTCGAAAACTTGCATTTATCTACAATGCGGACAACACTACGGAGGTTCTTGGATGAATTTATCAAAGCTGAAGACAGTTTGAACATGGATGTAGCCATGGTTAACAAAACAACTTCGCTTTTCGGGATATGAAATTAGTGAAACTTGGCAAAATCAAATTCTGTCCGCTTTTCACTCAGCTGATTGGTCACTCAATCACTCAACTCAATCTCAAATTCTCAATCGTTCATTCGTTCTTCATTCATTTGACCATTTTACATTATTTTGTCTATGTCGTCAACTTAACTGTCATCATGACGTTTCGTTAAAAAAGGCATGATACACACAAACTAAATAATATTTTATTTTTAATGTGACACTTGCTTAGATCCTTTGAAGATGTCTAGTGGGGGTAGTCAGAGGCACGTCCAAACATTTCAATTCGAATAATTATAAGGTACCTTTTGCTACGCAGCGCTTATAAACTAGAAAAATTAGAAGATTACAATTTTTAAAAGTAATTTTATTGGGAACAAGCTGACCCCGCGAAGAAGAAAACTTTTGTATGGGAAAAATAAAAGGGTGGTTTTTAGGGTTTTTCCGGCAATTATTCGAATTTTTCTCACCTTTTATACCTTTCATAAACCTCCACGAACATTTCAAGACCAAGATAAGATAAATCCGTCCAGCCGTTCTCGAGTTTTAGCGAGACTAAAGAACAGCAATTGATTTTTATATAAATAGATAATTTTAATTCCTATGTTAAGGCATACAGAAACCAAGAGATTGCACAAGAAATAAAAAACCTAATAAATAAAAAATAAATTTAGGTAGATTTTACATTACACACACAACACTATCTAGCCCTGTAATATAGTAGCTTGTAATATAGTAGCTAGTACTTCACTGTAATATAGTAGCAGCTAGTACCTACTTATATACTTTTTAGTAAAAACATTAATAGTATCAGCCAGACACAGAACGTGTAACACACAAAATATTTACCAGGATGTCTACCGTACTTGGGGATTACAGTCGTGATCCTATTTTTTTTTTTTTTTTAACTCACAACCTACATCGCAGAAGGCAGAGTTACTGCCAACTGAGCTGTGAGACCAGTAAAATCTGGTACCACCACATTATTGTAGCTCCAGTTTGAACAAGACTATCCAGACATCAAATATTATTTCTGAGGTACATTATATCAATGGCTTAAAATAGTTGGTCTACAAGTTTTTTTAATCTCTTCTGTGGTTGTTAGCATTGTACCAAACCACAGACTATATAATGTATGTATACTTAAATGTACTGTTGGTTAATGAATTTGATTAATAAAAGCGTATATATACAGAAAAAAAAAAGACTATTAGTTAGAATGTTATCTGTATTTATCACCAACTTGTAGAAAAGCATAAAGTTCCTGTAGTGATTTTTCTGCGAACGCATAGGATCGTGAACGCGTTTTAAACAGTGCTGCCTCCTAGCGGCATATTTTTTTCGATTCGGGCTAGCTCGGCTTTTCTCGGGTCAGTCACGCCTAGACCCGTTCGAAAAGCGAAACCAAATTCATTCCACGGCGATGTACGAAGACTGATGCTCTTGTCGTGGACTCTGTGAAAACGTGCTATTTTATTCTTTGCTACGGGCTTTGATTCGTTAGAGATATTTTTATACATTCAATGTTGTGATAAAAACCGTCGCTTGTGGTGTTTAGTGATAATTATTACGAAACAAGTGAAATTTTACAAGTGTGGTGCAATTTTTAGTGTCCGTTCACCTTTCTGGATTCCAAAGGATTGTTTTTTCAGTGAGATTATCTATACTGAGGTAAGTTTTTTCTGTTTTACGCAACAAATCGTCAAAAACTCGTGGCGTTGAGACGAATGGCTTCCGTTTATCGAGTGGCGTGCGCTGCCGTAATGGCTGACTTTCTTTTCTTTGAGGGGTCTATTGAGCTAACGCGTACGATAAAACCGTAATTGTAGTAATGAGCGGGATAATAGTGATGCTGATGTAGTTTTGCGTCGTGCGTGGGTGTACGCGTGGGTGAGACAGGGAATGTAATCAAAGCAAATGGTTGGGCCAGCGACCGGTCGTCGAGGGCGAAGTCCCTCCCATTCATTTATCTGTGTAATCTTTGTGATAACAGTCCGTCATAAGATAGCTATGGCTCTTATGACTCATGAAAGACCTCGTTGCATTCCAAGAACACATTTTTGACTGCTTGTTTTTCCATGTCAGGTGTAAGAGAATTTCCCAGAAATATAGCGCTTATAAAAATCTGCGTTCAACAAAAAATACCTATTCAGTTTGTACATTGAATAGGTCCAGGATATTATCACTTATGGTTTGGCCTGCATGTTATTTCCCCTCTGTTTCATGGGTAGGATGTAATAGGTAACATCCAGATCATTCAATTGCCTGCCTACTTCCTCAAGATATCCTGTTTTGGACATACCTGGTCTACTATAAAATCCGAATTAGGTTTGCTTCATGATTCTATACAAAAAAATCACAATTTGGTAGAAAAAGTGAACAAATTGTGAATTTTCATAAAGTATCAATGTAGTTTAGAATTCTTTGTAGGTAAAACATAAATGCCAGCCTTGATTATAAATTAAATAAAACTCACATTAATAGTTTATATTCCAAAAACAAGCTTTACTCATCTCAAGCATAATGTTACCTTATGAAGCTCTGCACACAAAATTAAATAGCTGCAAACAATAGATTTATGTTACATATCATTGTGATATGGTTACCTACTTGACTCTTCATTCTTGTTGTTGGAGTAGTATCATCAGAAAAACACTTTGGTGCCAGATTTAAATTACTTTGTGCTGCTTCAACCCACAGCTTCACTTGTGTCTTACGGTACCTACTCATAAAAGTACCGCTCATGCTGTTAACAAATTCTTTCTATTCCTAATTTGTCAATTCAGTGTTATAAAAAGACATACAAATTTGACATAGCATTATTAGCTGTGGAGACTGGTCAAGGTTGTAGAAATTGAGTTGATTGGTTTGAAATTGTAAAATATTATAAAAATAATCATCATTCTAGTCTGCATTTCCAGGTATTCAAGTTATATATATATCTGTTATATAAAACTTCATTATAGTCTGCATTTCCAGGTATTCAAGTTATATATATATCTGAATTCCTCACAAACCAGTGTCCATAGACAGTATTTTATAATCTCTAGATGACACCTCAATGTTTTGAGAACATAAATAATGTTCCCCAGTTTTAAATGATACATCTATTGTACCTATTACAAGTAGGTGGATGATTTTGGGCAAAATAATCTATGTAGATAACAGACAAAACTGGATAAAAGGACCTAGGTGCCTAGTGAAGGCCAGGTCAATGAACACTACACTGCATTGCCCGGGCCGTGACACACAAATGACCCAGGTAACATTGCAGATGTGTTCGGCATAATTAAATTCACTTTCTATGTAAACTAGTGAAAAATTCACTTTAAAATTATCAAGGTTCTTGTTGTTTTACTCATCTAATTTGTCATGCAACATTTTCAACTCAGCATTTATAAAATCCGTTAGCTACTTTTTCTGTAAATTTGTGCTAAGCTCCTTATTTGAAATTGATTTAAAATAGATTTTTATCGAAGTTCGATTGAATTAGTTAGTGGTAGGTAACTCTAGATATGTCATTATGGGTTAAATTCGTTTAATTAAGGTAGGTAGGTACCTATGTTTTATTATAACTTAGTAGGTATAAGTTTTTTTTTTACAGATAAGTTGATACCTAGCTAGCAAATAGTATGATAGGTAGTTCTAGTTAGGTATTTTACTGAAAAAGAGTGCATCCAAAACTAATCCGATTTTATAGCGTCTCGATCGCGGTTATCGCAATATCACGTACCTATGTAATGCAAATTACGGCAAAAGTGAACATGTGCCAAATACAATGTTTTTACGTGCCGCTGAGTAGGTAGGTACCCTTAGATTATTTAGGGATCTATAATGATGACCGTCTGCCTGGTACAAACAATTGGCTGAGTTATCTCATTACGTGCAAAAAAAAACGATGGAATGTTAGTTGAAGTTACTGCATTGAACAGAAACATAGGTACCTACTGTATAGTTTTTGGATCAATGCCATAGAAACTGTGTTGCTATTTCGCCAGTGTTATGATAATAGTGTTCACTTTATTATGCTAATAAGGTGTTAATGGGGTTATGTATTTCCCATTCTGATCGCTTTGTGTTGCCACATTCGTTTATTAATAACCTTCCAATCGATTGATCCAACGATCAGATGATTTGGTTTCCACCAATTATATAATTTTGACATATAGTTTAGCTGTATTGGGTAGGTACACACTACACACGTGCCGTTATGTAAAAATTAACGAATTGTAAAGGGAGGAAGGTGTTTGCTCTGCTCTGTGTGGGATGATACAGGCTAAAAACAAGGACTTACATGCAACATACATTATAGTAGATATAAGTTTATAATAAATTCTAGCTGTTCCGACAGACGTCCTGTCAAATTTCAATAATCTCACAGAAAATAGCAGGTTTTTCCCGAACTTTATGCCACCCTTATCACTTAGGGGTATAAAAAATACCCTACGACCTATTGTCAGACCTACTGAATATACACAAACAAAAAACATAAAAATCGGCCAAGCCGTTTCGGAGGAGTTTGGTTATAAACACTGACACAAGAATTTTATATATTAGATTAATAAAACAAATACAAAATAACAATAGTACAAAGGTGAAACACAAAGGACATTATTAATTAATCACTTACAATATCACACTAGTGTGCCTTGATTGGCTCTGTTCCCCGCACTAGGTCTCTAAATAAATGAATAATAAGTTACTTGTAGTTCTTCAACACGAATCCTGACCTGACCTTGGTAAATAATATAACGTAAGCTGGCTGCGCTATCGGTCGGCCAAGGTTTTACATAATAGCCGTTTATACCTGGCTGTCAGATTATTTTATACCAGGGTTTCTCAAACTTATTGTTCCACTTACGTCTATTAGATAATCGAACCCCCGGCGAACCACTTTAAAATAAAAACCGACCAAGAGCGTGTCACGCTTTTACGCGGTTTTATTGTTTACACAGCTAACTACAATAAAAATATTATTATGTACTTTTCCAAGTATATTTTGCAAGTTGCTCGACTATTACTCGTAAACGTGTAAGCTTTGACTCTTAAACAAAAATTAACACTTTAAAGCTTAATATTTAACAAACGGATTATTTAAATAAACAATTTTTAAAGACCTCAAGACGACTCAATGGCGTACCCGCAGTGGTAAGCGTACCCCACTTTGAGAAACCCTGTTTTAGACAAACGTAATGCGAAAGCGCTGGTTGCATGCATGAAGACACCTACCTACTACGTTATTGCGTGGTCAAATGCCTCGTCAAAGACGATGCTCCTGTTTAATTACTCTGCGTTCGCGTTTTCGCTACAATTTATGAGCGTTTGTTACATGGAGTCGAATCGATTTAGCTAGCCTCTATTTAATTTGTTGTCTACACCCAACTAGCGGTCCACGATTTTCCTTGTCTTCTTTTATCTTAGGTATACCTACATACTAACCGCAAATCATACGCAGGACAAAATGTTAATTCAACTTTGTCGTGGTTATAGTTATTTCTTGCCCATCATATTAAAGGTCGGCGACTTGGATGAGGTGGCTAGTGGCTCTAAGGAGTACTGTGCACGGTAGTGAAAGAATTAATTTGATGAAAAGGTTTCAATGGCACCGCAAAGGGCTCCTTTCGTGTACCCGATCAGTCGTAGCACGTCTATAGAAACATACGAAAATTCCTCGAATTTCCAGAGCGGCCGATCTTGTGCAGCACCGGCACTCGACCATCTATTGTTGGCCATCTTATGCTATGCTGTCGGGTGCGTAGGTTCCACTCGCGATTCTTTCTGCCCCAACGGCTGATAGTTCTCCGCTAGCTAGCCCCCTCGACTTACTAATCCTCTTATTCCTCTAATCTCTTTTAGTGACCTATTCAATTACAAGAATATGCGCGGTGTGAGGGTAAACAGATCGGAGCTGTCTTTGTTAGCTTATAATATAATAGTACATCTACGACACAATCTAAATGAGTTTTCTAATTGTTTACCACGGACTGATAAAAAAATAAAAAGTCAGTCAAATCTTGGTCACAAAGCCTCTTACTGTGCTGCTTAAAAGTGACAAAGCGTTTTAGCTCATAACGTGTTGAGTGTTTGTTTTTTAATCAAGCACCTAAAATTTACGTACAAAACAATGCAGCGATCGTGCGACAACTAGATACCTAAGGGTTAATTGAATCGCTGTACATAATTATCCAAAATTATGAAACAATAGAAGCTTTCTAAGAAATTGTTGTGGTTTAAACATAATTTTACTGGCTTTGAACTACAAACATGAATCAGCATTGAACAACCACTCGTTATTACGTCATTTGTTAAATAAAATAAGTTAATACCTGACTAAGTAGAATTTAACTATGTTTTGTATTGTTCCAGGTCTTACAAGCACAAACAGCCGTGGACGCATTATGAGAGTGCGCCTTACATGCTTATGATCCTAGCATAGTACAAACCTAGCCCGTGACTACTCTAAAATGGCCTTTCTGTGAGTACCAATAATTTTTCACTATCGATGTTTAGTTACCTATAGTACGTTCCACAATCAGAGATCTTTTTTGTAAACAAAGGGGACACTAGTGCATAATAATTAATATATAATTGTGTTATCTGTAATTTGATGATAGATCGTTGTTTTCCTTATTTTAAGAATAAAATGTCTGTGATTTTAAAGAATTTACTTATGCATGAATGTTATTTAAAAAAAAATAATATACTAAGTGAAAGTTTTTTTCGTGCTATTATTTTTCTACAACTCAGTGATAACAAGTCAGTGACTCCAAATATTTTGTGCAATCGGGTTTTTTTAATGTCACTCGTGTTCTGCTTCAATTTTTGAATTGGAATGTATATCACTGGGCAATGGCTGATAATTAGTGATTTCTTTAAGTTTTACGCGAGTGAAACACGAGGCACAGCTAGTAATACATAATTATATTACATATCTACAGGAGGGCTATGAATTTTTTTTGAGAATCACTTTAATTACACTTTGACATTGACTATTTTTGACATTACTTTGTTTACATAAAAGATCTCAGATTATGGAACGTGGTATATCTAGTTGTTTATGTTCATTTTATTTATCGTTACGCTACCACGTTCACTCCCTCGTTGCGAACAGCATGCCAAGTTATTGTTTAGTTATCCCTCTTTATAATGATGCTGAGGCTTTCGTCGGCGTGTGACTATATTATAACCATTGCACTGACTGCGTCGGATCGCCGTGACCGCGCTATCTTGGCACCAACCTATTTTTGTATCCTCAAACACATTAATAATGTTTAGTTACCATACCGCAAAACAAATAAAACTGCCGTATTCCTTATTGCGCACACTCCAGACACTGATGTATTGTACTCCTCAATGAGTTGATTGCCCGTACATACAACGCTGTCAGAAGCTAACTTGTACAGTGCTCCACAATGCACTAAAAATAGGTTGGTACCGATATCGTTATCTGTGAAGAGGGTCACCGCGTGTCCTCGCTTCAGCTCGCGAATTCGCTCCGATCGCACCGGACCTCTCCGAGCCGAAGCGTGTTCTCGTGCGGATTCAAATTATTTGATTCGTAACACTCGCGCTAGGTCTCGCGTAGCAAACCGTCGGTAGGGTCAGGAGCTCTTATAGCGTAGCTTTGGCGAGCGGCGCCTTCGGAGCGGTGCGGTGCGGTGCGATGGGAACCTCTCTGCGGGCGCAGGGCCAACTGGCCGCGCCTGACTCGGTGTCTCGCGTTGCAGATGCAAGGGGCGGGCGGGCTGCGGCGCGGCGAGGCGGAGGGCCGCGCGCTAGGCTGCCGGCCACATGCCCCGGCGCCATGTGGCGCGTACTGCTGGCCCTCGGGGCCGCGTGCGCCGCCGCGCGCGCCAACCAGGATGTGGTGCGGACCTTCACCGATCCGGTGCCGTCCGATTCGTCGCTCTTCGATCATCTAGTCGTCGACCGCAATACGGGCCGCGTCTACGTCGGAGCCGTCAACAGGATCTACCAGCTCTCGCCCGACCTGGAGGTCGCCCAGTCGATTATAACGGGCCCGGTGAATGACTCCGCCCAGTGCACGTTCGATTGCCCCGCAAACTACATCAAGAAACCTACGGATAATGTGAACAAAGCGCTCGTGATAGATTACGCGACTAGTCGACTGATCACGTGTGGGTCAGTGCTTCAAGGGTTGTGCTCAGTGCGGAATCTAAACAATATATCGCACGATGTGCGCGAAGTGCGCGAGCCTGTCGTGGCAAACAATGCGACGTCGTCGACGGTGGCGTTTATCGCGCCGGGACCCCCCAATCCACCGATGACTCAGGTCATGTATGTAGGAGTGACGTTCACAGGAAATTCGCCGTATCGATCCGAAGTACCCGCTGTGAGCAGTCGGTCCCTAGAAGATGACAGACTCTTTATGATAGCCAGAACGGCTGTAACGACTGGAACGCGAATGTTTGTCAATTCATTGTCGAGAGAGCGGTATCCTATCAATTATGTCTACGGATTCAGCTCTGAAGGCTTCAGCTATTTCCTAACAACCCAGTTACGTGGCGTGGGCTCTGATACATACTACAGCAAGTTGGTCCGAGTCTGTCACGACGATGAAAATTATTACTCATACACAGAGATACCAATGTCTTGCACGGGAGAAGGTGGTGGAAACTACGGCTACAATCTGGTACAAGCTGCTTTTGTTGGTAAAGCAGGCTCGGTATTGGCCGGAGAACTTGGAATAACAGCTCAACACGATGTACTTTTTGCTGCGTTTAGCCAAAGTGAATCAATAAACACCAACAAACCCTCCAATCTGTCTGCTCTGTGTGTTTATTCGTTGAAAGCCATCCGACGCAAGTTTATGCAGAACATCAAAACGTGCTTTAGCGGAAACGGATCTCGGGGGCTCGATTTCATATCCCCATCCCACGCTTGCATCGGTACCAAGTTGCAATCGATCAGTGAAGATTTCTGTGGACTGGACGTGAATACGCCTCTTGGTGGAGAGCAGCCAGTGGAAGCGGTACCTGTCGCGGTATTCTCAAAGAGACTGACGGCGGTGGCGGCGACAGCCACCGGCGATTATACGGTAGTGTTCGCGGGCACCGCGGAAGGACATCTCAAGAAGATTGTTGTCGAGAGCGCGACCTCTGCCTTCGAGTATGGAGATATTGTTGTCGACGAAGGCTCACCAGTAAACAAGGACCTATTCTTTGATACTCAATCAATGCATTTATATGTGATGACTGTACGTAAAGTGTCTAAAGTTAAAGTTCAAGAGTGTAGCGTGTACAAATCGTGCTTAACGTGTCTCGGAGCCAAAGACCCTTATTGTGGATGGTGTTCGTTAGAAAACAAGTGTAGCTTACGTTCGGACTGTCAAGATGCAGCTAAAGATCCCCTATATTGGATCTCATATCGTAGTGGACGTTGTACAACTATTACCCAAGTGACACCAAATCAGTTGCAGCGAACAACTGCAAGGACGCTAGATTTACTTATTGAAAACTTGCCTACTCTTAATGGACAATTCTTATGTGCATTTACAGCTTTAGATCGTACTCTTATAACCAATGCAACTAGAAAGCCGTACGGTGTAAATTGTACGACTCCGCGCACCGACACTCTTCCGTCGATCCCCACCGGTCAACATCACTTTACAGCTAAACTGTCGGTGCGCACCACTCAGGGACCTGATTTTGTAGCTACTAATTTTACATTTTTTGACTGCAACACGTACAGCTCGTGCACTCAGTGCGTCAGTTCGTCGTTCCCGTGCGATTGGTGCGTCGACGGCCATCGTTGCACCCACGATACCGCTGAAAATTGTAGAAACGATATACTTGTCACTGGCGTCAGTAGAATCGGCCCCAGTTATCGCTCGGGCCCCGGATTTTGCCCCACTATCAATTCCACTTCGGACGGTACGAATGAAATTTTAGTTCCATCCGGTGTAAAGAAAGCCATTAAAGTCAAAGTCCACATAATAGGGCAATTTATCGTTCAGACGAGGTTTGTTTGTCAATTCAACATAGAGGGACGCGTGACTCATGTAAATGCCCAACTTCTCGCCGATACCATTTATTGTGAAGCCGTTGAATTCACGTACACATCGCGTGCGCCTAATATTACAGCCTCTTTCGCCGTTATATGGGGTGGGTCTAAGCCTCTGGATAATCCGGATAATACTCACATACTCATTTACCGCTGTAACGATATGGCTGACAATTGTGGAATGTGTCTGGCGCTCCCAGAGAAATTCGGCTGCGGTTGGTGCCAAGGCTCTGACAAATGCGAAGTTCAAGAGCAATGTGGGGCTCCTAGCGTCTGGTTAAATCGTACTCAGACATGTCCAAATCCTGAAATTCATTCCTTTAGACCGCAATTAGGCCCGTGGGACGGTGGGACTAACATTACTATTGAGGGCATTAATTTAGGGCGAAACATATCCGACATTTACAATGGCGTCACCATAGCGGGGATCAAATGTCAGCCTATCATAGAATTGTACGTGAAAACTAAACAAATTGTTTGCACTGTAGACGGTCCGGGTGAAGAGGTGCCACGGGATGGTCCTGTGGTCGTTCGCGTAGCAGATTATCGCGGAGAATCGACGCACCATTACGCTTTTGTCAACCCCAAGATCAATTCTATTTATCCGAAGTACGGACCGCAGTCCGGAGGCACTAGATTGCGTATCACAGGGGAATATCTAAACGCAGGAAGTAACATACAAGCTTTTATCGATAATTTACCGTGCGCTATTCTGTCAGTTTCTCACGAGGAGGCCGTATGTAGGACTAGTCATTCATACCAGCTCAAAATGGGAACGTTACGTATGCATTTCGATAACGGTATAAGAAATTTTGAACGCGAAAAGTTTGAATACATTGTAGATCCCGTAGTCGATTCAGTGGAATCCGGTCCTCCGCCGATAAGTCAAAGAAAACAACCCAAAGGTATACCCTCTGGCGGTATAAACATCAAAGTGATAGGGCGAAATTTCCATTCCATTCAATTCCCCCAAATCTATGTGTATCACGATAATCGGCCCTATATCGCGCCTTGCCATACAGTTGATCCTCAGACGCATCTCATTTGCGAATCACCCGGCATTGAAAGCGCCAGTCTTAATCTAGATCCTGATAGGCCCTTGGAATTAGAGTACGGCTTCAATATGGACGACGTACAAAGTGTGCAAAATCTCACTACTAAAAACATGGACGCTTTCTTGCTTTATCCGGATCCATTGTATGAGAAGTTTGGCGAAGAAGTAAAGTATTATAAGTATGACTATTTAACGATTAATGGTCATAATTTAGATAGGGCTTGCACCGAGGGCGATGTAAAAGTTCACATAGGTGAAAGTTTGTGTAATGTGACGTCATTGTCGCGTCATCAGTTGACGTGCAAACCTCCTTCCCGTGATGAGCTTCCTGATGGCGTAGATACTCACGATGTTGTTGTTAGAGTAGGTCGTGCACTCACATTCAAAATTGGTAAGTTATCTTATTCATCACCAGCTGGTCTCCAAGCCGCTATAGGCAAACCGGTAGTAGTCGGCATAGGTATAAGTGTAGGTTGCCTGATATTAATCTGTTTTGGTTTTCTTATTATGTATAGGAGAAAGTCAACGGAAAATATTAGAGTTTTAAAAAATATGCAAGAACAAATGGATATTTTAGAGTTAAGAGTAGCTGCTGAATGTAAGGAAGCATTTGCCGAGTTGCAAACGGAAATGACAGACCTGACAGGTGAAGTGACCGGCGGTATTCCGTTCTTGGACTATCGCACGTACGCCATGAAGATATTGTTCCCTAACATTGAAGATCATGCCGTCCTGCAATGGGAACGCCCAGAGCTTAGTAGAAGAGAAAAAGGTCTAAAAATGTTCGGGCAGCTTATTATGAACAAAACATTCCTCCTATTATTTATTCGTACTTTAGAAAGTAATAGATATTTTTCAATGCGCGACCGTGTTAATGTAGCATCTCTTATAATGGTTACTCTGCAGAGTAAGATGGAATACTGCACTGACGTTTTAAAGACTTTATTAGCCGAGTTGATAGAAAAGTGCATGGAAGGCAAAAACCATCCTAAATTGTTGCTCAGACGTACCGAAAGCGTCGCCGAGAAGATGTTAAGTGCTTGGTTCACTTTCCTGTTGTATAAATTCCTCCGGGAATGCGCGGGAGAACCTCTTTACCTGCTATTTAGGTCCATGAAAGGCCAAGTTGACAAAGGACCTGTTGATGCAATAACTTCCGAGGCACGATATTCCCTTAGCGAGGAAAAGCTGATTAGGCAGTCTATAGATTTTAAACCGATACTCGTTAACGTTTCGATATCCCAGCAGACATTCTTCGTCAGTGGGCTAGAGGCTACTACAGATAATGTTCAAGTAAAAGTTCTCGATTGTGATACGATAAGTCAAGTAAAAGATAAATGTTTAGATGCTATCTATCGCGCTACTCCAAACTCCCAAAGGCCGAATCGTGATGAACTCGACTTAGAATGGCGCACAGGTGCCTGCGGTCGTATGATCCTCTATGATGAAGACAGCACAAGCAAGTGCGAAAGCGAATGGCGTAAATTAAATACTCTTAATCATTATCGCGTACCGGACGGTGCATGCCTCAATCTCGTTGCTAAACAAAGCTCGGTTTACAATCTTTCCAATATGGAGAAAAACGACAAATCGCATACGTATGAAACGCTCAATCGTTGCAAATACGCCTCGGCTAGTCCACCAGCCAGCCCTCTCAAATACGACCACGGCGGTACTATTAAATTCTGGCATTTGGTGAGGCATCATGACGATGACGCACGCAAGGAGGGAGATCGCGGCAATAAAATGGTTTCGGAAATATATCTCACGCGTCTTCTCGCCACTAAAGGCACGTT
This sequence comes from Hydriomena furcata, assembly GCA_912999785.1. Lineage (NCBI taxonomy): Eukaryota > Metazoa > Arthropoda > Insecta > Lepidoptera > Geometridae > Hydriomena > Hydriomena furcata. The sequence continues at coordinate 1,275,573 of OU538835.1, forward strand.
GCAAAAGTTTGTCGATGACTTATTTGAGACTATTTTCAGTACAGCGCATCGCGGTTCAGCGCTGCCTCTCGCGATAAAGTATATGTTCGATTTCCTTGATGATCAGGCTCTACAGCACGCCATCTCCGATCCCGAAGTGGTTCACACTTGGAAAAGCAATTCCCTTCCGCTTCGCTTCTGGGTGAATCTGATAAAGAACCCCAACTTTGTTTTTGACGTTCACAAGTCCAATACGGTAGATTCTTGCTTATCGGTAATCGCGCAGACTTTCATGGACTCGTGTTCCACGTCCGATCACGTGCTTGGCAAAGACTCACCATCGTCTAAGCTTCTTTATGCGAAAGATATTCCGGTTTACAAGGAGTGGGTTGAACGTTATTACGCGGATATAAAGTTGATGCCTGCCATATCCGATCAGGACATGAACGCCATGCTGGCTGAGGAGTCGCGTCTCCACACAAAGGAGTTCAATACGAACTGCGCGCTGAACGAGCTGTACGCGTACGCGGATAAATATAACGAGCAGCTAACGGTGACGCTCGAGGAGGACGAGTTCTCGCAGAAGCAGCGACTCGCGTACCGCCTGGAGCAGGTGCACAGCCTCATGGCACACGACTATAATGTGTAATGCCATTATCCTGCGCACTGAGCTCTATGGCCCAGCTGCGTGCGAGCCTGCGTTACTACTCCCACCGCGCCCTGTAAATAAAGCTCTCGCACATATCTACGCTGGCATCTAAAATTTTGTACATATTAGATAGTGTACAGACTATTGTAATTGTAATTTTTGTATAATTTCCGCGGTCCGATGTTTTTTAATTTTATATTATGAAATATGAACTTTGTATTATTGATTTTTTTACACGACGAGCTCGGCCGACCGAGGTCGGGCAACAGTAAGCATTAATATTGAAAAATTGTGTATGTCTATGTGTGCTCGCGTCGTACGAGTTAATTGTTACGTCGATTGGTGTAAAATGTGTGTCTCAAGTCGCATATGTGAGCCCGGCGGCGAGCGACCAGTTCGCTCGCCGGCGGGCGATTTTTAAATTTGTACTCGCATCTACTTAACGAAATAACCGACAGTGAATCCATGATCATAAATAAATATCGTCGAATGTACAATGTGTTTGAATTGGGATACGGCGGTACGACGCAACGGCATTATCCGCGCACGACGAAAGCCCTTGCGTCTCGGCAGCTGTCGGCAGGGAGAACGCGGTGCGGATCCATGCTCGTCTCGCTAGCTCGCGGAACCCTCGGCGGTCGCTTCACTCGCCTGTGGTGTCCAGCACGTCACATTTCATATCACCAATCATGTGTATGTCGTCGCTAAGAGTCCGGCCCTCGAGGGTTGCCTGCGATAGCGCGCGTGTCGTGCGGCGAGACGGTCATGGATGAAACCACGCGGCCCTGCTTTCAGCTGGTACGTGAGGATCATCGCGCGAACCGCATTTGCAGTCATCAACAATTTATACTCCATCCCCGCTTACGTCGTGTGGATGATGGCGCTGCGTCTCGTCAGACCCGTGTCTGCCTCCCTTTACTGGACGATCGAAGGACTCATGTACCACTGGCTGCTAGCGATGGTCTCCATGTGGTCCTGGACGGCTGGATATGAAAGTAAGTACGTTTTCAAACGGACGTGGCGCGTCTTATTTACCATCTACTTACAGACCTATAAAAAAATTACCGCACCACCTATCGTCAATTAATTCATAACTATAAATAGCGTAAATAAAATAGTGTTACAATATTCAGGTTGCGTTTAGGATAAACAAAAGCTTTAATCGCTTATTCCAAAACAAACTTCGACCATTATTCTTCTATTGTATGAATTTGTATGGTTACAAGTTGAAATTTAAATGGCATGCCACTCTGATTTGGTTAACACATCTTATACTTGGAATTTAATTTGCAAGGAACTACTACTTATGGTCATTATGGCTTTGAATATTAATTAACCATCCAAAATGTATAAGAGCCGTACATGGAGACTACAAGATTCCAAATATAGACTCATAGATACAAAATATCTGATGTGTGAATTTGCAAAAAATACAAATATTAGGGTCTCTTAAATGAGAAGGCACCTTCTACCTGACGGCGAAATTATACAGTATTCAATATGTGGATTAAACGGTAAGTCTTACAAACTTGTTTATTGTTATTTGTAGGTACTTTGAATTTTAAGTGCATAGTAAAATTAGTAGATACATTTTTAGTATTTCATACCAGTCAGATTGTAGAGTTGCTTTAATTTCATTATCATAATCTTAATTGATACACAAATGAATGACCTTGAATTTTGTTTCAAATATCTAGTCTATACATAATAAAAGTGTAACTCGAAAAATTAGGTAATATAATATTAGAAGGCATGCTTCTTCTTCAGTATGAAATATATCTTATCAGGAAACGATGGCCATTTTAATACGAAATAGGCAGAGATAACACTAAATCTTTATATTACATTGTGTAACCTGAGTCATCAAACGGTTGATGAATATTCTATTGTCGTTGATTTTAAAAACAAAAGCAGGATATCATATTTCTGTGTAACGCAACACCGCTTACATGCCATGCCTATTCGACCGCGCTAATCTCTTAATAAAAGTAGGCCCGTCAACACCCGTTTAAAAACCGCCAGCGCTGGCGACAACAGAACGTATTACTTTCAATCTTTTTAGATAATATCCTACATTGCGCAACGCAAATTAGATTTCGTGCGTGTGTGGGTTCGAAATCGATTTTCAAATTCAAACAATGGCAAGTTTCGAAACGGTTTCGCTGCGAGTGCCTTGGTGCCTGTTGAGACCGGTCTGTCTGTGGCGCGAGCTGTGTGCCTGTATTGACCTTATGCGGCTGCGTAGTTTATGTGCGGCCGGCGGAGGACGGTCGATGACCGCCAGCCCCCCCTCCCCACGCCGCCTCCGCGCTAGGAATGCCGGCCGCAACCCCCACTCGTCATGTCATGTTGCATTTCGATTGGCGAATTTGCATGTCGCCGGGTTTCGATCGAATTTCGAAATAATCCGGCACGTGGTGAAAGCACGCGAAAGTCCCATTGTTGGATTAATTTTCGTTTAGTCGTCGCGGTGGGTAGATTTGGATCATGTGGCCGCTCCACTTTTTGCGGTGATTGATGGTTCGGTAACGGATATAACATTCAACACATCTTCGTACCTACGTGCGTATATGGATGGTATCGTGTTGATTTGACTGCTAAAGTATGTTCGACATCAATTTTATTTTAGATAGCTAATCAATCACAATCTAAGTGGGTCGAGGCTCGAGACAAGATCTTAAAATGAGATCTGAAACGATGAAACTTTGTGTGATAAATGTATCTTCTACTACGCACATATCTACTTGGTAACAGATTCGTCTTACTGTTTGTACACTATTATACAGTTCGTGGATTGAGTAAATCTATATCTATCATAATGCACATAATCAATTATATACATTTACTATTATAAAACCGGTTTTTTGTAGGAGTCGATAGAAGCCACGGAACTCTCTTTGCTACATCCTGACACCTCTTGTTTCATTCATGCTTGCCGGTTTAGAGTAACTTTTACTGGGTTTTTTTCCAGAACGACTCCAATTTGGCAGAATACGTTGGTCGAGGTGTTCCCTTTGCAGCTGCCCCGTTTACACTTGTATTATTCACGTGTTTCATCAATCGTTTTTCATTTACCATCTCTGCATACCCAAACATACTCTTCTCAACTGTCATCAATACGTAATTTTTACATTAGAATCAATAAGGATCAAATTGGCCCATTAAATATCTATCTGAACGTGCACGAGAAGCCGGCATCATTGAAGTTAGATCATGGTTATAAATAATCATAACTTCAAATCTTATGCAAATATCTGTATCTGATTTGCACATTTTAAAGCAATATAATAAAAAGAGCTATATAAATGAACTCGCTTAACGAATATTAATGATCGATGGCGCCCAGACCACCTTTGATTACCACTTGAACCGCGACGATTGGATTATAGACCCAAACCTTTTTTGGATTAAAATATTCAATAAGGTTAGAACACGTTTATAATTTTAATGAAAAAGTACCTATATCAAATCGCGTCCATAATTTCAATGATGAGGCGTAGACTGTACCTGTAAGCAATCTAAATTCAAAACACACAGAAACCCTATAGATAAAATTAACATTGAAAGTAGTGTTTCCGGAACCGGTATTCTTTGTAAGAACCGGGAATTTCGGTACTTTTTTAAATCGGTACCGGGATTTCCCGGTTCTTTCGGTATTTTCGGTTCTTGGCAGTTTTTGATTTATAAAACAAGTGATAAGGTTCAAAAGTCAACTACAATTAAGATCGACGAGAATATATAACATTAAGAATGAATATGTATATCAGAAAAATGATATAGAGCCGATAACAGGACCAGTGGTTCATCGCGCGCTTGGCAGCATGAAATATAGCAAGAGCCCAGGTGCAGATGGTGTTACCACCGAAGCCTTAAAAATCGGAGAACCAGTACCACTCCCACACCTTACGAACCTTTGTAACTACATTCTTCAGACCGGTTCTTTTATACTCATACATAAAAAGGGTGAAAAGTCCGACATTGGCAATTATCGTCCCATCAGTTTTATCTCACACCTTTTTAAACTATTCATGAAAATTATCGAAAATCGAATATCCGGTGAGCTCGATTTACATCAACCACCAGAACAAGCGGGTTTCCGCCGTGGCCTCTCCACGACGGATTATTTCCATTCCCTTAACCAGCTCTTAGAAAAAGGGAGACCCGCTTTCTCCTAAATTGTTTACAGCTACTTTGGAAGAAGTGTTCAAGCGATTGAAGCCCAAATGGGCTGAGAAGGGCATCGTCGTCGGAGATAGCAGGCTAACAAACCTGCGCTTCGCCGACGATATTGTCGATACGATACGACGATATTTTCTGAAGGACTGAACCAAGCAAGCCGACCAAGATGTGGGACTCCGAATGAATATGAGCAAGACCAAGCTGATGACCAATGGCACGAAGAGGAGATTGTACGTGGAGAATGTGGAGATTGAGTATGTCCATGAGTATGTGTATCTCGGCCAGATAGTTTCATTCCAGGCACAACAAAACGAAGTTGCTCGACGCACCGAAAACGCCTGGAGAAGCTTCTGGTCGATGAAACATCTTATGAATGGCGAACTGCCACTCTGCAATAAGCGCAGACTTATGGACATGTGCATTCTCCCAATTCTAACGTACGGTGCACAGACTTGGTTCCCGACCCGACAGCTCATGAGAGATACCAACTCGAGGTTTGCCAAAGAGCCATGGAGCGTAGTATCTTAGGAGTCAGACCGCATACGAAACACGATACTACGCTCCAAAACAAAAATAGTTGACGTCACCCATAAAGCGGCCAAACTCAAATGGGATTGAGCAGGGCATGTCGCTCACATGCCGGACGATCTTTGGGCCAAAATAACAAACGATTAGTCCCCACAAACTACACGCCTTCGAGGCAGACTCCGGAGGAGATGGCAGGACGATCTCGACAGATTTAAATGACTGGCGCAACTTAGCTGGAGATCGAAAGGTATGAAAAGAAGGGAGGGAGGCCTTTGCCCTGCAGTGGGACGATATAGGCTAAGATAAGATACCGGCCCCTAAAATTACTGTGGTTTTGTTTATAATATCACAAAAATCATATTAGGAGTATGATAATACGTCGTATTTGAAGTAAATTACATTCTGTCACCATTGTTTGGTATGAGGAACAACGTAATACTTACCTTGGATTCAAACGCGCGACACTTTTTTCTTACTTTTCGCACGTGGCGAATCCTGCGAGGCCCGCCGAGTTATAAAAATAAAATTCCCGAAAGTACCGAAAGAACCGGGAATCAAATTAGATTTCCCGGTTCCTTTTTACTGACAAAAGAACCGGGAATTCCCGGTACTTTCGGTACCGGGATTTCCCGGTTCTGAACCCTAATTGAAAGGGACAAGTGGGGTAAAATGTATTCAAGCGATATCCTCTATTATTACTTATCGCGTCGCGCTGTATGATCGAGGAGTTATAAATTCCTTTCGGTTACATTTACATCCTTCGATTGTCCAGAATTGTCGTCTTCCGGTGCATTGACCAGGGTATCCAAATATCCCAATTGCATTTGAGGTCATTCATGAGGTAAGTATTTGTTTAGTTGTAGTGTTTCCTGTAACCTAAATAAGTTGTTACCGTATGTAACGTGTTTTGATAAAATGACTCTTCTTGTTCTTAGTTTTATTAGTCACTGTGGTGGAAAATGATTTTATTTTCTGTCGAGTATCCTGTTTCAGTATTGTACTTCTCTTATTACCTGTAGAAGTTCTACTAAAATGGCAAAAACGGACGCTTATTGAGGTCGTGCCGCCAGATGTTTGCGACTGGGGCTTTAATTAACATGTTACGCACCATCTGCAAGTCAGGTTTGTTTTTCTGGAAAAGTATCAAGTATTATTTTCTAGGTAGAGTAGCAATCGAATTTCTGTGAAATTGGAAACCGTGCTTGTCAATTTCTGAATGCCGCGGCTCTCTGATATTGTAAACATTGTACCTACTTAGTAAGTGAGTTAGTTTGAAATTTCTGGTGACGCGCTTGTTTTCAAATAAATACATTCTCCTTCATAATGATTCATACATCCTGTCGATTGTATGAATAGTATCATTGATTACCTTTAAGAATGTGTGTTAGGTTTACTACCATTTTATGAGTCAACTTTCCGCCGTCATTTTGTTCCTTTATTTAAGGATACACGACCGGTTTTGTATCCTTCAAGCTGGACAAAGTAGGTTTCGATCGTTATTTTACAGTTATCAACTTAACTTTAATCCAATGCATAGCATCTTAGAATGCATAATATCATTAAACCCATAAAAAATCACATTCTATCCAATGTTCTATTCTCCCTGCATAAGGCAGCGTGCCAAGTATTTTACTACGGTACAACTTGCTCTATGAATTATTGAGTACGTACTCGTAGCCACGATCATTTCGACGGCCTTCGCGGCTTCGCGCAGATAGAGCAGCGGTGTGTTCTATTTTATCATCGACCATTACATTTGCAATTGAAATACTTTCGGGATTCTGTTTAGAAATGCTGATAAAATCACGGAGCGTTCATACGTGTCCTAGTTCTAAAACAGTAATCTTAGCAAGGACAGTCGCCTCTGTCCCGACACCCCAACACTGTTTACTAGCGACTCTGTCACTTATCTCGAGCATATTGCTTGTTATCTCGGGCGCGTGACTTAAGTTGCTCGGTTCTCCATAGCAATGTACCAGTTTAATGTTGGTAAGTTGCGGTCTTATGGTAGAGATGATATCGTGAGTTGACGGCGACTCACGTACCATGCTTACAAATACACTTGTAACAAAGAACTGGTTGTTTGCGGTTTTATAACGAGACCTGCCAGCATAGATGCCTGCCATGCCATGTCGGTGATATTATATTTAAAAAACAACATGTTATACTAAACGCGGATGAATACAAGAATACAACCAGTCGTATTCCATGCACACTCGCATTGAAACTGAAACAATGAGAACAACAGAGCGTAACCGCGTGGAAACACTACGTACCTACGACAAAAGCGTTACGTAAGCCCGGGTGCCCTGTGTTCACTATAAACTTCCCTATTTATGATATCTTAACTTGGTAGAGAAATTCAGGTAGGTATATTTCTCGAGACACAACAAACGGACGCCAATATCAGATATGCATATGCGTACATTAGTTCACCACAAAAGCACTAGAGCAGAGCGAGATCTTGCAATAAAACCACATTGCCAATGTATTTGTGGTTGTGGTTTGTCCGACTTTCCCGCCAATAGGACGCCGGCGCTGCATGTGTGAGTCGGGCATGTTCGCTTTATGTCCATTGTTTGCAACCGGCTTGCGGCGTCAATGTGTGGTATGGTATGTTGGATCATATTTTTGAGAGCACACTGCGCGACAAATGCTTTAAATATTCGATTCCACGCTCAATCTTAACATTTGTGTTCTGGTTGAGTGCATGCGTCAGGGCACGCGTGTATCTGATTGTGGACTTAGCGTGTTGAGTATTCTTTCTCAGATATCGCAGTAAATCACTTAAATTAGAAATATTACGTGACTGAACCGCTAATTAATGCTAACCGTTGCGTTTTCGTTTGCCAGGTTTTTTTGTACCATTTGAGATAGAACAATCGGATGCCATGGTGCTAGACAACAATCATCGTCTATAAAAACTCACAGACCACAAACGCCCAGGACAGGTGTTAAGCCTCATGGGCCTGTTATTTTGCCGGCAACCATGCCCTTCAAACCTGAACTCAACATTGACGTTTTGCGGAAAAAATAGATATATTGGTAGTACTGCCCCGGATGACCCCGTTACAAAGAACTCTACTACTCTTAATGTTTAAAACAATGTTCCGGTTTGATTTCTATTAAAATAAGGCTCATCTTTGTGAACCGTAGTAAGCAAGTCAAGATCTAACTAGGTCCTTATTATTTTATTAACTCTACATCCATTATTCTACGCAGTCTTAAAATAATCACATTATTACTCAGCTCCATTAATTAACTGGTACTCCTCACGGATTGTTCTGACTGAATCATTGCCACAGCTATTTATTGCAAATCCAAAACAACGCTTTCCTGCGCTGTCAGTGATTTGTGCTCCGCTGCGCAGCCCTTGACATCGGCTGATGATATATTAGTGAACGTTGAGCCTTAGGAAATATGGTGGTTGGAGCGTTGGCAACAATTGTAACGGAGAACATTTTAATAGCTTTGTCACCGGTCGACGCAAGTAGAAATCGAGGGCACCGTATCTTCCCAAACAACCATGATGGATGAGTTGAAACTATAGTTTGTAAGCAAGGTAAGTAGTTACGGTTAGTCGTAATGTTGATCAGACAACACAATTCAGAGATCAATCTAAAGTTTCTCCTTCACGGGCCAGTGAAATGGCTCTATAGGCCTTCTTTGTGACATTTTGAAGTAAATGTTTGTGTCGAAGTAAAATCATCGCATAAAATGCTGAAATTCAACCATCCAAGTTCTATAGATCACATAACCGACAACGCTCTGAATCTCTTGACGTCATATTTTTCACATACCTTGTATTGTGTTTAGATATGTATGTATTTGGCCACTTCAATAAAATGTTTGAAGGTATGTAATCACAATACTTGCATAGTGTGGTTTACACACCAATAAGTTGGGTACACAACACACTTCACAGTGTTGGAACGACAGTTTCCAACGAGTGCTCGAAACTACATTGGATTTTATTATTTACTCGGCGAGGACTTCGACTGTTTAGGAAACTGGGTATTGAAAGCCTTGTTATGAAACACAATAATATGAAGACACTACATAGTGAAGTAGCATTTCTTTATTATGTGGGCGATCGTTCCGTTCAGCGTCTACCTACAGGTTGAAACTGTTGAAAGCTTGTTGGTTCATTCAATTCGTTCGGTTAGAGTAATGCCAATGAATAAATGAATATCCAAGTATATAGACTTCTGCATGATTCTGGCAGTTAGTTCTTTATACATATCACTAGTTTTTGAATATAAATAAAACAATACTGAAGTAAAATGAGGTATGTACTTTGACTTGCTGCTTAAGTCGGTTTAGCAGTTTTATGACTTCATCTCGATTTGACTTGATCGCTTTATGCTTATACTCGTATCTTTCTTACTAACCTATAGTTAAGTATTGAGTAAATGCTTGGTTCCTTAAGGGGCTCCCAGTCGACGATTGCTCTTTTTCGAAACGAAAAAAGAAATATTTCTGAACAAGCCACATCTCCTATTTTTATAAGTATATTACTTCAGGTTCCTACCTAGATTTCTATTAAGCTGAAAACATAATAGCAGAAACTTTTCACGATAAAGATATTATTTCAAAATGATACGTTTTAGAATTTATGATCGAAATATTTTATATACCTACTATTAAAATCAACTTGTGATTTATTGTTAAAGATAGGATAATATGTAGATCTAGATCGAAAAGCTAAGGCGGACCACGCGCCGACGCACGTGTGTTTGTCGTCATTGCAGCGGTCGGTAGGATTATTTATCGAAGTGATTAAAGATGGGTACATCTTTATTCACATATACTATACATTATAAAATAGGAGATGTGGCTTGTTCAGAAGTATTTCTTTTTTCGTTTCGAACAAACACAATCGTCGACTGGGAGCGCCTTAATTTAAAGTTTTGTTTGTATATCTCAATAATGGAACATCTGAACTGGTCTTCTGGTTATGGGTCTTAAAATAACATCTTGAAATTCCTCATGAATTTCTCGGGATCGAAGTTCTTCAAACAAACATCCACACCACATATCATCGCAGTCATTGAGCGTGCAGTACATACGTATAGTAACTATAATTAGTGTCTGTATGTTTGTTGTTCGAGTCAGGAGCGGAGTCTGCTGCATGTCTCCAAGATTGTGATAACTGGGCTAAAAATAGAGGCGAGTTGCTCATATTTCGAATGTGCTCATTTAACATTTCTGATGGAAAACATCTGTTGAACGATATTGTCAATATCATCAAGAAATATTGAGGGAGATTTCACAAACTCAGCAAACCTTGTACTATAGGAACTTTGGGAACCAGATAACTAAGAGAAAAGATAATAATTTCACACTTTTTTGGTAATGCATAGGTACTACTACATACTATACTTAATAGGTATGTACAATACTTGGTTGTCCTGGGTAGGATAGGAATACAACCTACAACACAAACTACAGCGCTGAAAGAAGAGCAATTGCACTATGAAGCCAGTCATGAGAAGCCATGTATATTACTACGTAGGTACAGGTACTACATACAAAAAAACTAACTAGTAACTACCGAGTGTTTACAAAGATAGCTAAAATAGTGTCAAGTGGTAGTTCAAAGGTACAGGTACCATTGGAGGTAGGAAGGTACTCGAATCACCCACATGTACGAAAGGAGGTCAAAAAACACGTTGATATTTTTATTTCCAATTATATTCTCCCTTAAGAAACAATACTTGTATCAGATCTTAAATTTGATCAAATTTGATGATAAATTTGATCATCTGATCTTTTTGTTTTTTCATCGGTACTAATTTTTTTTCCTCGAAGTTTTTTTTCAGTTTTGGAAACAATCAATAATCGGATGGAGCCAAGTCTGGACTATAACCAAGTATTAACCAAGTACGTACAACAATAAAAAAATTACTAAAGAGCTTCAGCACAATGTATATTTGGGTAGGTACCTAATTATTTCTAAGTGGACCTCTAGACTTCCGCTTGACACAATTTTTTTGAACAGAATAGGTACAGGATATTTAATAACAAGTCAAGTTTTAATTGGCCAAACTGTTTCACGTCTGTCGTATATCCGCATTCGCAATCAAAAAGAAAGTTGCCCCCCTGAATTTATCACGAATTTCTCCGTGAACTTGTCCGTTGGCCTTTTAAACAAAACCAACCAACCTACGCGCATCGAGAACTGTTCACAAAATTTCATTCACGGCATCACGGCACAAGATGCAAGTGTGAGAGAGCCAACCGGTTCTTCGGGAATTCGATCCTTGAAGCATTTTTTACGACACGATGTGACGACGGAGCCGAGCCATGATGCCAGACGGCGATGATGGATCGTCTCAAAGAGCGGACCTTGAAAAGAACGTTGTTTAGTTACTGGAAGGTCTTAATTACTTTGTGAACAGTCGGTTAGTTGTCCGTAGTGTTTGTGTTAGTTTTTTTAGACTTCGTACATAAACAACCGTTGAGTAGTAACAGATAGGGTCTCTTGAACTGTGGGGCTATTTTGTAAAAACATGATTATCATGTTATGGTACTGAACCTACGCTTTTTATACGCCTACGCAGAAGCGTAGGTATAGGTGCATAAACTGTGCATAGTTACTATGAAAAGTGTACAGATTAGGTATTCTCTAACATTAGGTTATTACATTCAACATCATAACATGATAATCATGTTTTTACAAAATAGCCATGCTGGTGCGGTAACTGACATGACTGTCCAAGTACTGTACTAATGACGCTTTATGCTAAAGTGAGAACATAATATCTGGATGAACAGAACATAATTTATTGTCTGCTTTGGGTGCGGAACCCTAAAATGGGCTTTGTCGCTTAGGCCTAATCGTTACAAAAAACCTTAGTATGAAGACTTCGATCTAGCAACGACTCGTACATACCTACTCAGGCGTAGATATGTTTGTGTAATACTGTATTACGCACCATGTGTAGTAAATATCTAAATAGGTAAGTACTAATAATTACGATGATTCATATCCATGTTACGTTGTAGTCGCTCTTAAAGGCAAGTTATGCTTCACCAAAACATGTACGCGGTAATCTGTAGCTCGAATTCGAAAGCATGGAACTCGTTCGGCTTTCAAGCCATAAACATGTTTATCCCGATTGTTTACATTACCTGCGATATTATCCAGACGGAAGCCAGTTCACGACCTGCGCATAGAATGTAGTTTCTATACAGGTAGGTATAATAGGTAGTAAAGTGAACCTGAGGGCATTGTACGATCTAGCAGCACAAAGACCACCTGAAACCTATTTAACCTATTTAAGTATGGCGGTTCAATAGCACTGAAATATCGCCTGATTGTTTACGTATATTGTTGTAGTTGAATTCAGGTACTTATGTAATAAACTGAGCTTCTGCAACAGCCACTTGGGACAGGACTTACTATGAGACTTAACCCGCAGAACTGCTGACGTGATGACACAAATAATCAACTTCGTGTAGGTACCTACTCATTTGTGACATTTGCATTCTACCTTATCTGCAGGTTTAGCATGATAAAGACAGATCACATTTTGTCCACAGAAAGGTAGACAATACTTTTTGAAATAGCAGAACTAGCAAGCTCATCATGTTGTTTCTTTTAGTCACCACGCGTTAGCATAAGAATTCATTTATGTTAGAGAACACTGCCTCTACTTAAATATATACCTAAGTAATAAAAATAAAATTCTCGTTCCTAATACTGAAGCTCTTGACTACCCCTCGAAAAGTCAAGATAAGAGAAGGCTTTGACCTATGTTAATGGCTGCTCTTAATCTATATTATCTTGACTCCGGCTATCCGAAGGTTAATTACAACGATAAAACACGTTACGATTTGTTAGGGTCGAAGTTTTTTAATGGGACGATACTATTTACGATCGATATAGTCAGGGTTACTCATACGACGTAATTGTTGGTGTAAAGAATAAACGCCAGTTAGGTACTACATTAGTCACAATAAGTGCATTACTTAGTCAACTGATAATATTCTATCAAAGTAAATGTCATAATATGCTCTAAATTCGTTTAGTTTCCCGGAAGAGATTATACTCAGGCAGTCAGGTATGATGAGATCACACAGCTAAAGGTTTTAGCTGATTAACATAATGATGAAAAACTTGAAACTGTGCTTGCATAAAATACTTACAGCGTTACTTTGAGTATCTGATATTAAGACTGTACTAATAAATAGTTCTTAGGCGCAAAAAGCGGCACGGACCCTACAAAATGGAAGCGCGTTCATCATGTCCTGAGCCACGTCATTTCAGTATGTTTTAATTTAAATCACGGGACTTCATAATATTAACTTGTATAAAATGAAAATAGTGTGAGAAAAGTGCCATAAGTCAGAAAAAGTTATCGAGAATGTGTCTAAAACCCAAAAAACCGGAGGCGCCTCTCATAGAATTTCCATTGCTGGTTGAGCAACATTAATTGAAACTATTTAACCGATTAGAAACAAAGCTATTAGCCGTAAACATAGTTTACAATCAAGGCTCTCGAATAAATAAAAAACTATTGCTCAATCTACTAACGAGAGTAATCGAAAGAGAAAACCAAAACCAGCTACCGACTTTAATTCAATTATAAAACGCCGCCGGTTAAGTTTAACTCTACCCTGTTCGACTGTCGACTGTGTACCGTGTTGGTTATGTAATAAAGGCAAATATGCAGACAGAAAACCGGACAGGCATCCTGCCAGGATGCACGGGACGCGGTCAAGAGATATTTCTGGAATTGCAGGTAGGCTAACCAGAACTGGGTTTCAAAGAACTTGGGCCTTACTAGGCGTAGTTATACATGATGCTGATTAGGCTTCAGGTTGTTTTTAGAGCTGTTGACTGTTGGTTGATGCCGGATGTGTCAGAAATGTATACAGATTTAGATAAAGCAACTTTGCTTCATCTTGGTGTAATTATGTAAAAAAGTAAGTATTCAAGATGATGGATTCTTTAATGTTAACCAAAATACGTTAATGTTCTTCAAACCGAACACGTGTACGTGTACGTTCCTGGTGTACAGTAAAACTTGCCTTCCAAGATAGAGTTAGATAACGTGATGCTAATTCAGATGTTGTCGACGTAATTTTATTTACTTATCAGATTTAATAAAACTAGCTGTAAAACGGTAGTGCTGGTTTTGATGAGGCTCTCACGTTCTTGTTTCGAGGTTTGGACTTGTTATATCAACTTAAAGGTTTTATAGGTACCTGTTGACATATATGACACCATCGACAAGACTAGACACCTTTCATTTCGCATAGTCTTACGGTTTAGATTATAGTTGTGAATGTAGCGCCGAAAGACAAAATCAATTGTTTGACTACAATTGATTTTGCAATTGATTGGCTTAAGGTACTTTTCATCTATGCAGCCCTTCCTTTCTAATGATCTTTAATCTCAGTATATAGGTAACAATTCAAATAAAATTAGTAACATCATGCTGTGTCGAAAGTGTTATGATATTCGAGCAATATAAACTAATGACGTTCATTCACATCCACCCACACAAACCTCTATAAAGATAACCAAAGCCCTTCTTCCTACACACCCTTTGTCTGAATTCCATAGACAAAAGCGGTAACCTTTCTCCATGTCTCCAACCTGTCGGTGGTTACTCCCACGCGCTCAATAGTACTTACCTATAACAGGTATCGGCTCTTGAAAGCGTTAAAAATATTTCGGAAGATCCACTCCCATCCCGATGGAATGTTACCTGTGTTGACTTTTTGAACTGGGAAAACACTTCTAATAGCTACGGCAAGAATGTCACTCAGTCTTTGGTTTTTATAATGTTTGTATTCACAACTAAAAACTTGAACAAAAGGCGACCCAGATATATTATGATTCTAAAATAATGATTATTTTACTATTTCAAATTTGATAACAACAGTTTTGAATAGGAAAAACACAATATTGTGTATATAAAATTTACGTTTAAAACAAAGTTATATAATCTTTCCAGTGACTTGTTCACGAAATATGATCTTGAACGATGATTTGTCCCGCCACCTCGTCTTGGTTCATTCTTAACAAAGACGTGCGCGCACAGACAATAATTGTCACCAAATTGCCGACTTGTTTGCCAACACGACACGTTTTTTCATTCTTGACCGATTTGTCCTGTTCACCTTCTGAGTAACACAGACCTAATTCGACCAATCTTAGAAATAAACGATATTGTTGCTATTTGCTTTACTTTTTATCAGCCTAAAGTCCTCGAGTTGGTTATCTTTCGGCTCAGACTGTGTGATAAGATTGCGTGTTTGCGTGCGAATCTAATGTACATCAAAAGTTAACTTGTTTTGGAACAGCGATGAATGCTATTAAATAAAACAATATTTACCTTGCTCATATATTACCGTATCTCCTTTGACAGTCGAGACATGGAACCAACTCGCTGGGTTTTACTGTTTAGCCTTTTCGAATGGATGCACACCGGATTTAACCGTATTTGCATGGGACACCATTACTTTGCGTGGCGCTATTACGCAACTAGCACGGGAGGTAAAGGTTTCTTAAACTGTATAACTTTCAATTCTGTATTTTTCTACCACATTTTGATGTCAATTTTACTAATTACCTATTTTAATTAAGTGTTATTAGAATATATTTTGTTTTAAAATTTGAATTTTCAAGTGATGTTTTGACTATTCTATCTACTGGCTGCTAAAATACAACTGACTAACTGCTGGCCCTGAACAAGATCACCTAGGTTCTTCCTCTTGGCTCTATGAAAACATTCAAATGTAAAAGAACTTGTCTATGGTCACTAAACTTCAACTCAAACATTGTTTTCAGAGCTTGACAACCATTTTGCTCTAATGGATCTTCGGCTTTCTTCGTATTCTGAACGCGAGATCCTAGGTGCTAGGTGGTCTATTATTGGCAGTGGCAACCGTTTTCCATATTGGGCTATCGGCCAGGGCGTTTCGTATTGCCGTAAAAGGAAAAAGGACTAACTTATTTGAATGCGGCCTACTGCTTGTTTAGTTCGGATTTTGGCTTCTGAAATAGCCTGTACTGCCAAAATACACCCACGACTTTCGTAAAACTTTTAGAAATTCTAGGAACTAAAATAACTTTGAGCTACCTAAGTACCCACATACTTTGGGTCTTGACTGTCAATGGTCTGGCGTTTATTTGCATTGCCTATAAAAAAACGATCGCTTTCCACCTCACAACGGAATTCGCTAACTATACCTAGTTATAGTTATGTTACCTAGGTTGATAAGATAATAAGCACAGGTAGTAAAGTGTATGTACCTACATCAAAGTTGACACAATTTTTTTGCGGTCTGATACCATGACATGAGTGTAAATAATCATCAAAATGTTATTTGGTTAAAGGATTTTTAGATAGATTTCTTTCAGTTGTTCAAACATTTGCTCGAAGCTTTAAGGATTTGAAAAAATAAATAGGTTGGTGAGTAGGTAGATGGTAGGTACTTTTTAAGCGCGCTTGGCTGGGTTTTCTTTTGACATTTCATCACATTATTTTTGTAGAGATAATATGTTATCTCAGTTTTATATCAATTTACTGTCGTGAGCGTGACGGAGGCTTAAAAAGTCGGTTGACTTCCTAATTTCTTCATCAGTCGCTCATGTAGAAGGCGGAAGCTCATACCTACTTAAATTGGTATTTTAGTACCTAGTATTTAAGCCATTCATTAAGTGTAAACCTTCTGTGAAAGCCTTTTGAAAAATAATTTTTTTTTTTTTTTTTTTTGTTTTTAACTGGCAGTCAACTCTCCCACTTTCTAGCAGCTTGAAAGTTTCCTGTCAAAACGTTTAACGAATTCCACACCTCGGTGTAGTGAAACAACAGCCCTTCTTTTCCCCCTCTACCTCCCGGATACGATGTCGTCAACCTGCATCTGTGAGCGCAGGAATCTACCCTTTGCTTTACACACCGCGCACACATTCTTTTAATTGCTTGAACTAATGATCTAGGGTTATCTCAAGTTTTTAAGGTAAGTAATACTTAAATTTTTTCAGGTTTTGTATGGGTAGATTCTAATCTGAAAATGGACGGAAAATGTAATAAAAACACATTATTTATATACAAGTTTCCTGTCTTAAATGTTGTCGCCCAAGATTTTATTTATCAGTCGTCATTTTGAGAGCAAACTTTTCATACTCCACTCTTCTTCTTGCGTGCCAATGGTACAGAGATTGATTTAAATTATGTTTGCGTAGAAATTCGCCACCTTCACTTCATACTCGGTGGTGTTAATCTATCTATCTATACATATAACATAAACTGTAGAAGAGTTCAATTCTGTACATTGAATAAAAACTAAAAAAAATACTCCTAGGGGCCTTTATACAAGTAACACAAGCAAAAAAAAACCTTTTGAAATTTTTGTCTGTCTGTCTGTCTGTTGTCCGCCTTTAACGCAAAAACTACTGAACGGATTTTGATGAAACTTTGTTTTTGTTATATAGCTATTAGTCCTCGGCATAATATAGGCTATAATTTATTTTGAAGATTGGAATACCAGCAGGGTTATTTTGTAAAAAAGCATGAATATCATGTTATGATGTTGAATGCAATACCTAATGTTAGAGAATACCTAATCTGTACACTTTTCATAGAAACTATTCACTGTTTATGCACCTATACCTACGCTTCAGCGTAGGTATTGTGTTGGAAGCGTAGGTATGGGTGCCTAAACAGCATAAAAAGCGTAGGTATTATGACATTCAGTACCATAACATGATAATCATGTTTTTACAAAATAGCCCTGCAGATGTGAAACTATCTGTCGCCCAGCAAAGCGAGCTCGGGTCAGCTAGTTAGATAATAATCCACTAATCAAGCGGTCCAATCAACCTTACCAACGAGTTACTGTTTGGCACAATATACCTCTTTTTTGCTATTTATCATTCCTGTGACAGAATACACGCCTATAACCGTAAAGTCATGAATAAATTGTGTCTACTAAGCCTCATTAAAATCTCAGCAGCTCTTAATTTGAGGCAACCCTATCCCAGATGCTTGTCTCGTCACGGGAGACGAAGGATGTGCCATGAATGTGTAAACACCTTGGAAAAAACGTAAGACACCGAGAAAGGGGAAGGGGTTACGACGTTACGAGGCTCTCTCTACGCCAGCTCCGCATATCTCAAATCTTATTTCGTTTATTATAAAAAGCTAGTCGATTTATTGATTTTGTCTTGGCGTTGGATAATAGAACATACAAAACGAGTTGCTTCAAAGAATATTGAAAGAAGCCTCAAATAAGTCTAATCAAAACAGTGTACCTATCCTTTAGAGCTGTTGTATTAACTTTCTTGATGACATTTTTTCATAGAGATAGGATAATATTATGTCTTAGCATAAGCGTTGTGTGAGAGTTTTAACAGTAGTACCTACGTTTATCGTGTCAGGTGTAGGTTTTCTCTTTGGACCCCAGTGGCCAGTTGAATTCCTATTTTATTGCAAACGTATCATTGATTATACCAATTACTAGTGATGGTATAAATGCAATCTGAAGTGTCTACCATTGTAGGTTTACACGATTATACCCTAGCTGTTATCAATGTTTTTTGAAAAAGATCGCTCATAGTGCTGCTTATTTACATATTTTAAAACATGTGTAAAAATCAACAACTTCTAGAAACAATAGCCGTGATGTTTATTAAGAAAACATAAGTAGGTTATGCAATAGTGATCCACGGTTCCTATTCCCACAGTACCTACATCCCTAGCCTAAAGTAACATTACAATGAGGGTGAGATGATGAAAAGACCGGTCGAAAGCCACCGCTATTTTAAAAGAGCTTTACGTAAATTCTTTGCCCATTATGGAGATTTCGAGTGTGGGTTTAAGGCACTGTCGGGATAAGGAGCGAACTGGAAGAATGGCGACTAAATCTACAGGCTTGGCGGAGACAATTATTAAATTGACTTTATGGCTCTTTGTAAGTAGGTAGGAAAAAAATCGTCGGATGACCGAATCGGTCAGAATTAGGATTTTGTTTGAAAGTTTGGGAGGATTATAGTCACGCTGTAATGGAAAGCAATTTAGATTCAACTGGGTATTGATAAAAAGCATACAGCCTACCTATATTTTGTAATCTCCGAA